>CAUIUS010000001.1:14667500-15310000 GCA_961210405.1 Drosophila mercatorum
TATCAACTCTACAAACTTAACCAACTATACAACTCTACTTTGCCTACTCTCCAAAGACCAACAACTCTACAAAGTTTGCTAATCTTCCAACTCTAACAATTCTACAAACTTTATCAACTCTACAAACTTAACCAACTATACAACTCTACTTTGCCTACTCTCCAAAGACCAAAAACTCTACACACTTTGCCAGTCTTCTAACTCTATCAATTCTACAAACTTGATCAACTCTACAAACTTAACCAACTATACAACTCTACTTTGCCTACTCTCCAAAGACCAAAAACTCTACAAAGTTTGCTAATCTTCCAACTCTAACAATTCTACAAACTTTATCAACTCTACAAACTTGTTAAACTCTACAAACAAAAGTCTACTCGGTCTACAAACTCTTCTAACTTGCTGCATTTGGCTATGCTCAAAGCTTTTAGCGACTCTACACTCTTTCAGATATACATATATCAGACTATATATATGTATATTATAGTCTATATATATACGCATTCTTTTCAGCTTTTCCGCAACACTCAAACTTCAATTGAAACGATCAATAGTAAGAGAGAAAAAAATGTTAATTGACTTGCGGCCAAATGCCAAAACGAGTCAAAACGCAAATAACTCAAAGCTCAAAGAAAAAACGAAAAAACGGAATAAAAAGTTGCGAGTGTGTTGTAAATTAACAATTATTGGTTATTAACATGACAATTTTATACCATTTTAATGCATACTCCAGCGACAGCAACAACTGCAAACAGCCAAGCAACAACAACCACCAAGCAACAACAAAATGTCGGCAAGTCGCATTTGAAGGCATTTAATTGAATGCGTGAATTGCTTTTGTTGATTGCAGCCAGCCGTCATCGTTAGATTCCAGTTCTTGTTGCTTGTTGTAGTTGTTGTTGTAGTTGTTGTTGTTGCTTGCTTGTTTGTTGTAGTTGTTGCTAGCCGTAGGTTGCATAGTTGGCCGCGTGAAAACGTGACGTTTGAGCGCTGCACAGATTAACAGAGATTCGAATGTAAAGAAAACTCGCAACAGCAACAACAGCAACAACAGCAACAACAGCAGCAACAAACAGCGAACGTTTTGAATATTTTTGTATAATTTTCCAATTTAAATTAACAGTGTTGTTGTTGTTGTTGCTGTTGTCGATTTTTTTCCCAGGCCAAAAAAAAAAAAAATTGCCGGCAGCAATATGCGTTATTTGTGTTGCTGTTGCTGTTGCTGTGGAATGCATTGATATGCAATTGTTGTTGCTGTTGTTGCTTTTTGTTTTCCTGTTGTTTCTGCTGTGTTTTTGCCATTGTTTTATTGTAATCGCTAGAAACTGTAAGCAATATCAAAGCTTGTTGCTGTTGTTGTTGCTGCTGCTGCTTGCGGTGCCTGGCATAATATGGTAATATAATCAATTGATTGCTAATTGATAATTATGGCAGCGAGTTGAGCAATGCATCGGCTAATCAAATCGTGTAATCAACACATTTTTGCAGCCAGCCGAAAGACGCCAAATGATTTCCAACCAAATTCCAGTTTGTGGAGCGAGCAACATGTGAACAACATTCAGCAAAACATGTTGCTGGCATTGTTTCAGCTTGTGTGATAAATGTATTATTAGTTATATTTATATATATTTACTTAGGTTTACTGGAAATCAGCTTAATTTCGGCTTTGAGCCTAGGCATTCTATGGGAAGCGTTCAGGCTTCTTTGGCTGTCAGCTTTGGCGTGGGCTTGGGCTTTGGCTTAAGCAACAAGACTCTGGTCTCTCTCTCTCTCTCTCTCTCTCTCTCTCTCTCTCTCTCTTTTACTCTCTTTCAATCTCTATCCCTCTCTTAGGGAGTCTATCCCCCCTCTTTCTCTCTCTCTTTCATTTCGATATGTTATCGATTGTTGCAGTAATCGATATTGTTTGTGGGTGACTCACATGCCAGTTGGCTGGGCTTGAGCTGAATGTTGCCGAACCTTCTAACCATTTAACAGATGAGAATTCTATATATATATATATATATATATATATATATATATATATATATATATATATATATATATATATATATATATATATATATATATATATATATAGTATATATATTATATATATTAATACACACTATATATCTATATACAGTCACACTCCCATCTACAAGCTGCAGCAACTGCTGCAGCGCACGGCGCATGCGCAACTCCCTCGCACATTACGCATACGCAACGTGGCCACCCACATAACGGCATTTGGCTTTAGTTGCCGTTGTTGCCGTTGCTGCTGCTGTTGCTGCTGCTAGAGCTGTTGCTCCACATTATCACATTGCTAGATAATTATAATGAGCATGTTGTTGCCTTTCGATTGCTGTTGCAATTTGTTCGACTTGTTAACATCCAAATTGCAATTAACTGCATTTTGTTGCTGTTGTTGCTGTTGTTGTTGTTGTTGTTACCTTCTTTTCTTGTTCACTCATATTTTGTGTGTGTGGTTAAACGATATTTTCGCTTTATAATTATGCAAATTAAACTTTTCAGCTAAGGTGCGGTTGCTGCCGGCCAAACTATGAGCTCAGCCAAATGAGTTTGAATCGTGAACTATTTCAGTCTAATTGGAGGAGAGCTGGAAAAACGTTAATTTGTGGTGGAAGCAGCGAACAGCGACCAGATAAGCCATAGACGATATCTTGATCGAAATATGTACATACGTACGTATGTATATGCTTAAATATATTAGCCGAGCAATGACTGTTGAGCTGTGTTAGGCATTGTCATTGGCATTATCATTATCATTATCATTGACATTAATTAATAATTAATTATTAATTAGATTTTGCATTTTAATGATAATTAATCATGATCAACAACCCATTAGTATTAGCATTAGCATTAGCATTAGCATTAGCATTAGCATTAGCATTAGCATTAGCATTAGCATTAGCATTAGCATTAGCATTAGCATTAGCATTAGCATTAGCATTAGCATTAGCATTAGCATTAGCATTAGCATTAGCATTAGCATTAGCATTAGCATTAGCATTAGCATTAGCATTAGCATTAGCATTAGCATTAGCATTAGCATTGTATTAGCATTAGCATTAGCATTAGCAATTGTATTCACAATATCATTAGCATTGTCATTATGTTCCTCGCATGATTCTTATCACTTTATAACCCTGTTGACATTACCGTTAGCATTGGCATTAGAATTGCTATTAGCTTTCGCATTAGCATTGTCCTTAGCATTTGCTTTATTTTTGGAATTGCCTTTATCTTTAGCATTGGCATAGGCACTAGCTTTATCACTTTCCTTGGCATCATTGGCTCATTGGCATTCTCATTGCTATTGCCATTAGCATTAGCATTAGCAATAGCTGCCCCAACTGTAGCCTAGACCCTGACTCGCTCCCTTATTTGCCCAACAGTCAGATCTCAATGCCCATATCCTTGCGAGACTTTCGCATGCACTTAATAGCAGCAATTGCTCAACCTCTGGCCACGCCTCCTCTCTATCTGCCTACCTCCTGCCCTCTGTCAGTTGTCGGGCATAAAGCTTTCAGCTGTTGGCGCTGCTGCTTATCAATGACAAGCGGCAATTAGCACTGCCAGCAGCAGCTGACTGCGAACTATGAGCTATTTCTATTATTATTATTATCATTATCATTATTATTATTATTAATGTTTAATCTTTTCCTTTTTGCCCAGTTTCGATATGAAAATTGTTGCATTCTTTTGACATTTTACTTGATTTCTGGCAGGCAGGCAATTTGTTTTGTTGCAGTTGTTGATTGTTGTTGCTGTTGCTGTTGCTGTTGTTGTCGGACATATGTTGCAAGTTGTTGCAGCTGCCAATAGAGGCGGCCACACCATGTTGCTGGCGGCTTGTCA
The DNA here is from genome assembly GCA_961210405.1 of Drosophila mercatorum. Classification (NCBI taxonomy): domain Eukaryota; kingdom Metazoa; phylum Arthropoda; class Insecta; order Diptera; family Drosophilidae; genus Drosophila; species Drosophila mercatorum. The sequence goes on from CAUIUS010000001.1 coordinate 14,671,365, forward strand.
AAAAACAAAAAAAGAAAAGTGTTGGCAAGACTTACGAGCTGCTGTTGTTGCCGTTAAGTGTTTGCATATGCATTTTGGACAACGCCAATGAATGTGTGGCATGTTGTTGTTCAGCCTGCCACGCCCCTAGCCGCTCGACCCATGCCACATGCCCCTTGCCCGCCTTCGTTCAATTCCATTTGCAAATTGACTTGGGCAACAGGAGCAGCAGGATTAGCCCAACTCAATCAGCTCTTAGCGAGCCAACAAATCAGCTTAAGACAACATCGAGCCACACACACACACACACAACCACTCAGCCACCCACTCCAGCCACCCACTCGCATTTAGCCATAAAAAAGAAACGTGGCAAATATTTGCAACACTTTTTTGCCTCTCAGCAATTTCTTTTTTTGTAACCCAAAGTCATCGAAAGTCATTTGCCAACAATTGTGACGACGAGCGGCGGGGCAGGAGCCACTGCACCACCAGCCAGCTTCGGTGGTCACTGACTCCCAATTTAGTGGAAGCCCTGCCACAGCCACAGTCACAGCCACAGTGAGCCACCCACAGTTTGCCAACGACGACATTTGTTACACTTTGTTTGCCCTCGGGCAACACATCCGCTGCGAATACGACCCAAAAAAAGAAGTGACAATGGAGGCGGGACTCCAAATCGCATCAAATATCAACCGAGCATACGTTAAATGCCTCAAATTGAGTTAAAGTGCTGCTGCCGTTTGGCATTGAGACCCACCCACCGACCAGTCGGCCGCCGCAGCCTCTAAAAGTTGCGGGTGCCAAGCCGAAGAAGAACCAGCGGCCTCTGCAGCTGCAGGCAGTGAGTGGCGAGCAGCGAGCAGCGAGGGCTGATGACGTTGAGGGCCAGGGATTACAAAAGCCTGCGGCTGTGCGGCCAGCAAAAACTACAGTGCACACACGAACACACACATGACCAGGCTGGCAGGCAGGCAGGCAGGCATGTGCATAGAAATATAAGGTGGCGCGACAATGCGAGGGCAGCTCGAGTGCTCAGAGAGTAAAGCGAAAAAAATAGCAAAAATTCTTAAGAATATTTATATATAATCAGAAATATATCTACTATATAAGAATAAAAATTATAAAACTAAAAAAAATATAACAAATTTGTATGTATGTATCTGTATGATATGAAAAAATTAATATAAAAATAATATTTAAAAAAAAAACAAAAAAAATTTTAAATTAAAAAAATCCAACAAATAAAAAATATGTAAATTAAAACAAAATGATATAATGAAAAAAAGTTTATTTAAATTAGAAAATAAATAAGTTTAAAGAAATTAGTGTAATTTAATTTTTTTTATAAATATATAATGAAAAGTAAATAAAAATAATTCTAATAAATTATTGGCAGTTAAAAAATTCTCATAAAAATATTTAATGATATTAAATATGCATTTCAATTTAAAAAATAAATACACATTAAAAATAAACATTGAATTATATATACATTAAAAAATATATACACCACATATTTTAATATATGCATTAAAAATAAATATAAAAATATAAAATAGTATAAAATATAATAATAAATAAAAATAAATATGTGATAAAAAATCAAAATGGAAATAATATTAAATAAATATATTTTTTAAGATTTTATATATAACATAATAATAAATAAAAATAAATATTTTATAAAAAATCAAAATAAATATAAAAATAAATAAAAATGTTTAAAAAAAATTTATAATAAATAAAAATAAATATTTGATAAAAAATCAAAATGGAAATAATATTAAATAAATATTTTTTAAAGATATTATATATAATATAATAATAAATAAAAATAAATAATTTATAAAAAATCAAACTAAATATAATAATAAATAAATAAATTTTAAAAGATTTATAATAATAAATAAAAATAAATATTAAAGAACCAAAATGGAAATAATATTAAATAAATATGCTTTAAAAGATATTAAATATAATATAAAAATATATATTTAATAAAAAATCAAAATAAAAATTGAGTAAATATATTTTAAAATATGTTTATAAAATTTTAAAAAATCTTTATAAATAAAAAATTAACTAAAATGAACACAAAAAAAATGCCTGTCAATATGCCTTAGCTGTGAGTGCTTAGTCCTGGTCTTTAGCAGAGTCAAATAGAACTGGCTAACTTCAGATTGATCAATCAGCCTCAAAGTATCTCTATTCATGCAGGCGTTGCTCAGTTGAATACTTTCAGTTGATTGTGGGCAAACTTTGGAGTTGGCCCCACGTTTGCCTAGCAGTTGAGGTCGGCGTGTTTAGTACATTTGGAGAGGAGAGGAGAGGAGAGGAGAGGAGAGGAGAGGAGAGGAGAGGAGAGGAGAGGAGAGGAGAGGAGAGGAGAGGAGAGGAGAGGAGAGGAGAGGACTGCTGCGGCCTGCTACTCCTGTTGTCAGCTAGTGCGACTCCTGCTGCGTCGTGTCCTGTCCTGTCCTGTTGCTGCTGCTGTTGTCGGCTGGCTATCCTTTGCATGGACTCGGGGTTTTTGCTGCCGCACGCTTCAGCTGCACTTTTTTGTCTTTCTAGTTTGTTTTTTATCTTTTTTTTAGTTTTGCCCATTGACTCTGGCATGTCCTGGCCGGTCTGTGGCTGCGGGTCCGGGCTGCTGTCATCATTGGCTCGTTCATCGACACTTTGCTTTTTAATCAATTTAACAATTTTTTGTCGCTCTCGGACGACGTCTGTGAAGGCGCCTGCAGCGCCACAACTCAGCTCGTTATCAACAGCAAAAAAACAACAACAGCAACAAGGATTGAGTGCAAGGATATGCAAAAGTAATTGACAGCTGGCTTCCGCCCTGTCCCTGTCCCTGTCCCTGTCCCTGGCCATCGCTCTCGCTCGGACTTCTTTTGCCTCAAGTTTGAGTTGCTTTAGCAATTCAATTCCTTGCTTTATTAGCTTTTGAGATATGTTGACATTTCTCCAAGTCTCTCTCTCCCTCTCTCTCTCCCTCTCTCTCTCTCTCTGTGTGGGTGTGTACATTTGCTAATTAGTTTGCCAAAGCGCTAACAACAACAGCAACACTTGCATGTGCCAAGGACTCATGCATTCATCGTCAGCTCAGTTTCAATTTCATTTCATTTATGCCCTTTTTCCCTCTCTCTCTCTCTCTCTCTCTCTCTCTCTCTCTCTTGTTCTTCTGCTGCTACTCTTGTAATTTCGACAGTCTAAAAAGGAAATGAATTCATCAGCTCCGCTTGCCCCATGTTGTTTTTGTCCGAGCGACTAATGAAGTTGACTCGACTCGACGACAGCCGGAGCAGAGAAAAAAGAGGAATGCAAATCGCACGAGTTATTGAAAAGGAGTTTGGGCAGTGTCCACACAGGTCCTGAGCTTGAGATGCGCCCAGCCTCACATGCCACATGTCCTGGCACTGCCCAGCACAATTATGTACTTAGCCAGCGCAGACTATTTGGCCAAGGCTCAAGCAAACAGCTCCAAAGGCACACAAATCCGTTCAATTCCTAATGAAATGTTTTGGCTCAGCTCCAGCGAGGAGATCTAGTTAGCCAAGGCAGTAGGAGGTGGGAGGTGGCAGGTGGCAGGTGGGCGTGTGCTGGGCTAGCTTCAATTAGCACTCGCCTTAATACTTATACTAAGAATGCTTTGATTCATAATATTTTTAAGGTAAATTTTGCTCAAAAGTAAATATTTGCGCATCATTGAAGGCATATCAAAAATATTATTTGAAGCTTGGAAATATAATTTTTTAAAATTCTTGAAAAATAAAATTTAAAAAAATAAAATAAAAACTTGAATGCATCAAAATTAAGGCATTCAGTTATTAAAAATATTTAAAAATGAAAATTATTGTTTTGATTATTTAATAAAAATAAAAAAATATATATATTTAAAAATTTTTTTTTCTAAATTATTTTTCTAAATTATATATATATATATATATATATATATATATATATATATATATATATATATATATATATATTAAAAAGATTTTTTTTAAATTATTGAAAACTAAAAATTTTAAAAATAAAAATATTATAATTTTAAACTCATTATTATTATTGAATAAAAATTTTAAAACATATATTAAAAAAATTTTATTTTTTTTATTTTTTATTTTTAAATCAAAATATAGTATTATTAAAATAATTTTTGTATTATTTATCTTTAATATTGAGTGTTAAAGTTTTTAAAAAATTTTAATATTTAGTAAAATATTTAAATTATTCAATATTAAAATTATAAAATCAAAAAAATATTCAAGAATTAAACTTTTAATTTAATAGCAAAATATTTGAAGAGGAAGCTATTTAAAATATTCGAAATATATATAAACTAAATAAAAATTTGAAAGATTTTCGAAAATTAAAATTTTAAAAATATATTATATAAAATATCATATAAAATCATATAAAATATATAAAAAATTGGCCAAAGCGCAATGATTTTCTCGCCGATATCAGCTATAGTTATGACTATACATAGATCTCTTAAACTATTCAAGAGCTCGTCAACTGTCAGCTAGAAAATGGCTAAGAAATCCGTTTTATGTCGCCAAGCGGCAATTGTTGTTGTCGCTGTCAGCGCCTGAGCGCGGCCTAATGAGCAACTTTGGTCAAGTGTGGCTCGATGCTTGAGTCAGTTGCCCGGCAATCACTGGCCATATCAGTGTCAAGAGTTGTTGTTGTTGTTGTTGTTGCTGGTATAATAAACGCATTATAATTGAACAATTTACCAGTTTTGCTATGCATTATATAGACGTTGCTTAGAAATTGCATTCAAAATAACTTTATCAGCTCGAAACATCAAAAGGTAGCAGCAGCAGCAGCAGCAGCAAGAGCTTGGCTACAGGTTGTTGCTGCTGCTTGTTGTTGCTGCAGTAGCAACGCAGTTAAATATTTTCCGCTTAATTTAACAGGAATTTCAATTGACAGACGTGCGGTTGCCGTTGTTGTTGCGGCCAGGCAACGCATGATTTATGCACTCACACACACACACTCACACACACTCGCACGCCGACAGCCACGTGGCGCGGGGCGCAGTCAATTTCTATTAGGCGCTGACCTTGTCAACATTGTTGCCAGCAACAAACGAGCAGCGCCAGCAACATGCAGCGACGCCAGCCAGCAGCCAGCAGCGGCGTCTCGTTTAGTGCTCTGCGCGCGCTAAGTTGACAATTTACTGACAAATGTGTAAATTGCATTTGATCGTGTTGCTGCCGCTGCTGTTGTTTGCATTGCGGCTGCTTCGTTAATTTATGCGACTGGCATTTTGAGAGGCCTACAAAACGAACAAAAAAAAAACAGCAGCAACAGCAGCGGCAGCGGCAGCGCCAGCGACGCCAGCGTTGGCAGCGACCTTGATCGCTGCATGGCGACAGCTTCCGCATTTTACAGTTTCCAGTTGCAGTTGCAGTTGCAGTTGCAATTGCTCTGCCCACTAGCGAGCATACGTCTATATGCATATGGTAATGCAGATGTATATATGCATGAGTATATATCAAATATATATAACTATATATATATCTTCTACATATATCTAAAGTCTGACTTCATATCAAATCTCTTAGTTGGCCTTATGTTTTGTTTTATATCCCTTCATTTAAGTATCGATAGATGTCTAAGTGGTGTATCGATATTTATCGTTTAGCTATTATCGATCATTTAAGCAGTTGAAATTAGATGTTTATATATCATATATATGATGTTTCGTATATATATATATATATAAATTATATATCGATTATGCATCCATTATGTATCGATTATATATCGATTAAATATTGATCACATATTGAACATATATAAATGATATATCAGCTATATATTGATCATATTAATATATATAATCTCTTATATATATGTATATACCAAAATATACAGATTTGGTATTTAAATACTTATATTCTCATATATATTTCTATAATTTCGATATATTTTTTGTTACTTTTCGATTCACTCACCTTATGGGCTCTGATGGATGGGCCCCCTGAACAAGCTAATGTAACGTCCACCAGGCTCCCGTCCTGTAATAATTGACTAAACACCCCTAACAGGTTGGATTGATGATTGTTCCACCTCAAGCAGTATTGCTCACTGCCCATGTCGGTGACAGCTTACGCTGCTGCAATTAGATTCAGAAGATATAAGTAAAAATATTAATATTAAATAATGAAATATATATATATATATATATATATATATATATATATGGGATAATATATTGGTATACAATAAATACCTAAGTATATCTATAGATAGCTTTTGTTTATTTTATTTTTCTTAATATTTTAGATAAGTATATATATATACAACAACAACAACATTGTTCTCAGCCAATTTAATTTCTCAAGTCAATTATTTATCGCTATCGTTATCGTTATCGATCATTATCGGCACACTAAACGCACGCGCATGCGAATATTTGCTCAATTAAGCGCTGCATCGTTTAGCCAATTGAAGACATTGCGTAATGTTTCCACAGACTCAGAAACACACACACAAACACACAAACACACACACAGACACACACACACACACACACACACACAGTCAGTATATAGTCATATCTGTTCGTATCTCTATTGGTAATTAATGGCAAAACGTGTGGCAAAATAAGAAGCGAACAAAACGCGGTCAGGGTTCAAAAATGTCACCGACAACCTCTTGACAGCCAGGTGGATGGGGCGTGTCGCCGGCTAGGGCGTGCTATTGCCACAGATCGGCTTGACTCGGCAACTTTTGTGCAGCAAAGCACGACAAATTAAAAAAAAAAACATCGAAATCGGCATTAAAAATGTTTTTTTGTTTGTTAAGCTTTTGCCATATTATGGCTATAATCAAGAGACGATTAGGCCAAGTTTGTTCTGCAAATGGAACTTGGAAGATTCAAGCATGCATTTCACTTCAATTCATTTAAAGCTTTGGAAAAAATACAAAAATGAATTAAACTTAAAAAAAAAAATGAATAAAAATATATAAAAAAAAACAAAAAAAATTAAAAAAAACTAAACAAAAATAATAAAAGCTAAAAAAATAAATAAATTAAACAACTTTAAAAAATTTATAAAAATGTATTAAATAAAAATAATTTAAAAAAACTTAATAAAAATAATATAAACTAAAATAAATAAATAAATAAAACAAACTTAAAAAATAAAATGTATAAAAAATAAAAAAATACTTAAAAAATAAAATAAAAACTAAATAAAAATAATATAAGCTAAAATAAATAAATAAACAATGCAAAAAATATTTCGCAAAAATTAAAATAATTTATATTTAATTAAATTATTTATTGCAAAAATAATATAAAAACAATTTATTAAATTTTTATTTTAATTTTTTTAAATTTTATTTAATTAAATATTAAATAAAAACTCAATTGGCTGTCAAAGCGAGTCACAATCAATTGGCAAACTCTATTAGCTAAGCCCACAACTGAGTGTTATCGATAACTGCTCCAATATATGTAGTTATCGGCTCGAGTATCACGCCTAATTGGCCAGCCTCTAGATATTAGATTTGCTTTATGGAGTCGCGGCAATAATTAATACGAAAGTCGTGAGCTAAACGCATGATACAGCAACGAGGTGAAAATTAGAAAGAGATCAGCAACGAGAGCAACTGCAACAGCAACTGCAACAGCAAACAGTTATAACAAGAAGAACAATAAACATTTCCGGCATGCGTTGCGAGTGTTTGATGGCTGTCTGTCGCAGTTGTTGCTGTTGTTGTTGCTGTTGTTGTTGCTGTTGCATACAGCCAGCAATAACATTCATTGCCACAGCAGCAGCAGCAGCAGCGGCAGCGGCAGCGCAAATAATAACGAAGCAATAAACTGTGAATTTATTTCAACAAATAAAACTTTGATTTATTGCGCTACGCACACAGCATGCAACGAGGCGTGTGTGTGTGCGTGTGTGTGTGTGTGAGTGTGTGTGTTGCTGGTTAAGTAAAAACATTAACGGCGCACACACGATAGAAATGCAAGCAGCAGCAGCAGAAGTGGATTGGCCCCCAGAGATATTGCCACAGATAACGACACGAGCAACAATCGCGAATATCGAGAAGATTGCCAGAGAGAGAGAGAGAGAGAGAGAGAGATAGGGAGAGAGGGGAGGGGGAGGCAGAGTCAGCAAGATAGTGAGATCAGATTGAGAATCCGTTTGAATGGATCGTAAATGTTAAATACGCGTGCATTTGCCGATTTGGCCGAGGCGAAAAGTCGTGCGAACTTTTACCAGGCCCAAGCCAGAGCCAGAGCTAGAGCCAGGCCAGAGCCAACCAGTTAAATATCAATTTGTGGCCAAACAACAATGCGAAATGTTGCTGCCGAGAAGTTATGGCCGTTGCCAGCAGCAACACGCAATGGCCAAAGGTCGCGACAAGACGCAAATTAAATTTGCATGCAGCAAGAGCAACAGCAGCAGCAACAGCAGCAGCAGCAACAACAGGTCGTCACTTAATTAAGAAAAGTTGCTAGCGTCCATGTTGCTGCTGGCTGCGAGGGCAATGTTGCTGGCGTGCCAGGTTGCTGCTGCTGCTGCTGCTGCTGCTGCCCACGCATGATTTTTGAATTAGCGCGCTGTGTAACAGCAACTAATATAATTGACAGTTGCTGCTGTTGCTGTTGCCTACGTGTTCTGTTGCAGACATCAAACGCTGCACTGCATGCTAAGTAGCTGCAACATCTGTGTGGCAGACAGAGCAAGCCTATGCGTGTGTGTGTGTGTGTGTGTGTTGCATGCAATTTGGGTCTGTTAATTGTTGTTGCTGCTGCGATTTATGCCGCTTGCATGCTAATTATGAATGCCAGCAACATGTTGCTGCCGCCACCGCCACCGCTGCTGCTGCTGCTGCTGCTGTTGCTGCTCAGCTGACAACTAAATCAGTCAAAGACGGCGACCGTTAATTGCGCACACAAAAAACAAGCCAGCAGCAACCTATTGAGTTTTCATGCTACTTAATGAGCAACAGGAGCAACAGCCAGCAGCAGCAGCAGCAGCAGCAGCGTAAGACAGGCAGCAGCAACAATTGCTGCTGTGCCTCCCATTGCGCACAGTTTGGGCCAGGCCCAACCGGCAACTGTTGCTGCTGCTGCTGCCGCTGCATCTTCTTCATTTGACGGCACGATTCAAAAAGTTTTCAATTAAGTCGCCGCTGCAGCAGTTGCTGCAGTTGTTGCTGCTGCTGCTGTGGTTGCTGCTGTGGTTGCTGCCTTAAAACCTCATTAATATTGAAATTTGTTCGTGTGCATGAGTTATTAGCAATTTTCTAATTAAGCGCCGCTGACGAGAAGCTTCTCTTTCTCTCTTCCTCTCTCTCTCTCTCTCTCTCTCTCTTTTCTCTGCCCCACCGGCTGCACCACAGGCCGCTGCCGCTGCCGCTGACTCATGCTTGGCCGATCACATGTGAATTTGAATTTGAATTTGAATGGCGCCGCTGGACCGTCGCGCTGCACTTGTCACACACCCACAGCACGCGGCACCCAGCGGCTCCACTCCGGCTCCACTCGGTGGCTTCTCCACAAAGGCGCCGCCATCGAAGTTTCGCGGCGCTGATTTATTTATTTATCAGCGTAATTGCCAGCAAACTTATTAGTGGGCCACATAAATTTCCACCGTCAAGCGACGTTCCACTGCCAGCGCCGCCCACTGGGCGTGCCACTGCGCTAAAACGCACATAATCGAGTTCAGATGCCGACGAGAGCCCCCCAGAGCCGCTGAGCCGCACAGGCGGCGCCCATACAACACTCTCAGCAAACTCAATTTTTGTGCTGCAACAGCAAAAAGCCAGAGAAAATCAAATATTTATTAGAAATTGAGTTCAAAAGTTCAGCGCAGACTGTGGCAGCCGAAAGCTTTAAGTGGGCTTTAAGCTGAGCTTTAAGAGAGCTTCGTGCGGGGCTCTTAAACGCTTGCAACTAATTCAATTATTCTTTCTTAATTTTTATTTATTTAGTTTACATTATACGTTAATATATTAAATTAATAAGTTTATGCAAATTTATATATATATTTTTATTTTAAATTCATTATTTTTGTATTATTTTATTTTTTATTGATTATATTTTTTATTAATTGTAATTATATTATTATATTAGTTTCTTATTTTTATATACAGCTACTTTTTAATTTGATTTATTTAGTTTTTTTTTTAACTTTTTATAATTCAACTTGTGTTTATTTTATTTATTTTTATTTATTTTATTTTTATATATTTTATATGTATTATACATAAATATATCTTTTTTTACTATATATTTTATAAATTTCATTTATGTTTTATTAATTTTTATTTAATATACAATGAATTTTTCATTTTATTTATTTTAGTTTTTATTTATTTAGTTTTTAATTACTTTTTTTATTTTACTTGTATTTACCTTTATTTTTTATTTATTTTATTTTTATATATTTTATTTATATTCAATTTATTTCTTATTTAATAATTATATACTTTTTTATTTTATTTATTTTAGTTTTTATTTATTTAGTTTTTAATTATTTTATTTTATTTTTTATTTTATTTTTATATATTTTATTTATGTTCAATTTATTTCTTATTTGATAATTAAATACTTTTTTATTTTATTTATTTTAGTTGTTATTTATTTAGTTTTTATTTATTTTATTTTATTTTTTATACATTTAATTTTTATTCCATTTATTTTCCTTTTTAATTTATATTCATTTTTAGTTTTATTTATTTTTCTTTTTAAATTTACCTATTTTATTTACTTATGTTTTGTTTATTTAATTTGATTGTATTTATTTTAGTTTATATTTATTTTGCTTTTAGTTATTATATTTTATATACATATTATTTGCATTCCATCTATTTCTTATTTAATTTATAATTCATTTTTAATTTATTTTATTTTGTTTTTTTTTTTATTTTCTTTTAAATATATTTTATATATTACATTTTTATTTTTTTAATATTAGATTTTATTTTATTTATTTTATAATTATAAATATTTTTTTTTAGTTTTCATTTATTTATTTAATTTATTATTTTCTATACTTTTTACTTTCCGCATTATGAATTATAAATTTCTACAGCTGATATATTTGGCTTTGTGCGCATTTTGGCAGTGGCAGCAACAGCAACAACAGCAGCAGCAGCAGCAACAATGCGAGTAACAGCAACACGCGCAACACGAGCAACTATTGTGGTCAGTGGGCAATCGCTCGATGACGATCTGCTGCAGACCCACACAAAGATGCGGAAAGAGGCGATGGCCTGGCCATGGAGCTGGGCCTGAGCAGAGCAGCAACAGAAACCGCCAGAATCATAAGACAGTGACATTGCCGGCAGGCCAGACAGCAGACAGCAGACAGCAAACAGCAGACAGCAGACAGCAGGCAGCAGCAACACTTGACTGATGATGCCAAGTGGTTGGAGCAACACTTGTTGCGCGCGGTGAGCTGAAGGGCAGCCCAAGTGGGTGCGAGGAAGAATCTCAGCATGTGTGTGTGTTAGTGTGTGTGCTGCGTGTGAGTACGCCTACGTGCGGGCCAAAACGATGGCGGCACATTTTAAATCAAAAAGAAGGGCGCACGACGACGACGACGACGCAGTTGCTGCCGCGCCTAGCGAGTGGCTTTGCCACGTCGATTATTAATTGCAACATGCAGTTGCAGTTGCATTTTGTAGCAGCGGCCAAGGGGGCGGCACGGGCCGCACAGCGGAACAGACGCGCTGCATGAGAAACAGTTGCAATTTTGTTGTTCGTTTCAACATTGCCGCCGCCTTGCGATTATCATAATGCTGCCTGCGTTGCTGCTGCTGCTGTTGCTGTTGCTTTTGCTGCTGCTGCTGCTGTTGTCGATGTGAATGATGATTATTTTGATAAGTTGCGCAACATGTTGCTGGCATATTATTGTGATCAAGGCAGTCGCTCTCCCCCTCCCCCCCCCCCCCTCTCTCTCTCTCTCTCTTTGTCTATGTTAATTGCTCGCGCTCTCGCCCCGGCAACAATGTTGCCAAGGTGTTGCCCGCCCTGTCGCACCAAATTGCCGCTTGTCGCACGGAAGTCGCCTCCTCTGCTGCCCCAGCCAGAGCTATGATTATAAACGCGTTATTGATTTATTAATGCGTTGTCTAAGCTGGTGAAAGGATTTCGCTTTAGGTGCTGCTCATAAATTTCCAAGCATTTAAACTGCGGCTTCCTGCGTGGCTTTCTATTGTTGCAGTTGCAATTGTTGTTGCAGTTGCTGTTGCTGTTGCAATTGTTGCTGTTGCTGTTGCTATTGCTGCGTGGCGAGTTCAAAGTGGCAAGCGTTGCTCGCATGCAACTGGGCAGCTGCAGCACGCCCACGCACTGGACAGTTATATACGAGCCACACAAAAAAAAGGGCGCGCGCGCACGCTTGCAACATGTTGCACACACACACACACACAGCAACAACATGTGGAGAAAAATGCAAAATTATTACCTAAAATGATTAGCTAGGGTGTGTGTGTGTGAGCGTTGCTGCTTTAAGCTACAATTGCCACATTTAACTGCAACAGTTGCTGTTGTTGCTGTTGTTGCTGTTGTTGCTGCTGCCACCTACAATATGTATGGCTTTGGTGTCGCCTTTGTGGCACGAACATGACTTTTGGTGGCGCATGCGTGTTGTCTGGCAGTTTGTTGCCATTGCTGCTGCTGCTGTTGTTGCTGTGGTTGCTGTTGCCATTGCTGTTGCTGCTGCTGTTGTTGTTGCTGCGCCTGTTACGCTGATTTAGTGGCCAGTTGCTGCCGATAAGCCATGGACAAACAATGCAGTTTGCATTTTTATACACACAATTTGCAGTTATTTGTGGTCAGACGATAAGCAGCAGCAGCAGCAGCCACAGCAGCAGCAACAAGTGCATGTTGCTGGCGTGCAGCAGCAATTTTATTGACATATAGCTGCCATGAGGGGTCAGCCATTGAAATGCAATTAAATTAGACGTCTAATAATAAGACTAAACAAAAACTGGAGCAACAACAGCAGCAACAACAGCAACAGCAGCCAGCCTTGAGCCATTGCTGCTGCTGTTGTAGTTTTCGGGCTTTGGATTTATATTATTAGCCAATTGTTGCCATGATGAAACGGCATAAAGCTGCTGTTGTTGCTGTTGTTGTTGCTTTTTGCGTGCCGAATGCAAAGCATCAAAAGAAAACGTTGACTATTTGTCGGTTCTTTTTGTTGCTGTTGCTGTTGTTGCTGCTGTTGTTGCTGCTGCTGTTGCTGTTGTCGCCGTGCGCACATTGCGCAATGATCGTTTTCAATTTTCATATAAACATTTGTTGCCTGCTGTTGCCTTCACCTCGTTGCCGCCGCAAATCGTTGCACGTTGCCGTTGCAATTATTTGCTGCCATTGCGCGCATTGCGCAAATCGTCAGCGACAGCAACAGCAGCAGCAACAACAGCAACTGTGACAGCTACGTGCCAAGACCACCCCAATAGTCATTAAACTTTAATAAGCTAGGGATCGTTGCGGTTCTCGTTGCTGCTGCTGCTGTTGTTGTTGTTGTTGCTGGCACTTTTGACACCGCTGCAATAAGCAGCTGTTGCTGTTGCTTTTTGTCAACCAAGCAGCAATTGCTGCTGGCTTTGAGCTGCTTTAGCAATTTATATTATTTTAGAGCCTGCTATAGATATGACCAGATATATACAGCAGCAAGTAAAAGATTCATCAAACTTGGACAGCAACAGCAGCAGCAGCAGCAGCAGCCGCAGCTGTATGCTCCACTTCTGCAACAGCAATCGCCAGGAAGCCGTTTAAATGTTAGACGCTGCGCCGCGCGCCTGCCTAACTGCAGTTCGTGGCACAAACAATTTCCGGGGGCCGCATCTCTCGGCTCGGCTCGGCTCAGCTTCAAGTATTCAAGTGAGTGACTAGCATTTAATCAAGAGCAATCAGTTGCGGCCGTCTGAACAGCAACAGCAACAGCAGCAGCAGCAGCAGCAATAATTGCTGCGTTGGCCACGTGCTCCATTTGCAATTGTTGCTGGCTGGCAAAGTTATCAACATTTGAGCGACGATGACAACAGCAGCAACAGCAACAGCAGCGGCAGCGACAGCAACAACATTGCATTGATATGGCACACGCAATGCCCATTTGTCTGGCATCTGCCACACACACACACACACACACACACACACATTGATATTTTGATAAATGGCAGCAACATGTTGCTGTTGCTGCTGCTGAGCCGCAAAAAAGATTTATGATTATTGCTTTGTAATTTGTGCTTAAAATATGTGCCGCCGCCTATGTTGTCGTTGTCGTTGCCGTTGTTGTTGCCGTTGTTGTTGCCGCGGACATGGCTGCGCATAAAAATCAATTAGTCTTCCCCCAACACAGGCGCACGCAAAAAAATATGAAAGAAACTGTTGAAAATTTGCCTTCAGAAATGCATAAACAATAAATGTTGCTGCGGTGCCCGCTGCAATTGCTGATGATGGCATGCAGCAGCGCCACCTATCGGCAGTTAAATTGATACCAGCTCTAGCTAGTAGCAGCAACAACAACAGCGAACAAGAGTCGCTGCCTTGTCAGGCTGTAAGCAGCCAATTAATGTTGCTGCCGTTTGCAGCATTAGACACAGCAACAACAACAGCAACATGTTGCCGGCGTTGCATGCAGCGCAATTTATTAATGAGATTGCCCAGTCGATTGCAAAAAAAAAAAAAAAATAATAAAAATAGAGAAGGAAGAAAAGTAGTTGAAAATTGTATGCCACATGCATTGTTGTTGTCGTCGCACGCACAGCACTGGCAGCAGCAGCAGCAGCAGCAGCAACTTGGCACGGCAGCAACATGTTGCTGTTGCCAGCGGGTGTTGCACATTTATTGAGCGCTTATTAGCTGTGCGTGCCCGCCGCAACAGCCCCAAATGAGGTGTCAAATGACAATGCTGCCTCGAGCGGTGCAGACAGCCATCCAGCGGGTGGCGTGCCGGGCCGAGGGAAGTTTAGCTAGTTGCTGTTGCTCTTGTTGCTGTTGCCCCTCGGGCGCTGACGTTGACGCAGCTGGCGCGTATTAAGGTCAAAGAGCGATCGCAATCGCAATCGGATCGTGTCGCCCCAGCTGTCAAACTCAATTCGCCTCCGCAGATAGCGCACAACAACAACAGCAACAACTCACAACAGCAACACATGCAAAGGTCAGCCAGCTGCCTGCCTGGTTGCCTAGTTGCCCGCTTGGCTGCTGGCTGCCTGGGGCCTGTCTTGGCTTCCCAAAAGATTGTTCCAGTCTGGCTTTAAGGCTGCTGCTGCTGCTGTTCCCCCGCGCTTAGCATCATAAAAATGTCAAAGCTTTATTTGCAAGCCTTTTTGTTGTTGCTGTTGCTGGGCGGCTAATTGGCGTGTCATTGCCTGCAACGTAGGCATAAATCTGTTATTTTATACCCGCATGTGCAACACGGCGCATGAGTAATGTGGCCGCAACAAAAAACCGAAATCGAAACAGAAACAGCAACAGAAACACCAAGCGCAAAGCTCACTCAGGCAACAAAACGCTTCACAGCTCCCTTTGGAGCTGTGACTGAAATCCATTTAACGCTGAGCAACACTGGTTGCTCTAGCAACTTCTCCATAATGGAATTGAGGAATGAAACGAGCGATGATTGAGTTAGGCTAACAAGCTATCGATAGATTTGTATATCTGATGATATATGTATATCGATCAACTAATGATGAGCCAAATGCTAGCTATCTTATGGCTAGTTATGTTATCGCTATTTATCTAATCGATAACTGAACAATCGAACTGCTAATGGTAAACTAACTATATGCTTATAGCAAAGATAGTTAACTTATACCCGACAGAAGTTACATATTGGATCATTCAATATCGATAACTAAAAATGAAATCGATAAATATCGAATTGTTAACTAAAGTTTAATTATCTATTTGATGCATTAGCAAATCCATTGTTATCTTATCAAGAACTAAACAAGCAAAGTCAAGTCTGTATTCATAGACAGTGTTGGAAGATGACCGAAGTAATCTCACATATAGTTATTATATAGGAAATACTTGAGTAATGCCATATCGTGTGACATATTGTATATGAATGTAGTCTATATACATATAGAGACTATGTCATTTGCCTGCTGTCTGCCTTTGGCCATTTGCTAGCCAAATACGTTTATCGTTAACCAACACTGTTGCTAGCTTCAACACTTCTTTGTAGAGTCTTTTAGATATATATATATAAATATATATATGTATCTACCTTATAACTGGCTTAATCACTTGCAGTTGCTTCCGTCTAATAGAACGATTATGCGAGCTAAGACATTTTTGTGACATTCAAAGCGCAGCTAAAACATTTACAAAATAAATCACCAGCTCGACAACAGCACGAAAACCTTTCAAAAATAAAGCCAAAGAGAAAAAAAGGCTAAAAAAATATGAGTTTATGTCAATTGGCTAAAAATAGCCTAAAACTAACGAGCAATAAAAAATGCCGTTTGGCCAGGCTCTAAAAATACCAAAACAAACTGAGAGAGAGAGAGAGAGAGAGGGCGGGCGGGAGAGGGCAGAGGCAGAGGCAGAGCAGAGGCAGAGCGAAGCTAAAGCCTGGTTGTTAATACAATAATGAAACGCGCTCTGTTATAATATTTACAGCGCTTTGCATTAACTAACGAGCGCAGCAGTCGTAGTGAACCGGTTGCAGCAGCAAGAGTTGCCAACAGGTGTGCATTAGGTGAGTTGGGGGCAGTCGCTGCTGCGCAGATTGGCGAGCTTGTGGGGGAGCTTATCAAGGCGCAGCCTCAGCCTCAACTTTCACTCACCCGCTGCTGCCCACACGCTAATTGCGGCAAACAAACGCACGAAAGGAACGCAAAAATGGACCACCAACGTGCAGCTTGCAACATGCCACTCACTCACTTTAAGCAACAAGCAAAAAGAAGCAGCAGCAGCCAGCATAAAGAAATAGAGTTTCGCTCGGCACGGCCCATAAACAAATAAACACTTGACTTGATTGTGGCCATGGCCAACAGTTGCCGTTGCTGCAGTTGCTGCTGTTGCTGCTGTTGCTGTGGCATTGTCATTGGAGACGCGACTTGCCCAAATCAAATGAAGTGTAATTTATGCAAAATGTGGATCAGGCTCAGGCTCAGTCGCAGCCGCTGCCGCAGCCTCTGCCCAGTAGCTGGCGGAGGAGGCCCACGCCACATCATTCATGCCACAAACGTCACAGCACATAGCAATTATGTGGCACAGCAGCTCAAGTGCAGCAACCAACTGTTGCTGTTGCTGTGGCTGGCGTGTTGCAATAATTTCAACGTCGCCACAAATCTGCCAACATAATTTTGTTATTTCACTGCCACTTTGTTTGACGTGCAAATGTTTGCCTTGGCTGCAGTCTGGCTGGCAACAGGAGCAACAGCAGCAGCGGCACATCCTGCTTGCGCCCAGATGATTTTTCAATTTGCTGCAGCCTAAGACAATCAGCAACCGCAGCAGCAACAACAGCAGCAACAGCAACTGTTGCAGCCTCTCTCAGAGTCCACTCTCAACTCCCTCGTGGGGCCTGCTGCGGTCATAAGTAACTTTAAATTATGATGAAAGTAATTTTCTGCTTCAGTAGCTGAGCCGCGGCTGTTGCTTGATTTACGCGCCAGCAGCACTGCCAGCTGCAGCGGGAGGAGGCGTTGCCCGTTGCGCACTTTTGAATTGTGGCCACACTCTGCTATTGTCCGTTGAGCACATCTCGCTGCTGTTGTCTGTCTGTCTGTCTGTCTGCCTTCTTTTTGCGAGCTGCTGTTCAATAGCTTTGCCAAGTACCACAGAGAAAGAGAGGGAGGGAGACAGAGAGAGAGAGGGAGACAGACAGGCAAGTGTAAATTAAGTAATTGCCTGGCAGTAGCTGCTACCGTTGTCATTAGGACAGACTTCAGTCAAAAGCCGATATATAAAGACGGCAAGCAGTGAGTAGCCGTGAACTCTGTGCTTAACCTGCCAAACTGTAGCTCATAAATATGATGCAGAGAGAGAGAGAGAGAGAGAGAGAGAGAGAGAGAGAGAGAGAGAGAGGGGGGGGAGATAGGTGAATGGTTACGATATCAGCTGACACGATAAACGTATATCGTATACCTATACAGAAGAGAGCCAGAGCCTACGATATATATTGAAAGATTATACTCTCGATTACGATCAAGTTGTATCGTAAACTGAGAATGGATGGCTGCCAATAGAAGCGATCATCTATGGCTTACGATAAACTTATATCGTTTCGATAAACTTATATCATATACGATAAACTTAAATCGTATACGATAAACTTACATCGTATACGATAAACTTATATCGTATACGATAAATTTACATCGTATACGATAAACTTAAATCGTATACGATAAATTTACATCGTATACGATAAACTTATATCGTATACGATAGACTTATATCGTATACGATAGACTTATATCGCATACGATAAACTTATATCGCATACGATAAACTTATATCGTATATCGTAAGTATAGAAAATATCTAGACTTTGAAACTGAAACGAGGTATGGATCATGGCCAAGATTGTATGCTGATATATCGTAAACACTTACGATATTCACAATAGTCCGAAACGAAACGATATGAAAACTGATATTGTAGGTAAACATAAGTAGTTATGTTAAGCAATGCATCTGCATATATGAGATACGATATCAGATACGATATTAAATATGCATATGAATATCGTATGTCTTCAAAGTGCTTCACTTGCTTCTCCTTTCAGTTTGTCCTGCCTCTGCTCACACTTCTCTGTCTTCTCACTCTTCTCTTCCTTCCTTCCAGACTGACTCAACTGAGCCATCGTCTCGACAGCGATTAAAGCTAGATTACAATTCCCAAAAAAATGCTAGAATGAGTGAATGACGATGGATTGTGCATAGTGATTCAATAGTTAACTCATTTATCGAATACCAACAGAAATTGCCAAAAAAAAGGCTAGAAAAAACGGAAATTGCACAGCAATTGAAATCGTTTGCAAATTACTGAAAAAGGTCTTTGGGGTCTTTTTTCAGAGAGAGAGAGAGAGAGAGCGAGAGAGCGAGTGGCGAGGAGGGGGGGTCGTTAGAGTGACGCCCCTCGCTCGCGGTCAAAAAGCGCTTTTATGCAACGTAATAGCCCAAACACAATTAACAGTTATTCATAATCATTTCGAATGCAAAATCGAGATATGCAAATGAACCGCAAGCCAGAGTCGAAGTCGCAGTCGAAGTCGAAGTCGAGTTGCTGCCACTCGCACTGCAGCAGCCCCATGGAAATTAAGATCAATTTTCAGGCAAGCAAATCAATAAAATAACAGCAGCAACAGCAACAACAACAGCAACAACAGCAGCAGCCCAGTAGACACTGAACATTTCAATTGCTGACCATTGCAATGGAGCAGCAGCTGTTGCTGTTGCTGTTGTTGCTGCAGGGACAAAAACTAACTCTAATATCATTTTGCATAGCATGTTGCCGCTCTTAATACCCTGTAAGTGCGGGAGGTAGTTTGAAAGGGTAGTCCTAATAGATAGATCATAGATATAAAGGCTTCATAAGCCATAGCTGGATACTAGATAAGGAAGCCTGACTAATTGCTATATTGGATCGATAAATATCGATAACTATCAATGCCCAGCAGTAGCTGTGTGCATTAGGTAATGTGTTTGACTCTCTCTCCCTATATATATACCTTTATGTGTACTATAGGCAGAACTCTAATTGATATTTTGAATCGATAACTATCGATAACATTGAATGCTCAATGATAACTGTATGTTTTAGCTAACCAGGTCAACTGTTTAGCCCTACATATACATTAATATAGTTATATATCTACTAGATGCACAAAGATAATTGCTGTATTGCATTTCGAATCGATAACTATCGATTAACAACTGCAGCTGTATACATCAAGCAAGCAGCTGGCCTAATGAAACTGCAATTCAGATTTAGTTTCAGTAACAGAACGTTACCATAAGCCTAAGCAATTATATAGTCTAATTATGTTATATATCTAAGCCAAATCGATAAGTATCGATATATAAAACTATGCTCAGTAATAAAGAGAACTTTAAGAAAGCTATGCTCAATTTCTCTAAGGGCAAGGATTCTAAACTCTCTTTCGATAATTATCTATAAATATTTATCGATGATTATCCCGATTTATCGCCCAACTCATAGTTGCATAGACTCTCTGCTAGCCGCAGCTAGTTGCCAACAATTTAAAAGCAATTTGAATTTTGTGGGGGGCGGGTGGGCGGGTTTGGGCAGAGAGTTGGTTGGTCAATTTTCATTGATTTGGGCGAACGCTCGTTGAATTTGCATTTTCTGAGAGTCTCCGCTGCAAAATCGTGTGTGTCAATTCTTTTGGTGTCAGATTTCAATTTCGTTTGTTCGGTTTTCATTGCGTATTGTTGCTGTAAGGCAGCGGCAACAGCAGCAACAAGCATTGGCGGCATTTTTACAAAAGCTGCCGCCGTTGCAAGTTTATTAATTCATTTCGCAGCAACAGCAGCAGCAGCAGCAGCAGCAACAGCAGCAACTGTTTTGAGTCAGCAGCAACAACAACAGCAAATTGTCATCCCCCGCGGCTCGTTTTCCATGTGAAATTTGCATTTTCCATGCGATGTTGTTGCTGGCTCCACACCTTTGGCGGCTGTTGCTGTTGCTGCTGCTGCTGCATTTGGCCATTGTGTTGATTTATGCACACATTTTGTGGTCATTTCTCTATGGCCAGCAACAACAACAGCAGGCCACAAAATGTGACAGCCTTTAGCCAAAATCAGCCAACTGCACATGCATATATATATATATATATATGTATATATACTATATTATATACATATGCATCCCTCTGTATGCCTTGTATCTGTATCTTTATAACTGTGTGAACTCTTTACAAATTGTTTTAATTTGGCTTTGGTTATTCGCTTCGCTCTTGTTGTTGTTGCTGCTCATATTTATGCTAATGTTGTTGTTGTTGTTGTTAGCCTGAATGGCTATTTAAGGCATTTACCTGTTTCGCAATTTGGTTGCATACAATAAAGTTCCCCAAAAACTAAGCTTTCCAACTCACCTGCAAAGATAGAGCAAAAAGAAATCGAAGTAAATTAGAAAAAAATATTCAATAATTGGAAAAATGACAATTTAAACTTATTAAGATATCGATAAGCCATAATCGATAAATATTATCAAGCAAGAGAGTTAAAAATATAAAAGAAACTTAGGGAAAATATGCAACACATCAAATTTTATATACCCAAAATTACCATAAAAATATATTCGATTTATTTTTATTATATTTTCAAAATTCGATAACTATCGATAACAATTATGCAGACAGAGAAAAGAAATAAAAGCAGAGTATAAAAAATATTCAATAAATGTGAGTTTTCTTGCTTAAAAATTACAATAAATTAATTTATTTGTCGATAAACAGTAATCGATAACACTGGCCAACAAGAGAGAGGCAAAAATGAGTGTGAGAAAATTTTTTGAAAATATTCAAGAAGTGAAATTTTGTAAACAACAAATTACATAGAAAATATTTAAAAATGAATTTATTGAAATTCCCCAAAATCGATAAACAGCAATCGATAACAATTGCTGGTGCTCGGCTTAATCATAAGAGGCTGAGCCCAAGTGGCCACGACTTGGCCACAATTCGCTGCGCGCTGAGCGCGACCCGAAATGCCAAGGCAAAGTTATGGTTTTCATTAGGCCCGGCCAATAGATAGAGCTGGCCAGGCAAATACAGTTAACACACACCCGCTAATCTGAGCACATAACTTAGCAGCGCCAAATGCGGAAGCGGCAGCAGCAGCAGCAGCAGCAGCAGCAGCAGCGGCGGCTCAGAAATGTTTGCCACTTTCTAAAACTAAAGAAAACGCCTCAAGGCGCTGAGCGTGGGCCTGGGGCGAGGAGGAGTCTGTAGTCCGTAGCTGGCCTTATCAGGTTGCCCCGAAAATAGCTGCGCAGCGCAGCGCAGCGTAATCGAAATTGCGCATCGTTGCGGCGTTGTGGCAGCAATTGGAATTCGATTAAGGCGGCCAAGGCAAAATGCAATTAGAGGGTGGATGCGTTATTAATGTGGAGCGATGTGCGCCACTGCAGTCGACGCTGCAGAAATTGATAGAAAACATATCTATATAAATATATATGTATATATATATAGGGGTCTGGCATGCGGAAGCGAAAAGCGCCAAAACGTCAGCAAAATGTGCGAAAAATGGCTAAAAAAAAGAGAGAGAAAAAAAGAGCTAAAACCTGGCAGCAGCAACTGCAAAAAAAAAAAGACGCCAACACGCGCCAACAAGGCACTTGATAGTCATGGGCAAGGTACGAGCGCAGCGGGCGTGGCTGCAAAAGGGGAGACGGGGCTCTATATTAGATTGCCAAGTGGGAGGTGTTCACGCAGACACACACACATGCTGACACAGAGGCATAGCTAACAAGCTCTGGGCCTGTATTAAATGAAAACGCATTAAAGCTCAGCCAACGCTCAGTGGGCGTTGCAGCAGCAGCAGCAACAGCAGCAGGAGCAGCGGCGGCGGCAGCGGCGGCGGCGGCGGAGGCTGCCAACCTGAGCACAGCTGGCAGTGGGTGTGCCAAGCAGCGCCATTGACGCGAACGCCACAAACTGAAGACGTTAACATCGATCGGAGCCTGCCAACTTGCTAAGAGCCCAAAAAAGCAATTGAAAAGCAGAGAAAGTTCTAAGGAAATTAAAGAAGATTTGTACAGAACATGCTATAGCTATATAATATATATTTAGATAAATAAAATATATATATATTTTTAAATGAAAAACTTCAAATATTAAAATATCTCAGGCTCATTGAAAAATTAAATGAAATTAAAAAAAAAAAATAAAAAAAATAAATATCTGCTAAAATAATAAAATATAAAAAAAATGTAAATGTAATAAAAAAACAAAAACATAACAAATAAAAAATAATAATAATAATATTTACATATACAAATTTGTTAACTAAAAAAATTACTTTAAAAAAATATATAAAAATTTATGCAAGTTTATACATAATAAAATAAAAAATGTATGCTAAAATAATTTTTTTAAAATATAAATGTAATAAAAACATAACAAATAAAAAATAATAATAATAAATATAAAAATTTGTCAATTAAAAAAAATACTTTAACAAAATTTTAAAAATATATATATAAATATATATATTATAATAAGAAAATAAAATAAATTACAAAATTACAAAATAAAAAATAAAATAAAGTTAAAGGAAACATGTTAACAAATTTAAAAAAATAATAATAAATACCAAAATTTTATTTATTACAAAAAAATACATATTTAACAATATTTTTAATAAAAAAAAAAAAATAAATAAAAATTTGAATGCATCAAATATTTAGTTAAAATAAATATGATTCTTAGGCTTCAAAAAACTGTTTAAGATCTATTTTCTCTGCTGGCAAGTTGGCAGCCCTAAAATTTCATTTCGTTTCGCTAGCGGCTGCCGCTGCCTCTGCCGCTGCCTCTGCTGTGCGCTGTTCAGCGATGATTGTCAATTTGCTCGTCGAATGCTGGCGACGGGTTTATCGCTTATTGTCATCTTGGGGCCGGGGCTAATTAGAAAAACACGTGAGCACGCACAGCGGCTGCGTAGTTGTCATAATTAGAGAATAGAGTGAAAGAGAGAGGGAGAGGCAGAGAGAGGCAGGGAAAGAGACTTTCAGATCAGTTTGGAGTGTTTGAATATTGGCTGCGATAGCGACTGGGCGACAATTTGCTAGATTGATTAGGCGTCCAGCCTATGCCGCTGGTGGTGCAGATTCGCCGATGCAGTGCAACCGGTTCGAGCAATTAATGCCTTAAATGCGGCTGCCTGGTGTGGCATTGTTAATTAATAAAGCGGCGCGAATGAGCTGCAACAACAACGAAAATTGAAGAGCTGCTCGAGCTCGGGCTGCTCGGGCTGCTCTGGCTGTGGCTGTGGCTGTGGCTCTCTGGTTCTGGCAGCTAATTGTTAATGCAAAAATCGTTGCAAGTTAGAAAATCAATTTTTACTTTAATGATCTGGCAGCCAGGTGCTTATTAAAGCGCATCCATCGTCAACAACATCTTACTGGTAGCAAGTTCCTTGCTGTTGTTGTTGTTGCTGTTGTTGCAAGTAGCCGACTATAATTAAGCGTCAGAAACGGCTGCAAGGCTCGCACTCAGCCACACTATCGCCACCTCTCACTCTCTCTCTCTCTCTCTCCCTCTCTCTCTGTGCACCGTTAGCGGGTGTAAAAACAGCAAATGAGTTGCCATTAATTATTATGATTGCTACTGCAGCAGCAGCAACTGCTGCTGCAACTACAACAACAACAGCAGCAGCAGCAGCAACTGTTTAATGACATATTGCCAGCCGATTGACAAATGCAAAGATCCAATTCGATTGCTATTGCCAGCCTTTATTATTATAGGCCATGGCCAAGGCACTGGCTTAGCTTAAACACTGCCTGCCAAAAGCAGCTGCACCAGCCACAACACAACTTCGCACAGCCGCAAATTAAACATTTACCGAAACGAGTTTTATATGCACATATATTTAGGAATTTCGAACATTTCTATAGATAAATAATAAAATATATATATAAATATATATGTGTCTAGACATATCTTATAAGAAATCAGCTATTATATAGTAATTATATGTATTCTGATTTGTTTTTTATACTCTATAAATGAGAACATCGCCAGATTGATGTAAATATAATAATATTAAAGATATATGTATATATATTTTATAAAATTATATTTGTATTTATATATTTATGGATTTTTTCTAAAATAATATATCATATATATTTTAGTATATTTTTTTCTAGTATATTAGGTTTATATTTATATTTGACTTTTTTTTTGTTTTTATTTCTATTTTTTAAGTTTACTTATTTATTATTATTTATTTTTTATCACATATATTTTTTTATTTCATTTAAATATATTTTCAATTTTATTTTTGAGTTTATAATATATATATAATTTTTTTTTTTATTTTATATTTCAAATATATACTTTACTTTTTTTTATTTTATTTTTTTTTATATTTTTTTTATTTTTTTTTATTTTTTCTTTTATTTTATTTTTAAAATTATAAATCATAATTTATGTACATACTTGTATGTTTAATAATAGATATTTTTATTATTCATATTATATTTCTATTTTTTATATAATTTTTATTTCATTTAAATATATTTTCAATCTTATGGTTGAGTTTATATAATATACATTATTTTTATTTTATTTTATTTTATTTTATTTTTCAAATATATATACTTTTTTTAATTTATTAAAATATTATTAGCTTAATATTTTATTTTATTTAATTTTTAAAATTATAAATCATAATTTATGTACATATTTGTATGTTTAATAATAAATATTTTTATTATTTATTTTTATTAAATTAATATTAAATAATATAAGATATTTATATTTATATTTTTCACCAAATTATATTTGCTATTCACTTTATTTTTTTATTTATTTCTATTTTTTATTTTTTAAGCATTTTTATACTTCTTATTTTTTCTTATATACGAATATATCTGTAGAGAAATGTCCGTAAAATATTTAATGTTATCTCAGCTTACGGCTTAATTGCAGCTGTTTGGCTATTTGCTGCACATGGATCAAGCTGAACTGGTAATAAATTTTTGGAAGCCTACCAGCTATGCGCTGGCACTGCTTGACCACGCCCCATTGGTCACGCTGAGTCGCAGTCCGCCTCGAAAAAAAAAAGATACTAAACAAAGACCAACTCTAGGCAGGCCAAATGTGTGTGCGTGTGTGTGTTGGTGTGTGTATTTTTAGTGGGCGTGGCCAGTTGGCAGTTGTTGCTGTGGCGGCGCCTGCCAGTGCCGGGCCAAAGCACTATAATTAAGCCATGCCGAGGGCACCATTCGAATGGTGCCACAAGAGCAACAGTCGAACTGTATGAAAGGTTGTGCGAGTGTGTGTGCTGTGTGTTGTGTGTGTGTGCTGTGTGTTGTGTGTGTGTGTGTGGAGCATGCGTTGACCGCAAAGCGACAACTTCCTTCTAACCCAATTTGCGACTTTTCTAAACTTTATGCAAAATACTAAACAATATCCGCAACGCGTTGTCAACAAATGACATGAAATTGGCAACAGCAACAACAGCAACAACAGCAACAGCAACATCTACAAGAGCAGCAACAACCACATTTCCGTTTCAAGCAATTTCCGCGACGCTCTCTTGACTTGGCTGGCATCGAGTGTCATTTGATTGGTAAGCAATTTACGCAGGCGACAGCAGCAGCAGCAGCAGCCGACAACAACAACAACAACGACCCTGACCCGCAGCAACATGTTGCATGTTGTGTGCAACGCCAGCAGCAACATGAGTCAAGCGAGTGAATTTGATTTTCATTTTGTGCTGCAGCAGCAACTGTTGCTGCTGTTGCACTTTTTGCATTTCTTCTTTTTTTTTTTTTTTTTGATCTTGCAGGCATCAAATGCTGATGTTGCTGCCGTTGCGGCCGTTGCTGCTGGCAGCATCCGTTTGCCGATTTGTATATCTAATTTTCATAATCTCTAAAGCATGTTAGTCAGCATTCGATATGCCAGCAGCAGCAACATGTTGCAGGAAATCAAGTTGGTCAGCGGCTGCCTCATTTAAATGCGTGCAACAGCAGCAGCAGCAGCAGCAACAAGAACAACCGGCGGCACGTTTTAGCAACGCATGTCAACGCAACACAACAGCAACATCATAATCATCAGCAGCAGCAGCAACAGCAGCAGCAGGCACAACCACAGCGTACTTTGTAATTAACACACAGCTTGCTTCCGGCAACAGAAACCACAGCAACAGCAGCAGCAACGGGAGCAACAAGTGCGTGCAGCAAACATGACATGTGACATGTGTTGGCTAGCGGGTGGCCAGCAGACGCGACATCTTCTAGCTGCTGGCGCTGCACCTGAGCAACAACTGAGAATGACGAATGACAAGACATGCAAACGAGTTCGGGCCTGGGCACGGCTCAGACGTTGACAGTTTAGGCCTGGCCATAGCCATGCCCATGGCCAAGATGTCACTTTTCATTAGGCAGCTGCTGCTGCTGCTGCTGTTGCTGCTGCTGCTGTTGGGTCTGGGCATGATGCATGGGCACCTGTTTGGCGCGGCGTTTTAGATTAGTCGCCTGTAATTAGTTAATAACATGGCATGGCATGTCTAAATTGCAGTCGCGACATCAAATTGTAAGCGGCTGCATTTTGATGCTGCTGCTGCTGCTGTTGCTGTTGCACTTTGATTGATGTTGCTGCGGGCGCTGCGTAAATCTATCGAAACGGCAGCCGAAGCATAAAAGATGTTATGCATATTTTTAATTGATAAGTTTTTAGCACATGATAAATTTTAATATGTGGCAGCTTGTCACCAGCGACAGCAGCAACCTGTTGCTCCCAACAACAGCAGCAGCAGCAGCAGGAGCAACATAAGCCGACATAAATCCATTAAAGCCGTACAAATTCCAAGTAAATTAAAAGCAGTTAAACTCAATTGATTTTGAGAAGCTGCAACGGCAGCAACAATAAAAATAAACAACAGACAGCAACAGCAGCAACATCCAGCAGCAACATCCAGCAGCAGCAACAAGCAGCGCCCAAAAGGCGCAACAGATTCAGGTCCGGGTCTGGGTGCAGGTCCAGGTCCACGTCCAGGGTCCAGAGACAGGCACAGGCACAGGCCAAAAGCCTCAGCTCAATAAATTTTTATCGCATGTGTGTCTCAGTGCGTCTGTGTGTGTGTCTGTGTGGGCAAGTCAATTGGCCTGGCCAAAAGGAATGCGTTGATATTGAAACAACTATGGAAACAAGAGCAGCAGCAGCAGCAACAGCAGCAGCAGCAACACCAGCAAAAGGCCACAACAGAAGCCAAAGCAAAGGCGTTGTACAAACACATACATAACAACAGCAACAGCAACATTGGGCTAAAGGGGTAAAACCTTCGACCAGCCGCTTCTCACATTGTGCCACAAGCGCGCGCTTTAAGCCGCCTTCAAAAAAACAAAAAAAACAAAGCAAAAACAACGACGACAACAACAACAACAACAACAACAAAAGCAAACAGAAATCCGAAATGAAAAAGCAAAAGAAACGAATCGTTTAAAAGGGAAACCAACGAGGCACCCAACATGAGTCATATGCCAACAGCAACAACGGCAACAACAATAGCAACTATCGCTGCGACACCAACAACAACAAGGACAGAGTCAATATTTTCCTTATTGTTGGCCAAAAATGCTTGTGGCAGCAACTGAATTGATAATGCTGTCTCTGCCTCTGTCTCTGTCTCTGGCTGTATAACTACATATCTCTGACTCGGGCTCCCTCTCTGTTTCAATTTAACTTTCTCACTCTCTCTCTCTCTCTCATACTATCTGTCCTTGTTTCTGACTCTCTCTCTCTCTCTCTCTCTATCTGTCTCTCTCCCATCTCACACTCTCGTTCCATCTGTCTCCCTCTATCTGTCCATGTCTCCATCTGTCCATTTCTCTGTATCTCCCTTTCTCTCTCTCTTTTTTGGAAGTCTCTATATCTCTCTTGTCTTCTTTCTCACTCTTTCTATTTCCTTTGGGTTCATCTCTGTCTCAAACTTTGTTTATCTCTCTGTCTCTCTGCTTTTCTCTGGATCTGGCCCAGTATCTCTTTCTCTTCCTTCCTTCCTTTCCACCCCTAACTCTCTCTCTCTCTCCTCTCTCTCGGTGCTGTCTCTCTAACTCTCTTCTCACTCTCTTTTCTCTCTTACTCCTCTCTCTCTCTTCTCCCTTTCTCCTCTCCCTTTGACCTCTCTCCTCTCTCTCTCTCTCTCTCTCTCTCTCTCTCTTCTCTCCCTCTTCTCTCTCGCTCTTCTCTCTTCTTTCTCTCTCTCCTCTCTTTTTCTCTATATATTTCTCTCTCCCTCTCTCTATCTCTCTCACTCTCCCTCTGTTTATTTAAATATTTCATCTATTTATATCTCTCTCCATATACAGCAATCTCTCTCCTCCGCAATCCCATGCTCTTCACAATATAAAACCAATAAACAAGTGCATGATTATCCGTGCAGTAGCTAAGGCCGTAGGATTGCGGCCAAGTGTCGCACGGACTGCCGACCACAAGGCATCTTTGCGGTTGCTGTTGTTGCGCCCACGCAGTTGCCGCCGCAGCAAGGTCTATGAAATGCCAAGCGACGACGACGAGCAGCAGCGGCAGCGGCAACCACAGGCAGCCTTTGGCATTTAAGTGACCCAACTGCAACAGCGATGCTGTGGAAGCTGCATAGCTGGCTGCCACTTGTGCAACAGCAACAGCAGCAACAGCAGCAACAGCAGCGGCAGCAGCAACAACAACAAAAACTTTCTCTGACCAAGAATGCGCGCAGCTGCAACAGCAACAGAGCAACAATAGTGTGTGTATGCTGAGAGCCTGCTGGCCAAATGTAGCCGTAGTCCAGTTCAGTTTTAGTCCAGTCATTCATGCGCTTGGCCAAGTCACTCACACACACACAGAGTTAGTTAGAGCTGCAACAACAACAACAACAGCACCCGCCGCGTGTCGATTGAAAATTTATGATCACAATTTTGGTTAATGCATTTTCGTGTTTGTGCCATGATTACCAAATGTTATTCACGCTCCAGTGAGTGTATTCACATGTCCATGCGTGTGTGTGTGTGTGTGCCTGCCTTGGTCTTAGCAATCAATGCCAAAATGGCGCGGGCGCAGTGCGACTTTTTGGTATTTACGGTTAACTAAACATTCCAAACGGGCCACGACAAACTCCAGCAACTCCGCTGCACTAGGTGACTGACTGACCAGCCAGCCTGCCTGCCAGCCAGCCAGGGTTGCCAACCACATCTATAACAAACACACACACACATTGATGCTCTCTCTCTCTCGCTCTCTCTCTCTCTCACAGCCACACACTCATCTGTATTCATATATTTAGTCCATTGCCAGAGTAATTAACTAATTGCTGTCAAATCTATTTATTTGATACTATTTTTTGGGCGCAGTGTTGCAAAATGTCATTTAGTGTTGCAAGCGAGTCAACAATATGTTATACTTTCGATTTATTTATGGTTTCGCCAGAGCTAAAATATTATTTCACATACAAAAACTCATTTGTTTCTCGCTATCAAACTATTTGCCAGTGTTGCAAAACGGATTTTAGTATATTGAAAAATATATAGATAGCGAATGTTAATTGTTTAGGGTTCATTACGATTTAAAGTAAATTTCTTGTACTCAAATTTTTATTTTTAATTTATGGCAGATTTTATATGAACTACTTGAAAGTGAAAAGAAATTATTTTTTTTTAATTTTTTTAAAAAGAAAATAAATTAATAAGAAATATGATATTTAAAAATATAACAAAATGGCTGCTATATTTTTTCAAGATTTAGTACAACATTTTTGAGAATTACACAAAAAAAAAAAAAAAAAAAAATATATATATATATATATATATATATATATATATATATATATATATATATATATATATATATATATATATATATATATACATATTTTTTTTGTAGAATTAGCATAAAATTCAAAATATATTTTTTAAATATATTTATTTTCTTCTTTATTATTTATTTTCTTAATATAAAATTTTTTTTAAATTGTAAAATTAATTTAAAATTTAAAATATATTTTTATCATATTTTCTTTAAATTTAATTTTTTTTAATTTTAAATATATTATTCATCATATTTACTTTAAATTTAATTTTTAAAAATTCATTTCTTACTTTTAAAATATATTTATTTAATAAAAACGAAATATATATTTTTTCATATTCAAAATTTTAATTTAAAAAATAAAAATCTTTTTTTTATATATTTTTTTAGGTTACAAAAATTGTTAATAAAAATCAGTCAAAAATATTCTCGGGTTGAATTTTTAAATTTAAATTGAAATTCACTTTTTAGGCTTAATTTTCTACTTTTGCGTTGGCAACTCTAGTTTGGCAGCAGCAACAGCAGCAGCAGCAGCAATTCCAATGGCCGCTTAGCAGCTGCTGTAAACATATTTTTGGCGTATTTCCGTTTTGTAAACTGTAAACTGCTCTCTCGCCTGACTAGGCAAAATGCATGTGGCATGCGGCATGCGGCATGCGGCATGCGGCATGTTGCTACTGCAGCCGCTGCTGCTGCTACTGCTGCTGCTGCCGTTGTAGTTGCTCCCATTTTTGGGTTAGGCGTAGGATTGTTGACTCGGCTAATGTGTCTTGTAATTTGCATGGCCATTTGTGAAAAGTGAAAAGCGCGCCGCAGCGTTTTCCAGCCAGCTATGCATGTGTGCGTGTGTGTGAAACGTTATTTTCGGCAGCTGTTTGCCAATTTTTCGTTTCCCTCTTTTTTTTTTTTTTGCGTAAATTATGCGGCGCATTTTGGTACCGTTAGGCGCATTGGATAAACAGTAGCACTTACAAGCGCCTTTTATGGGCGGCGGGGGCAAGCAGCGGCAGCAACAGCTGACCAAAAGCGTCGCTCGGCTTAGCGTTTATTCAAAATACGCGAAATGCTGCCAGTTGCCGCTAAAAAAGGCCAAAAATGAAATGAAAAAAAAAACGGCCAAACCAAAAAAAAAAAAGAAAAAAGTGGGCAAAAACTGTTTATGGTTATGATTGCGTCTATGCGAATGCTAAATATGCCAAGGAATGGTAATGCGATCGTCGTTGTTGCTGCTGCACACGTGGGCGTATGAGCAATGTTGCTGCTGCGTCTGTTGCTGCTGCTTTCACACACAATTAGCGTGTGTTGCTGGTGTGCGCCGCATCTTTGTGTGGGTGAGCTACGAGAAATGCCTGGCCATAAATCATGCCAAGACTTTGGCTATTGTCGCTGCAACAGCAACTGCTGCTGCTGCTGCTGCTGCTGTTGATTGTGTCAGCAACTGTTGCAGCAGCAGCAATTGATTTGGGCAACTTTTGCCAGTTGCTGCTGATTGCCAGTTGCATTGCTTTGCTTAGCTTTGCTTTCTTTTTCCGTGTGTGTCGCGTTGCTTTGACTAATGATACGAAATACGCAGCAGCAGCAGCCACAGCCACAGCAGCAACATGTTGCTGACACGCGCGCATCGTTAGCAGAAACCAGGTGCGGCTGCCGGCTAGCTGCGTAGGTGTCAAACTAAGCAACGTCAAGCGGCCAGGCTTAAGTTTCATGCGATTGTCATTGTTGTTGTTGCTGTTGCTGCTGCTGCTGCTGCTCTTGTTACTATCAGCAACATATGCTGTTGTTGTGTTGCTGTTGATTGTGCAAGTGTTGCTACTGCATTCAGCAGCACTCGACATACTTTGCTCTTGCTTTTGTTGTTAATGATTACCAGCAACAATTGCTGTCGCTGCTGCTGCTGCTGTTGGAATGTTGTTGTTGCTCTTGTTCTTAATGAATGTATTTTTGCAGCAGCAACTGTTGCTGCTGGTGTTGTTGTTGCCGTTAATGCTGGGCTGTAGCAATTCGACACCTGTTGGCGCTCAATATCAAAGCCAAAGCTGAGCACGTGAACGCTGTAAGCAGCAGCAACAAGCAGCAACGGCAACCTGTTGCTGGCTCTTGTAGGATCATAATTCACACGCTGCAATCGAAAAGCAATAAAAGGCGAGCAGCGGCAAGTGGCCATCATCATAAACGGCACGATTACAACCCAGACGCCTGGCCTGGCCACAGCACCAACACCAGCACCAACAGCAACAGCAACAGCAACACGAGCGATAAATCGATGCAGGGACAACAGGTGTCCAATAACAACATCCAACAACAGCAGCAGCCGCAGCATTCACAGCAACAAGAACAACAGTTGCCTTTTGTGGTTGCTGCAGCTTCCGCAATCTCACTGGCCTTCGACCAGCTTTTGACACCAGCAACAACAACGACAACAACGACAGGAGCAGCAGCAACGGCGCTCTCTGTAGGTCTCTGGGTAACAATGCCAAACACCGCAAAGGCAAATGTCCCAAACGCCTTGCCCCCGCCCCTCAGCATGTTCGAGGCCAATCTGTGGCACACAGTTGCCCAACTGTGGCATCAACTGAGCTCTGAGACAATGCGAAATGCGGCAACAATTGCCAATTGCTGATATGCAAATGTGTAATTTCAGTTTAATTACGTACTCGAATTTATTTACAATTAAATTGAAAATAAATTTAATATAAAAAAAAATAAAAAAAATTAAAGAATTTAAATTGTGCATTTAATTATGAAAAAGAGAAGAAAAAATTTAAAACTAAAATTTAAAAACCATAAAAATACAAAATTAAAAAAAATTATTTATATTAAAGAAAAAATTTAAAAATAAATAAAAAAAATTTTAAAAAATCAAATAAAAATACTTAAATCAAAAATAAAATAATTTAAATTGTTCATTTAAATTTAGAAAAAAACAAGAAAAAATTAAAAAAGAATATTAAAAACAATAAAAATACAAAATAAAAAAAGAATTGATTTAATGTTAAAAAAAAATACAACACAAAAAATATTAAAAAAAATTAAAAATAAAAAAATATGTAAGCTTTAAAATTTTTTTTAAAAATATTGAAATAAATTTAAAATTGAAGCATTTTATAAATAAATTTAAAACGAAATATTTTAAATTAAAAAAAAAATCTAAATAAATTTTAAATTTTGATAAATCTTATATAAGACAAAAATACTAAACCTCCCAGACAGCTATGAAAAAAAACTAATTTTATAAATTTAAATAGTGCTAAATAGAACAATTAAAAATATACTAAAGAAATGATTATAATTTTTTTTTTTGCAAGTTTCTATTTATATTAATTTTATTTATATTTATATTTATTTATTCTATTTATATAATTTCAAAGATGCAAAAATACTTTGAAATATATACATATATTTGGTTGAAATGATAGACATTTCCAAAGGACAGTCATGGTCGCACGTATGTGAGCGAGTGCAGGCCAAGGTTTCGGTGCTCAGACACAGCTGGGCGGGCGGAAGCGAAAAGGAATGAATGAATAGCGCAGAAAATAGCGTCCGAAGAAGAGGCAGATAAAATAGCGCGCGTGCAACCTTGAGATAATTTAATCGTTGCTGTTTGAGAACAAACACAGAGAAAGAGAGAGAGAGAGAGAGAGAGGGAGAGGGGGAGAGGGAGTGAGGGAGGGAGAGTCCGAGTGTCGATCGCTGTAGCCAAATGCGAAATGGCAACAAACAATTGAAAGCAAACAACGGAACTGGAACAAGTGCAACTGAAACGAAATGGCAATGGAACAAAGCTACAACTTTGAAGAGGGAATGTTGAAATGGAACGTGTTTCTCTCTCATTGCTATAAGACTTGAGATCGCTTCGCTCTCAGTATGAAATCAATCAAAGTCTTGGCTTAAGGATGTGCAAACTGAAAGTCGCGAGAACTTCGTCGAGAATACTTGAAGACGACGCATCATTAGATTCCGCTTCCAAAAATAAACAAAGCAACAGCAGCAGCAACTGTTGCTGATGGTAAAAGAAAGCATTTCTTTATCGATGCGAAGAATTGTTGTTGTCAAGCACTCGAAGTGAACTTTGCACAAGGCAAGAGGCACAGACAGCGAGGTCTCAATGCTGCTGCTGCTGCTGCTGCTGCTGCTCTTCGTCTCATCGTCAGCAAACACTGATAAATTATTTGACAGATTATATTTGCGTTGAACTTTGGCAACAGTCGGCGGCTGGCTGCATTTATTCAAAATAAGAACACACGACGACGCCAGCGCCGCTCGAGCCACAATTTGCACACAAAAATACGCTCGGCAAACAATAATGGCATGCCAGAGCAGCTAAAGGCACGCGGCTAACAGATACCCTGTAAATTAGAAGCTTTGCTAACTTAATAGACGAAGATTCACTCACTTGGAAGATGAGTTGAAGGCAGAGAGAGAGGGACAGAGAAGCTGACTGAGAAGGGCAGAGTCAGAGAGAGAGAGAGAGAGAGAGTGCTGATAAGAGCATGACTAGCCAGTTGATATGTGTACTATATATAGTATACAGCTAATATATAGTTGATGTAGAAATGTTTGCCAGGGTATTTTTGGAATTTTCTGATAAGTACAGGGTATATTTATAGCGTATATTCATAGCCTGCCCTGCATTATCTACTCTAGACAAGCTGCCGCCCATCATGCCCGTTTGGCTGCCTTACAGGGCATGCCTGTAAACGCCTAGAGTGAAAGCTTGCGAAGGGGCTGAGCGGCAGGCGGCAAAGACTGACTGCCGCTGGCTGGAGCCTGCTGCCCCGCCACTCCCCATACAACTACCTGCCTGCCTAGCTGCCTGGCTGGCTGGCTGGCTGCCTCGGCAGTTTTTGCCCGTTGCCAGTTCGTTTGCTAACAAATGAGCGTCATGTCTTTGCCGTCGCAAAACAAATCTGAGCAATTTTTTATGATAAATAACACCAGAGCCAGAGAGAGAGAGAGCGAGAGAGAGAAAGGGAGAGAGATAGAGAGAGAGTGAATGAGTGAGGAAATGAGACACATGAATATGCACTAGAAAATCAACGTAAGCAATGCGAGCTGCATTCAGAGTGCATGACTAAGAAATACCCTGCAAAAGTAGACTAAGACTAACTAGGGATAGGTGTGAGCAGATCTCTCTCTCTCTCTCTCTCTCTCTCTCTCTCTCTCTCTCTCTGTATAGATGACTGTAGTTATCTAAAACCTGTGATATTTCGAATCTCTCATTAGCTCCTCAAACTCTCTTTATATTTCTTTATATTGACTATTTCAAATTTGAGCTCTAAGTCTTTTTTCCTAAACTCAAACATAAATCTGTTGAACCAACTGAAGCCAAGGCATATTAAGCAATATAAATTTGCATTCAGTTATATGTGATATATATATATATACAATATATACTTTATAGAGTCTATATCAATTTAAAATCTGTTTTATATGGTTTGCATAGAGTAGACTGTCTATAGAGTCTATTGCAGCTCAAGCATACGAGAAGCTATAAAGATATAAAGATTTCAGATCAATTTTGAGATATGAAAATAGCTAAAAAGAAATATATTAAATATAAAATATAAAAAATTAAATATAAAATATTTAAAATATTTATATATATATTTATAATATTTATAATACATATATATAAGAAAATCCTGCTCAATTTGAAATGAATATAAATACAGAAAAAAATGATGAATAAGCCCAAATAGCCTTCTTCCAGCTTCACCTACAGGGTATACACACACACACACACACGCCTATATACATATACACACTACATGGCATAGGCCAGGCTAAGCAGGCTGTTAATATTTAGTGGGGGCCCCCAGGCGCTTAGCGGGCTACAACGGGGTGGTGGGACGGGGAGACGCCAGCAATTGTGGTGGGGCGCAACTCCTGCGACTCGACGCAACTGGCGGCGACTTGTGCAAACAAACAAATCGCTGCAGATTTATTTTAGTGCAAAGCGCAGAGCAAAATTGCCCAGGCATGCGTGGGTAGCCAGTGCGAGAGAGACAAACAGACAGAGAGAGAGATACAGAGAGAGAGAGGGAGAGGGAGAGGTGGGCTGGCGCGCAGTCGCCGAATGCTGCGGCTGGAATCGATGCGCGATTGAAAAATGCGCGCTTTCAGCGCGGTAATTAAAAGATGAATCGTTTGGCATGTGGCAAATCTAATAAGTTGCCACAGAGCAGAGCGAACTTGCAACAAATGACGTGTCATTAAGAGCGATAACGCCCCATTCTGGTGGCAGCCCAGCCGCGTTCGGCCATATGATTGATGCCAGCTTTTATGGCTAACGGAATGTGGCATGCTACAGCCGGGCAGCCGGGCAGCCGGGCAACCGGGCAGCCACTGGCAGCTGCCAGTGAAAGTTGCACCCCTGCACAACGCAACGAAAATGTTGTCCGTTAAGCGGAAGCTAACCTAACGGCACATTCCATAGAAACGTCGCACGTCTCGCAAATTGGCCAGGCTAAGGCGCCGCGGCAGGAACTGTTCTGCCAGCAGCTGCCGCTGCACGCGCCACAACTTTCACTGCGCACCGAAGGGTTGCCCCCAACACACACACACACACACACACACACACACACATTCAGCTGATAGAAATCTTCCCCTCGCAATCGCGAAATTGGGTCAGCTGGCAACAGCTGACGCACAGCGCGACCCTCTCGATTGGAAAACAAAAACGAAAAACGAAAAAAAGTTGCTCTACTTACAGTTTGCTCACTCTCTGCCGATACGAACTGCTTAAATCAAGGCACAAATCACAAATGAAACTAGCAATTGCATGCCACAGTGTTGGAAAACGTCTAGCTGTCAACTGTGGCAGTGTTGGAAAGCACTTTTATTGATAAACGAGCAATTGGAATGTATTTTGAGTACTTCTAAGAGCTATTAGCAGAGCTTATATGGAAGCTATCATTAGAGCTATATGCCTTATCTGTAGACAGTGTTGTGAAACGTATACAGCTTGACTTGACGGCAAACATAGGAGAGTTGCTTTGCACTCGAAGTCATATTCAGAAGCTATGCTAGAGATAAACGATAGACAAACGATATATATATCGATAACTTATCGATAGTTAGCTACGATAGTAGGACAGAGATGTTTATTTGTGTTATACTCTGATCTTTAGCTATAGGAAAGTTGGATGAGCACAGCCGGACGGCAGGACAAAGCCAGATGCTGATTGGATCTATATATAGATTTGTATTTCAAGCTAGAGAGAGAGAGAGACTCTATCTCTACATCTCTCCTTCTCTCTCTGCCACTTAATCTTTCATTAGCTCACCGAAATGCATGTCCCGAAACGAAAGAATACGACGACAACTTAATGGACTCTCTTTGGGCTCCAGGTGCGCGCACTTACCTGCAAATGGAAGAAGAAAGAAAGAGAGAGAGAGAGAATGGCAATTAGATAAAGGTATTAAAAAGGGTAGCAAAGGCATAGAGCAGGCCATCGATCAGCGCGGCACAACAAAGCGAGGGACAGAGAGAGAGAGAGAGAGAGAGAGGGAGAGAGGGAGAAGGGGAGAGATAGATGTGATGATGAGAGCGAATGGGAATGGTCGAGCGCTCAATTGCCTAAGTGCGAAGTGCAATTAAGCGCAATTCAATAGCGATTCAGAGTCAAGTGCAACAGACACTTGCAACCGTGCAACAATCAACAATCAGAGCAACAACAACAACAACAACAACAACAATGCGAATGCTGCGAAAATTGATTAAAGTCATTCATCAAATCGAATCGTGTGGCAAGCGGCAGCTCAGCAGCAGCAAATCAATTGTTGGCTAATGAAATTATGCCAATAGAAGAGGAAGAAGAAGAAGGCTGCTATAGAGAGAGAGAGAGAGAGAGAGAGAGGGGGGGGAGGGTGCATTAAAACAACTTTCGAATGGCCAGTTGCAGGACTAACTAACTAATTTGACAGTGAGAGAGAAAGGCAGCGCCGGGGCGTGGCCACAATTTACTTTACATGCAGCTAAGAACAACAGCAATGCGTGTGCTGGCAGCTCGAAGGCAGAGAGACAGAGAGAGAGAGAGAAAGGGGGAGAGCGAGAGGGAGGGCAACAAGCAGATATGATCCAATTCAATTTAAGCGCGTGTCGCATGCAAACAACACAAACAGCAAATAGTAAATTGTTGTTGTTGTTGCTTTTGTTGTTGCTGTTGCTGTTGTACAAATGCAATTACAACTAAACACACAGACACGAAGAGTTGACGCCACCGCCAACGACGATGGCGACGGCACTGGCAACGGCGTCGCACTTTTTTTTTCGCTCCGCCCACTTTTCCCACACCCATTTTTTTTTGTTGTTAGCTGTTTGCAATGACGACGCCGTCACGAAGAAACAACAACGTTTCAAAAGAGAGAGGACACAACAACAACAACGACAACGACAACAACAACAACAACAACAAAAACAGCTTCAAATTAAACTAAACAACAAAATGCAACGAAAGCAACAAAAACCCAAGCCGAAAGCGGAAATGCACTAGAAATTTATATAAAATTTATTATAAAATATATAAAATATATAAAAATAAAAAAATATTTATAAAAGTTGAAAAAAAAAATAGTGAGAGAGTACTTAAAAAAATTTAATTATATATATAAAATATAATAAGTATTAAAGGCATAATAAATAAGAAAAAATAAATATATGCAACATATTGAGTATGCAAAATATTAATAATAATAATACAAAATTAATTTAAAAACAATATACGTATATATATTTTAAAAATAATAATAAAAATATACATATATTTATTTATAATATTTAAAATAATATAACATATATTATAATATATTTTAATATATTAAATTTAATTTAACATATTAAAATAATATTAATTTAAATGTAATTTAATTTAATATTTTAAAAATTATTATAATATATCTTATATTATAAATAAAATATATACTATATATGTATATTTTTATTATAATATAACATATATTTTAATATATTAAATTTAATTTACATATTAAAATAATATTAATTTAAATGTAATTTAATTTAATATTTTTAAAATTATTATAATATAGCTTATATTATAAATAAAATATATACTATATATGTATATTTTTATTTATTTTTTTTTAAATATATATATACATAGTATATTATTTTTATATTAATTTTTCTTATAAGACAAATAAAAATGCAAATAAAGAAAATATCTTCAATAAATCAAGTACATAAATTCATATTTAAATATATTTAAGAAATAATGTATGTTTATATGTATGTCGGATCGATATGTCATGTTGGTATTGTCTCCCACTAGTGTTGGAGAAGAACTAAATAGTGTTGCAGAAGCGTATGTGTTGCAAATTGTCAATATGATGGAGAGAGAGAGAGAGAGAGAGATAACCATAGATGTTGCTGAACGTAGTCCCGTGGGTCGTTGATAGAGTTGCAACGAAGTCGACAAACGAGAAGAGATAGAGTCTCTGACAGAAGAAGACTTAAATAGAGAGTTATGGTCAGAGTGTGTGTGTGAGAGAGAGAGAGAGAGAGAGAGTGAGGGATGTAGCACGGGCATGGGTTAAAGGGCACATCGAAATATGGATCAAGGCAAACCCAACGACATTCCGACATATATTTATATATTTAAAATAATAATTAAATGCCAAAAATACTTAAATATTAATATTCAAATATAAATCTTGAAATTTCAAAATAAACTTAAAAGAAAATTAATAATAATAAAAGTAATTTATATATTTCAAGCAATTTGGCTTATATAAAATATATATAAAAATAAAATAAAATAAACTAAAATCAAAAATAAAAACTCTTTACAGTTTAATTTTTTTTATTATTATTTTTTAGATATATGTATATTAAATTAGGTATATTTTTAAAATTGCTTACAAATTATATTTTAATATTTTTAAAAATTTATTTGCATATTTTTAAATTTAATTTAATATAAATATTTAAACTAAATAATTAGGTATTTAATTATTGAAATTATTAGTTTTAATTCTATATATTTTTAATTATATTCACGTATATTTATTTTTATTATTTTAATTAATTACTTTAGCTATTCAATTATTTAAGTAAATTATTTGATATATATATATATTTTTATTGATCCATCAACTATTGTGAATGGATTTCCCTAAAAGCTCAGCTCTCATGCTGCACTGCCTCTGCCTTCGCCCTTGCCGCATGACATGACTTTTCATGCTTTTCCTATAGCCAATTGTAATTGAATCAAATTTATGACTTTTTCCATACGGCCTGGGGACGGCTGAGCTGTGTGTGGGCGTAGGGGCGCGGCAGCTGAGTAAACGGAGGAATATGGGAAACTGTGCAGCAGCGCCAAATGCGATTCACACCTGAGCATCGCCCCCCCTCTCTCTCTCTCTCTGTATCCCTCTCTCTCTCTCTCTCTCTCTCTCTCTTTGTGATCTCTCTTGTTGCTGTTGTCGTTTTTCTTTCTCTCGTCTCATTCTCATTCGCATCTGTTGTCGCTGGCTGGCTGCCTGTCAGCGCTGACGTTGATGAAAAGCGTTGCGGCACTCGTGGGAAAATCGACGCTGCTCCTCTTGGCCCGCCCACCGCCCACCACAGGCGCGACCCATGGGCCCCTCCCTGGCGCGCTCATGTTGTTTGCCACGTTTGCGGTTGTAGCGATGTGTGTGTGTGTGTGAGCGAGTGTGTGTGTGTGTGAGCGAGTGTGTGTGTGTGTGTTTGTATTGCTGTTTTTGGGCTTTGCCGTTTCGCGTGGGCTGATGAAAAAGTTTCGCCGCGATTCGTTGCACTGCATTAAGCAAAGCAGTGCAACAACAACAACAACAAAAGCATTCACAATGACACCGGGAACAACAATTGTTGTTCTCATCGCACCTGGCTTAGCTGCTGACTGTAAAAAAGAAAAACAACAGATCGCTGCTGCTCCCACTCTCCCTCTCTCTTTCTCTCTCTCTCTCCCGATAGCAAGCAAGAACACGCATATAATGCGCCCTTCGCGCACCACCTCTTGACCCACCGCCCACCGCCTACAACTACAGCAATGCTTATCACAAAGCGTCGACTGCGACGTCGCTGCTGACGGCAGTCGCTGCCTGCATATGCATTGCACATTTCGCATTGCTAATGCCAAAATCTATTTTCATTTCCAAATTCTCAGTTTGCTGATAAGCGTCGCAGTCGATAGAGCTGATAAAAGACCAACAACAACAACAACAACAAAAGCAACAACAAACACAGCAGCAGCAACAACAGCAACAGGAGAAAAACTGAGCGTAGATTTCTTGGTTTCTCAGTTTCCATAGAATTATATTTAAAAATTTTCAAATATAGAAAATCATTTAAGAAAAAAAATAAAATTTATAAAATATGTTAAATAAAATATGTTTTAAAAAATTAAAAATTAGAAAAATATTATTAAAATTAAAAATAAATATGTGTATATAAAATTAGGAATTGCTTAAGAATCTTCTAAATATGTATATTTATATATACATATATTTTTTTTAAATATTTTTTATACTCTATTTAATATACATACATAAATTTAGAGATTGCTTTTTATTTTTTAATTTACTTTATTTATATTTATATTATTAATAACTCTATTACTCTATTTTTAAATTATATATTCCAAAACAATTTCCTGTTTATTTTTATATAAATTTCCCTTTTCTTTTTTAATCTTCTATTTTACATTTTTTTTAAATAAAAAACATATATTCTATTTTTTAAAAACTTTACATTAAAAAATATATATATAAAATTTCAGAATATTTTTTAATTTTATATACACATATTTTTTTATTATTTTATTTATAAATTATTTATTTTCATAAAATTATATTTTTATAAAAATAAACTATGTGTGCATATTCATCTATAATATATTCCTAAAAAAACTTTTCTTTTACTTTTTGAAAATTAAAAAATATATATATTATCTATTTTTTAAATTTGGTAAAAAAAAGAAAAAAAAAAGAAAATGTATTTAAGACCCCGTCAAAACTGCACTTTGCAGAGACAGAGATGACAATCGTAACGAAATGATGATGAAATGATCTCAGATGATGTTCGGGGATGATTTGAAAGGATCTTGGGCACGGTGCGTATGCGTGATGTGGCTTATGGCGTATACGCCGTGCTGTGAGTTAGGCTCTCGACTGGACTTGACTCACCCTGTTTGCTTATGCAGCAGGCAGCGACACACACACACGATAAGAATTTGTTGTAAACTACAAACAATCAAACAAATTATTTGCACAAATGTTGGGGAAACACAGTTCGTTCACTCTCTCCCCACTCTCTCTCTCGTTCTCCTTCTCTATTATTATAGGAGAAACGTGGCGTTCATTTCTTGAGCGACAAATGCAAAAAAAAAATTAAGGAAAAAAACAAGAATTAAATAAATGGGAAACACACGAAAAAAAATGTAGAAAATAATTAAAGCGGAGCAGTTAGCGGTAGCTAAATTGCTCGCAATTACAGCGGTAAATGTGTGAAACGGTAAATGGCACGGACTGCGTCCCAAGGAATTTGCGCATATAAACACGTAGACGCAAACGCAAACGCAGACGCAACGCAGGCGCGACGCAGACGCGGCGGCGGCGGCGACAGCGACGTTACACGACGACTCCCACAACAACAAAAACCAACAACAACAATACAGTGAGTGTGACGCGTTTAGCCTTGAGATCGCAACCAGCCGCATGCAGCGCGCGCAGCGATGCGTCTTTGCGCGCCTTTTTGAAAGAAGAAGAAGCAGAAATTGACAAAAGGAGACGAAAACGAATTTGAAAAAAGTGCGTAAATTGTTGTTAGTTTTGGCTGGGCGGATGGATGCGTGTCGAGAAACCCACTTAGAATGCAACGTCAGCGACGGCGACGACGACGACGCACACAAATAACTAACAGCGACTGTAGTAAAATGACAACTGAAACCGCAGGCGAAATGAAAACGAGTAACGACAACAGCGACTGCGACGACGGCGTCGGCAGCGGCGCTGCTGCAGCTGGGCTACGCTCGGCGTTGGCGTACAAAACGATTCTAACGCAGCGACGACGACGCGGTCTTTTGCTGCTTGCTCATGTTGTTGCTTTTTTCGCATTCTATTTTGCAAGCTTTTCACTTTTCGACGACGCGACGTCGCTGCGACAATTGCACTCGCATTAGATGTAGAGCGCAGCACGCTGTGTGCTGAGAGCGCACAAAAAGGGAGAGAGAGAGAGAGCGTGAGAGCGCAGTGCGAATTTTGAGTGTGTGCGGAAGTGCAGCGGGTGACGCAGCAGCGTGCAAGGCCAAACGCGTGCGAAAGAGCCAACGCGTGTGTGCGTTCACTGTGTGTGTGTGTGTGTGTGTGTATGTTGGTGTGTTGGCAAGTGTAACTGATCGCATTAGACGTGAGAGCGCCCGTCGCCTCGCACTCTTCGCACAGCTGGCGAGAGATTGCAGCCAGCCGCCCTGCGATCGGCAATCGCATATTGCACGCGCGTGCCCTTGAAAACTTGACCCAAGTGGGGCTGCCAAAGCGTTGACGTTGCCATGCCCCCGCCTTTGCCACGCCCGTGTGATGTTTGCTCGCAAACAAAAGAAAGTGCACAAATTGTTAAAATTCTTAAAAATAAAACAAGTTCGTGCATGTGTGCTCATAGCAGCACACAGAAAGAGAGAGAGAGAGGCAAAGAAAAAAAAACGGCAAACACAATTTTGGGAAAACGGCGAAACGCCACGAAAATCTCGCATGTGTGTATGTATGGGTGTGTGAAAGCCAATGCTCAACTGTTTTCATTGCCAAACACAATTTTTATACAAATGCGGTGCGGTATTTGCTTTTTTTTGTGTGCTCTTTTTGCATTTTCTATTTTTTGCTTAGCTGCGCGAATATTGCAAATACAGAAAAACAAAAGCAAAACTAACACCAAAATACGGGCAACATCAAAAGACGCAAAAACTGCATGACAATAGACGAAAATGAAGACGACGAAGACGAAGCGCACGAAGAGCGAAGAGCGCGGCGCATGTGATGCTCGGATGCAGCC
The DNA here is from genome assembly GCA_961210405.1 of Drosophila mercatorum. Lineage (NCBI taxonomy): Eukaryota > Metazoa > Arthropoda > Insecta > Diptera > Drosophilidae > Drosophila > Drosophila mercatorum. The sequence continues at coordinate 14,715,861 of CAUIUS010000001.1, forward strand.
AGAGAGAGATGGAGAGTGCGAAACTACTGCAAGTCTACACTTCTCCACATTCTTGTGAATGTTCACACACACACACTCACATACGTATGAGCTGAGTATGTTTGTATGTATTGTCTGCGCTGTGACGTTTGCGGGAAGTGCGCAAATGGGCGAAAAAAAAACTGAACGAAATTAAAACTAAATTTGATCAGCACGAATTCGATATCAAGAATGCAAGTGAAATTCGTTCTCATGAAAAAGTAACCAAATATTTTGCTATCTATCTCGAGGGTTGAAATGAGCCGTGGGATTGTTTACGTTAATTTATAATTAGTATAAACAAATATAAATAAAATAGTCTTAAGTGAAGCATAAATAAACTTAAATTTTCCAAGTTAAAATATTTGACATGCAAATAATGTTTACATATGTATATGTTTTTTTTTTATTTGTTTTATAGTTTACATTTCAAAGATGCCTAAATTTTTTTATTTTTGTAAGCTATGAACCACTGTACATGTGTGTATGCACGTATGTATGTAGATAATCGAACAGCCCGACTCTCTCGTGTGTAGGGTGCACTAAGAACTCTTCTATGCGGCGATCGCCAAACCGAATTCGAAAGTGTAGAGATACATACACATGTACATAAGTGTGTGCTCTGTATGTACATACTTACATAGCTAAGCGTTCATACATACATAGTTTTATGTGCGCACGCTGCCAACGTCGCGCCAATTGTAAAATGCTCAAGGTCGCGCGGCGAATGCACCTAACCGTACAACAACAAGAACAAGAACAATAAAAATGGCAACAACAACAACAACAACAACAGCAACATGAACAACACTGCTAGCCAGCCCGCCCGCATACGCAAAATGTTTGAATGTTCTACAAATTGCAAACTAGTGTACAAAGCGCAGCAACAAAAACAATTTGCGCTCGTAAATTGCAAAAGCGCCGCAGTCGCTGCCGCTGCCGCTGCCACAGTCGCAGCCGACAGCCGACTGCCGACAGCGCGACAGCAAATGAATTTCACTGTCAAGGTCGAGGAGCGTCGCTCGTTCTGATGCGCAACGCATTGCGATCGCTGCAGCGAATGGCAGCGCGCCAGAGAGGCGAAGAGAGAGCAAGAGCAAGAGAGCGATAGCGCGCGCTGGCGCGTGTGGGCGCGAACGCGCGTTCGGCATTGACGGAAACGACGCGCGGCTTATGTAAGCGCTGCACTGCGAGCGCGCCGTGTGGAGAGAAGCATCAAATGCATACGCACGACGTCGCGACGCCGTCTCGGCCGCAGCGACTGCTGTATGTGTATGTATGTATGTGTGTGTGTATGTATGTAGGTCTCAGCCCCACCCTCTCGCACACGCAGCATTTCCTGCAGTTTGTCGCTGCGCATTTCATATCGCGTCTGCTTTTTGCTGTTGTTGTTGCTGTTGTTTTGTGTATTTTGCCGTTCGCATGTTTTTCTATCGCCGCAATTGTTTTTCTCAAGTTCGTGGCTCTTGTGCAATTTGTTAGGCCGCCCCCACCACAGCCACCCGCAGATGCGTAATAATTCACAAATTGCAGCGCGCGAGCGGTAAACAAAAACAGTCGTAAATCAAAATGTTGCGACTAGCCGAGACTGGCGGACGCCACGCCCTGCCGTTGCCCAAAATGCAGACATAATTTGACATAAGCGATGTTAAAGTTCAACCGCAAAACAACATCAAAGGCAAAGCGAACTAAAAGAAGCAAAAAATGCTTCGATGATCATCAGCTGATGATGCCAGGCACTGATTGACTCAACTCAACGAAACTTGACGACGACGACGACGACGACGCAACGGCGGCGATAATGTCAAAGGCAGTCGCTGCTGCTGTTGCTGTCGCTGCCTGACCGAACACCCCCGAAGCCCCGCGCCTCTTCGGCACCAGCGCTCGGTCGTTTAATCATGTTCAAGAAAAAAAGTGCAGCGTCGTCGTCGTCGTCGTCGAATGCAGCGCCTGTCAAAGCTGCGATTAATCTCGCTCGGAGAGCGCAGATACGCAGAGAGCGCGTACAGCCTGAAGCACAGTGGTCAGCAGGCTGATGAGCAAGGCGCGAAAGTGTGTAAAGTGTAAAGTGTAAATGAAATAACTTTAATTAAATATTAAAAGTAAATAAATAAAGAAATTTAATAAAATAAATAAATTCTATAAAATATAAATGTAAATAAATTGTATAAAGAATAAATTAATAAATGCAATTAAGTTAATAAGTAAATAAATTAAATTAAATAAAAATAAACTAATATAAAAATATTTTTATATAAAAAATTTTTTTTGTCATTTTATTTATTTATTTATACATAATTATACATAATTAAATAAATTAAAATTTTATAAAATTTGTATACATACATATATGTCATTAAATAAAATAAATAATTATTTTATAAGAAATATGTATATTTCTCAAAATGATTTTTGCGAATATATATATTTATAATAAATTCTTTACATGGTATTTTCGTAGTTCGCCCCAGTGTGCCTGGGGCATACATAATTGAGATATGAACTTGGTAATATTTCATAAAAAGCCTGACCAGAGCTGGAGCTGGAGAGCCGGGTAACTGGGCAATCGGGAAACTGGGCAAGTGGCTAGCTGAGTGCTGATCGCGGCTTGTTCGTCTAGAAATAACTTAATTGTCACTCAATTACTCAGTTTTCAGCTAAAAGCATTCATTGCTCTGGCTTAACGTCAGACCCAAACGCCCACCGAGGGACGGAGGCCAGGTGAGTCCGCCAAAGCCAGTCGAGAGCTGGAGAACTGAACTGGACGCTCGTTACTCTGGTCCTGGGCTAGGCAGGCGTGAATAATAGGCGAGAGCCTGAATGGAAATTGATGACTTGCGACAGTTTTTGGCCAAAGGGCAAATGCGGCTAAGAGAAGCCACAAACAAAATACAAAAAATCATCTACATATATATATATATATGAAGACATATGTGGCTATATGTGTACATATATAGGTGTATATATGTATATTTATATAGGAAAAAATCTTAGCAAAAACATAAAACTGGGCACGGCACAGGCAAAAAGACGCCAACTAGCAGAGCGCACAAAAGCTCCCTCTCTCTCTCTCTCTATTTATATATACATATATATCAGATATATATACATGTATATCATACATATGCACACATAAAAGCGTTTGTCATGCCTTTCAGAGATGAGCTCCTCGGGCTGCATTCAGGGATTGCCAACTCAATGCAACCATCAATCAAATTTACTTCTTTGCCCCACTGTGCGTGTGTGTGTGTGTGGGTGGGTGTTTGTGAGAGGTCGCTGCAGAGTTCATAGACCACTTGCCTTTCTAGTGCGATATTTTGATTGACGCCTCAATCGAAATGCCTTGATTGAAGCTCTTAGCTCTGAGCTCGCTAATGAGATCTATTAAGCTGTATCACAAAATTGTATGCGTGACTGATTGATTGATTGATTGATTGATGGACTCTGCACTTGAACTATCATAACAATGTCCATAGACTATTAATTTTGATTTGATAGAACTGCAAGTTGGTTGACTAACATTTTGATTGACTATATGAGAATTTGTAGCTTGCTTGATTGACAGTGATTGAAGCTGTTTATTATTGTGAGCAATAAACTGTACTTTGATTGATTTGAGTCTTAGTTTTAGACTTAAGCGCATGGTTTTCAAAGTTTGTGGTTTCTGCATCAATCATGATTGATGTGCACCTTGATTGATGATCAGTTTTTGGCAGTTGTATTTGAAGCGAAGCGTTAAGTCTAATTTGACTGATTTATGTCTCAGTCTATGTCTTCAAATAAGTTTATATTGCTTGCACATCAATCATGATTGATGTACATCATGATTGAACTAATTTTCAAAATATTTGCATCTAAAATCTTTTGATTTATATATGCTTAACCTTATGAGATGATTGATGGCAGATTGATGCATGATTGATGGCTGATTGATGGCTGATTGATGCACTTTTACAAATCTACAATTAGTTTTCAGCTTAACTGCTTGAATTGAGTCATGCTTGATGTCCGATTGACCTCTGATTGATGGACTTTTACTAATGGACAATAACTTCACACCCAAACTGCTTGAATTTATGCGTACATCATGATTGATGCAATTGCTACATTGTCAACTGGCAGCTTGATTGCTGCTAGCCGGCACAGCGTGGCCTCTGCTCCGCTGGTGCCACGCGGTTCACATGATGCCGCCGCACCACATAAATCCTAATCAAACAAGCTGGAGATGCGGCTGGGGCAAGGGCTCCCAGCCGGAGAGAGGCCTCAGAGCGTGCATCTATAAATCCATTAATGCCATTTACCGCATAAACATAAAGAAAACGCTCCAACTGAGCCAGAGGCAGAGACTGCGGCTGTGCCTGAGACTCCGTCTCCAGCTCCGTCTCCGGCTGAGGCATCAACACTATCAACGAGCGGCAAAGGCCTCCGCCTGGCCATCAGCGCGCATTGCAATTGCTCCATAAACTAAAACTAAATTGCTCAATAATTTTGTCCACATTTGATTATGTCTTTTTTTTCTTGGCTTGTTTTTTTTTTTGGCCAAGGCGATGTTGGCTTTCAACTTCGACTCGAGCGAAGGAGGCGCGAGTGGCGCAGCCCTGCGAATTGCAGTCACGATTGTTGCCCGGCGAATGGGGCCCACAAATTCAAAACCCATAAAGACATCAAAGCAGCAACGCGTGTAACAATTTGCCAGCCAACCAACAACACCAGCAACAACAACAACAACAACAACAACAACAGCAACAACAAATTCATGTTGCTGAACTGGCAAACGCAACAAAACGCAAATTAACAACGGCAACACAGAGAGCGAGAGAGAGAGAGAGCGAGGGAGGGCAGAAAAGACAAAGGCCTTAGTAGGAGTAGAAGAGAAACAGACAGACGGACGTACAGACGGTTGCAGGCAAAGCCTGAGACATAGACAGCTCGGGTCGTGGAGCAGCAGGAGCTTGAGGAGGCGCAGGCGAACGGCAACGTCGACCTGACCATGGCAGCCGCATCCGCACCCGCACAGGCAGCAGCAGCAGCAGCAGCAGCAAATGCGAAAAATGCGAGATGGAAACGTGAATACCCTTTAGGAGAGGCAGAACAGAGAGAGAGAGAGAGAGAGAGAGAGAGAGAGAGAGAGAGGCTAAGAAATTTAGTGAAAGGGCTTCGATATGGGATATATGAATAGATATATGAATATACGAAAATCTCAAGAACTTAAAGAAGAAGGAGAAGAAGTAGAAGAAGACGCAAAGATGAGCATACTAGGAATATGATTTGGTAAGGGATTCCTATATGGGATATATGAATAGGAAGAAAAGTAGAAGAAGATGATGACAAAGAAGAAAAAGAATAAGTAAAAGATGAAGAAGAAGAAGAAGGTGCAGAAGAAGCAGAAGATGAAGATCGAGAGGAAGATGATGAAGAAGAAGAAAACAGGAAAAGAAGAAGAAGAAAAGTAGAAGAAGATGAAGAAAAAGAATAAGTAAAAGATGAAGAAGATGAAGAAGAAGAAGAAAAAAACAAAAAGCAGCAGAAGCAAAAGAAAAATGAGAAGAAGATGATGAAGAAGGAAAGAAGAAGACTAAGAAGAAGACTTAGAAAAAAAGAGAGAAAAAGAAGAAGTCGAAGAAGAAGTCGATGAAGAAAGAGAAGAAGAAGGAGAAGAAAGAGAATAAGATAAAGGAGAAGAGAAGGGAAAAACCAAAAGAAGCAGAAGAAAGGGAAGCTGAAGAAGATTAAAGAGATGAAGATGAAGGAGAAGAGAAGAGAAAAGGCAAAATAAGAAGATGCTGAAGAAGGAGAAGAAAGAGAAGAAGATAAAGAGAGAAGAGACGAGAAAAAGCAAGAGATGAAGAAGAAGATGATGAAGAAGGAGAAGAAAGAGAAGAAGATACAGAGAGAAGAGACGAGAAAAAGCAAGAGATGAAGAAGAAGATGGTGAAGAAGAATAAGATGATGAAGAAGGAGAAGAAAGAGAAGAAGATACAGAGAGAAGAGACGAGAAAAAGCAAGAGATGAAGAAGAAGAAGATGATGAAGAAGGAGAAGAAGAAAAACTAACAAAAATAAGAAGAAGAATGAGAAGAAGAGGATGAAGAAGAATACGAAAAAGAAGGAGAAGAGAAGAGAAAAAGCAAGAGATGAAGAAGATGAAGAATAAGAAGAAGAAAAATAATAAAAAATAAGAAGAAGAAGAAGAAGTAGATGACGAAGAGGAAGAACAAGAGGCAGAAGAAGCCAGGCTGACCACACTATCGAGATGATATATAGTATAGTATATAGTATATATAGAGTAATACGCAGATGCATATATGCATATCTACATATATTGATAACTAACTGAAGAACCCAAAGCCTGAAAAATATCTTATATAAATATATAAATATATAAACATATATATGCCTATGTATATATTATAATATCTTGATATCTTTCGAAGAGTATTCCGCTATGGAAAGGGCATTTGCATGAGCGATCGCTCGACGTTGGCTCTCAGTGGGAATTGGCTGATCGTAGCTCAAAGCCAAATGGCGGGCAGAGCTAGGGCTAGAGTGCTGGGCACAATATGCGGAATTTTGTGTTCCCATAATTTGTGATAAGCGAGCGAGCGAGCGAACGGGCTTGGGAGAGCGGCCACCCACACCCCGATCGGTCGGTCGATCGATCGATCGTTCGATCGTTCGATGATGATGACGATGATGGCGCCTTGTGTGCCGTTGGGGGCACGATCGATGCTGCAGCTGAGATGCTCATTAAAAATGTAGAAAGCTTTAAGAGAGTTGGCGGCTCTCAGCTGGGATTGCGCTGTCAGCGCTAATCGCACGATCTTAATTTACAGCAACAATCGCAGCAGCAGCAGCAGCAACAAAAAACAGGACGACTACCGGCAACAGTGAGTGAGAGATCGGCGATCGCAAACGATCTTCGAGTTGGCCAATTTGGCGAGCGCAACTTTCGCTTTTGGCTGCTGCTAACGATCGTCAATCGACGGCAATTTATTATTATGCAGCGTTTGCTAGCTCGCATTTTAATTCAATTAAAAATCGGTTAGAGATCATGGTAATTATGCTACACATACAAAGACCCACCTAGCGCCATCAACTCAACCAGCCAGCCAGCCAGCCAGATCGACAGATCGAATGCGGCAACTCGCTCGATCGCTCGAAATGCGATTAGATACGAATGGAAGTATCTGATGGATATTTAGATTATCATATTAGCCCATAAACACACAGAGAGAGAGAGGGAGAGGGGGAGAGGGGGAGAGAAGAGGCCACAATGGGATCTGCTATGAGAATGCATTAGAAGACTTGAAATTGAACTGGATTGGATTGGCATAGATTCGACATAAAACTAACACTCTTTTATGGCTATCTAATAGATGTTTGATGGTTTTAATATGCTAACAGATATATATATATATATATATATATACATATATATATATATATATATTAAAACAGTTATTTCTCTTTATGCCTTTCTTTCTACTTCTAATATTGATATAGCTGAGTGGGACTGATCGAAGTAGAACGGGGAAGAGAAACAGAAAGAGAAGGAGACTGACTCTCCAATCTCAACTGATCCACTCTGATGCTACAATTCATTCTCTCAATTTGATCTCCCCCTCTCTCTCACTCTCTCTCTCTCTCTCTGTTCATCTCCTTCTTTCTATCTTCAACTCTCTTTCTACCTCTCTATAACTCCCTCTCACATTCTCTCTGTCTCACTACCTCTATACTTTCATATCCCTCTTTCTCTCTCTCTCTGTCTCTCTCTCTTGACATCGCTCTCTATATTTCATTCGTTCTCCTTCCTCTTTTACACTTCTGCCTATCACTATCTCTTTTACTCTCCCTCACTTCCTTTCATTTATCGTTATGTCCATCTATTCTGTATCTCTCTCTCTCTCTCTCTCTCCAAATCTCCCTCTCTCTTTCTCTTACTGTATCTCTCTCTCTCTCTCTTTTCTTTTCTTGTATTCCTTTTTATAGTGCTCTTTATCAATAGTTTCTCCTTTTCTCTAGATCTCCTTAAATATTTTAGTTTCACTCTCTCTCTCTCTCTCTCTCTCTCTCTCTCTCTTTCTCCCTTTCCCTATCTCATCCTCACTATATATTTTTCATTGCTACTCATCTGTTCTCTCTCTCTCTCTCTCTCTCTCTCTCTCTCTCTCCCTTTCTCTTTTTTTTCTCCCTTTTCCTAACTCATCCTCATTATCTCTATTTGTTTCCCGCTCTTCTGTTCTCTTTTCCTCTATATTTCTCCACATATCTCTTTCTCTATATTTCTCTGTCTCTCTCTCTCTCTCTCTTTCTCCCTGTCTCCAATTTCGTTTATTCCTTTTTCCCACTATCTCACTTCTTCCTCTCTTCATTCTCTTTCCCTTGCTCTTTCGCTCTCTTCCCTTCCCTCTCCCTCTCTCTCTCTCTCTCTCTCTCTCTCTCTCTCGTCTCCCTCCCTCACAGCCTCACCCTCATCTATTTCACTTCTATTAGCTTTCCTGCTGCACTCAGCGACATTTCGACAACATGACAAAACGTTGCTTAAATCGCATAAAAATGTTAAATGTTGCATGTTGTTTGCATTTTGGAGGACAACAACAGCAGCAGCAGCAGCAGCAGCAGCAACAGCAACAGCAACCACGAGCAATGTTCGCCTTTTGAATGACGCCAACAACAACGCGTGGGCGCACAATAGAGTTGTCGTTGTCGTTGTTGTTCGCGTTGTTGTTGTTGTTGCTGTTGCTGTTGCTGTGCCGCTGCGTTTTTTGACATTTTGTAACACGCGCCTGCCAAGCGGCATAAAAATTGACATATTATAATGTCATTGGCGTTCCCGATTTGCGCCACTGCGTCGACTGCCACAATTCGTCAATTCGTTTGGGGCGGCCAGCGTGGGTGGGCGGCGCAGCGCCACAAGAGTTATGCGCAGAGTTGCCACAGTCAGCGCAGTTGTTGCCGTTGCTAGTCTCCTTGTTGTTGCTGTTGTTGTTGCTGTTGTCGTTTTGTTTGTTTTGACAGGCAACGCACTTCAACTTCGACTTTGGCTTCCAATTTGCATACCCTAGCGACGGGGTATGCGCGAGCTGTCACTGAATATGTAACAAATTACGGATTTGAGGCAATCAATCAATCAATCAATAAGGATATCAATCAATCAGTTGAGCAATCAATCAGTAGATCATCAGTGAATTAGCTGATCAATCTGTCGATCTATTACTAGTCATTAGCCATCAGTCAATTATCAAGCAGTCATCAATCATCAATCAGTCATCAATCATCAGTTATCACTCAACTTTCATCAATCATCAGTAGTCGTCAGTCATTCAGCATCAGCCATCAGTCATTAGCCATCAATCATAAGTTGTCACTCATTAGTCAGTCGTCTTCAGCCTTCAGTCAACACTCATTAGACATCACTCATTAGTCATTAGTCATCAGACATCAATCATCATTAGTCACCATTAGTCATCAGTCATCAGTGATCCTTCATCACTTATCATTCATCACTCATCAGACATCCCTTTACTTACTTATCTCATCAGTCAACAATCATAAGTTAATACTCATCAGCCATCAGTCATCAGTCATCAGTCATTAGTCATTAGTCATCAGCCACCAGTCATTAGACATCAGTCATTTGTCATCAGCCCTTAGTCATCAATCATCAATCATCAGTCATCACTCATTAGTCATTAGTCATCAGTCATCAATCATCAGTCATCAGTCATCAGTCAATTAGTCATCATTCATCAGTTATAAGCCATCACTCATTGGTCATCAGCCATCACTCATCAATCATCATTACTTATCATCATTATTACGTATCACCCATTACCCATCCCTCATCACTCCACTCATCATTCAATCACTCAATCACATTCAATCACCTAGGGTATTCGACCGTCGACAAACATCACAGCTGACTATCGCCCTGCTTGTTCTTGTTTTGTTTTTGTTTTTGTTTTTATTCTTTCTTTTTATTCTTTTTTGCATTTTGCATGCTGTCTAGCCGAGACACAAACCGACGTCGCAGTCGCTGTCTCTTAGCTGTTGGCTGTTGTCTTGTGTCTGTTGCATTTGCCAATACACAACATTCTTATCAGATTGTTGCAATATTTTTGCTGCTCAATGTTGTTAGTGTTATTGTTGTTGTTGTTGTTGTTGTTGTTGTTGCAGCCCGCACTCGAGCAGAGCTGCAAAAAAGAGATCTTTATCAAGACGTAGGTTCAGGCTGCGGTAACAACAACATGGTTAGCAACAACAACAACAACAGAAACAACAGCAACAGCAACAAAAACATGTAATGAAAATTATGACAAGCCAAAGCAAAAAACCAGCAACAACAACAAATAAAAGTTGGAGAGAAAAAATTGTAATATGAAAAATTATAATTCAATGGAAAATTGCGCCCACACACGCGTAGCACACACACAACGAACAACACACACAACAGCAACAACAACAACAACAACAACTATTGTTGCTCATTGTTGTTGGTCTATTGCTTATCGTGAACGGAAAGCGTTGTCGTTGCTGTTGTTGTTGCTGTTGTTGTTGCTGTTGCCTGGCGAGAGTTGTCAACTGTTTTCCAATCTTTTTTCCCTCTCTCTCTCTCTCTCTTTCTCCTTCTTCTTCTTCGTCTGATTTGGGTAGCACTCGCTGCATCCTTGGCTTATATAATCGCCGAACATTTAACAAGATCCATCAATCAGTGCGCGCTTTGGCCAAAGGAAATTTCCGATCGATCGATAAGTCGCATGTTAGCTAGAATCGAATGTCAAGATCCAGCTGTCAAGATTACTCACAGAGAGAAAGGGGAAGAGCGAGAGGGCGAGAGAGAGGGCGAGAGAGAGAGACAACTGAAAGTGGAACACTTTAGGCTGCGCACAGCTGGCGACTGAATTGAGCAGCCACATTGAGCTTATAATCAGAAATGCGTGTTCCCAGCGCTATCAACGCCATCAGAGCTGAGCTACAGACTGCGGCCAGCTGCGGCTAGTGCAGACAGCCGCTTTATCGGCTTCATTTGCGCCTTTCTATGCGATTCTCAATTGTTAAAAGCTTACTATTTCTGTCTCTTTCTCTCTCTTATTCTTCATTCCCATTCTCATTCTCCCTCTCTCTCCCCCTTACTCTCTCTCTCTGTCTCTCTCTCTCTTATTCTCATTCTGATTCTATCTTTCATTCTTACTCTCATTCTCTCCTCTCTATCTCTATATATATATATATCTCTCTACCATTTTCATTCTCATTCTCATTCTCTCCTCTCTCTCTCTCTCTCTCTCTCTCTCTCTTTATCATTCTCATTCTCATTGTCATTCTTATTCTCATTGTCATTCTCTCCTCTCTCTCTCTCTCGCTCTCTATCTATCTGTCTCTATCTATCTCTCTCTTTCGCTCTCTATCTCTCTCTCTCTCTCTCTCTCTATCTCTCTCACTATCTCCAGCATTCTCATTCTCATTCTTATTCTCACTCTCTCTCTCTCTCTCTCTCTCTCTCATCTCACCTATCTCTCCATCTCTCTAACACCACCCACGCACATTCGCCTCTCTCTGCGATTTTCATGGCTTCACGCCCAGCTTTCAGCCGGAATAACTTGCCCAACATCCACAGTCTTCGGATGTTGGTCAGTGGGATCTATGCCATATTTGGCCACCGTCTGGCCAAGGTTTATTAGCATATCAGCTGCTGGCCAGAGACAACAGAAATTAACAGCAAACAGCAAGAGAATTACAAATTGCAGCGACCGTTAGGCGCAGACGTTGCTTGCAGCACGCAGCTTCCGCTGACAACAACATTGACTCTTGCTGCTGCAGTTGTTTCTGTTGTTGTTGTTGTTGCTTTTGCCTTTGTCGTTTATCACGCATCGCTGTCAAAGTGTCACTTTAGCTTAACGTTGGTGTAACGCCAAAAGATATCACAGACAATTCCAGTCTGGGCTCCTACCACCAGCAGCAGCTGCGCACGCGTAATAACGCATAATGTGCCAACAACAACAGCAACAACAACAACAACAACAAAATCACGTTAATGACAGCGACGACGTGCCGTGAAGCCTGGCTCTGGCTTTGGCTTTGGCTTTGGCTTTGGCCTGGTCCCAGGCATTGGCCACTGGCAGCCGCGCAATCGCTGCAGGCTAAAAGCAAAAGCAAAAACAGCAGAAACCAAGCAAAGAAGAGGAAAGGAGAGAGAGAGAGAGAGAAAAACGGAGAAAAGGAAGGCAACTGCTGTTTTGTCACATCATTATCAGTTGGCCCGTTGCGCAGAATTGGTGGCATTATTGACATGACAACACACAGCGCAACAGAGATCAGAGCTCGGCTCAGCTCGGCACGGACATGGCAGGTGTGAAGGAATGCGCCACTAAATCATCCTGTGCGGTCCATTTTGATTGGACGATTGGCGTCTTAATAAAGCCATCTAGCGGTTAATATTATACAACAGCTCAAAGAAAACAACAACGAGCTACACTGCGCTACAGGGTTCGAGGAGTGTGTGAGTAGTGAGATTGGCGCTTATCTGAGTGGAATGTGGCAGCTCGCTGACTGTCGTTGGAGACTATCGAAAGGTTAAGCGATCGCCTTACTATGCGATTCTCATGAAGTCGAGCACTGACAGAGGAGGAGTGGGATTGAGAGGGATAGTCGAAAGATGAGGTGGAGTGGGTAAGGTGGAGTGGAAGATTAAGAAAGAGAGAGAGAGAGAGAGAGAGAGAGAGAGAAAGGAGGGTGGACAGAGAGAGAGAGAGAGAGAGAGAGAGAGAGAAAGGAGGGTAGATAGAAAGAGAGAGAGAGAAAAAAAGAGGGTAAACAGACAGAGAGAGAGAGAGAAAGAGAGAGAGATAGTATTCTCATCTCTGACATTAGAGAGAGCCAGATAAAGAGACTCACAGATGCAGAGAGAGCAATGAAACAAAGCAGTAATATTAATTAGGCTCTTGAGAATCGCATAGAACGATCTTCAAACTGAAAAATAAAATGAGCAGAGTAGAAAAAAAGAGAGCGCATCTAGTAACTGATGAGGATCACATAGAGAATCAAACAGAAGAGCTGAGCAAGCATCTTGTACTCCCACTACCCCATGAGAATCAGATAGAGAGGCTTTCAAAGACGCTCAACCTTAAGTAGAAGAACACACAAGTCGCACTGAGTGCCAGTCGGAGACATTACCGATCCAGCCATAATAAATTGCAGATTTTGTAGCGCAGTGTACGTCAATCAGTGGAGGGAATTGAAACGTTTAGTGCGCCGCACAGGCCCAGATGAAATTGAAGTTGAAGTTGAAGCCGCAGCCGAAGTCGAAGCTGATGAAGTCCCAGTGCTGGACGCACAAACAAAAAAGTGTGCTTGCGCCTTGTTGCATGAATAATTCATAACAATGAACGACAGCAGCAACAGGCAGGCAGGCAGGCAGGCAGACAGGCTGGCAGCAACATGAAAGCTGGTCCAGTTATTAACTGGCATTGTGCGGAGTTTGTGCAAAAAAGTGAAAGCTCATAAGGCAATCAGTCAAAACGTCATCAATAGAATTAAGTAATCAACTCGGCGAGCCGCAAAACTGACCACACACAACACGCAGTTGCAGCCGGGCCGACATCCAATATGAGCCTCAGCCAACAATGCCTTTGCCAGTCAGCCAGCCAGCCAGCCAGCAAAAAAGAACAAACACTGTCAAGAGCTGCCTGCGCATTGAATGTGGTCAAAAAGGAGTCCGACTGGCAGGACCACCAACAAAATGAGTTGCCCAAAGAACAGCAGCAACCAGCAACCAGCAGTAGCAGCAGCAGCAGTTGGCACTTTTTTCTGTGCAGTTTTTAGCTTCCTTTTCTTTACTCTTTTTGGCCTTTTTTTGGGCAGTTGCTTGGCCTGGCTAACAGGGCCAGTTGGAACAGACACGAGAGAAAACAAATGTCGATAAAGATAAGCAGCGAGGCACTCAGACACAGTTGCTGTCGCTGTCGCTGTCGCTGCCTCTACCTCTGCTGCTGCTGCCACTGCTTTTGCTTTTGTCTCTTCGCCTCTATCAGTGTCTCTGCTGCCGCCCTTTACCTATATATCTGAGACTGCCTCCCTTGCCTCTCTTCCTACACATGTCTCAGTTGCTCCTTCTACCTGCCTCTGCTCCTTCCGCAACAACATGTTAATTTCAACCGCTAACTGCCAGCGCGAATCAAAGGCTTCAGCTAAGTCCCCCCTCCGAAAAAAAGGAAACAAAACGTATTTTAAACATTTGCTGCTGCTGTTTGCAGCGCGTGCCCTCGCCTCGCGGCCGTGTGGCACGTTCCAGCTGCAGCTGCATGTTGCAGCCTGCGCGCTAATTATTGAGCAGCGCAAACTAAATATTGAGAAAGAAATTGTAAAAGAGTATATATGTACATATATTCAATATATCCAATTAAAATTATGCTGGGAATGAGCTGGGAGAATGAAGTGAGCATGAGCTGAGAATGAGCTGAGAGAATGAAGTGAGCATGAGCTGAGAATGAGCTGAGAGAATGAAGTGAGCATGAGCTGAGAGTGAGCTGAGAGTGAGCTGAGATCAAGCTGAGAATGAGCTGAGAGAATGAAGTGAACATGAGCTCAGAATGAGCTGAGAGAATGAACTGAGCATGAGCTGAGAGTGAGTTGAGAATGAGCTGAGAATGAGCTGAGATCAAGCTGAGAGAATGAAGTGAGCATGAGCTGAGAATGAGCTGAGAATGAGCTGAGAATGAGCTCAGAATGAGCTGAGAGAATGAAGTGAGCATGAGCTAAAAGTGAACTAAGAGAAACTGAGAGTGAGCTGAGAATAAGCTGAGAGAATGAAGTGAGCATGAGCTGAGAATGAGCTGAGAGAATGAAGTGAGCATGAGCTGAGATTGAGCTGAGAGAATGAGCTGAGAGTGAGCTGAGAATGAGCTGAGAATGAGCTGAGAATAAGCTGAGAGATTGTGCTAAGAGAATGAGAAGTAATCTTTATCTATCTTTCTCTCTCCCACTCTCTTTCTCTCTCTCTCTCCCTCTCTCTCTCTCTCTCTCTCTCTCTCTCTCTCTCCTTCTGCCCCGTTCTCACACACGTTCTCTCTATTTCTCAATCTCCTGCTCAAATGACCATTGAAAACGTTTCCTCCTCCAGTTACAGTTCCAATTCCTGTTCCACTTCGCCTTCTCATGCTCCACTTTGATGCGCTTATCAGTTGTTTCGGGATCTGGGCAATTGCAAGTAGATTCAGCAACAAAATTATCCAACACTATGTTTTCTTCTGCTGCTCGCGCAACAATAGAGTTTGAAAATTGTGTGCGCAGAGTGCAATTTGCAGTGGCCTCCAAGTTCAACTAACAACAACAAAAAGGAAAAACAAAACAAAAATCGAAACAAGAGAAGAAGAAGAGGCGCAGTTGAGGCTGCAGCTGAGGCTGAAGTCGAGGCCGAAGCCGAAGCTGAAGCTGAAGCTGAAGCGAAAAGATGCAGCTGAAGACGCGGCTCGAAAGATGTGGCAGCTACCCAAAGGAATGCGGCGGCAAATGAAATTGGCAACAACGGCAACAACTTGGCTAGAACAGGCCAAGACAATTCGAGTTGCGTGATTTGCGTGAGCGTCGTGCGTTGACTGACTGACAAACTGACAAACGGACGAACTGACGTGCCTGCAACTCACTCACTCGCCCTCTCTCTCTCTCTCTGTCTCTGTGTATGTTGCGGGAGTTTTTCTTCTTGTTTGCCAGCTGCAAGCAAACCGAAATTACAATACACATGCGCTCACAGCAGCAGCAGTTGCAGTCGGCGCTGCAGTTGCTCAAAGCTCACAGCAGCTGAAGCCGCAGCCGCAGCCGCAGCTAGAGTTGAGGCACTCTTGGCACACACCAACACAATTGAAATTCCTTTGGCGCAGAAATTGCATTTCACGCTGAAAATGCGTGCTCTGCGTGCAGCAGCCTAAAGTGCAACGATAGCAGCAGCAGCAGCAGCAGCAACAACAACTGCAACAGCAACAGCAGCAACAATTGCTGCAACGAAACAATTATGGGAGCAAAGGCAAGTCGAACGGGAGGTACTCTAAGAGCTGACTATATCTGTATCTCTATCCATATCCATGTCCATACCCATATCCACTTCCTATACATATCCCTATCCTATCCATAACCAATCTCTATTCCTATCCTTATGCTTACTTTTGGCCGTAATCTTTAACCATATCCTTATCTCTGTCCATATCCACATCTATAGCTATATGTTTATCCATATTCATATACACATCTCTATCCATATCCATACTCTTAATCAGATCTATATACATACATATATCAATATCTATCCCTATTCATATCTTTATCCTTATCCTCTTCCTCAACCTCGTTCTTATCCTTATCCGTATTCTATCTCTTTCTCTATCCCATCTCTATCTCTATCGGTTGTCAAAGCCTTTGACCTAGCTAATGGACTTCGCTGCGTCCGCGTTGAGCGCGTTGAGAGCCAGAGAAAACGCACAAAACTTTATGGGATCAGAGCTGACTGGCAAACTTTATGACATAGTGATGTTAATCTCAGCTCTGTCGGAGTCGGACGCGTAGCTGGAGTCAGAGTCAGAGTTGGAGTTGGAGTTGGAGTTGGAGTCGCAGTCAGTAGGAGGCAGCCAAGTAGCATTCGGGGCCAAAGTGTAGGTGCGCGCCTGCGCAACGGCGGCAACTGTGGCAACAACCACTGGATGCCGCCGGGTGGCTTTTGCTGCGATTGTGGGTTGCAATTCCGTCATGCGGCTGAGTGCCCAAAGCGCAACACTTGCCACGCTTAAAGCGGACGCTCTTCTTGTTGCTATATATATATATATATATACGAATATATATATATATATATATTCGAGATATATATTTCATATCTATATATCCTGCGTGCTGCAGTCACGTCTGCATCGAATTTCAGCCCAAAAAAACAAAAAACAATAGAAAAAGCTAAGTGAAGCAAGTCAGAGAGATCTAGCAGGGAGTGCCTGACTAGCGAATACCTCGACCATTACTAAATATAGCTTATATATATATGTATTTCTCTCTCTCTCTTCTCGCCTTCATTTTGTTTGTTGATTTTGAACATACGCGACATGAGTTGGCATTATCGTTGCCCAAGCCCTGGCGCAACCGCATTCGCTAGAGAGTTTCGGCCCAGTGTTTTGAGGGCCCGCGTCAGGGGGTCAACAATCTAATTACAAGTCGGCACACGCAGCTGTCGCCCCACAAACGCTGCACTCAACACACTCGTTCGCGTTCGCCAGCGATTGATGTCGTGACTGGGCGCAGTTCGCCCCGTTCTAGACGCTGCCTCGCCTTGCGCTAAGCATCTGAAATTGGATTACTCTAAGAAGTTCTCCAATCAAAGGCAATCGAAATCTGTTCGTAGACGCGAGAAGCTAAGAGTGAGGCAGATGAAGCTTGACTAGCATAGAACAGCAGAGATCCATTTATGCAATCAATAGTTACATATAACTCAGTAATCGATTGATATATAGACATATCGAGCCATCATCCCTAAGCTAGGCAGAGTAGTCGGAACGACGAGCTGAGTCTGTCCGTCTGGCTGATCTCGAAAACTACAAGATCTAGAGATCATATAATTATTTCTTTTCTATAATTCAGATATTATTATATATAATCAATCTCTTTTTATGTTCGAATAGAACAGTAGCAAGAGATCTTCAATTTACTATATAGATTACCGCTTAGGTTTCTCATTTTCAGATCAGAAATATTTCAGATTTCGGATATTTTCTACATTTCTACATTCTCACTTAAAAGTGGATAATGTCTCATATCACTATTATAATCAAAAGTATATATATTATGATAATATCTGGCTGGGAATTACTTTAAGGGAGATCAAATTTATAATCCTGTTAATAATTTGGATAATCCTGACTAAAGTTTCCGAGATAAACACAACTTTGTTCATACCTTTCGAGCAGATCTCTCGACTGCCAGGCTCATTCCTACTCCTTCGCTTATATATTTACTATACGAAAAGAACTTCAATCTCTCCTCGACGGCACCATAGGTTTTTTATAGCTTTCATATCGAAATGAGAAATTAATGAACGAAAAAAAGTTGAAGGCAAATGTCAGTCTTGAGCTCGCATAATTAATGATAATTAGCCAATCGCATTGACAACGCCAAACGAAACGAAACGAAATGGAACGAAATGGGTATGAAAATTGAAAATGCATTTTCCATTTTCATTAAGCGACAACAAAAAAAAAATGGACTTACGCTCTTAATGCACTTTACGTCAAAACAGTTGAGATATGCGAGGGAGGGGGGAGTGTGGTCGGTGGGTGGGTTGAGGTGTGGATCCGATATGGGAAATCCATTAATAAATAAAGGCCGCACTGCGTTGACAACACTCACCTGCAAAGAGAGCGAGAAAGAGAGAGAGAGAGAGAATGAGTGAGTTGAATGTAAAAAAAAAAGAATTATTATTAAAAAAGAATTTCATTAAGTGCAAATGCTGCAAAGGGCCAGCAAAATGGCGTCCATTATAGGTAAGTGTATGTGTGTGTGTGTGTGTGTGTTATAATAATGGCTGTTGCTGTTGCATGTTGCATGTTGCGTGTGTGTCAACTTTTGCACTTTTTGCGCAAATGCAAATAGTGTAAAATGTGAAGTGAAGTGAAGTGAAGCAGGTGAATTAAGTGCGGCGAAGAGCGTGCCCCAAAAGGTAGCCTAACATGAGGCAGTGAGTGTGTGTGAGGGTGTGCGTGTGTGTGCTTGTGCAAATATATATATACATATATATATATATATATATTTTCACACGAATGCCGCAGCCGAAACAGCGCAACGAACGAAGCTGTCGCCAGCAACGCTTCAGCGATTCGCACTGCAATCTATACGTATGTGTGTGTGTGTGTGTGTGCGTGTGTGTGTGTGCGTGTGTGTGGCTTAACTTCAATGGCCGTTGCATATTATTGCTGCAACGCAACTAACAACAACATGCCACACGCCTACAATTGGCAAAACGCCCAACAGCAAATGTTCAACCCCAAAAAAAAGAGTGAAAAGAAGAATATATACGTATATATATATATATATATATGTATTAGTGTGTGTATATGTGTGTGTGTGTGCATTATGTCTGGAAATATTCGAAATATTTAAGGTAGTCAGCAGCCATAGAACACGCAAGCCGGAGCCTAGCGCAGAGGCGTGTGCTATGCTAGTGTGTGTGCGTGTGTGTGTGTGTGTGTGTGTGTGTGTAGGGTAGCTCAATTTCAAGTCAAGCAGGCGAAGCCAACTGGACAACGCACACAATGCCAGAGTGAGAAAGCCGCAAGCAGAGTGTGTGAGTGCGAGCGAGCGGGCGCATGCGGAAGTGCGAGCAAGCGAGACAGACAGATAGTGAGAGAGACAGAGAGAGAGAGAGGGAGAGCGCAAAGCGAGGCTCGTAGGCAGACGTAGGGCAGCTATGCACAGGCGGTAAGGGTTGTTCACACACTCACACACACAGACACACGTGTGTGTGTGTGTGCAAACGAGATGGCATAGGTTAAACGAGCCTAGGCCGAGGCCGATATGCCGAGCGACAGAGCACAGAGACCGGGGGTAGGAGGCAGCCTAGGCAAGCGTGTGTGCTCCGAGGGCCGGCTGCCATTTTTAGTTCTAGCCTACCATAAGACGGCCATAAATAATCCAGCAACAACAACGCAAAACTATTGGCCAAACTACTCGAACAGACCACACAAAGTGTGAAGAAATGCCATGAGACTACAGCCAAGATTGGGTGTATAAAAACTTAAGACTAAACAGGAGTTGATGATGATATTAACAGGAAGATGAATCTCATATGGTAAGCAGCTAGGATTGTAATAGAGTCAGTTAAGGAAACTATATCTTATATAGGAAGTCGGCGTATGACTCAGTCGATATATAACTGGGTAGATAAATATATAAACCTCAATGGCGACTGCCTTCAATGGTTGACCTTTCAACCCTAAACTAAAGCATTGTCAGAAATTTTCGAAAGAGAGAGAGAGAGAGAGGGAGGCAGAGAGCGAGTGTGAAAGAGGGGGAAGAGCAACAATGGATTAGCTAAAGCACAGAAATGGAAATGGAACAGAAATCGCATTGTCAAATGCTTGATCGAAAGCTAGCAAAAGTCCCAAAAGCTCCAACAAACCAAAGCTAAGAGAGAGAAAGAGAAAGAGAGTGAGAGAATGAGAGAGAGAGAGAGACAAGCATAGACAGAGAGAGATAGAGAAAGAAGAATAGATATAGAAAAGGAGAGAAAGAAAGAGAGACATGGAAAGATAGATAGAGATAGAGATAGAGATAGAGATAGATAGATAGATAGATATATTGATAGATAGATAGATAGATAGATAGATAGATAGATAGATAGATATAGATAGAGAGAGAGAGAGAGAGAGAGAGAGAGAGAGAGAGGGTGATAGAAAAAGTCAGATATATAGACAGAAAGACAGTAAGAGAAAAAGAGAGAGAGATTGAAGGAGAGATACATATATGGATACTAATATATATAGATAGATCGACAGAGAGAGAGAGAGAGAGAGAGAGAGACAGAAGCGTATGAAGAGACAGACGGAAGGAAACAAAGGGGCAGTATTGAATCAGCATCAAATTCATAAAGCATATAGTAATTATCAAGAGAGAGAGAGCCGCTCAGCAACATCTAGATATACCCAAGCACTGAGATCGTGAATGAAAACGAGAATAGATTTCCTCATTCGGTATATATATATATCTATACATATATATACGCTTATCTGATAGCTAAAGCAACGTTTAGCTGCGACGACTGCAAGCGGCAATAAATCGTTTTATTGTCGTTGAGAGAAAAAAAGAAGGCAAAAACAAGTTTCCGCAAAACTCTTTCAGCCATTTGGTTATAAACAATATTTTTCTCCGACTCTATGATTAACAAGTAGCCGGCATCGCGGGCATCTATTATATCTCGTTAAAGTCCAAAACCCGATCGAAGACAAACTCTCTGTAATTACTCCGACTCGCCTGTGCTATTAAACAGCAAGCAGAGAGTGAGAGAGAGAGAGAGAAGGGAGTCGAGGGTTGAGAGAATCTGGATATATGCCAGTCGAGCATGC
The DNA here is from genome assembly GCA_961210405.1 of Drosophila mercatorum. Taxonomy (NCBI): domain Eukaryota; kingdom Metazoa; phylum Arthropoda; class Insecta; order Diptera; family Drosophilidae; genus Drosophila; species Drosophila mercatorum. The sequence continues at coordinate 14,736,961 of CAUIUS010000001.1, forward strand.
CCCATGTGAGTGAGAGCAGGGTATCGCACTAGGAATAATTTTGCATGGTTGATCGTTAGCCAAGACTTATGCGAGCCAGTTGTATGTACAGTTGCTATATATATATATAGTATATATAGCTGACTATGACTAATCGGCGAGTGAGAAACCGCTTTGAAAGTTATTTAACGGGCGATTTCAATGGATAATGCCGACGGCTGGACCGCCCTTGACACCTGCATCTGCCAGGTAGCTCTAATAAGCCAAACTAATTGCACACCTTCCACTCGCCGCTGCGCTGGCATTGAATCTAGTCGCGCTTTGGCTCGAAAGCCCAGCACCATTTCGATTTTTGACTTCGATAGATCGTTTCATTTCATTTCATTTCGTTTCGTTTCGCTTTGATGACGGAACTTGAAAAGTAAATGCCGCCTGCAGTCGCTGAGGTGTGTGTGACTATATACATATATACATACATATATATGTATATATATATATATATATATATATGTATATAGTTTTAGCCAGACTTCTTTCAGCTTCCACTGCCAAAGCCACCCTGCGTTGCGATAGAATTTTATATATTATATATACATACACATATACATATATTTATATATATATATATATATTTTTTAAAGATTTTTTATTGTTTTTTTTTCTTCATATTTCATTTGTTATTCGTTCTATTGCTTTTGCTTTTCTTTCATTTTGCTTTACCTCTGGCTGCGCTGCATTCGCGCTGCGCACGCGCAAAACTTGTTAGAACTTTTGTGTTCTATTCTTATACTATAAACACATACATACATACATACATACATGAGCACATATACATAGAGAGCGGCGATTGTTGAGAGGGGCAAGTCGGAAAGTCGGGTAGCGCCGTCATCGCAGCGCGCATGTTCAAGGTTAACAACGCTCGAGCAGCGGCTCAAGTGTGTGCACTGCGGACCGTCGATAGCTCTAACAAATGGTTTAATGGAACGGACGCGAAAAGCAACAGAAAGCGCTGCGGCGCGACAACCCGGCATCGCATCGCATGGCATGGCATAGCCGGCAACTAGTCGAGTGGGTAGCATTCGATATAGGGTAGCGGGGGATGGGCATATGAATGTCCGGGGAGTCGAGCATTAGGCGTTGTCACAGTCGCAGCTGTCGCTGTGGCCTCAACTTATCGGCAGATTGACAGAAACGTGGAAAAAGCTATTGATAAACTGTTATGCAATCGAAGTGCTGTTCCATTCCAGCATTCCGTGCAGCAAAGGGTGTCCCAGCTAATAATAATAATATAATAAAGCTACATATATACAATATATATATAATATAAACTAACTGTTGTGCGACCTGTTTGCTGTTCCATTCCAGCATTTCTAACAGTAAAAGCCGTCTAACTTCATAATTTCATTCATATTAGGCTATAGATATGGTATACAGAATTGTCTACTAGTTGAGAGCTGATTTTACGTTCTCTTTGCTGTTCCATTCCAGCATTCCCCGTAGCTCAGTCTTGCTAGCTTGATATATTATGATAGTTAGCATATATCATAAGTATACAAATATAAAATCTATTATTAAGTTGCATTTCGATTTCTTTGGTGTTTCATTCCACCATTCCACCACCAAACGACCACCAATAATGAGTATATATCTGATATCTATAAATTAAAAACTGCTTGGGTTTCCTTCAATGTACTCTTTAGTATTTCATTCCAGTATTCCTACCAATGCAACCTCTGCTCCGTTTCTACCATTCCAGCTCACTAATAGTATTCCACTTTGCTGTGCGCTCCCAATATCAATGCTCAATGCTGGCATGCACACTGAATTCGAAAATCAGCTGATAAAGCTGATATGAACGGAAACTGAGCCGAGCCGCAACAGTTAGGCAATCTCTTTTGTGTTCTATTTCAGTATTCCAGGCATATGCTGAATCAAATTGGGCGCTTTAATAAGAGAACATGTGTTTCATTCCGACAGTTATGGTGTACCTAATAAATCTCTGCAGTGCAACAAACGGAATTGAAACGCTCCAATTAGAGTTTTCCCACTCAGTTTCACCAAGAGATTTGTTTCCTCCAAAACTCGAGCATTTTCGTGCTTTTTTGTAGCTTCAAGCAGGCTTTGCCTCCGAGATTCGGTCGACCTACCCAGCTTTTCCGGCTCAGGTTCATATTGTTCATTTAGTAGTGCTCAGCTAAGGCACACGTTTTATTATTATTATTTTTTTTTCTAATTTTCATTTTTTTTTTTATTTTATCGTTTGGCAAAATCTCATTGTATAAATCGTAGCAAGTGATAGTATATAAATCGTTATAAAGCTTTAGCCGGTGTAAACCAAATTTAATATCGCATTAAAATGACACAAAATCAAAAACAACAACAACAACTACAACTACAAGAGCTGCAGCTGCCGCCGCCGCCGCAGCAGGCAGAACTGCAACAACAACAACAGTCACAACCACCACCACCACAAGAACCACCACCACAACAACAACAACAAGTAGTTCATCATGGAGAAGAGGAGCTGCATTATCAACCAAATGAGGAATATGATGAGAAAGAACAACAACAACAACAACACGAAGAGCAAATGCAACAAGCAATACAAGAGAAACAACAACACCAAGAACAACACGAAAAATTGGAGAAACAACAACAACAACAACAACAACACGAGAAATTGGAGAAACAACAACAAAAACAAAGAAAACTACAACAACAACCACAAGACAACAAGAAAATAATCTCGAGCGATGCAGAGCTGCTGCCCGACTTGGCCAAATCCCAGCCTCCGGCTCAGTCGCCGCACGAGAAGCGCGTCGGCCTTATCGCTGCCATGGGCCACTTTCGCCCCAAGAATGCCACGCCCATACAGTTCTACAACTACGTGCGCGAGTTCTGCATAATGCACAACTGCAGCATCGACGAGGCCATGGAGCGTGCGCCCGAAGCCTGGACCAAGCTCAGCAAGGATCAAAAGAAACTCTACAACTCGGTAAGGATGGCTCGATTTATTTCGTATTCAAAGCTCGAAACTGTTCCCAGTTTTCTATATGCTTGATTGCAATTGAACTGTTCATAGCTGAAACTATTCATAGCTGAAACTATTCTTAGCAATTCATACCTTAAACTGTTCATAGCTAAAAGAGTTTCGTTTCATATCTTCAGTTTCAACTGTTCATAATCTCAACTGTTCATAGCTCAAACTGTTCACAGTTCCATCTGTTCACATCTTCAATATCCCATCCAATTCAATAGCTCATGAAAATCTCAGCTCAGTTGAAACTATTCAATATGTAACTCATTCCAGCTGTTCCCAGCTGAGGTATGTTAAGGCTTATAGCATTGCCAGCAGCCTTAAGTGTTCCCATTTGCACTCTTCTCACTTCCTACAACAGTATTCCAAGCTCACATTCCATTATCTACTAGGTTATGCTCAATAGTCCATTCAATGTTCCACATTCCACTGTTCCACAGGCAATGCACGCCGCTCTGCCCATTCCCGTGCCACGCCACTTGATCTATCGAGCCATCCAGATGGAGCGCGCCGGCCGCTGGAAAATCAACTCTGTGCCCGCCGCCAACGGCTCCTCCACGCAGTATACGATGGAGTCTTATTCGCCGCCGGTGAAGCCCACCAAGTTGCAGGCGCGCCTGAAGGCGCAGCAGCCGCGCTACGACAATCTGGCCGAGGGCGTGTCCTGCTATCAGGAGTCGCCGCGCACCCGGCCAACATCGTCGCCGTCCAGCTCGCCCAAAACGAAGACGTCGCCGGAGGGCGTATCGGAGTCGCGCTCCCATGCCGTGCGCAAAGGACTGACCAAGCCCTCGCCAGCGGTGCCAGGCGCCACGCCACAGAAGCCGCAGCAGCAGTCGGCGAAGGGCAAGAAGAAAAAGCCGCTCACTACTACGCCAGTTGTGAAGAAGAAGCCAACGAAGGAAGCGCATCAGCCGCAGCCGCGCAGCCTCGACCCGAAGCCGGCGGTGGAGCAAAAGAAGCCGCCAGTCGACGCCAAGCGAAAGCATCCACACAGCAAGAAAACCAAACTCAAATCCTGAATGCAGCTTCCTCAGCTATCCGTGAAGGACACATTGTGCCCAAGTTCCTCAACACCAAACCCAACACATGAACGCATGAACGATGGACTAAAACTGAAAGACTGAGACTGATTTGGAAACATTGGAAAATGATTGCGAAGAAGTGGAATAAAATTGAAATATTTATCGAATTGGAAATGGAAAATTACACTGAAAATTAGAAAAAGACTAGAACTCGGCGCGTATATAGATAGATATCGATATGTGCGTGCAGATAATTGTATAACTACACAGATCCACACAGAGACACATACATCTTCACTTAGCAAAGAACTCGATTGAGAGACTTACACTATTTATTGATTAATCACAACTGGATCGATACATATCGATAGATATCGATATCACCGACTGATTATTATGCTACTTGTTGTCGCCACGACATATCGCGACTCACACACACACACACACACACACGCGACAAACATCGATCAACGACGAATGAAGACGAAGCAATATTCGTGCAGGGTTGTCATTGTATTCGTATTATTATTATTATTGTTGATTTGCAACGTTCATACGGGATTCTATTCACGGAATCAACAAGAAAACTCTAAAATTATATGTATGTATGTACGTAAATGCTGAATGTTTTTCTTTTATATGAACAATTATGAAAATGAGAAGGAGAGAGAGAGAGAGCAGATGATATCTGAGAAACTGCTTGAAGAACTCTTTCAACAGATTCCCACATATCAGTGTTGGTTAACGAAATTTACGCATAAACTAAGTATTTTGAAGACTATTTGAAATTAATATTAACATTTAAGTATTTTTTAAAAATAATTTTCGGTATTTATATACACATATTATAGAAAAAGCTCTCAAAGCTATTTTCTCGATTTGTTTTATGTGTGAGTCAGGTTCAAAGTAACTCAGATATACATAACTGTATATCTTACAGATACTTGAGAACCCGACAAATACTTGGATATGTGAAATGAACTGTGTGATATACGCACAGATACATTTGGTATCTTAAAGTTATATGAGTCTAAGATACTCATACATCTCTCAGATACTTTGGTATCTTTCAGATACTTTGGTATCTTACAGTTACTTTGGTATCTTACAGATACTTATGATTCTGAGATAATTTTATATCTTACATATATCCATGAACCTTAGATACTTGTGTATCCTACAGATGCTTGTGTATCTCAGAAGTATATATCCGTATCTTGTGGATACTTGTGGCATCTCACAGATATTGTTATGTACAACAGAAAATTTAGTATCTCACATATACTTCTATATTCTATACATTAATTAGAATACATGTGTATCTTACAGATACTTTATATCTAATATATGTTACTGATCCTAATACCTATATTATATATCATCAAACTATATCAAGTAAATACCTTTGTATCTTACAGTTACAGTTACAATTACAGTTACAGTAGATACCTTGCGTTTCTCCTACTTATGTATGTATATCTATCAGATACAAATGCATCTTGCAGATATGTCTTCATATACATAACTCACTGATACATACATATGTGTATCTACATATCTCTATCCCACAGTTACTATTGTATCTTACAGATACTTATGTATGTTCCATACATACATATCTTGCAGATAGCAATGTATCTCACAGATATACATCTGTATCTATATCTCACATACATATGTATATGTCTATGTATATATCACAGATATTTCTATATCTCACAGATGCTTCTGTATCTCATAACTACCTCTCTATCAAGCAGCTACTTGCATAGCTAACAGATTCTTATCTACATATTTCTGATATTCTCGCATATGTCACAGATACTTGAGTGTCTGACAGTTGTATCTCACAGATACTTATGTATTCCATAGATACTTGCGTATCTCACAGATACATAGGCATGCACATATGTGTCTATCTTGGTCATGACGTTTGATGAACCGTTATTTAGGCAACGCACACCATAGGCAATAAAAAACAGTGTTGTCGCTGTCGTTGTCGTTGTCGTTGTTGCTGTTCCATAGACAACTAACAACCTAGAAGAACCAGCAACAACAACAGCAGCAGCCGCACAAAAAGATAAATGAAATCAGCAAAAAACCCAGCAGGAAAAAAAATTCGCGAAGAAAAAATTTAATTTTTCGCTTCTTTTTTTTTGGATTTTTTTTGTTGTATTTTTTGTATTTTTGCCAATCGGCACGCAGTTGCCAGCAGTTGAGCGTTTGACCTAAATACGCTGCCTGCCTGCCTGCTGCCGCCGTTGTTGTTGTTGTTGTTGTAGTTCTCAATAGGCTAAACTTAACGCGCTTTTGTGCGTCGCTATAAAAGACAAAAAAAAATGAAAATAAAATAAAGAAGAAGAAAAAAAAGCAGGCAAAAAATAAAATGGCAAATAAAAAGAATTCGCTGTTAGATTTGCGTTCTTCTTCTTCTTCTTCTTCTTCTTGTTGTTGTTGTTGTTGTTGCTAATTTCGCAAAAAACGAAAAAGAAGAAGCTGAAAAAAAGAATTCTATTCCGCGTTCGGCCGAAAAAGCAGGCATGAAACGAACAACTGTACACAAAAAGCGAAAAGTCACTGTCGACGCTGGCGACGCTAACGCCTGCGCAGCCCACGACATCGTTTTGACTCTGGTTCTTCTGCTTTTGCTGCCGCCGTCGCTGCCGTCGCTGCCGTCGCTGCCGCCGCTTGGTGCTGGCTACTAAATTTATAGCCGCTTACGCATGACGCCAAAGAGCAGCTGACAAAAGCTCACACGCACGCACACACACACGCACGAAAGCTGGCTGCTCTGGCATACGGCATACGGCAGAGCTGCAGAGCGCAGCAGCGTCGTCATTTCGACAGCGCCATTTGACTTCTAACTGCTTTTTTAAACAGCCAGCACATGGACACACACACACACACACACACTCATAATGCACACATGTAGGCGCTAACTAGGCGGCCAACTAAACTTAACTAGCGTCCGCTGCTGACAGCGCTGCTTTTTGTTGTCAAGCTGCAAATGCGCAGCGACGAGCAGCGGCGATTACGCAATGCGTTCGTTGCTTTACACACACACACACACACACACACACAGCGCCAACAGCAACAACAACATTTTGTTTCGTTTCCGCGATCGACGCGTTTGCAAAAAAAAAGCAACAAAAATGAAAAGAAGCAAAAAAAAATTCGCAAATAGCAGAAGTTGCGATGCGTGCGACCCAATTGGAAATTTGACACACAAAAAGCATGTGCGAAAGCGAGAGAGAAGGGTGAGAAAGAGACAGAGAAAGAGACAGAGAGAGAGAGAGAGAGAGAGAGAGAGAGAAGAGATGTTCAGGCTTGTGTTAGAAATGCTAACAAAAAAAATATGTATAAAAAAATATGAGAGAAAAATAAAAATACATAAAAAAAAATTTTAAAAAATACAAAAAAAAAATAAAAATATAGATAAATGTATATAAATGCATAAATGTTAATATATTATATGCTTCTATACATAAACATACTTTTTTATATTATTTATTTATTTTATATATTTATATAAAATAATTTTTTATAATTTTTTACAAAATTTCGGAAATACTTCATAGTTTTATCTCAGCCCCGTTAGTCTTATATAGCCTCTCGTGGCTTTATGTCATCTCAGATAACTCAGCTTGGGGCCATATTAAACAATATGATAGAGCGCATCTCTGTAAGCTAAGATCTTATTTAGCTTTGTCTGTTTGAGATACTTGAGCATCTCTGCTATGTGTGTCGAAGATAGTTTTTTGTTGTCTACTTTTGTATCTCACAGATACTTGCATATCTAGCAGATATATAAGATATGATATATATATGATATATCTTATATATGATATATCTTAGAGACAGTTGTATGTATGTGGCATATTTTAAGGATAATTATGTATATATCTCGTAGATACCTCTATATCTAATGGAGCTCTTTCTCACGTTAATTTTAGACCTATAACAGCTATAAGTCTTCTATATATTCTCAAGTATCTTACAGTTATTTCTTTATCTAAAAAACACCTTTAAGTGTTCTACAGATACTTTCGTATCTATAACATATAATAACCTAAAGATACTTTTAAGTATCTCACAGATACTTATGTATTTATTTAAGATAGATCTGTAAGTCTCGCACATATGGTTATCATATAGCCAACAGATAATTTTGTATCTGACACATATGTATATGTGTATCTCGGAGATACTTCTATATCTAAAGGAGATCACAGAGTCCCACTCACGCATATACTTTTGCAGCTGGCTGATATCTATGCTCATAGAGAGAGAGAGAGAGAGGGTGAAAGGGAGATAGAGCATTTCAACTTCATTCATTTGAGCTTTATTACAGCTGTCCAAACTGCTCGCAAAAAAAAGAGAAATTTTCGCAGTTGGCTCTGTTTGACCTTTGGCTTGGCCGTGGGCGTGAGTTGTGCAAAAAAAAACTGAAAGATCGGCCAGCCAGCCAGCCAGCCAGGCAGGCAGGCAGCGAGCTAGCAAACAGTTTCTAGCGGGTCGTTAGTCAGTTGAAACTCAATGCTATCTGCGCAAACACACACACACTGAGAGAGAGAGAGAGAGAGAGATAGGCACACGCAGGCATACGCACACACACACAGAGGCAAATTAGTTCAGTAGGTGCCTGATTGTTGCTGTTGTTGTTGTTGCCATTTAAATTTAGCGCTGAAACATTGAAAACCAGCAACAACAACGGCCACAATAATAATAATAAAAATTTCGCACATATCTGTCCTTGACACACATTGCGTATACGCAATTTACGCAGCCAGCCAGCCAGCCAGCGAGAGAGCGCGCGAGTGCGTATACGCATTAGCGTTCTATGCGTGCGTGTGCGTATGCGTGAGCTTGTCTGTGGCCCACTTACGTATCTGAAAGATACAGATAAGAACATATGTTTAGCTCTGTTCGCAGCAAATCGTCGTATCAACAGCTGCTCAACTGCCCCCCCACCCTCTGTCACTCCCTCCCTCTCTCACGCCCTCTACTTGGAGGCGGAAGTGTTTGAGGCGTGGCTGGCATCTCTATTGAACACTCTGCTGCATTATTGGCATTGATTAATTGACGCGCTGCCGGCAGTTCAAAAGGTGCGACACAAGACAAATTATACGAATTCAGCCAAATTTTGTTTTTATTTATTTATATTTATATATTTTTATTTTTTATTTTTATTTTTCATTTTGCTGGACAGCTGCAAAAATGTGCATCGAAAGTGTTGTTGGGCGGCTTAAATGTTGGCCAGAGATCAGCGCCGCAGTTAAAGATCAATTGCAGCCAACACGCAGAAATGTGGCCAAGACAAATGATGTGCGACTTTTTGGCCAAGCAATAAAAATATAAAGATTCAAACGACGATAGAGCAGATACATCTATATATATATAGAGCTTTACATAAGTATGGGCATACATATGTCAACAAAACTGTATAAAATATAAACTTAGTAATTAAAAAAAAAATTTTATAATGAAAAAAATATTTTAAAGTAATTTAAATAAATATAAATATAAATATTTATATAAATATAAATAAAAGCACAAAAACTAAATATTTTTGACAAAGTAAAAAGAAATGTAATAGAAAAGAAATAATATATATTTTTTACATTTTTTTTAAATATTTAAGAATAAAAATGAAATATTTTGATACAAGAGCAAAAAGTATTAATAATTATAATAAAATAAAAAATATGTATATAAATATTTATTGTTTTAAAAATATTAAAGCACAAGCTTGTATATAAATTTTAAAGTTTAAATTAAATATTTATATATAAATAAAAAATTAAAAAATATAGTATTAGATAAATCTAAAAATGAAAAATTATATCAGATAGATTTTATTTTATTATAAAAAAAAAACTATAAATGAATAACAAAAAATGTTTTATAAAAAAAAATTAAAAATTAAAAAAATAGATATATATATATAAAATTTAAATAATACAAGAAAATTGACTATTATATAATACAATACATTTATATAAAAAATAAATCAAATAATTAGAGATATGCACATCACAAACTTAAGTTAGCTTCAATTTTAAATTAATTCTAATATAAATAAATAAATTAGAAATAAATTTAAAATTAATGTAGCGTTTTACTGCTTACTTAACTGTATAATATATATAATATATTTTTAAATATATATATGAGATATCAATAACTGAACTTAATATAAAAAAAAAATTGTACTAATTTGAAATCGAAAAACTCATCAAAATTTATTTAGCAATTTTCTTTTATGTGTGCAATGAACTGAATCAAAATATAGAAAGTTGTAAAATATATGAAATTGCAATTGATGAGGATATTAAATAAAATCTATTAAAGAAACTTTGTATATATATTTTTATTTTATTTTTCTTTAGTTTGGTTCTATATATTATTATGATTATTATTTGAATAGACTCAACAGATTTCTTTTTCTATATATAGTTCACTATTTCGCTCTAATACAGCAGCGTACGTGCCTTTGGCTCGATGCGCGGCAAGTGCCAAGGCGAGGGCTGCGGCAAAAGTTGCAATTGTGTGCGATAACACACACACACACATGTTTAGCAGCAAAAAAAAAGAAAAAAAGAGTCAAGTGCAGGGAAACGCACAGCCTGCGTTGCTCTCTCTCTCTCTCTCATTAGTTGTCAACTGATAAAGCGCGACAACAGTGCACAACGGTTACTTTACTTTCCCTCTCCCTCTTCCTCATCCTCTCCCTTCTTCTAATCTTTTGTTTTTTGCTATTGTTGCTCATATAATAATTTTGTTTTTGGGGCCATATGTTTGCCAAACATGCGAATTGCGTAAGCGTCCAACGCCGCTGTCGCTGCCAGCGTCGACGGCGATGCCGGCAGCGGCGTCTACAGAGCGAATTTAGCAAAGAGAATTCGCAAATTGGGCGAAAAAGATCACGAAACAAAGGCACGCACACACACATGCATAGCCATGCACACACACACATGCAGACGGCCGTCAGCTTTGCTGCTCTTCAACTTGACTTTGAAATGTTGAGAGAGCGCGAAAGAGAGCGCGCGCTCTGAAATGTTTGCCAATTGTGCGTGCGAGAAGAGAGCGAGTCGAGTGAGCGAGCGAGCGAGCGAGCAGGCGAGCGAACGGTGCTTCTTGTTGTTGCTGAATTTTTTGGCAACATTTTGTGTGTTTGTGGGGCCCGGCCTCATTTACTTGCTGTGTTGTGCGTGCGTCGATCTTTGCGAATTTTTTTTGTGTTTTTTTTTTGCGTGCGTGCGTTGTTGTTGTTGCTGGCGCTGACGCGTGGCTCACGCACTTTTTTATGTTTGTCTGCGAGCGGCAGCGACGTCGACAGTTCATTGGCTTTTGGTGCGTGCGTTGGGCCTATGACTATGATTGTTGTTGTTGTTGCTGTTGTTTTGTGCGTGTCGTTGATCTTTCGGGCAAAAACTAGCAACAACAACAAGCCAAAGATTGCGACGCAGGTTCAATGAACTTTTTTGCGTTTGGTTCATATACAATTCATGTGGCTTATTGTTGTTGTTTGTTGTTGTTGCGCAAAACTATTTTATATACATTTTTGTTGTTGCTGCTGTTGTCGTTGTCGTTGTCGTTGCTATTGTTGTTGTAACACAAAGTTCAATAGACTCGCGAATTTTGTGTGCTTCTTCTCTCTCTCTCCCCCCCCTCTCTCTCTCTCTCTCTCTATCTTCCTCTTCGGCTTCTTCCTCCTCCTTCGCTTCTTCTACTATTTGATAGTTGGGCCTACCGCATTGAATTAATAGCCCCAGCCCCAGCTGCGCTGCCTCTGCCGCTGCCGTTGCCCACTTCTTCGATAGCGATAAAAGCTCAGGCCCAGATTCTGCTTTGTGCATTATTGATATATATATATATATTGTACAAGTCAGCCAAATAGGCGATAAATACCATTATATTATCATATCTGCGGGGGCGTTACAAGCGGTAACAGGGCGTGGCATAGATAAGTGCCATTAATGCCACCTACGAGCGCTGCTCACCTGTGCGCGCGCTTCTTTGCCTATCGAATTTGAGGCGATTTTGAAGCAATTTGGGGTTTTTTTTTGTTATATTTATATACTTTTATTTATTTATTTTTGTATTTTAAAATATATTAAATATATCTCTACAAATTTATTTTATTTATTTTATTTTTATTTCTATTTTTTGCTTCGCTTTAATCAGCTCCTCAGCGTTGCCCACTCAATCGATCGATCAATTAATCAAGCGCTTGACATCTCCTGCTAACAATAATTTGCTCTATGCAAAACTCAAGTTTTTATATATTTTTTTTTATATTTTGAAACATATTTTTAAAATAAATTATTTCTAATTTTTTATTTATATTTTTTTTTATTAAATTTTTAATAATTTCTCAAACACTTTTTCTTTATTTCTTTCCTTCTCTTAATAACTATTTTTATTTCTTAAATCTTTTATATTTCTTTAAATTTTAATGTATAATTTTTTTACGCATTTCATAAGTTAATTTAACTAATCACCTAACTCTGCCTTAATCATTCTCAATTGGCATTTTACCTAACTCTTGGCACTCTTTCGAGCCAGAGCAAGATTTATCAATATTAAAAAAAAAATGTAAAAAAAATAATATTTAATTTACATAATTTTTTTTTAATTTTAAATTAATTTTATATAAATATATATACTTTTTGTATTATTATTTATATTTTATATATATATTTTTATTTTTATAATTTCTTTATAAATTTTCACATGCTTTTAATAATTCTGTAAATTTTTTTAAATTATTTTTTTTATTATTTTAATTGTTGCTTTTTAGTTGTTTTTTTTTTCATCAGAACTAACAGTTCCCGATTGCTCTCTCTCTCTCTCTCTCTCTCTCTCTCTCTCTCTCTCTCTCTGTCTCTCTTTCTCTTTACTTTAGATATAGCTATGGCTATAGCTGATCATCTGCTTGTCTGCTTCGTTCAATTCGCTTCTTCGCATCATTTTTCAGACGCACTTTTTTTCTGCCTCTTCATTTTTATTAGCTATGCTAAATTTATGCAGTTTTCTGTCCCACAAAAAAAAAATAAATAAAAATAAAACTAAATAAAAACAAACAAAAAATAAAAGGGGCAAAACTTTCGAAAGTTCTGGCCATGGGAAATTTGCAATGAGCGATGGATGGAGACGAACTTTTTTTCTTGCCTGGTGAAATTTTAAATGTCTAATTGCCGTGGCCGTCGCTGATGTTGTTTTTGTTGTTGTTGTTGCTATAAAGCAGGCTAGATATATATATATATATATATATATATATATATATATATATATATATATATATATATATATATATATATATATACATAAAAGGTACCTAGTTAGCCCCTTATATTTGATGTATTTATTTTTATTTTCTGTTTCTTAATCTTTCTATATTTTTCCCCCTATTTTTTCTCTGTTTTTAGTTGTCGCTGGAGCAGCAAGAAAGTTGCCTAAAAAAAAAACCGGATTTATGCGAAATTTCGAGGGCTACCAAACGCCATAAAACGGCCAAAGAAATTTTATGGCAAACATTTTCTAGCGACAACAAATTGCTGTTAGGAGCGGCTGTCAACGGGTTGTTAAAGCTGTTTTTCCCAAAGCGCCAAATTAAATGGAAGAAATAATAAATTAGCTTTTAATACATATTTGCGTGTGTGCGTGTGTGTGTGTGTGTGTGCGTGTCATCAGTTGAAATGATTATGTAACAAAGCGTAATTAAAGCAACCGCAACAGCAACAATGGCTAACTGAATTAACCTTGTTCTGGCCCAACGGAAAGTGCACTCGCACACAGTCGCAGATACGAGCTACAGATACATTTGTATCTTTATTTGTATCTTGTGAGTCCTTGGTTATAATTAATCCACAATTGCACACACACACACACGTAGCGATGGCACGCAAGCGTCCAGTGTTTGCTATTCATGACTGTTGCTGCTGCTGTGGGGCGTCAACTGTACCTCGAGCGATCAGATAAATTGGCATTGGCACCTGGCCTGCAGCTCCATCAGCTCCATCCAAATGCTAATTGCCAATGGGTCAGTCGCTGCTTGCATGTCAACATTTGTTGCTGTTGCTGTCGCTGTCGGTGTTGCTATTAGCTCAAAAGTCAGTCAGAGAATGTGTCACGCAGCGACACAGCGCCTCTCTTGGCGCTTCTCAGCGGTCAACTAATGGTAACACGCATACGCAATGTTGTTCGTGAACTTTGCCTATGAACTGGTTCCCTGGGCAAAACTGGAAGTGAATCGAAACTAGTTCCGTAACTAGGCAAATGTATATAGAGCTACTTAGGCTGTTTCACATGCACAGACATCTCTATCATTAGCTTGTTCTCATTCCACATGTTTCACTTCCATGTGTTTCTTTTTGCTTCTATTTAGTTTAAAGGGCAAATGTTTCTGTTTCCCAATGTTTCGAATTGAAAATGTTTCACATATAAAATGTTTCAGTTTTCAAGCGTTTCAGCTGCCTAGTGTTTCATATTCCACGCGTTTCTATTACACCTTTAACTGCTAAATATTACAAATTCTGCTCTTTTTTATTTTTTCTCGTATTAAGTGTTTCACATTCCAAATGTTTCACTTTCCAAACGTTTCATATACCCAGTGTTTCTGTTTCCACTTTCTGTTATTGCTTAATTTGCAAAATGTTTCATATTTCTTATGTTTCTGTATGTACATGTTTCTGTTTCCCACTGTTTCATTTCCCAAACGTTTCAGTTGGCCTGCGTTTCGAATTCCACTTGTTTCAGCTATGACTTTTTTTGTCAAATGTGTAGAATTGTTTTACTTCTAATGTTTCAGTTTCCAAACGTTTCAGCTGCCTAGTGTTTCTTTTCCCACTTGTTTCAGTTATGTCTACTTTTGTCAAATGTGTAAATTTGTTTCTTATATTTCATGTTTCTGCTTTGCCTTTCAAATGTTTCCAATTCCAACTGTTCCAACTTCACTACACTTGGCTCACCTAGCACCTCGTTCTACAGTTGCCAAATGCTTCAAATTGCCAAATCTCTGAGCTTACAAATATTCCTACTCTACCGATATGCCCATTACTGTGCGTTTCTATGTTTCTGTACATTCTTGTTGTTGCTGTTGTTGCTGTTGTTGTTGTTGTGTTCAGCTAATGTTATGCACTATTATTATTGTACAATATTTGTCGTTGTTGCTTTGTAAATTAGAAGGCGACTGCCCAGATAAAAGCACAACAACAACAACAACTTGGACGACAACAACAACGACAACAACAACAACGACAACAACAATTGAACAACGCAACTGAGAAATGCGCAATAATTGATGCACGCAAAATGCAATTACAATTTGAGGTGCAAGCGAGAAGGCGAGCCGCATGAGCATGCGCCAGAGCGAGCGAGCAGCTAACTATGTGTGTGAGTGTGTGTGTGTGTGGGTAATGAGTCGTAGGTGAGTGGTTGGCTAGAAGAGGAAACAGTGGCGGCGGGACCGAAAGGGGGCGGCGCAGAGCGGGCAGGGGGCGGACCTGCTGCATGTAATTGCGTTATAGTTTGTAGTTTTTTGCAATGCGAACGATAACACACACGCACACACACACACACATAGAGTGTCAGAAATGCCGTTTTAGGGTGACCATATTGCATATGCAACACATGCGCACGCTCTCACTGCGCTGCACTACAAGCCCCTCTTCGTCTACCCTTCCCTCCCTCGACCTTTCTCTCTCCCTCTCCCTCTCTCTCCCTCTCCCCCTCTCTCTCTTTCTCTCTCTGTCTAACATTGCATTTGCATTTGGTGCAGGTCTCTTTTTTTGCGGTCTCTTAAGCAGTCGGCGTACTTTTTTTTCTGCTTGCCTTCGCTTGCTTATTAATCACTTCCTTCTTGCGTTTTGCACGCGCTTTGCTTCGGGCCCCCCCACGCGCCCGACCGCCCCCCCCCCTCTCCCTTGCTGCTTCCCCACCGCCCCATTAAAGCGCCACGCTATGCATTTTGTGCATTTGTCAGCGAAACACAAACACTCACACACTCACACACTCGCACACACGCACAACCTTGAGGTTTTTTTTGCAAGTGAGTTTTCGCATAGGGGTTGAGGCTGTTTGCCTGCGGGTTTTCGCATAAATATTTATATTCTATTTGGTTGATTTTGCTACTTCGATACCAGCTGTCGACTTTACCGATAAATATCGATGATAACTTATACACATATATCGATTGTGATAGATTAGCAAGTGTTTATTGAGATTTGATGCAAGGAATACTCAAAGTACTTTATAATTATCGATAACTATAACTATATATCGATTATTATTGATCAACATGATCATAAAAGCAATAGAAGCTGTGCTGCAAATAAATTATCGACAAATTAGTGCTTATCAGACGTTTACAGTTATCGATAACTGAAAAAGTATCTATGGTCTATCGATATAGATCGATAACTTATTAAATATCCATGTTCATTTTAGGTTCAACCAATAGCTATACCTCTTCCATGGCTTGCTCAACTGTAATCGATAATATGCCACTTATAAAGTATCGATAAATGCGTGTTATACTTCACTTTGTCTATCTCTTACTCATTCTCTCTCTCTTTCAGTTAATGCATTTCTACTAACATCACACACACTCCAAAGCCAAATCGATAAAAGCGCCACAGAACATTGCTCACTCGATTTCGATAACACTCGCCAGACATTTAATCGCCATTGGGTTTTCAGCCTCTTGGCACATTCAATCATTGAGCTTCAGCCCCGATTCACATGTGTTCATTCAGCTGTTGTGAGCAATTTATCTGATTCATTCAGTTCCGCATTGAGAGCAACAATTACGCACAGTGTTGTAAAGCGTCTGTTGTGCAATGCGCGCTCGCACTGCACCAATTTGCACATGCCGCTTATTTACTTATAACATTTATAATTATTTATAAACATTTTTTTTCTTCTTTTTCTCTTTCTTTTCTTTTGTTTTTTAATCGAAAAAGCGTGCTCAGGGAGGCGCCACCTTTCATAACGGCAACAGCACGCAGCACGCACGCCGAATGATTAGCACCAATTACCTGCATATATGTATATATGCATATGTATGTATGTATGTACAATATATATGTACATACATATATATTTATATGTATATATATGTATATATTCCTACATAATTTACTGTGAAACGTGCCTGTTGAGCACTTTGATTGCATTCTGGCTCGGCAAGCACATTTCGCTGCGATTGCAACACTCGCCTACGCATGCTACTTTTTCTAGACTTTAGAGCCTGCAAAAGGGCAGAAGTTAACATGACTTACAACAATTTATATATATTTATATGCATATATATAGAGCAATGTCAAGCGCTGTATTGTAGTATAAGATTTCATACTGGGAAAAATTTTTGTTGCTCAAAAATATTTTAAGTATTTTTTATTTAAAATGAAAATTTTGTTTAAAAATATTAAATACAAATTTTAAAAAATTTAATATGAAAATAATGGAGTAACAAAATTAAAAAAAAAATTATTTCTTTTTTTGTTAAGAAAAAATCAAGTAATAAAAAAATTAAATAAAAATATAATAAAAAGGGAGATATATAATAATAATAATAATAATAATAATAATAATAATAATAATAATAATAATAATAATAATAATAGTAAATGTATATAGTTTTCTTCCATTAATAGCTAAAAATATATTTATTTCAGTTCGCATTAATTTTTAAAATTTGATAATATTTTTTATATTTTTAATGAATTGTTAATTTATTTTTTATTTTATTTTGTATTTTATTAATTTATTTATGATTTTTTATTTATTTTTTATATATTTTTTATTTTTTTATATATTTTTTATTTATTTATTTTTTATTTATTTTTTATATATTTTTATTTATTTATTTTTTTTTATATATTTTTTATTTTATTCATTCTTTTTTTAGTTTGTAGACAGATTTCAACAAATAGCTCTGTGAACACATTTTTCTAGCTGTCTACAGCATCAAAAAGCTTGTTTATCTAACAAAAGCATTCGTTTGCTGACATGTTATCGACCTGTTATCGATTTATCGATACTTTTGCATGCAATGAGGCCCATGGCATTTGGCAACCTTTCAACTGCCAGAGCAACGGCAACTGTAATATGAAAACTATTTGCCAGTGTTGTTAATGTTGTTAATGTTGTTTATTGTTGTTGTTGTTGTTATTGTTGTTGTTGTTTGTATGTTTGGTTGTTCGATATGAACGTCATTTGCCATTACTCGCAAATGTCACATATTTATGCTGATGATAACGGCGCTGTTTGCCGTTGCGAGCGTGCGAAACTGGCAAACGCCGCTGTTGCAGCAGTTGCAGTTGCAGTTGCAGTTGTTGTTGTTGCTGCTGTTGTTGTTGGCAAACAAACGCAGCTCGACTGCTGGCAAAACTCTCTAAAAATGACTAAAACAAAATTGATTTGTCACGCTGCGCATAAATTGCACATGAGCAACTGTTGCTGCCGCGACTGCTGTTGCTTTTCAATCAATAAGCAAAACAACGTTTGTTTTTTTTTTGTTGTGCGCCTCAGCTTTTCCTCGCCTTAGCGCACAGTTTTCCACAGTTTCCACATTTGACTTTTGCCATTTCATCAATTAGACGTTAATTTCTGCAGCGAGGCAATTTAACGGTGCTAACGTTTTATTAATGAGCCAACGCATTTGGGCAGCCTGGGAACCACGCGGGAAAGGCAACTCTCTATATACATACATACATGAGTATATATTTAATATTGTTAAATAAAGAAATCAAATATAAGTAAATAAACGGATTGAAGTGCGCTCAAGGCCAAGGTCGGCGCCAGAAACGTTTTGGCAATGGAACGGATTGGCCAACAGGCAGCGGGGCGTGGCCGAGCGCGACGAACAGCAATTGTTTGTTTGTTGTTTGTTTGTTTGTTGTTGGGCGGAAGTGAGCGACGTCTGCGCTTGGCTTTTGACAATGGGAAGTGAATGCAAAGATCGCTGCAAACAGCAGCCAAATGTGTGTATATATATATAGTATATATGTATATATATGTGTGTGTGTGTGTGAACAACAATTGCCTTTGGCTGCAAAGGTTTCAGTTTTAATTGTCATTTGTTATTTTTTTTGCTCATTTTTTATTTTTGCGCAATTGCAAAAATTGCTTCAATTAGCCAAATGGCAAATGTGTGTGTGTGTGTGTGTGTGTGTGTGTGTGTGTGTGTGTGTGTGTGTGTGTGTATGCGTTAATTGCAGCAGCCAAAAATTAACCAACACACACATGCACTCTCTCGCACACACACCCGCGCACGCAGCGCTTTTTGATTGACAGCTAAAGCCACCAAAAAAAAAAGAGAAGCAAAAAACAACAACAGCAACAGCTGCCACGCCCCAATTGCTGGGCATTCATCTAACGCCCCGGCATTCGTATTGTTATAGCATCGAGAGAGTCGAGACAAAACTTTGATTGGATTTGCAGCTTTGACAAACAAAGCAAAAGTGCAAAATTTGTTGAAATATTTTGTAATAATAATAATAATAATAATAATAATAATAATAATAATAATAATAACAATGATAATGAGTAATAGCATTGACAATTACAGAGCTTAAACTCATACCAATAAGAGTAGCAATGATAATGTTAATAGTACAATAATATAATATAATAATATATTCATATTATCATAATATGAAGTGTGATGAAAACTGCAATAGTAATAATAATTGCTAATAATACTAATGCTAATAATAATGAATCAAATTGAACGAGCAACAAGACACGAGGCAAGCTATTGGCTGTCACCAGATGGGCAGCAGCGAGCAGAGCGTTGCCCTTTGCTGCAAATCCCCAAACTCATTTTGCTAATGATAAGCTAATGATAATAATAATGATAATAGTCGTAATGAGACTGGTAATAATCGAATCAACAATCGTTAGTAAAGAAAACAATAAAAATAAATAATAGAAAATAAATAAAAAAAATTATAAAAATAAATAATAGTAAATAAATATAAATAATAAAAATAAATAATAGTAAATAAATATAAATAATAACAATAAATAATAGTAAATAAATATAAATAATAAAAATAAATAACAGAAAATAAATAAAAATAATAAAAATAAATAATAGAAAATAAATAAAAAAAATAAAAAAATTATAAAATAAATATAAAAAATAGGAAAAATAAATAAATAAAAAATTAATAAATAAATAAAAAAAAATTAATAAAAAAATTAATAAAAAAAATTTAAAAAAAAAATTAATAAAAAAATAAATAAATAATAATAAAAAATAAATATAACTAATACAGAATATAGATAGCATGTATCAAATTAATATAATAATATATGTATAACATGACTACTCTGACGATTTTTGTAGCCAACTATCGAATAGATACTTCTCCTACACAAATGTCTATATCTTTTTGAAGAAAACTTAGTTTTTTTCTAATTATAGAAACCTTTTTTTACGTCAGCCACAAGGGAAAAGTTTTGAATGTTTAAGCTTAATAATATTTTATATTAAAATATAGCAGAGTATGGTTCAGTTTATCTTTCCTTAGGTTTGCTAAACCCAATCAAAGAAATGTGCTAAGATATGCCCAATGTAAGTCAAAGAAAATCAGTTGTCGTTTCAGTATACTTTCTATATCTATATCGTTGTTGATAAGAATTTTCAAATAATATTCAAACTTACCTTAAACTAAAACACTCGCCAGTCGGGCGTTACCCGTCCAGCAATCCATAAGTTTCAATTTTCAATTGATTTTTGTTTTTGTTGTTGTTGTTGTTGTTTGTTGTTCTTGGGCCGTTGTCGTTGTTGTTGTTGTTGTTGTTGCGTTTGCTCTTGTTGCTCTTGCTGCAGTTGTTGTTGTTGTTAAATTGTCGCTTTTGGTTTGATTTCGATTCAGCTTGATTTATCTTTTTCTTTTTCACTTCAATTTTTCAATTTTTTTTGTTATTTTTACACACCGAAAACTGTTGCGTAGCACGTTGTACAACACTGTCCAAAATTGAATCGCTTTCGAAATGTTTTTTTCCGTTGTTTTTTTTTGTTTGTGCCAAGTTTCGAGCTCGAAAGATTTGTTGCCCAAAGAAATTGTTCAATTTGTAATCATTTTTTTAAGTGCTTCTTCTGCTCGCTTGTCGATCGCTTTTCATAAATATTTTCTGTTTATTTATCGATAAAAATGTAATTGGTCCAGTTGGTTGCAAATATTTCGTCAAGTTTGCTTTTCAGAGAGAGTGCATGTGTGTGTGTGTGTGTGTGTGTTGGTGTGTGTATGGGTGTGCGAGGGTGTGTGTGTGTGTGTTCTTTATTTTTGTCAATAGCCGAAGAGCGCTGCCAGAGTTGTAGCGTGTGATACTTGTTGTTGTTGTTGTTGTTGTTGCTGTTATCGATAAACGTTTTAGAGCTGCTGAGTCGCCTATCGATTCGCCGAGATTTCGATTGTGATTTTCTTTAAGTTTTACACGCTTTCTTCTTCGTTGAAATTTAGAATTTTGAAGAATATGCTGCAAGTAGAGAGAGAGCGAGAGGGGAGAATCTTGATTAATTTTGTGAGAAAAGTTATAAAACTTATATATACAAATAAATATTGAGTATGTTAATTTAATTTAAATGATTAAATTTTTTAAAGAGTTTTTCATTTTTTTTAATTTTTTTAAAAGTTTTTTTTAGTATAAAAAATAATAATAATTCACTAAATTCATTATTGAATTAAACTTAATTTAAAATTACTAATTTTTTAAATTTTTTTTATTATTATTTTATTGTAATTATAATTTGATAAATATTAAATTTAAATATTTCATATTCTTTAAATTGCTTAAATATTTTTTGAATATTTTTTTTAATAATTTTATATTTCAATTTTAAGTTAAATTCTAAATTTGTCTAGCTCTTTTCTAGCTTATACTTCAATTAGAGCTATAATTTAAAGCATTTCCATGCTGCTGCTACTTTTGTTTTGTTCTATTTTGGCTTCGTTGGCCATATAAAATACGGTCACACTTTGTTTGAAAGCTCATTAACTCATTGGAGTCAAGAACTTAAGGAAAACAATAGCAAACTTTGGGCAAAGTACACAAACAACAAACAACAAGGCGGAAAAGCTTAAATGTAGGCTATGGCAAATGCCAGAGATAGTGAGAGCGAGAGCGAGAGGGAGGGAGAGTGAAACTGAGGTGGGGGTGGCTTGGGGGTGGGTTGGCTGAAAACTGCAGCCAACAATTTGACTTAAAACTTTCACTATTTTAATTACCTAGCGTAAATTTGTTGTTGTGGAACAACAAAAGCCAATGCCATAGACTATTGTTGTTGTTGTTGTTGTTGTCTGACGCTGTCTCAAATGTCTGGCAAATGTCTGCGGCTGCTTCAAGTGCCTTGCGATACAAGTGCAGTCAGACAGACACACACACACACAGACAGACGGAGAGCAGCGCACATAAAGCTTATGCATGAAAAGTTTTGCAGCATTTGTTGCTGTTTGTTGGTGCAACATGTGGCACGCTTAATTATGACGCTGAAAAGTCACAGCGACAATGTCAACTGTTGAATTATGAGCTCGCACACACACACACACACATACATGAGTAGTCCAAATTTTTGCCAACTTTTGTGCTGCATGACGTCATTTTGTCTTCAACTTCACTGCCTATATACATATATATACATATGTATATGTTCTATATATATATACTTTAATCAGCTGGCAGCATCTCGTATCAACTTTATCAACATCATGAGAGCAACAAGCAACAGCAGCTAAAAAGTTGAGCTGGCATTGAAAAACTTTTACTTTGCCGCATAAGTAGGTTGTTCTCCCTCCCTCTCTCTTTCTCTCTCTCTCTCTCTCTCTCTCTCTCTCTCTCCGGCACTATCTCTCTGTGTCTGTCTGTCTGTGGCAAAAGTTCAAGTTCATGGCAAACAGATTTCCTTTAAGCTAAATTATGCATAACATTTAATTTATTCACAGCGAAAATTATTCAAACAGGAAGTGAATATTTGCATATAAACATAAATTTTTAATGGCTATTTCGAGCAGATTTGTCTACTGGCTTTATATATATATACATATAGTATATATAAATGAATTCATTATATTAAGCTCGTTAACCGGATAATTGCATTAATCGATATTGTTATAGCAATGAATTGTGCTCAGGCATTAGCTTTGTTAGCTTCCATTAGCATAGGGACTTACAGTGCGCTTTAGAATGAGGCTGAGCAGCTGATTTACAGCCCACTTATAGCTTACGGACAATTGCATAAATCCAGGTTATTTGAACAAACAATTGAGCTTGAACGGTTTATGCATAGAAGCTTTCTTAGCCGTTAACTGATTAACAATGTGGCTTACAATGAGATTTATAAGGAGGAATGGCAGTTTGAAGGCTAAGCTTAACAGCGGCAAGTTTTCTGCCTGAGAGATTTGCATTACAAGAATGCTTACAATGAGGTTTACCAAGAGGCTTACAAAGAGGACTAGCAGCAGAGTGTAAAAGGCAGCAGGATAAGCTTTTGAACAGTTTTAGCATCATAATAAAACTTAACTGAGGAACTTACAAAGGAATTTGTCATGTGGCTTACCATGAAGTTTACAAGGAGGTTTGCAATGAGGTGTACACTGAGGTTTAGTAAAGTTTAAGCTTTAAAGCAGTCCGCTTTAGTTGATATGAATAATTTACAAATACATTTACCATGAACTTTACCATGAACCCTACAAAATGGCTGTTAATGAAGCTTAGCAAGAGGTCTGCAGTGGCCACAGAGCTTATCCTAAAGTAATAAGCGTGATTTTAGAATGGAAAACAATACTCTTCTTCGATAGAGAGTGAGTGAGAGAGAGAGAGAGAGCGAGAGTGAGAGAGATAGAGGTCAGATATGAGCTGCTTTAAGAAAAAAGTAAAAGCTATAAAAATAAGTGAAGTCACGAATTTAGCAGCAATATAAAAATGCGATTTAAACATGTCTACGCAAAAGGAAGGGAGAAACACGTCTGCAAAATTTATAAGAATAATATATATGTATATATATATATATATATATATATATATATATATATATATATATATATATATACAAGTAGCAAGAAAAAATGGCACATTCTGCGTAATCAAGTTGAAAAGTTAGAGCAATGTTAATCTGTGTTAACATGCTGTTAAAGCACTGTTAAGCAATATATAAGACAAAGTCTGGTAAGAAGAAGAATTCGTGTTGCAGACTAGACAATGTTAAGTTATGTTAACAGCCTGTTAAAGCACTGTTAGGCAATGTAGATAAGCTGTGATTGCAAATGGAAAAAAAGGTTTGTGCTGCAGAGACAGTTAATAAAAGCTTGCCACAGTCCGAGGCGCACCAGAGGCCAGTCAGGCTAAATGCCAGTTAGACAGACAGACAGACAGACAGCCAGACGGTGGCAGACAGTGGAGGGGAGGGCAAGGGTATGGAGGATGAGGTATGCAGCTAAACCAATGCCAGACAGTCAAGACAAGTGCAATGAGGGAGTTCACTGTGTGTGTGTGTGTGTGTGAAGTGGAGTGAAGGGGGCGGGGTCGCAGACAAAGGTTGTTTGGTAAATACCAAACACGGCGCACAGAATATGTCTATGACTAGACGCTGTCTGTTGCGGCACCTTACAATGCGATGCAGCCCCCAACCCCCCACCACCAGCCAGCGTGGCAGGCGACTCAGACGAAGGCTCAAACCCGCGACAACGACGACGACGACGACGACAGCCTGATGACTAGCTGCTTAAAATGTCTGCACAGCTGTTTGATGTATGTGTGCGTGTGTGTGTGTGTGTGTGTGTGAGTGTGTTGCATCAACAGTTGAAGTTGCAGCCATTGCACACAGAGCCTGGCATCGACATATTTTTTAATGCTAGCAGACAGACGAGCGACCCCTCCGACAAGTCGCAGGTGAAATGTTGCAACTTGAAATGGGGCAGCAACGTCTCTCCCTCTCTCTCTCTCTCTCTCTCTCTCTCTCTCTCTCTCTCTCTCTCTCTGTGTGTTGCACATAAAAATTTGTTTTATTCTTGACAATGCGACGTCGCCTTGCGTTTTAATTTCGTTTTCTTTCTGTGCACATACGTTCTCATTCAGTTCTTTATCTTGTTTCTGCTTATCGATTGTGTCGCTCCCTGCCCAGTTATGATAAGCAGCCAAAGTGGTTGGCAAGGACACTCGGCGGGTCCGACTTCTTCGTGTTGTGGCATGCGTGACAGTTGCTGCCGCTCGCCGCTCGCCGCTCGGCTACTGTTGACAATAAATTTATGCAATTATCAGGGGCAACATCATCTGCATTCAATTGGGTTGCACAACTTTTCGCAGCAACTGTGCTCGATCGCTCAACATTCTGGCGCGGCTGCTTCTTCTTCGTCTTCTTCTTTGCATTCAAGAGAAACGACAAGAGAAACTGCCTGTCTTGCCGTTTATTAGAAACTGCGGAATTTCTCAGTCGAGCGTTGACGGCTGCGCGACAAATTCGTTGAATTTATGAAATTTTAGAACTCTGCCTGAAAATGCAAAAACAAAAAAACAAAAAAACAAAAAAAAAAGAGAGAAAAAGAAACAAAAACAATAAATGCAGTTGGCCCAGCTCGAGTAACAGGGCACATGTCACGGAATTGCAGTTTGCATATGAGATAGCTGCAAAGCACACACACACACACACACACACACACACCAGTGCAGCGGGCACATTGCAATGGCATCTCGCGTCAGTTGATTTAATGACATAAGCCAAAGAACTATGTGCATATATAAATATATATGTATGTGCCTTTATACATACATATGTCGCCTCAAATATCTGAGCAGTCTCGTTGAAAACAAATTTGTGCGCCAAAATCCTTTAAGTATGCCACAATTTTGCGTCAAATTGTGAGAGCTTAAAGTCAAGGAGCCTAAAGCGGAGCTGGGAAACTTGTTCATTTAAGCCAAGTTACAAATTAAATTAAGTTTTTTTATCAAATGCATTTAAAACTAAACAACAAAAATTACATATATTGCTAAAAAAATTTTAAATAAATTTTAAAAATTAAAATAAATAAAATATTAGAAAAAAAATATATATAAATATATTATTAAAATATTTAAAAATAAATTTCAAAAATTAAAATAAATAAAATATTAGAAAAAAAATATATATAAATATATTATTAAAATATTTAAAAATAAATTTTAAAAATTTAATTAAATAAAATATTAGAAAGAAAATTTTAAAAATATAAATATATTATGAAAATATAAAAAAATAATTTGAAAAATTAAAATAAATGAAAAAATATATAAAAATATTATATAAAAATTTCTTTTTGTGTGTGTTTTGAATATAAATATTTTAATTAATTTTTTTTATATTTGTAATTTTTTGTTCTACTTATTATATTTTTCTGTATTTCTTATTAATTTTTATAATTTTTATTTATTTCATATTTATGTATAAAGCAATAAAACATAAATTAAAAAAAATAATAAAAATAAAATATTTTAAAATATATGTATATATGATTTTTTTAAGTGTTTTAGACTTATAATAATACACATAATTTGATAATACGTACATATATGATAAATACATATATGAAGTATTTTTATTTTTTTTATGTTTATATATATATTATATTTATTTAGCTATATTTTTTTTAAGGTACTCAAAAGTGTTTTAAAAAATTGCTAAAAAATAAACTAAAACTTTAAATAAAGCACAAAAATCCAACTTAAATCTAATTTCAGTTTATTCTTCCCGCTGTTGCTTAGACAGTGCTGCATAATGCTCTATATAGTTAGCAAAAGTGCTGCGCTGGAGCTGTCAGTGCAAATTGATTTATCTATTTAATATGCACATGCTTTCCTGAAGCACTGTTTACTCATATACAAACAGTGTTGCACAATAGCCATATCATACTTGGTTGACTTAGCAGGATTAAGATATCAACTAGAAGTGCAACAGTGTTGCACAGCTGTCAGTGTTGCACATGCCACATGCCTGGCCGCACTTCGCCAATATTTGTTTATAGTTAATTAATAATAAGACCGCCCTGAATTGCTGACATTGCGCGGGCATTGCGCTTGGCCAAGGCCCGACTCGAGACTCGAGACTCGTTTCATATTCTTACGTACGTCGCTGACGTTGACTTTTGGGAGAGCGACGACGACGACAATGTTGCCAGCTCATTGTTGTTGTCGCTCTGGCTCTTCTAGTTGCAGTTCTTGTTCTTTTAGCATTTTCGTTTCTTTTTATTTATTTATTTTATTTATGTTTTTTTTTTTGTTTTTTTTTGTATATTTTCTGCCTATGTGTTCTTCCAGGAATTCCGTCACTGATACGCCAACAACAACGAGAAATTATTGTTGCATTTTTCACAACGTCATTTTCTGGAAAATAAAATGCAAGCGCTGCGTGGCGCGGGCGGCAGCCTGCCAGCCAGGGGAGGGCAGCGCATAAGAAGAAAACAAAAAATAAAAATTATTGTTTGTTGTACAATAATTTATGCAAATATTGCAGACGCGCTCAAAAAAAAAAAAAAAAAAAACAACAAAAAATAAAGTGAGCCCGCCAAAGGGGGAAACAGAATGCAAGGAACCAACAGCCAGCAACTGTCTCGCTGTCTCTTGCCCAGTGACCAAATCGAGCTGTCTCTGCCAGACAGAGGCAATTGACTGTTGACACTCGAACTGGAATTTGTCATAAAAGTATTGCAAACTACTCAACTACAACACTGTTTACCAACACTGAATAGCTAGTGCTTGCGTTTAGATAGGCTGAATAGTATTTGAAAGTATATTGCCTGAGTAGTGTCAACTAAAGGCAATAGGTTTATGATCTTGAACTGAGCAGTTTTCCAACACTGGCATAGACTTTGCAGCCATAGCTCTGCTTAAGAGACTTAAGCCGAGCTCAGTTTGCCTAATGCACTTGAATAAGGATCTTTAGTATATTTAAAGCTGGCAGCTGAAGAGTTTTCCAACACTGTTTTTGTTAAAAATATTGATAGTAGACTGCATAGCATAGAGAACTGGTCTAGTGCAATTGCTTCACAATACCTAAAGCTGACTGAACGGCCAGTCAAAAAGTTTTAAAACACTGAAACTCAAGAGTATGTCTATGCAAAGCTATGTTTAATCGACTTGGAGTTTGTTTCGCTCACACTTGTGATCTTCATTATATTTTAAGTTAGTATTTGAATAGTTTTCCAACACTGAATGCTGAAAAACAGATTCAGCTAAACAGCATCTTTCGCTGATGACCTGCATTGAACCCCAAGTGAAGGAAGCAAAACCTTTGATGGCATATTGCGTAGGCTCTTAGCAGGGCGCCACTTGGGGCATTGTCACTTGTCAATTGAAAGAGTGTGTGTTGGTGTGTGTGTCTATGTGTGTGTGTGCGTTGGATGCCGCCTACTTCTTTCGCACAAACACTTGAGCACGCATTTGGCGGCATCGTCAGCTGCCACTTGGGCGTGTTTTTTTTTTTTTTTTATTTCTTTCAAAATGCAATCGATATGTGGCACACACGCATCCACACACACACAGAGAGAGAGGGAGAGAGAGAGGGGGAGAGAGAGGGTCGCCTCAAATAATTAATAATAATTTATGTCGCAAACTTTGTCGCAGGCACTGCAATTAGAAAGCCACGTCGAGGCGCGCCCATTCGAGCCAAGGGCCTACACTATATACATATATGAAAGGAAAGGAAAAGGGGTTGGGAAAAGGGCGGGGGAACAGAGGAGAGAAAAGAAAAGCGAGGCCCTACAAAATTATGCATAAACGCATTTTAGTGCGCCAACAAGTAGGCAATGCCCAGCCAAGAGACAGAGGCGGCCCAAAAGGGGGCGGGGGGTGGGAACGAGGACTCCAAAGTATAGTCGCTTTTTCTTCTTCTTCTTGTTGTTGTTGTATTTTCTCTCTTTTGCTTTTGTTGCATTGCGTTTTATTTTCTTTTTTTGTATATTTTGTTGAAGTGCACTCGAAAACGCACTTCTCGCTCGACCCATGGGCGGACGCAGAGAGAGAGAGAGAGAGAGCGAGAGAAAGGAAAGGAAACTTAGATGCACGCAAAGCGCCTTTGATCCTGGCGTCGCAGTCGGCGTCGCTGCCAGCAACTAGCTCACGCAATTTGCAAAAAAGCAAAAAAAAAAGAATTATGAAAAAAAAATGAAAAAATAAGAAAGAAATTGAAGAGTTGCTGCTGACGCTGACAAGAACAACTACAACGGCGACAGCAGCAGCAGCGGCAGCAGCAGCGGCAGCAGCAGCGGCAGCAGCAGCGGCAGCAGCAGCGGCAGCAGCAGCGGCAGCAGCAGCGGCAACATTGCCTGTTGACAAAGCCAACAAACAACAATAAACTTCAAGAAAAGCACCCAAGGGAGCTGACAGCGGGCAGGGGGGTAGGGGCATGGCGAGGGTAGGCAGGGAGATAATGAAAGGTCGTCGAAGTGCGTTGCAGTTCGCATGGCAATGCGCAGTTGCTGGCTGCTGACTGCTGACTGCTGAGTCCTGCGATGACAACACAGCACAGCATCAGCATCAGCCTCAGCATGCCCATGTGTGTGCGTTCTGCAACTGTGTCTTGTGTCTGCCACGAGTCGCAGCTAATCAAGTGTTAAAGCAGCTCTGCGCCGCCACCTGCTGCGATGCCAGCGACAAAGCATCAAAAGCTCTCGAGTGGATTAAAAAGCTCTCCAGCAGCTTTTGCATGCAAAAATGTTGCAGTTCGCATAGCTATAGACTTCGATACAGAGATGAACTGCGGCTCAGTTGTTGGCGCATTTTATTTATTTTCACTTTTTATTTAAGCAAAATATTTTTAAAATTTTATTTACTCTGATTTAAGATTCCAATATATTCAGAAATTAAATATATAGAAATTAAATAAGAAATTTATAAAGCTTTGTTCAAGCTGTGACAGCTTCAAGTTGAGAGCTCCAGGGAAGGAAAGAACTCAATGAAAAACAGAAACTTTTGAAACTCTATTTGAATTTAGCAACTTCCAAAGAGACTTCAAAAGTAGAAGCTTTAAAAGCTACTAGGTTCTTTACCTTCAACGCTCCAAAACTGAAGATTTCAGGATTTATATGGAATCCGTTAACAAATTGAAGTCAAATTTGTATATAAAAAAGTAACTTAGATAAAATATTAAGGACTTTCTTCATTTTTATACCCAGAAAAGAGGGTACAATGTGAAAATGTATGCAACAGACAGAAGGAGGCGTGGCGGACCCCATAAAGTACATATATTCTTGATCAGAGAGAGAAGCCAAGTTGATTTAGCCCTGTCCGTCTGTCCGTATGTTTGAACGCTTCGATCTCAGAACATATAAGAGCTAGAGACGTCGTGCCTAGCTCGAATGGATCGAGTTTGCTTCAAATAATCGATAACTATCATCGTTTTAATGTCATCGGTTATCGTTATTTAGCTATACAATTCTAGCTAATTCATCTTTATAGCTAGAGTCTTCAAATTTTGCATTTAGTGTTATTTGAGCCTGACACAATTTATTTTTTGTTAAATTTTGGCAAAATCTAACAACTTTTCATATATATTAATCATATTTTTTAAAATCTGTATTAAGCCAAGTTTATAGCAATAGAAATTTGCCTCACTCCAAGCTGAAACTCGAATTTTTCTTTCCTTTTCTGCTCTCTCTCTCTCTCTCTGCTTTATATTTAATATGCAATTAAAAATAATTAATAATTTTCTATGTGGTCTTGCCCACTCTCACGTCGTTGTCTAGGCGCCACACAGCCCCCTCTCTGCCCCCCCCTTCCCTCTACGCATATGATAGGCTCCTTTGGCGTTCGCGCGCTCTCTGTGTGTGGCTGCTGCACTTGCAGTCTGACATTTGTTAGGCTTTGACTCTTTTGTTCTGATGAAAAGCCGCGTTGCACGCACAAGCTGCATTCAGCTGCTCATCAGTTGTTGTTGTTGTTGTTGCTGTTGTTGTTGTTGTTGTTTTGGCGCACTGCCGCCTGTCAAAGTCGATTTGTCTTGACTGTCAGCAGCAGCCGCTGGCCTGATAAGCTGCGTAGCCTTTGACAGTGAGCCGGCCTAAGAGCGAGCAATGGAGTGGAGTGGAATGTGTGTGTGTGTGTGTGAGCGACAGAGCTTTCATTTCTAATTGAGCTCGCAGCTAAAGACAACAACAACAGAGAGACACAGAGATATAGAGAGAGAGAGAGAGAGGGAGGGAGAGAACAGACAGCAGATGCAACACGCGGCTCGCAGCTCGCGGCTCGCGACAAGTGCAGCAACTGCGCCCCGAAAAAAAAACCGCCGAAAATTTATATGAAAAAAGGACGAACAGGACATCTGTGTGTGTGTGTGTGTGCGCTTATGACTGGGGTCCAGCATTAAAGGTGGCCATTACCTTTTGTCCAAGGCCCAGCAACAGCCACAGCCACAGCCGCAGCCGTTGCTGTCCTGTGCCAGGGCTAATAAACTCAGCTCAAAATGCGGCCGGAAGTGCGTGCAACAGCGGCAAATAAATGTCCCAAAAGCAACAACAACAGCAACAAAAGCCCAAAAACAAAAAACGGCCGCCGGCGCTGCTGATGAGCCTCGAGCCTTGACAAGTGGCATTTGGGTTGTTGTTGCTGCTGTTGTTGTTGTTGTTGTTGTAGTTGTTGTTGGTCGTCAACACGCGTTCCACTTCACAACGCACACACACACACACAGACACACTCGCGCGAATGCAATTGCAACGAGCGTCGCCAACCCCAAAAAATTACAAAAAAAAAGAAAAAAACTTAAAAAACAGCAACAACAACAAAAAATAAGAAGAAGAATTGCCAAAAATTACCGAAAAATACAGGCACACACACACACACACACATGCAGCAGGACTCCCCTGCTAGTTCTGGTCTGAGAGGGGAGTCCTGCCAGTCCGCCTGTCCCGCGCCCGCCTCATTCTCGGTTATCCTGTCGCGGCTCGTGTTTAACCCTTTATATGTGTGAGTTGTTTTTTATACCCTGTTTTTTTCTTCTTAATTTTCTTTTTGTTTTTTATTTTTTATTTTTTAGCAATATTCCGGTATACGGAATGTGTTACAAACAGGCCACGTCACAGAGAGAGAGAGAGAGAGTAAGAGAGAGGCACTTTCCCCAACAGGACAGAAGCTGTGCGGGAATAGTGGGGTCTCACGCCAGACAGACTCTATTCTTATGAACAGTCTATATTGTGCATGTATAATATAAATTTTAAATAGTGTATTAGCCACAAAGATTATTTTTTTTGGGAAAGAGTATATATGAAGTATATAAATATAAGTATAAGTATGTAGTATAAGTATTTAATATGATAGTATAGTATATTTGGTATAAGAATTAAGTAATAGAAGTATGTATAAGTATAAGTATAAGTATAAGTATAAGTATAAGTATAAGTATGTATAAGTATAAGTATAAGTATAAGTATAAGTATAAGTATAAGTATAGAAAGTATAAGTATAAGTATAAGTATAAGTATAAGTATAAGTATAAGTATAAGTATAAGTATAAGTTATAAAGTATAAGTATAAGTATAAGTATAAGTATAAGTATAAGTATAAGTATAAGTATAAGTATAAGTATAAGTATAAGTATAAGTATAAGTATAAGTATAAGTATAAGTATAAGTATAAGTATAAGTATAAGTATAAGTATAGTATAAGTATAAGTATAAGTATAAGTATAAGTATAAGTATAAGTATAAGTATAAGTTATAAGTATAAGTATAATTAAGTATAAGTATAAGATAGTATAAGTATAAGTATAAGTATAAGTATAATGGTATAAGTATAAGTTAAGTATAAGTAATATAAGTATAAGTATAAGTATAAGAGTATAAGTATAAGTATAGAGTATAAGTATAAGTATAAGTATAAGTATGTATAGTAAGTATAGTATAAGTATGAAGTATAAGTATAAGTATAAGTATAATATGTATAAGTATAAGTATAAGTATAAGTATAAGTATAAGTATAAGTATAAGAAGTATAAGTATAAGAGTATAAGTATGAAGTATAGAAGTATAGTATAAGTATAAGTATAAGTATAAGTATAAGTATAAGTATAAGTATAAGTATAAGTATAAGTATAAGTATAAGTATAAGTATAGTATAGTATAAGTTAATATAAGTATAAGTATAAGTATAAGTATAAGTATAGTATAAGTATAAGTATAAGTATAAGTATAAGTATAAGTATAAGTATAAGTATAAGTATAAGTATAAGTATAAGTATAAGTATAAGTATAAGTATAAGTATAAGTATAAGTATAAGTATAAGTATAAGTATAAGTATAAGTATAAGTATAAGTATAAGTATAATTTAGTATATAAGTATAAGTATAAGTATAAGTATAAGTATAAGTATAAGTATAAGTATAAGTATAAGTATAAGTATAATAGAAAGTATAAGAGTAAGTATAAGAGAAAGTATAAGAGTAAGTATAAGAGTAAGTATAAGAGTGAATATAGGTTCATCTGAAATGGATTTCCTATAGAGTTTCAGTCAATCTTTTCCCTTCGGTCGTTGAGCATTGCAAGTTCGTTGCATGTCAGCTCGATGCTTCCTCTTCTTCTTGCTCTTTTTGAATTTTGTGTCCAGTTTTGCTTTTCTTGGGACTTTGCACATGTTTTGGTTCCACTTGGCGTGCTAAGCTCAAGAATGCCAAAAACTTGCATTTGTTTTTGCAGATATAGGCACCGAAATAGAGCCCCTCCCTCCCCTTCGGTCGGCGCGACGGCCGCCCGCCTTAA
This sequence comes from Drosophila mercatorum, assembly GCA_961210405.1. NCBI lineage: Eukaryota > Metazoa > Arthropoda > Insecta > Diptera > Drosophilidae > Drosophila > Drosophila mercatorum. Next base: position 14,770,729 of record CAUIUS010000001.1, read on the forward strand.
ACCTAACCCTACCATTGATACATGCTCTAGGGGAGGGAGTGTGTGTGTGTGTGTGAGTGTGAGTGTAGCTGGGGGAAACCTAATAAAAATGCATGGAGTACACGAATTTATGTACATATATATATACAAATATATATATATATATATGTAAAGTTCTCTACATATGCCGTGTGGCAGGAGGCAGCTTAACCAAGTTACCGCAAAAATTGCGACGAGGGTTCCTGCGAACAAAGCGGCAAAGCCAGAGGGCGGGCGGTAGGGGCCCGGACAGACAGCCAGCCAGGCAGGTCGGTCGCTCGGTCGGTCGGTCGGTCGGTCGGTCGGGCAGCGCTGCAGCAATGCATTGCCAAAAAAAAAAATAAAAAAATACATGAGAAGCGAAGCGAAGTATGCGAAAAAAAAGGAAGCGAAAAATAAACGAACTTTTGCACACGAAAAATTGGGACAAAACAAAAGTTTCAACGGGTCGAATGGTGTTGATATTCTCATGCTGCACCCCACAGGCCCCCCCATCCCCGTCCCCCGGGCGGTGGCACTGCTACTGCTGCTGGTGGTTAAAATATGCTGCGCGCCGGCGTTTCCCGCGTGGAATTTTAAAGCCACTCATCAGCGTTGCATTTGCCGCTTTCTTTGTTTTTTCTTCTTCTTCTTCTTCATTTTTTTTTGGTACTCTGTTTTTTTTTCTTTCTTTTTTTTTTTTTGGCTGTCGGCATCTTCGTTTTATTTTATTTTATGCAATATAATTCGTCGCCTTGCCCCTGCCCCTGCCCCTGCCACTGTCCTTGCCTCTGCCCCTGCCTCTGCTGCTGCCCCCTGCTGCACTCCGTTTGCCCGCCTGCCACTTGAGTCCCGCGCCACATTCTTTTTCTTCTTCTTCTTCTTCTTCTACTTCTACTGCCGTTTCCTTTACTGTTTTTCGACTGTTTTTGGCAATAAGCTTTTGCCAATGCCGCAGGGTTGTATTTGCATTAGCGTTTCGTTCTAGCAAGGGGCACGACATTATTTATTTTTTTTTTATTTTTTATTTTTCCCATTTCTCTTCTCGTTTTTTGTGTTTTTTTTTTTTTGGCTTGTTTCTTGCTTTTACCCTCATTTGCTGAGTTTCACTTCTCCAAGCTGTGAAGCGTTGCAACGAGCTGCATACACACACGCAACTGAGTGGGCGTGGCAGGTGGGGGGAAGGGGGGGGATGGACTGGGGCACTCACTGTGGGGTTTACGGACTTAGCCGCGTGAGCTTTAAAGAGCAGCCGTAAAAAATCAGCTGCCAAACTAGCCCGAAAATAGCTAGAAACAAAATTGAAAAAACGCCAAAAAGCAATCAAAAATCTGCGGCGATAAAAGAGCTTTTTTCGTTTTTGTGCGCGTTTTTTGTCTGTTTGACTTTATGCGAAAGACTTTTGCTTTGAGTTTAAGAGCGAATAATGAGACCGAAACTGTCAACTGCGGAATAGACTTTAATATAACGCAGATATCCCATATATATATATATATATAGGCATATAAAACAAACTAGCCTTAAATTTGAAAATTGCAAAATATTCGTTTCTATTATAAATTAAGAAAATTTATTAATTCATGTTAAAATAAAAATAAAAATAAAACTAATACATAAATCTATATACTATACTACTGTACTACTATAATGTATGTAAGTCTACTCAATATTATATATATTTTAATTTAAAAATGTACAAAAATATATTTGAAGAAATATGAATTTTTTTTTATTTATTAAATGCAAATAAATCCAAAAAATTTAATACAAAAATACATTTTTTTAAATTAAAAAATGATTAAATACTGTAAAGATATGATATACCAAATTACCAACATCGAATATTTTTCTTTTTAATTTTAAAAAATTATAATTTTATATTAAAATTATAAATATTAAAATTATAAATATTAAAATTATAAATATTAAAATTATAATTTTAATAAACTTAATAAAATAAACTAAATAAAATTTATGAATTTTTTAATTTATAAAAATTTATTAAAATATTTTTAAAACTTACAACAAAATTATTATACATATATTTTTTATTTATTATTTTATAATTCTATATAAAAAATTTATTTCATTATTAATGTATATTTTTTTAATTAGAGTATTTTAAAAATTAATATTTTTATTTATGTATGTTCATTAGTACAAATATATATTTTTTAAAATAATAAAAACAATAAATAAATATACATATATAGAATATATTATTTACTGACACATAATATTTTTAAATTAACCTATAACTATATATATTTTTATTATATTATTAAGTCTTATGTTATTTGCATTTATTCCATTTTCTTGGCATATTTTTTGCAGACTTAACTGTTTCCATTTCTTTTCTATTTTGCTAGCAATGAGAGAAAAAAGAAAAAAACCTTTTCCAAAGCCTTTATTCAAATGAAAACTTTTAAATAGTTTAAGTCGCTTAAATATTTCTTTGCTATTTGTTCGCGCACCTGACGATCTTCGCGCAACTGTTGCTTGTTGTTGTTGCTGCTGTTGTTGTTGTTGTTGTTGCTGCTGCTGTCATTGTTATAGCCTGACATATTTGTCACTCTGCCTGTTGTCGTTGCCATTGTCATTTTGTGTTATTGTCAGCCATTACCCCCCCGACTACTACTTAGATGCCCCCGTCCGCTGCCCCTGCTCCAGTCACTTGGCCCACGAGCAACTCCTACTCATCCTCGCTGCTGGCCATTGTTGCCACGCTTACAACAGCAGCAGCAGCAGCAGCAGCATTGCAACATGTTGGCTGCTCGCTCGCCTGCCCGCTTGGCTGCCTCAACGCCCAGCGTCGTGTGCCTGTGCGTGTCTCCGACTGTCTAGGCTCACGGTATCTACGACTCTGTCTATCTGTCTGACTGTCTCTCTGTCTGGCCTGTCTCACTGGCCTGCCTCACTCAGATAGTACTCTGATATTATTTCATATTTTGGCCAAATTGCAAGCTACACGCACACACACACACACATATATGTATATATACGTCTATATATCTGACGATCGTTGCAAGTTTTTAACTGGCGGCCGCGTGTGCGCAACCCTCGTTGCTGCGCGCGCGTTGCCCAGAGGTTTACCCTATTAAGCCCCTATAAAAGCCCTAAGCAGCAACCCCAGTCGCGCTCAAAGGCAACGAGCCATTGCCTACACACACACACACACACACACACAAATACATATATATCAAGTATATATATATATAAATGTTTGTGCATCTCTTGGCCAGGGTCTGGGTCTGGGCCTGGGCCTGTGCCTGTGCCTGGTCTTGTTTTGCGCCCTCTCGCAATTTTTCTGTATTTCGCTGGCAAAAATTCATTTTATACACCTGACCCTGTCGCCATCGTAGCCGCTGTTTGTTTTCGTTGATTATCTTTGGCGTATTTAGAGCGTAAAGCGTAGTCAGACAAAAAACAACAACAGCAAGACAATGATAATGATGGAACGCAGGACGCGACAAGGAACCCTCTCGCACTCCCTCTCCCCCTCTCTCCCTCTCTCTCTCTCTCTCTCTCACTGTTCAAATTAAAAGTGAAATTGCAATTTATATTTTCGACAAATTCCCATTGCCACCTGCATCGGCCAAAAGAGCCCAAAATTAATGCCATGCAAATAGAATCGAACCAGTTTTAGTTCATTTTACTCTGACGAACTTCGCTCAGCTTGGCCAAGAATAGACTTTTAGATATTATTCACCCGCCTGAATCAACCCAAACACTGCTGTTTCAGATCCCACGACTCATGCATTTAAAACTTTGCTTTCAGCTCAGTCAAATCTTAAGGGCCCTGAGCTGTGCTATTCATAGGCATAAGAGAGAGAGAGAGAGAGAGAGAGAGAGAGAGAGAGCTGACCATCTAAATTTGTAAGAGTTGACGTGTTTGGATTGCGAGTTACTTGGGTTCGGCTCTTGCAAATTGTGTTAACTTTGAGGAATACGTTTTAAAGTGTGCAAAAGATGTTGAAACAGCTGTCCACTAAATTTTTATACAATTGACTTTAAAGATCCTGAAAAAGGGCTGAAACTGGCTATACTTTGACTGAGAGCGGGGAAGGAAATTGCTTAGTAATAAAGCATAAGAAATTTGTATTAAATACTTTTTTTATAATAGATGGACAAGGATTGTGGGAAATTTCTTTCAGATTTGCTGAGATATTCAGCTATAAGAAAGTTTGAAAGTGAGGAAAAGATCATGAGAAAGCTATATACCAAGATTTCATATTGAGTATTATACAGATCCTCAGATACTTGCTTTCAGCTGTCTAAAATGTGCCTGACATAGATCGATAGATCGATAGATAGATAGATAGATAGATAGATAGATAGATAGATAGATAGATAGATAGATAGATAGATAGATAGATAGATAGATAGATAGATAGATAGATAGATAGATAGATAAATAGATAGATAGATAGATATATAAATAGATAGATGGAAAGACAGATAGATTAATAGATAGATAGATAAATATATAGATATATATAGAAAAATAGATATACTGAAAGATAAATATATAGAAAGATAGATGGAAAGATAGTTAGATTGATAGATAGGTAGATATATAGAGTGTAGAGTATTCGAGATTCGAGAAGACAAAGAAAAATTATGTATATAATACAATAATAATAAGAGACTTAATAGAATAGACTATAATTGTAAAAATTTCATGAAAATTTCCTGATATATTTGTGAATTAAAATTGTTTTATTACCAAGTAGAAGATCATAAGAAAGCTGCCTAAAAATATTCAAAAATATATTTTAAAAAGTTCTCGAGATATTGGGCTAAATATGTTTTCATATTATAGAGAAGCTATAGTTAAATAAATTCTTAAATTAATAGCAAACTTTTATGCTAGATATATTTATATAGATATTGCTTAAGCACTTAGCAAAAGATCATGGGAAAGCATTATATATTAATTACTAAATATGATAGATCCTGAGACAGGAATATACTCCCTTAAAATTCCATTAAGAAAAAAAAACATAAATTTGAATAGAAATCAGTTTAATCTCTAGATAACTTGAAATTAGATAATTAAATTAGATAAAATATAGAAAAATGATATTTTATCAATTATAAAGCCAGCCCAGATTAGATGCCTTAATTACGGCAGGTAAATGATATGAGGCTCTGTGCTCTGTGGAAGTTCACATAATTTTGTGTTCAGTTCGATTTCAGTTTTAATTAAATGCGGAATAAAAGCTGAAATTGATGGTTGGGCGAGAGAGCGAGCAAGGTGCAGGCCACTGGCACAGCCACAGCCACAGCCTCAGCCACTGCTACAGCCACTGCTACAGCCAGTGTCAGTGGCACTGCCACTGCCGAGTTGCATAATCAAAGATTAAACCGGGAGCAGATGTGCAGCCAGCGCGCGCACAAGCGAAGGGCAGCTTGAAACCTGAAACTGCGAATGGGGCGAGCAGATGGGGCAAAGCGGAATGCGCAAAAGGAAGACAAAACGAGAGAGAGAGGAGAGAGGAGGAGAGGAGAGAGAGGGGGAGCAGCAGTGAAAAGGGAACAACATTTGCAGCATCCACAAGAATTGCAGCACGCTTCAATTTCAATGCTGCCTCCACATGTGCCACACGCACACGCCCCTCCCCGGCCAGTGCAGCGCATTGCGGTAGCATTGATTTAATCATCATCAATTATATGCAGCAGCAAGTTAATATAATAAAAGTCTCTGCGTCTCTGCCACACGCTGCATGCCTCAGCCCCAGCCCCAGCCCCAGTCGCAGTCGCAGTCGCAGTCGCAGTCTTGCGCAATGCGCTTGGCGCTTAAATGCAATTAACATAATGACAAGCAACACTTGTGCGCATGCGCATTTCACTTGCCTACCTACTACTGCTCACTCTCCCTCTCTCTCTCTCTCTCTCTATCTCTTTCGGTCTCTTTCTCTGTCTTGGCAGCTAAAGGCGCTTGGTGGGTCGCTGTCAATAGTGCAGATAATTATATCATAATTGATCTGTCTCTCTGTCCCTCTCTCTCTCTCTCTCTCTCTCTCTCGGTCTCTCTATCTCTCGCACCGTAAAACCGGTAGCAACAGCATCTGCATTTGCAACTGCAACTGCTGCAACTCATAAACTTGACACTTGCCTCAATGCAGCCGACGCTGCGCTTGCTGCTGCTGCCGCTGCTGTTCACTGAGCAGGAGGATCATGATCATGATCAGCTGCTCTCGTATATCACTCTCCCTCCCAAGGCGTGGGCGCCTCAGCAACTGAAAATCCTGAATTATGAACTGTGAATGAAGCAGTTGGCAGCGCACGTGCCACATTTGTATTTGCCTGACAGTTAGAGCTGAACCTTCGCACCAAGTCAAAATATCTGCTCGACTAGCAGATGCTCTAAACAGACCAACGTCTGGAAATAGTTAGCCCAGTGCTGAGCACTCTGTGCATACTCTAGAGTATATGTAGCCAGAGAGGACCCCATAAAAATGTCTTCAGTTCTAGTAACTAAGCCGCAGGTCGCTTGCAATTTCAATGCATATCGATCACAGTTATCGATTATTTGTGCTATAAATAAGCTTGAGCTATAAACTATAGTAATCATAGCTAGTCTATAATTATCTAGGCTTGATTTCGATGTCATATCAATAAAACTTATATATAGATCAGCTTTATTACGAATTATCGGTATCTATCGATATCTCATAAGTCAAGTCCCAACTCTTAAAGCTCTCGAGAGCTCAGCTCTTTGCCCTAAATCAGCATTATTACTACTATGCCACGCCTACTACTGCCTCTTAGAATTGAAATTTCTTTATAAATAGCTCTGTATATCTGTATTTAAATACCAAAAAAATACTGCTTAGTATTTAAAACTATTAATAAATCGAATTATGGTTGACTTAAGCTTTCACATGCCAAATTTGAGCTTTATAATTGCCACACTTCCTGAGTTACCTGAGGTTAGCTAAGCTTATGTTGAGCTCAGCTCAGAATATTTAGAGGAAATTGCAGTTTTATGCCAGAGTAGCTAAGCCCTGAACATATTCCCTCTAATCTATACTAAAATATGCCCAAAATGTTACCAAATAGAGTTTTGGACTTATATATGTATGTATATATAGCCAAAAGAAACCCTAATGCTGTAATGCGTACAGTTACGCACAGCTGAAACTAAGCGCTTAGCAGTTCAACAAATTGTCAAGCAACACAGTAGGGGAATAGCATCAATGTGCAAATAGAAGGAAACATAGAGGAAGCCGAAAAATAAAAAACGAAAAAAAAACTTAAAATGCAAAAAAATAATATATATATATATATATATATATATATATATATATATATATATATATATATATATATATATATATATATATATATATATATATATTTGCAAACCCTTTTTGGCAAGCTGCGGGCAACGCAGCTCACACACAAACAAGCCAAAAAGCAAAAGCCAAAAAGAAAGTCCAGCGGCGGCGGGACTACCCCTAACGACAGCGTCTGATTAATTGAAGTGCGAGAGTTGCGAAAATGAGACGAAGAGGAGCAAATAAAATAAAATAAAACAAAATTCACAAAAAAAAAAGAGAAAAGAGAGAGAAAGAGAAAGAAACGCCGCCAAATTACGTTGACTGCCTGCCCCACGCAGCGGCTGCCACATGCCACATGCCACATGCCCAGGTTCTTGATGCCCCACGCTGACTCCGTTTTGCGTTTCGTTTGCTTCGCTCCTTTTTTTGGGAGTTCGAGTTCGAGTTCGAGTTTGAGTTTGACGTGATCCTGGCGCAGTCGCCGCTTGCACTTATTTTGTCAAATGCAAATATAGACGCTAGCCTAAGAGTATATATAAATAAATACGTATATATATATATATATATAGGTATTTATATGTAGCGTCCGATAAAGTATGCGTATGTGTGTGCGTTTTTTGCCGATGCCAGACAGAAAAAGGAAGGCAAATGGCCAACACTGAATCTAAAAATTGTTTAATTCGCCTCTGCATGTTGTGTGTGTGTGTGCGTGTGTGTGTGTGTGTTTATCTATGTGTGTGTGTTATTTTATATCCTTTGCTCCATGCGGCGTATGCGTAATATGTCTATGTAGTTTTATTTGACTGTCTGGATTATATTGATTTGGCCAGAGCTCGCAACGAACATTCGCCCGCATACGTGCCAAATGCCAAATGCAATCAAAGTATATTTCTTTACACACACATACATATACTATATCTTCTATACATTTATATATCTATATCTATGTGCAACCCGCATATCTCCAAACTGCCTAAATAGCTATGCCTGCCATCCATTTATCTGAATGACAAGCGAGCAAATAGTTTTGATTTCAAGTGCATCAACGTTTTACTGGCAGCCAGAGCTGCAACAACTCGACTCATGTAGGCTCTATATCCCTAAGGGCTCAGCTTCCTAAACGTTTTACTGGCTTCTAGTGCACTCTATGCCGTTAACATCTGCTTAGATTGCTCCACTCAGCTAAGTAAAGAGCTTAAAGCTCTCAGAACTAGGCATTTGCATGCTTTCGTAAACGTTTTACTGGCAGCAGAAGCTAGCTGAATACTTCTAAGCTCACTTTCGTAAACGTTTTACTGGCTGCTTATTAATATACTCCTATAAAGCTTAAGTTCTAAGCTCTCAGAGCTTGCCATAGCTACCATAGGCATGCGTGTGGCTTCATAAACGTTTCACTGGCTGCTAAGTAAATATTATAATCAGATTAGGGGTATCTCTCTCTCTTTCTCTCTCTCTCTCTCTCTCTCTCTCTCTCTCTCCCTTATATCTCACTCTCACCTCTCTGTCGTCTATTTCCCATTTAATTCATAAACGTTTTACTGGCTGCCGGAGCAAATTATGAACCAAATACAGCCCGCAGCTTCTGGGCATTGCGTCGTGCGTCAATCGTCAACGTTTTACTGGCAATTCAAATGCGGCTAATCAACAAATTGATGTTTATTCATGAAGCAGTTGATTAATGAGAACGATTAATATTAAGCTAGAGTTAAAGGAAGACCTACAGCTGGAACTGGAACTGGAACTGGAGCTGTAGCTGTAGCTGTAGCCGGGGCATTAAAGACGTGTACTCATTAGGCGCATAAGTGCTCTGGCCTGGCACAGCTTGAATTGCGTGTCAAAGACATGGAATATACCTGTGTATGGCTGTACCTCTGCACCTCTCTAGCTGTCTACCTGTGTGTGTATAGCTAATCAGGCAGTTGGGTGCCCGGGCATTTAGCTTAATACAAAGTTGCGCCCTTCTCAATTTGCACTCCAACTGCATTTGCTCATTAGCAAGAAACTATTTCAAAACCATTCACAATTATGCGAATATTCAATGAAGTTTTCAGCTGCACTCGAAGCCGAAAAAAAAAAAACAATAATAATCCGGCTCGAGCGTTGCGCATGCGCCACAAGCAAACCAAACTGAAAACTGAAAACTGAAGGCTTTGGTGCCAAAGGGAAGACGCAGCTGAGCAGATAAACCGACTCGATTCCAGTTCCACTTTCAGTCAGAGACTCCAACAGCGACTGCGACTGCGTGCGTGCGTGGGCGTTTATAAATATTTATAATTGCAATGCGATTTTTCAATAAACTTGCAACAAAATTGCAAGCGGCATTTGGTGTGAAAAGTTTTGTGTGTGCTCAGTTCGAATGCGAATGCGAATGCAAAATACACAATCATTAGCTGAGAAACTGCGAATCAGCGAAAGCTGAAAAAACACAGCTAGAGGAGCTGGCTGGAGATAAGGCTGCAAGCAGATAAGGCTTGATAGGAATGCGTGGAATTGAAACAGCATTACGTATACTCAAGTAGAGCTAATCATACACCAAACTGAAAGTTAAAAGCCCAACGAATCTCGAACTATATATGAACATTCGTGAAAATGTTTGAGAAATATTTTTGACTCGATTTGATTTCGCTTTTGCTGGCGCCGGAATTGCAATTTCCATATAATTTTATTACAATTCATGAATTCATTTCGTTTTTCTTTACCTTTTTTGCCAGCTCGTCGAAAAGACGCCGGAAGGCGCACTTAGTCAATCGGTCAGTCAGTCAGTCAGTCAATCGGTAGTTCCTCATTCTGCTTGACTATTTAGCTCTTTTCGTATTTTCTTTTCTTTTTTTTCTTTTTGCTAATGAAGTATTTTTTTTTTGTGATATCAGTCAGCACATCCGGCTACATGTTATCAATATTGTCAATACTTCAATTAAACAAAATGGGAAGTGAACCAGAACTTTCCATTTTTTTTGCAATAGTTTTCAAGAAAATATTTTGCTAACGTTTGCGAAGCGACGCAGGGAAAAACGAAGAACGATGAGAAAACTTAACAACAAAAATATTTGAAGAGGAATTTATTTTAGAAATGAGAGTAATAGAATATATATATGTATATAGATTGTAGGAAAGTTTTTGGATCAGGTAGACTATACGAATCAAATGCATCGCTAAAAGAGGCCAGAAAATTTCTCTAAAATAAATTACCTAAAAAGCCCATACGACTCTATGCCCAATCGAATGGACGAGGTGGATCCAGCCACTATGAAATCCTTATAAATATTATAAACTTACTCTAGCTAAATTAAAACTCAGTTGTTTTGATCGTTTTTCTCATGAGAAATCATTAAACTTGCATTATAAATTAAAACCAAGAATTTTGACAGCACGAATAAAAACAATTTGAGGCTGTTATTATGCTGAATATACCACAAAAATGTTGCATATTTTGTCATAATCAATTCATTTTTAGTATTTTTGGAAATAAAAACTTGAAGAAAACTTAAAGAATGTTTTTTTTTTTTTTTTGTTGCATGCCAAACAAAAATTGTATATTTCCACCCAAGTTTATAGTAGTCACAGTTGAAAAGAGATTGCTTTATTTTTTTTTTTTTTGTACTTATTATTTTCATCATGAGTGTGCATATATACATATATCGATATATATTGGCATATATGTAAAATATATATATTTTTATAATAAAATGCTAAAATTCTAGACTTTATCAATATACATACATATAATAAATATATATGTCTCTTCGCAGCACAGCAACAAGCGCAGTTGACTTGATTCGGGCAACATTTTGCTTACCCTTTTTTTTTGCTCCTATCTTATATATATATTTATATTTGCATTATTTACAGATCTGCATAAATATTAATGTTTTATATTTTTCTTCAATTTAACAGCTCAAATACTAATTTCGATTTTTTTTTTTAATTTAAATATTTATATATTAGTATTTTATTTTTTAGAAATTGCAAACTTACCATAAACGCCAAACACTGCAGTTTAATACTTTGTTGTTGTTGCTGTTGTTGTAGCTGTTACTTTTGTTGTTGTTGTTTCTGTTGCTGTTGCTGCTGTTGTTTCACTTGTCGCCTGCGTTTTTCGCATTTGTTTGTTTAGAAATTTCGTTTTGTTTTCTGTTTTTTGTTTTTTCTTCTTTTCAAATTAGTTCGAAAGTGAAATTTTTGTTGCTTGCAAAAACCAAAACAAAATTTTTGTTCATTTGAATTGTTTTTTTTTTAGTTTTTTTCTTTTGAAGATTTACGAAAAATTCAAATTTTGAATTTGACTTTTTTGAAAACAAAAATTTGTTAACCAAATTGTTGCAATTTTTGTTATTTTTGTTATTTTTGTTATTTTCTTGAGGGGGGAGGCGCGGCTTCTATAGCATTTTAGTTGTTAGTTGTGGGCGGTAGGCGTGGCATATGTTGCAAGTTGAAAAAAAAAACCAAAAAAAAAAAAGTATATGGAAAATCCAAATTAGACATGAAAATTGTCGCAAGTTGGGCCCGAAATGTTGCAGATGTTGCAATTGTTGCAAATGTTGCAAATGTTGCAAATGTTGCTTGACTTTTCACACACACACACGCAGGCGTTGAATTGCATTTGTTTGTTGATGTTGCAGCAAATGTTGTTGTTGTTGTTGTTGTTGTTTTGGTTGTTTTGTTTGCTGCTGCTGTTGTTGTTGTTGTTGTTGTTGTTGTAGCTGTTGTTGTTGTTGTTGCATTGCAGAGTTGTTGTTTCCTTTTTCTTTTAGATATTTTATGTAAATTTCTTGTTGTATGTAGATTTCCTTTTCTAGATTTGTTTTACATGTTTAAAAACGCTTGTGTTTGTTATGAATTTTGTTTGAAAACATTTGTTGTTGTTGTTTTTGTTGTTGTTGTTATTGTGTTTTGAGTTTATGCCTGTGAAATAGATGCAGAGGAGAATGAGGGAGAGAGATCGAACGGAATTTGATTGTCGCCGCAAAATTTGTTGCATTGTTGCATTTGCATTTGCCGACGCTAAAAGCACGCGACACAACAAACAAACAAACAGTAAAAAAAAGCAACACTCGAAAAAAAAAACAAAGCTAAGCCAGAGCTTAAGGACACACACTCAGTCACACACACAGTCACACACACACACACACTAGCGAATTGCGCGCGCAACAACAAAAGCAACAAACAACAAACGAACAAACAACAAGAAGAAGAAAATATGAAAATTTCCAAAAATTATTTGAAAAATAATTTCCAAAAATTTATTTATTTCAAGTGAACAAACAAAATATTGTTGTTGTTGTTGTTGCTGTTGTTGCAAATGTTGCTTAAGTGTCGCTGCTGCTGCTGCTGCTGTTGTTGCCGCCGCGTTGCAAGTGAAACGAACGAGCGAGCGAACGAACGTATGGAGGTGTCTGCAAGAACTGCAATCGCATCGCGTGTGAAATCTCTGCGAAAGTCCAAAGCGCAAAGAACGTGCAAAACGTAACGAAGGCGACGACAGCAGCGGCGTCGGCGTCGCCGTCGACGGCGACAGCGCAGCTAACGTTGCGAGCGCGAGTGCGAGTGCGAATGCGCTTCGGTCGCAGCACGACGAAGGCAACGACGATTACGACGACGTCGCCTTGCAGGCATGCGTGTGTGTGTGTGTGTGTGTGTGTGTGAGTGTGAGTGTGCCTTAAGAGCGCCGCACGCGCTTTGTAAAGAGCAAAAACGCAGCGGCAGCGACTGCGACTGCGACTGCAGCTGCAGCGCGCTCTCTTGCGCTCTCTTGCGCTCTCTCTCTCTCTTTCACTCAATGGTGAGCCTCGCACGCAAATCAGCTGCAACCAGCCGACTCAAATGGACACCAGGCCCCATTCAGCACGTTGTGCGCGCTGCGGTCAATGCGGCGTATGCGTAATGCATATATGTAGCCAACGCAACGGGAAATCGTAACGACTACGGCGAAGGCACAGCTCTCAGCTGTGTGGCCAAAATGGAAAGCATTCGCTAATTAACTTTAACAAATAAGTGCTCCAAGTGCCGTATCAGTTATATATGTATATATATATATGAAGTGAGATCTATATGTGTCTCTTTATGCATATATCACCCAGATTTCTTTGCATTTGTTTTTTTTTCTCTTTTAAAAAATTTTAATATTTAATGTATTTCTGTTTATAACATTTTTATGCATTTTTCTAAAAAATGCTTTTTTCTTGAGAAAAATAATTTTATATACAATTTTAGTTTTAATTTACATAAAACTTTAATTTATATAAAAAAGTTTTATATAAAATTTTAGTTTCAATTTGCATAAAATTTTATATAAATAATTTAAAAAATTTTCTTGGCATTTTCTCAGATTTTTTTCTACGCATAAATTTTTTGCTTTCCAAAATACTTTTTTAATATTAATTTTAATTTTAATATTAATAATATCAACATATTTTTTAATTCTTTATTTAATGCAAGTCAAAAATTATAATAAATATATTTTTTGCTATCTTTTATTATTTTCAATTAAAATTTTAATTTAATTGCTTTATTTAAAATATTAAAATGCTTTAAAAATGCATATTTAAATATATAAAAAACATAATTGAATTTTGAATAAATTCTTCATTTAATGAAGTTTATATATTATTATTTTAATATATAAAAACCAAATCACATAAATTGCATTAAATGAAGAATTTTGTATTTATTTATTAAAAATTTAATGACCATATTTAAGCAATTTTATTTTATTTTCATATTTAAATAGGAATTTTTACAATATATGAAAAATTTAGAAAAACTTCTTAGTTGCATAGCAAATCTTTTTATATATTTTTCTACATTTTCTATGCAGCAATTTTCTATAAATTTTTTAATGTCTAAAATTTGTGATTTTCTTTATTTTATTTTTATACAAAAAGTTGTGTAATTTTCATAATAATAATACAAAATAAAAACACTTTAAACTTTAGTTAAGATTTAGGCAAAATATTTCTCTTTTAATATTTGTATTATTATGATAATTATTTTTCTTTTTTATTATTTATATTTTTATTATAATCATAAAAATAATTTATTAAATTTTGTTTTCAATCAAATTTGGCTATTTTCAATTTTCTCTATTTTCTCGCTCAACTTTTCCCAGTTTTGTCTCAGCGTTCGTAATCCTCTCATACAATTATTGAGCTTTTGCAATTAACAAAACTCAAGTTTAGTGTTTTATGTTTCATATAAATTTTGTTTGCTTTTCAGATCACACAATTCACAACACTGTTTGCAACACTAGAAAAGCTTGAGCAACAACAAAAAAATTAGTTTTTCTTTGCCAAAAGGCCGACGGCAAGGCGCAGAGATCTCCTCACTCCCTCACTCTCTCCCACTCTCTCTCTCTCTTTCTCTCCTTCTCTGTCTCTCACTTTTGAAGGCCGCTTCCTGTTTGATCTCACACAACAAAAAAACACAAATCCAAAAAAAAAAATGAAATTAATTCGATTTTTTTTTTCCAGAAAACTTTTCAAAATGTTTTCACAAATTTCTCTTTCTTTATATATTTTATGAAAATTATATTTTGGATATTTTTGCATCTATTGAATATATATATTTTTGATATTTTGCATAATTTGTAAAAATTATTTCACTGCACAACAAGGAAAAAAAATGTGAATTAAACACAGTAAAAAAAATAATTAATAAATACAGTTATTTTTTCTTGGTTATTTTTGGTGAGCGCGCGACGCGTTTTAATATTTTTCAAAATTTATTTTATGCTTAATTGTGAAGGTTTTATATTTTGGGAATTTTTACTTTATTTTGAGAAAAAAATTTTTTACTTGATTTTTTTATTTTTTGAGATTTTATTTATAATTTTTGGTGAATTTCGAATAATTTGTGCTTGTTATTTAGCTGTTGGTTGTTTTGTTGTCGGTTGTTGGTTGTTGCTGCTTCTTCCGCGAGCTGCGTACGTGCGCGACAACGTGCGGATCTGTTATGATTCAATACGTTTACGATACGTTACGTTGAACGTCAACGGAGCACGCGGCAGGCGACGACGTCAACAGCGGCAGCGCGACAGGCTCACACACACACACACACACACACACAGTCACGAAGAGACGCAGCGACGCGCAGAATGCAAAAAAAAAAAAGAACAGCGCAAAAGAAACGAGCAAGAAGCAGCAGCAGCAGCAGTAGCAGCAGCGACGGCAGCGACGATTCTAAGCGCTGGCAGAGCGCTCAAAACTTGAGCGCAGCTCAATGCTAGCTAGGCAGCGACGCACCGCGCTGCAATCGGCAAATGCTGACGTCGCGTCGCTGCAGGCAGCAGCCACCCAAAAACAACAACTAAACATTGCCCACCCACACAAACACAGGCGCAGATATTCCCAAAGAGCGTGACACACGCGAAACACACACACTTGCATGTGCATATGCATGTGTGTGTGTGTGTGTGTGTGTGTGTATAGACAGGCTGGCAGGCAGACAGCCAGACAGCGGCAGCGACTGCGACTGCGACGCTCTCCATGTGCGTGTGTGTCTCACTGTGCATGCCTCTCTCTGTGTGTGTGTGCGTGTGTGTGTGAGTGCGAGCCAATCAAAGCGAAATGAGTCGCAGGCGCAACTCAAAATAATTATTCATTTTAATTATTTACATAATAAAATAGCTAAATAAATACGCAAAAAATACCACAAAATTAAGAAATTAAATGAGGACATTAAAAAAAAAATATACAATTAAAAATAAAAATTTTAAAGTAGTGGAAATAGGCATATTAAGAGCAAGATCTATGCGAAATTTTTTATCACTTAAAAATTTTATGATATTAAAAAAAATTTGAATTGAACTATATATTGTTGCCAATATTTTTAAAAATTTAAGCTATTTTTATATATATTTTTTTAAATTTTAATATATATATCTTTTTTTATTTTTTAAATATTTCTTAATTTTTTATATTTTTAAAATTATTTTACTATTTTATTAAGAAAATAATATTGTATTTGATTGCCTGATTTTCTAGCAGCAACTATAGCCTATCGATAGCAAAAATGCCTATCGATATATGCAGACAAGTTATCGATACGCGTAGTAGGCATATGAACAATATTTTAGATTAAAAATCTGAAACAGAAAAGCTAAGCTTACTCTCTCTCTATATATATTTATCGACTGTTATCGATTTGGGCCTATAGTTATGGCTTGTTATCGATATTTGCATGCCACAAGCAAAGCCAAGTGTGAATATATATGTATTATAAATAATGATCGCGGCAAACTCAGCAGAGTGAGCAAAGGCAGTGGAGCAGGGCGCACGAGTAGGGAGGGGGGGGGCGTAGGCGAAGCAGGCTGAAGAGAGAATCGAAAGAAATGCGTAGAGAGCGAGAGCGAGAGAGCGAAACTGACGCGCTTAGCCTAACGGCGCTTGCTATATAGTATATAGACAGATCGTATATATATATATATATATATATATATATATATATATATATATATATATATATATATATATGTATATCACATATTGATAGATCGCACATATATCGTAAACTGTATATCGATAAAAGCCGCCAAAAAAATACCAAAAAAATGGTTACAAAATTTTGAGTTCTATGCCAGAAATTTGCACTAATAAAAACGAAAGTGAGCGGGAGAGAGAGAGAGAGAGAGAGAGGGGGGAGGGGAAGTGGGAAGGCAAGCGCAAGAGTCGCCCCCCCTCCCCTAGCACAGCTACCCCTATATAACTCGCTCAGCCGCGCACACAGCGATGATCTCCACAAAGAAAGTTGCTCCAAAAAAAAAAGAATTTTTTTTATTTAAATTTTTTTAGTTAATTTTTGCACTATAAATTATATTATTTTTTTTTTAGATTTTTTGCCACGCAGCGTTAATTTTTTTTATTAATTTTTTTGTGTTTTTTTTTTTTGCGAGATAGAAAATTGTGAAATTTATTTCTGTGGATTTTCTTAGCGCTTCACTCACACACAAGCGACGAGGAGCAAACGAAACAACCGAATGAACTAACTGAACAGCTCTGAGCTCTGGCGACGCTGGCTGCGGCGTCGACGGCAACGTCCACTGCGCTCCAAACCAAAGCAAACCAAATCAAACACACACGCAGAGGCAGAGACACGCATACACTGAACTACAGTTTTAGCTGTTTTCTTCTTTTTTTTGCAAACTGCAAAAGTTAGCGCAAGTTCACTCACACACACACACACAGACAGACAATGGCAGAGTGAAAACGTCGCGCAAAGAAAAAAAAACACACACACACACACAAAACGTTGCATTGCCGCTCTCCGAGAGCGGGATCCTCCAGTTAGCAAAGCCAACGCAGCAGCAGCAAATGTTGCCAAGCCTGCTGCTATGCGCTCTTGGGCAACATGTTGCCACGCACAGACACACGTACATACGTATATGCATGGAGCGCGAGAGCGAGCGCGCTTTTGCCATTTGCGAATTCTCTTTTGTTGCGAATTTTTGCTTGTTCGGTTTTGTTTCTTTCACACACACGCAGTCAGTGAGTGAGTGAGAGCGTCGCAGGTGTGTGCGTGTGTGTGTGTGTGTGCTAAAGAGATCCCAGCGGCTGGCGCTGGCGTTGGCGTCGCCGTTGCCTGAGCGTGCGAAAAAATTAGCAAATAAAATAACAACAACAACGAGCGAGCGAGTGGCGAACACACACACACAGAGACGCAAGCACATGGCATAGAAAAAGTGTGCAAAAAAAGCGCAAAAAATTAGAAAACACAAGGCACACACACACACACAGAGGAGAGTTAACTTTTTCGTCTCGCGCAAAAAAAAAAAAAACATAAATTAAATGAGAAAAAAAAAGCGAATCGCGCAGATATCTCGCTAGGGGCCCCCGATGAGTCTAGAAATGAGCGCAACAACAACAACAACAACAACCGACAAATTCGCACAAACATTTTTGCAACATTTAACGAAAGAGAGAGAGAGAGAGAGAGAGAGGGGGGGGGGTGGGGGCAGCGCGGGCGGCGCTGCTGAGTTGGCCAGACGAACGACATAATTAATCACCAGATGTTGTTGTTGTTGTTGTCGCTGCTGCGGCTGCCTCTGCCTCTGCTGCTGCTGCTGCTGCTGCCGCTGCGCGATCTTGACGACAGTTTGACAGTCGCGAGGCGCGCGCGCGCTCTTGCAATTGGGCAAACAGTTTGAGAGCGCGCCAAACAGTTGTGCGTGTCCAGCCAGGCAGTGACTTGCCAACTTTAATAAGCCAGTGCGACTCAAACTGTGCGAAATTGCTAAGGCGCGAAAAAAGCGCATTAAACGGGGGAAAAGTGGCGAAAATAAAAGGAAATCGTAAATGAAAACTGATATATATTATTTTTTTTCTAATTTAATTTTATTTTTATTTTATTTATTTTTGTTTTAATTTGAATATTATTTAAATAATTATTTTTTTATTTTATTAATTTAATTAAAGTATTATTCAATTTTTTTTTATGTTGTGTTTATTATTAGTTTATTTATTTTTTATAAACTTTTTTCATTATATTATTTTTATTAATTATATTATTATTTATTTTTTATAAACTTTTTCATTAAATTATTTTTATTAATTATATTATTATTTAATTTTTTAAACTTAATCTATAAATGAAAAAAATATATTTTTGTTTAATATTTTATAAATTTTATTATTATTTTTAATTTTTAATTTAATTATTATTTGACATTTAAATGAAAATAATAATATTACGTATTTTATAATTTTATTAATTCATTTTTATTTTTTATTACTTTTTTTAATTTCAATATTTTTTAATATTTTTAATTCAATTTTATTATTTTTTTATTTATTTTTAATTTGTTTATCATTTTTATTAATTTCTTTATTATTTTTTTATTTCATTATTATTTAATATTTAAAATTTTAATATTATTATTGTTTTTTTTTAATATATTTTAACATTTTTTATGATTATTATTAAATTAATTAAATTTTAATTTAATTTAAATAATTTATTTTATTTCATGCCCTTAGCATTTGTGACAGTTGTACCGGCGCTGGAGTGCCTAGTTTTACCAGCACTGACCGACAATACTGCCCAACAGCATGCTTACAGTTTGACAAGCAATACATACTACAATCAATTGTCACATGCATAGTTTTAGCAGCACTGAGCTGCCAGAAACTTGATTGACTTATGTCCGGTTTGACAAGCATTGAACTTCTGTACAATTTGACTGGCACATGCATAGTTTGAGCAGCAGTGTTGTCTACAGATCGCGCTCTGCCCACTTCTAACACTCACAGAACACCCTCGCTCACCCTCTCTCACCCCCTTCTCCCCCGCAGCTGACTGCACTCAGTGCTTCCTCAACCTCAACTCAGCCCACCCACGCTGTTAATGCGTCAACTCTGTTACTGTTGAGCCATCCACCCCCTACCCCCCACCAACCCCTAAGCCTTTTCATGCCTTTAGCTCTAGCCAAATCCTTTTACACACACAAATTTTATTTTATTTTTTATTTTTTTATATTTTTTTTTTATTTTTTTTTTTCTCATTTTTTTCGGGTTTAAAATTTTGTTTTTGTTTTTATTTGTCAATTCGTTGTTTGCTCAATAAAATCGAAATGCAAGCGAACAAGCCGCCGTCGTCGTCGTTGCTCCACCAACCCCCACCCCTAACACCCCACTCAGCCACCCCCACCCGTCGCCCGCAACCGCATTTACGTTTCGTTCGCTCGTTTTTCGGGCACGTCAGCAACCCCTTTTGGGCCAACGCACGGGCGCACAGTGCAGCCACGCCCCCCACTCACCCCCCACCACCCCTCGGCGCCCGCTCAGACAGCACGCAGTCGCCACACACACACACGCAGCACGCAACACTCAAATAAACTCATGGGCGCCCAGACATTGACTCCAAAAAGCCAACAAGGGTTGGGGATTGGGGGTAGGGGGTTGGGGGCTGGCTTGGCTCTGAATGGACTCTGTGCCTATGTGCAAGGCCCAGCGGCCGATAGACTAGCACCCGTCCCTAACCCAACCCCTCCCTCCACACACACACACGAAACGCAGACGCAGCTGGCGTCGCTGTCGCTGTCGCTGCTGCTGCCGACGTCGCCGCTGCGTCAGCCGACAAGTTTCGTCCTTTGCTTCGGTTTTTTTTGTTGGTCTGCGTTGCCAAGGGTTTCCTTTGTTCAAGCGGGCAACCACCCCCCACCCCACCCCCTCTGAGTCGTCATCGTCTTCTTCTTCTTCTTCTTGGCACGACAAGTCTGTTGCACTCACGACCCCAAACGACGTCAACGCCGCCTAATGACTAACGGGACCCTTTAGCTGCGCTGCTTCTTCTTTTTGTTGTTGTTGTTGTTTGTTGCGTGCCTGCCCCATCACCATCACCATCACCATCACCACCCCCAACCCCCACCCCTACCCCCAGCTTCGGCTGTCTTGAAAACATTTTTTGTGTTTTGCATTTTTTGTTTTGCTCGTTTTGTTCGTTGCGTTTTTGGCCGCTGTCGCTGCGACGTCAACGTCAGCGTCGACGTCGTCGTCGTCGTCGCTCTCTCGCGCTCTTCACTGCAAGAGGCCAATTGCAGTTGACGAGAGAGCGAGAGCGAGAGAGAGAGACTGAACGAGTGAGTTGCGTTGCGTTGAGTTGAGTGTGCATGTTGCGAGCGCCTTTAGCAACATGTTGCGCGCAACATGCGCTTGCATTTATTTTAATTAGATGCGTGTGGCCAGTGGACAGTGGAATGGACAGCCAAAAAGGAGAGAAAGAGAGGGAGAGAGGGAGAGTGGAAGAGCGTGAAGTTAGCCAGGCAATGTTAATGAACTGACGCCACGAAAGCTGCTCAGATGCAGCAGCCAGGAGCAGGAGCGGGAGCAGCAGCAGGAGCAGGGGGCTGCAAGGACTTGCCAAGAAATAATATTTTCATAGTCGTGGAAAAAAGCGAAAGCAGCCCAAGCAGCCAGAGAAAAACAACTCTGCGACAGAGTCGGAGCGAGAGAGGGGGACAGGGGGTTGGGGTTGAGCCTAGGGGGTGTGTGGGGGGGGGGGGCATGTGGCGAGATATTTGTCTCAAGGCTGCAGCTGCAACCAAATGCGGCACAAACAAACTGAAATGGGACAAAGTAATGGCGCTACTTGAGCCAGCGCCACAGACAATAAATATGCCCCCCAAACTAGCTACCCTTGGCATCACAGCCACCCCCCACACAGCCACCCAACACCCTCTCATAAAAGTGGAAGTAAAAATCGACTTGTAACCCAATTTAAGTAAACTTTGCTAATCAAATTTGAGAGGAAACAGCAGCTATATATAGAGAGAGAGATATATATATCTATACAGATCTTGGCAAATATTTCCATAGACAAAATGTGAGGTTAGGTAGATTAAGTGAGGTTATGTTGAGGTTGTTGGAGCCAACTATGAGCATATTTGGGTTTATATGCGATAAAGAACTAAATACCGTTAACTCATGTGAGGTTATGTGTGCGCATGTGAGGTTATGTGGCATTATAAGGGCCTGTGCTGAAGTATTTTGTGGCTATGCTATGATATATAGATAAAATATGTGAGATCAATGGTTTTATGTGTTAGGTTATGTTGGATTCCATGAGTTTCTATGAATTAGTTGAGGTTATGTTGGCTAAGATGAGATTATATAATAATATGACTCATTTAAATGATCTCAATGATTGAATATGTGAGGTTATGTTGCAATTTTTAAGGCTCTGTTAGAATACGTAAGCTTATAATAAAAGATGTGAGGTTATATTGAATTCGTTGAGGTTATGTTGCAATATAAATGCATTTAATGAAAGATATGAGGTTATGTTGGCATATGTGAGCTTTTCTTGAGCTTTATAGGATTATATGAACTTATATAGGTTTAGGCTGAGCTATTTTGAGGTTATGCAGGCCTTTGTAGGGTTATGTTAGCATACAGTTGAAATATGTAAGCTCAATGCTGGACTTTGTGAAGTTACATAGTATTTCATGAGATATTGCAGCTTATATTGAACTATGCTAGGTTATGTTGAAATATTAGGGACTATGTGGTATTATGGGAGGTTATGTTGACATGCAGTTGAGCTATAAGGTGTGAATATGTGAGATTATGTGGAATTCTTTGAGATTCTAGTACAACTTGTGAGCTTATAATGAATTCTGTGAGGTTATATTGAAGTTTGTGAGGTTATGTTGAAATATTTTCAGATTTTTTTAAAGTGTGTGAGGTTATGTTAGGCTATATTCTACTGAACCGGCATAAACTTATATTGTACAGCATTAAATTATATTATAATTTCTTAGAACTTCTAGATTTTACAACAGATTCTTTATTATTCTGGATTATAAGATATAAATCATGAAAATATGGAATATTATGTATATAAATAATATCGATAAACACTTTAATACTATATAGGCTCTCCCAAATCATATCATTCTAAATAATAGCAAATTTTCCATAGGATTTCCACAATTTCCCCATGTATATAACTGTATGGATCAGAGATCCCAAAGTCAAGCGCTACCCACCTCTCTCATAAGCCTTGAATCAGCCAAAACTATCAAAATCTTCAGTTAAGTTCAAACATAACCTCAAAGCATTAGCGCCCCCCGAAAAATGCCGTTGTAATGCGACCAAAATGTAATTTTACAGTTTGAACAGTTTTTCTAGCACTTAACCTCAAGCTCAGTCCGAGTGCAGCTAACGGGAAAGGCGAAGGCGAAGGCAACGGCAACGGCAACCCACCCTCATAGATATAAAACAACAACAACAACAACAACAACAACAACAATAGCAGAACAAACAACAAAAACAAATGCAATGTAAACTGCGCCATATTGAAAACTGTCAGCCATTAAAATTTATAGAAATGTGCGAAGACTGTAACGCCGGCAGCGGCAGCGGCGCTGCGCCTAAAATGCGTGCAGTGGCAGCGAGAGCGGTGGTGGCAGCGGCAGCGGCAGCGACAGCGACAATAACAGCAAAGGCAGCGCAATCAGCTGAGCTCTTTGGGGAGCCGTAGTAAAAAGTAGTAAAAGCAGCTGCATACGAAATGCAACAAAAAAAAACGGCAGCGAAGAAGCAGAAGCAGAAGAAAGAAAAATAAAAGAAAACCAACAGTAACAACAACAACAACAACGGCAAACACAAAGCGACTCAAGAGCAAATAAAGGTCGCCCAACAGCTGCGTAGCAGCGCCGCGTGCAGTTGCAGCGTAGCAGAGACAGCAAATTGAGCGCAGGCCGAATGTAATGCGCGCGTGCTCTTGCTAACTCGCTCTCTCTTATGCGCTCTTGCACTCGCTCGCTCACAGCATGTGTACGTGTGTGAGTGTGTGTGAGTCGTACGTTGAGTGGGCTGGGTTTTTGCGCTGGCTAACTAGTCGCCGTCGCCCAGCCTAAAAGCAGATTCCATGTGTGTGCGTCTACATGCATGTGTGTGTGTGTGTGTGTGTGCGAGAGAGTGCATGCACATGGCTGCGGCATATTGCTGTTGTTGCGAGGCTCGTTTTTGTATGTGCGACTGCTTGTGCGTCCATTGGGCATTGCACATGTGCACATGTATGCATGAGTGTGTGAGCGAATGCGAGTGTGTGTGTGCGCTTGTGTGCTTGCATGTGCGTGTCAGGCCATAGCCAAACCCCTCCTCCGCCACTGCCCAATGGCCTGAGCGGGGGGCGTTAAAACGCATAAATGTTGATTACACACAATTTCACATTTTTCTTTTTGCTTTTTACTTTTTACTTTATACTAACAGAAAAAAAATGAAATAAAAATGTTGCTGTTATTTTTTGTAGTTTGCAGCGGGGGCGTGTGCTGAGTGCGCGCCTATGTATGGTCAGCAGTTGCAGTTGTTGTTGTTGTTGTATTGGTTCAATTGCAAATGACCAAACAGAGGGGCGCAGTGTAAATATGTATCGCATATGAGAATAGCGGCGCGCGCGTATGTGTGTGTGTGTGTGCATGTATATAGATGTGAGCACGTATGGATGTGTATGTGTAGGTTTGTGTCTAATTGTTGTTGCTGCTGCTGCTGCTGCTAGGCGAAATTTGAAACAGCACGAGCTGGCTGCGTCGACAGCGACGCTCGCGTCAATGGCTCAAATGTCAAGGAACGAACGAAAACTGTATTTTTTTGTATGAAGTAAAGAAGGATAATACAAGAGAATAACAAAAATTCACGAAAAATTAGCTTTGCATATGGGAGTAAGGTTAAGTTTAGTTGGCGTGTAAACGCATTCCAATTGGAGATGTGCTACGTTTCGTTGATATACGCAATTGGGAAACACATTTATGCAAAGAAAGGCTTATTTTTTTATTAAATATTAAATACATTAAAGTTGATTTATTTATAAAACTAAAATTTATTTATTGAAACTAATTTATTTCAATTCTTTTGTTTAATTTGGTAATTATTTGATTTAATGCAATATTTTTAAACTATTTTTAATATTAAAATTTTAAGAAAATACATCATTATTATATAATTATAAAATTTATTAATTATTTTAAATATATTTATTTATAGTTTAATTGCTCTTAAGCATAATATCTTACATTATTTAATGACTATTACTATTTTTTTCAAAGTTCAACACAATTTCTATACATAAAATAAATAAATTAAAAAATTAAATCAATTATTTTCCAACAAATAATTAAGTACTGATTGGAACGGGTCAAATCCAACTCAACAAGCGTTGGTCTCGTCTAATTAGCATTTCAAACAGCACAACAAAAGCTGTTGGCTACGAACCCCATACACACAGCGTGTCGGCAAGCTGACTGTTACGCTGAGAGTACACATTTGACAGCCAGCAGACGGCAGTGTTGCCATCACAACGGTCAGATTTATATAATAAAAGAAAATATAACATCTGCTTATTCATTAAAAATGCAACAATTGACAGCGACAATTACCCATTAAGCTGCTAAAAATACGTTTTAGTTTATAATAATCACGTGTGCGCTGTAATTAAACGCTGCAGATAGCTCGCTCGCCCTGCAACGTGCCTGGCAACCCTGCGGCACTGACATAGCGGCTCACACGCACACAACACATGCGAATGACAACCTCACACGCATACACAAATACAGACAAAGTGCATGTAGAAAATTTTTTTTCGACGTTCATAATTTTGTACGGAGCTGGGGAGCTGCTGGAGCTGCGAATAAACAGTAAAAAGTCTTCTTTGAAGAATCTGTCGAACAAGTTTAACAAATAATACTCAACAATTGAGTGTTGAATATACATATATATAAAATAAAAATATTTTTTTGTGCATACGGAGAAAAAAAAACGTGAGCAAATTTTGTTTTGTGTTTGTGCCTCATTCATAAATTTTTGTTCGTGGCCGCTTTACAGTTGCATTCTCTCCCCCTTTTTTTGTATATTGTTAATAAATTATATTGGTTACATTCGCTGAGTGCATGTGTATGAAGAAGAAGAAGAATAACAACAAGAATAACTGTGCTGGAAAAGAATAGACTTGCTCTGTGTGCGTGTATGTGTGCCTGCCTGTGCCTGCGTGTGCATGTGTGTGAGTAGGTAAGTTTTTTTTTTGCTTCATAAATCTACAATTGCTGAAAAAACGTATTGCGTAGGTCTAACGCGGCTTTCTTTGTGTCGCGCGTGTGTGTGTGCGTGTTTTTAATTTAATAATTGTTGCTTAACTTTTGTTGGCTTCATTTTGTTATTGATTTTTTTGATTCCTGCGTGACAAATGTTGCCGCTAACCTCTCTCTGTCCCACTCTGCCCCCCTTGCCCAGCCAGTGCGCTGCCCTCTCTCTCTCTCTTCCTCGCACATTCGTCATGTTACCCCGTGTGCATGTGTGTGTGTGTGTGTGTGTGTGTGCAGCGGCTTTTGCTGTTCGTTTCTCTGTGTGCGTGTGTGTGTGTGTGTGTCGCCAAGAAATCAATAAATTTTAAAATAAATATAAATATATACATTGGAAAACAAAGCATTCGCATGCCAACAGCAAATTATAAAATTCGTTCTGTTGTTGTTGTTGCGTTTCGTGCCTGATAATTAGCCACTGATAATTAGCTATTTCTTTGTTGTTGTTGTTGTTGTTTGCGCTGGCGGCTTTCTGGAATTTTCTCAAAATATTTTGGGCATTCGGCGCGCTGCATTTTAGCACCTGCAACTTTAAAGTGTGCTTTTGTTATTGTTTTTGTTGCTGTTTTTGTTTGCGTATTTGCTATTGCTCTATTATGGTGCATTTTTATCGAATCTCACACACATATAGCATACTCTCACACTAACACACACACACACATGCAGCTTGTACATGCTGCCAGTCAAATGAGGTTATGTAGCAATTAGAGTTTAACACGCTTCGTGGGCGGTTTCTTTGAACCAAGCAGAATAATAATCGAAATTATTAAAGTTAATGTTTATAAATTACTTAATATAAATGATTAAAGTGAATGCTTACTATTTCTTTATCGGCAGTTAATTAAGTAAGGCTTTATTATTTTTATTTATTTAATTTTTTTATTTTTTATTAATTTTTGAAATGGATTTTTTAAAAATTTTTTTTCTATTCTTTGCTTTTTATTAAATTGAAAGAAAATTCTTTAATTGAATTTAATCAGCATGCATTTTTTCTATAGCAGTTTGTTATGAATATGGATAGGGTATATGATATATCATATACATATATTCATATGTTTGCAATCAGACCTAGCTCTTGATTTCTTTGGGTTTATACAGAAAACTGTATTAATGAGCTATATCAAGACTCTTACATAAGGATATTATATCTATTTTTATAGAGAAAAGCTTTACTCTCTCTCTAGCCTTATCTTATTTTCTATTCAAATATGTATTTCGATTTATCGATAATTTACGGCGTGCTTATTTAGTATATATTGATATAAAGAACATAAATTATCGATAATTTATCGATAGATATATATACTTATATTATAGTTTCTTTAGATTTTCTCTTATACAGGGTATCTGCTAGTCGCGCAAGCTCACTTAGCTGGCGACAGTTGCAACTGTTGCGCTTGCTTTATGCAAATTTGCGCTTTGTTGCTTAATTGTTGTTTAAGACTTGTGAACTGAGCCAACACAGAGAGAGAGAAAGAGAGAGATAGTGAGAGAGAGCGAGAGAGTGCCTTGTATCTCTCGGCATCTGTGGCATCTGCTCATTTGTATCTTGTATCTGCTGCAATAAAATGCAGCAGCGCAAACTTTTTGCCGTTTGTTGAAAGCGAAAGTCAATGAAGGTGGCAGCGCGAGTGCATAAACGTGCACCTGCCACACACACACACACATACACACATCCACAGAGAGACGCGTCCTTGAGGCACTCCACAACAATAATAACAACAACAACAACAACAACTACAACGAGAACTTTTGTAAAACTCAATTTTCACGCTTTCACGCTCCTTTGCAGAACACAACAACTCGAGTAACAGCAGCAGCAGGAAGAAGTAGAAGAAGAAGTTAACGTAGAAGAAGAAGAAGGATACGAAGCCAGAGCAGTGCTATCATCATCATCGTCATGTCCAGTCTGCCACGTCGCATCATCAAGGAGACGCAGCGTCTGATGCTGGAGCCAGTGCCCGGCATCAACGCCATTCCCGATGAGAACAATGCACGTTATTTCCATGTGATTGTGACCGGACCGAATGATTCGCCGTTTGAGGGTGGTATCTTCAAGCTGGAGCTGTTCCTGCCGGAGGACTATCCGATGTCGGCGCCCAAGGTGCGCTTCATCACGAAGATCTATCACCCGAACATCGATCGTCTGGGCCGCATCTGCTTGGATGTGCTGAAGGACAAGTGGAGTCCGGCTCTGCAGATACGCACGATTCTGTTGTCGATCCAGGCGTTGCTCAGCGCACCCAATCCGGATGATCCGCTGGCCAACGATGTCGCCGAATTGTGGAAGGTCAACGAGGCGGAGGCCATACGCAATGCCCGCGAGTGGACCCAGAAGTATGCGGTCGAAGACTGAAGCAACGACCAACGGGACGGGACAGTTCGGGGGCAGGGGCGTGGGCGCGGGCGCGGGGCGGGAGGGACAGCCGAACAGTGAACGAGACGAGAAGGTGTGACTGACGAATGAACCGAACGGGGGCAAGCAGAGCAAGTAGCGGGGCAGGGGAATGGGAATGGGCGGGCCAGTGTGGGACGTATGCATGTGTGAGAGGGGCGGGTGAATGTGTCTCTAGGAGGGGAGGGAGGGGAGGGGGTGCTGCTGGATTCAAAGGAAACGATATGATACGAACGGAGATTCTTATAATATAATAAAATATAAAAGCAGATTATATATACATATGTATTGGTATATATATATATATATAGATATCTCGATATTGAGACGGATGAGAATTGCTGCAGTTGATTATGATTATAATATATATAATGATAATGAATACACTGATCATGTTATAAGAACGAACACACACGATAATGAAAAATAAAACCACACCTAGAACTCTGTGAACTGTTGTATACAATAATAATAGAGAAGCTAGGCTAGAAGCGGAGTTCTGCGAAGAACTGCCCCCCACAGGAAAACAGAGCAGAGATCGAGAAGTGAATCAATACAATATAGAAGAACTACTATAACTCTAGACATTTGATATTGAACATTGTTCGTGCATATGGACAGCATAATAATGCCCTCTATATACCACGACTTCTATATGCCGTATCTATTGCTTAGGGAACCGAAACACAATCCTTCGAATCAATCAAATCGAATCAAATCAATCAGCAAATCGAAGCTCAATCGACAGATTCGAACTGAGAGTTATTCAGTTTCTGTTTCTGTTTCAGTTTCCGTTTCAGTTTCTATTTCTCTTTCATTTTCACTCGGTTGTGTTCTGGGTCCTCAGCTTTTGATCAATGTGTACGACATCAATAAGAAACGAGCCTTTTATGGAATTAGTACTTTACACAACAAATAATTAATAAATAAAATAAAAATCAAAATATAAAATAAAAATTGATTTTTTATTGGATCGGAATGGAATGGAATGGTATGCGAAATGAAATGGTATGGAATGCCAAGATGTTTTCAGTGGAATAGAAGACTATGTATGTTATGGAACGTAGTGGTATTTGGTCTGGAATGAAATGGAACATTATGGAATGAAACATAGTGTAATTTGGTATGACATTTGCAGTGCAATGGTATGGAGTGCCAAGTTGTTCTCAGTGGAATGAAACACTATAAACATACATATGTAATGGAACATGATGGGGTTGGGAATGGAATGAAATGGATGAACCTAGTGAAACATTTTATAATGGAACAATGTTATTTGGTATGGTTTGGAATGCTCAAATGATTTTAGTGCAATGGAACACTATATGTAATGGAACGTGGTGGTATTTGGTATGGAACGAAATGGTTTTTGGTATAAAATGGAATGGAACGTAGTGATATTTTCTGTGAATTTAACACCATATTCCAAATGGAATTTAAATGTATTTGGAATGAAATGACATGGTGAAATGGAACACTGAAATGGAACATAGTGGTTTTTGGTATGGTATTTGAAATGAAATGGCATTAATGAAATGGAACACTATATGAAATGGAGTGATGGTATATGGAATGAAATGGAAATGATATATGAAATACTGGAATATTGTGAAATGGAACATTTTATTTGATATAATAGTGTGTGGATGGAACAGAGGGGTATATGATATGGTATTGTATGGTAATTGTAGGTATTTGGAACGAAATGGAATGGAATTAGCAATTATACATATATATGTACATGGAGGTATTGAATGGAGTAGAATAGTATTTGAATTGGAATAGTTAGGGAACGCAATGGAATGGTAATTGGGAAGAAATTACGTATGGAATGAAATGGAATAGAGAGAGGGGAATTATGTAAGTCTGAATGATATAAGATCGAGTCTCAGCTAACACTATCAATATGTGAGAGCTTATCAGTTATGCATATATCTATGTATATATATCTACATCTGTATCTATATCTGTATCTCTCCATATCCCTGCCATGACTGTGCCCTCCTCTTGTTGTCTTCTGCTGCAGTTGTCAATCATGGGCGAGCAGCTCTCACATGGGGTGGCTGCGGATGCGAATCCGAATGCGGGCGTGTGGGTGGTGGGTGGTTGGTTGGTGGGTGGGTGGTGCGAAGCCCTTAACCCCTTACTAGAGGGTGGCCAAATTGTTGGCCACACCCCGAGCCGTTAGCATATGCCTGCTGATTGGATGCGCGTCGCTCTGTCTCTTGTTCTTGTTGCTGTTGTTGATTCGCCTCTCGAGGCTGTTGCAGGGCCAGACCCGGCCAGGCCAAGCCAGGCCAGGCCAGGCTCCGGTCATGGTTTCGGCTTTGCCTTTACCTCTGACCAGACCGAGGCAGTCAAATGTCGAACCTAAAAGATTTTTTTTTATACCAGCTTTCTCTCTCTCTCTCTCTCTCTCTCTCCCTCTGTTTCTCTCTGTCTCTGTCTGTCTCTGTGATGCATATTTTTGTTGTTGTTGTATTTTGTTTCCAGTTCCATATAACTTTTTATCGCATTACACACACAGAGCGCTCGGGCCTGGTCAACGCATATGCAGAGCGTCTGGGTCTCGGTTCGGCTGGCGTCGGGGGCGCTGGCTGAGCGCTTGAGGTGAGGATTTTTATCGGCAGCGGCTTCATTGTGTGTATTCGCAATGTTTGCATAGACAAAAAGGCGCGGCGGGGCGTGGTCAGGTGGCTTAGGCGCCAGACGCGACTCCACTGGGCTGAGGTCGGGCTCCGTCCAGCTCCGGCCAGCGCTATTAATCGCTTTCGAGTTGAAAGTCCACAGTGCTCCATGTGTGTGGCACCTGCTGCGGGCTAAACTCCGACCCACCCGAAATCCCGCCTACGTGTGTCTCTCTACCTCTCTCTCTCTCCCTCCCTCTCTCTCTCTCTTGGTGTTCATGGCTTGCTACCTGCAGCAGTTGGCCAGTCATAAGATAAGGCATTGTCCCAGCTCCATAAGCCGGAAACATTAGGCCTCACTTCGATCTGCTGCCAGCGCAGCCTCAGCTACTGCCACTGCTTCGGCCTCTGCCTCTGCCTCGGCCTCTGCCTCTGCCTCTGCTGATTTATGTGACAATTTTGCGTTGCGCTCATAATTCGTGGCGCGCTTTATCTGAAGATCTGCGAGCCAGCGCGTTCAGCTCCTATCTTATCTAAGTTGTGGCCTCTTCTCTTATCTGCTCAGCGCAGAACGGGTTCTGCTTGCTTCGGCTTGGGCGAAATGTTAATTGGTCGCTGCGATTTGGCAGTGTTGGTAAATGCCTAGAATAGCAAAGATGCAGTTCGTTAACTTGGCAACTATTGACAATTGATTTCAATTCTGTTTTTATATATATCTATATATATATTTACATTATATATATATTTTTTAGTGTTGGAAAATCTTACAAATAAAACATTTTAAGTGCTGGTTAATGGCTCAAAACGAGATCTGGCCAAGCTAAAATGCAGCAGTTAGCAAATTGATTTCGATTTTTGCTTCATGCATAATTTAGTGTTGGAGTGTTGGTTAATGGCTAGGGCTAGAGCGAGGGCTAGAAAAGCTAACATGCAGCTCAAGTAGTTGCATTTTGGTGCATACATTACAGTCCTGGAAAATTAGACATATAAACACTTTTAGTGTTGGTAAATGGCTCAAAACGAGAGTCAGCTGCTAAGCTGCAGCTCAAGTTGTTAAATTCGTATAAACTGCTGAAAATGTATTCCAATTTTGCTTCAGCAATCATTTAGTGTTGCCAAATTTCGCAAACTAAGATTTTTAAGTGTTGGTAAGTGAAAGTTTTGAGCCACATAAAAACTCTAACAAGTTTAAGTCTTATATGTCTCTTATTTGATATACCAGAGAGCATAACAGTGTTGAAGGCTGCTTTATGTTTTGCTTGGTGACTAAATTAGTGTTGGTAAATGACTAAAATTATAAAATACAAGTAAGTTTAAAAGAGTTTAAACAGGTTAACATATATTATATATTTTTATAATGTTAACAGCAATAAAATAGCTTTTAGTGTTGGGTAATTTTAAAAACAATGCGTTTTCAGTGCTGGTAAGTGACTAAAACTGCAGTCTTGCTCAGCTGCTTGTATGCTTACGAGTGCTGAGCTCTGAAATAAGATTTTAGTGCTGCAGAATTGCACAAGATATATATTTTCAGTGTTGGTAAGTGCAGTCTGAATAAGCTTTGCTTTAAATAATAAGTTAATTGCTTAGTTTAGCTTAAGTTTTGCTTACAGTTTTGAGTAATTGAGCAAAACAAAAGTATTTAGTGTTGTTGTCAGTTTGCTAAATATTACATGTAGTGTTGGTAAGCGCAGAAAGTGGCAAATTGGGCATTTGTTGAGAAAGCAGAGAAAGCGAAGAAAGAACTAGAAAGGGAATTACTTGAGGGGTTAGGACTATATACATACATATGTCTGTCTATATATATATATGTATATATTCATGTATAAACTGGAAAAAGCCTTGCAACTTGCATTCAACTATTTATCTATTTAACTGTGTAAATTATCTACAAGCAGAACAACTTTGCGAGTGATGCAAGGGAAAGCAAAAAGGGAAATATATATAGATATATATATATTTAAGTAATATATGTATATATATATATATATATATATATTTGGTCAGCAGACAAATTTTTGTTGGCAATTTGCAGCAAACGGTTTTTGTGCCTGGTCAGAAAGAAAATGCCCAAAACGCTTTCACATTCAACTGCAGAGCGAGAGCGAGAGAGAGAGAGAGAGAGAGAGAGGGGGGGAGGGGGGTAGACTGGGAGCAGCTGTGTGGCCTTTCATCCTGCATGCTTTTGGCTGCTACTACGTCCATTCGCACAAAACCGAAACAAATAATTGATGAAACAGCAAAGCGCACGTAGGGATTTTTGAGCCGTCGCTCCGCCTGCCTGCCTGCTGCAGCCTCGGCTGCTGCTGAGGATCCGGAGAGACGCATGACGTTGCCCACATGCGACGTTAAGTACATGCCATGTGTCCTACATGCACACAGCTGTATATAGTAAAGTATCTAGATATATGTTGCATATATATATATATATATATATAGTATATATATTCCTGTACGTGCGCACTTATCGATTTTCTGCTTCAAAAACGTAAACCGAAATGCGCCCAAAGCGCCAGCGTCGTTGCTTCGGTCGAGCTGAGCCGAAAAAAAAACCGATCCCTCGCACAGCTCGGACAGACAAACCCCAAACCCTGCCCAACCCCCCATGTAGCAAATCCGCTCCCTACCCTTGCCCAATGCAGCTCCATAGGCGTGATACGTAGGCGATGGTCTGGCTGTAGTCCTGCCGTTGCCGTGTAAACGCACAGCCAACAACAACATGTGTGTGAGCTGGCCAGCAAAAGAGAGACAGAGAGAGAGAGAGAGAGAGAGAGAGGGAGGGAGGGAGTGAGAGAGAGGGTGTAAGAGAGAGCTGGCAGTGGTCATAGTTTTATTTGAAGCAATTTTTCTGCCAAGCAGCCCAAAAACAACAAAACTTTGTGTGCCACAAAATATGCGTCGGACATAGACGAACTTTTGCTGCCCTCCCCGAATTACGGCTTAATTAAATATGCATTTTTGTGCGAAGTTTCCCGTGTTAGACCACTAATACACAGCTACGGATGTACCTTTGTCAATTATGGAAAGAATATATCAGAAAACCACGCATTTTTGAGCGAGTTAGCAGCAGCAGCAGCAGCAGCAGATATGCAAGCGCAGCCAACTTAATAAGCTGCGAGCAGCAGAAGTGGCTAGTGAGGCGCAGCCAACTTAATACGTTGGAAGCGGAAGCAGAGGCAGGCCAACCTAATAAGCCACATTAATCCAGTAAACTGTATAACAAAATATATTTGAATACAAAATTCAACAGAATTAATAATAAATATTTACATATTTTTTTTATTTATAATATTATTTATTTTTTTATTTACATATTTTGTAAAATTATAATAATAATATTTATTTATTTTTTTATTTACATATTTTTAAAATTTATAATAATAATATTTATTTATTTTTTATTTACATATTTTTTAAATTATAATAATAATATTTATTTATTTTTTATTTACATATTTTTAAAATTTATAATAATAATATTTATTTATTTTTTTATTTACATATTTTTTAAAATTATAATAATAATATTTATTTATTTTTTATTTACATATTTTTTAAATTTATAATAATAATATTTATTTATTTTTTATTTACATATTTTTTAAAAATTATAATAATAACATTTATTTATTTTTATTTACATATTTTTTAAATTATAATAATAATATTTATGAATTTTTTTATTTACATATTTTTTTATTATTTTATAAATAATATTCTTCGTGATCTGTTTCTTCTTTAATCTGTTTATATATATATATATATATTTTTTTTTTAACATTATTATTTTATTATAATAATTTTTAATAAATATAACATGAACAACTTATAAAAAAATTAATCAATTCAATTTACTTTAATTTAGTAATACACTTTAATGAATATTTTAATATTTTCATTTAATTAATTTTTACAAATAGTATTATATTTATGCTTATAATTAATAAAAAATAATTAAATTTTAAACAATAAAAAATATATTTTATGCAATTTAATTAATATAATTAAATTATTATTTTGTTTAATAATTTTAACTCTTTAATTTTATTAACTTAATAATTTAATTTATATATTATTTTTATTCACATGTTATTAAAATAAAGAAATTAAATTAATAATAATAAAAAATTGATTTTGTAAAAATTAATTTAAATTAATTTTCATTAATTATTTAATAATTTTGATTTGATTAATTCTTTACATATATTACTTGGTTTATTCTCATAATTAAAATATTAATTAATTAAATTAATAATTATAAGAACATGTTAATCCATAAAGAGATCTTTGACTAAATACATAATTTTGTTAAAGCTCACTTCAAGCTAAATATTTCAAGATTTCAGACCAATTTGAGAATTTAATTATTTTATAGTTATAGAATCCAAATCATGTTGCTATGCCTAAGATATGTACACTATGCGCTGGCACCTATATGGGTATACGTACGTATAGACCCACGTAAAGTGCGCACCGAACTGGGCCGAGCCAAAGCCAAAGACAAAACGAATCCAATACTAAAAAAAAAAATAAAAAAAAAGAGCCCGAAAATCTAAAACTAAAAGCAAAGCGAGGCCGCACTCGAATCCAATGCAGTCCAAAGACGCCCACACACGCAGGCTAGACCAGGATAGACTGGTTGTCATACACACACACACACACACACGCTTAGGGAACGGCACAGTAGCTGAGCCGCCATTTTACTGCGTCCTGTGCAGTCCTTGCACCCTTTTGCCATGCACTGCGGCTGCAGGTGAGCGCCACAGCCTGCCTCTGTGTTTTTGCTGCGGGCTGTGCAATGGCTGGTTGTGTGGGTTGGTGGGTGGGTTGAGTGGTTTGGTGGGTGGTTGGCTTGGTTAGGGCGAAGGCCGCTGCGTCCACTTGGGTTTGAGCGCTTTACAAGTTGATTGCGAGCGAAATTTCCGACCTATCGCATGCAGTAAGAGCCGTTGCGTTTTTGTTGTTCTGGCTCCTGCTGCCTTGCTGCATGCGTGTGTGCCAGACAGCAATACAAACTCACACACACACGTACACACACACACATAGACTCAATCCACCCATTTCATATGGGTTGCCATTTTGTGCGAATTCCTTGCCTCGCTTTTTGTGATATCAATTAAGGATATTCTGCTCGCTGTGTGCGCTTATTTTTCGGTGCGGTAGGCAGACACTGTGTGTGTGTGTGTGCAAGTGTGTGTGTGTGTGTAGTGTGTGTACACACACTATGTCTAGAGTCCAGCCACGCCTCACACACAAGCGGACACAGCTACACTGCGAGAAACAGTCAAGAGTTTCGCTATTTTGATTAAAATTCTCTATGTTTATCTCTCTAGATAAACATTTATCTCCATATGTTTCTCCTGTCTCTTCGAACGTCTTTCTCCACATATATATCTCAATTTCCTTCTAGCTATGTTTCTCTCTCTCTCTCTCTCTCAATTTATGCACGTATCTCTCGCTATATTGCCATCTTTCTCTATATATTTCTCACTCACACTCTCTCTCTCTCTCTCCCAGTGTCTCTCATTGTATGATTTTCTCTTTCTTTTAACACTCTTTCTTCCTCTCTCTTTCTCATTATGTCCCTCTTTTATGTTTTTCTTTCTTTTAGCTCTCTCTCTCTCTCTGCCCTTCTCTCTCTCCCGCTTTTGGTATCCGTTAGTCTCTCTCTCTCCATCACTCTCTTTCTCGCCCTCCAAGTCTTCTCTTTTCTTGGTATATCTCCTTCTCTTTCTTTCTCTCACTCTCTCTCTCTCTCTCTTTCTATCTCTATTTATCTCTGCCTTTCTCTTTCTCTCTGCCTCTGACTTACTCTTTTCTCATTCTTTCCTTCCCTTTGTCCTTTTCTCTCTTTCTCTCTCTCTCTCTCTCTATGACACCTACTCACTCTCTCTTTCTCTCTCTCTCTCTCTCTCTCTCTCTCTCTCTCTCTCTCTCTCTCTCTCTCTGCCTCATTCTCTTTCTCTATGTCATTCTATAGGTCTACTTCCCTCTATCTTCCTCTTTTCTTTTTTACTATCTCTCAGTGCCTTTCTCATGCTTACTTTCCCTCTCTCTCCCTACTACTGCCCCCCTAGTTTCGTGCAGTGTACTTACTGCCTGCCATATGCACGTCATATGGGGCAAGCGGCGCCCAAGTTTTGCAACATCATGTGCAGCTCATCTATACGTCCCCAACGTTGTTCGATGCCTTGTTCTATGCTTCTTCTGCTGCTTGTTTTCTTTTTCTTTTTTTTTTTGCTTTCACGTATTTTGTTTTCTACTTTTTTTTTGGTCAACAGCAAAGGGAGACAGCACGATGCAGCATTAGAGCAGGAGAGCTGCAGTGCCGGAAAGTGGAAGGGCGCAGGAGAGAGTAAGAGAGAGAGAGAGAGAGAGAGAGAGAGAGTGAGAGCGAAAGGCAGCGGGCAGCCTGCGTGTGTGTGTGTCTGAGTGAGTGAAAGGGAGAGAGAGGAGGAGAGAGAGGGAGAGCGAGAGGGAGTTAGCGCTAGCACAGAGTTGCATGTGCGTGTGAGTGTGTTAGTGCGTGTGAGTGTGTTAGTTTGTGTGTGTGTGTGTGTGCCTTAATGGAAATTGGTTTTATGCATGTTGGCTTTTGTTTATTTTTACAATTTTGATGATGTTTTGCAAAATGCGAGACGCAGCCGCCTAGCCAAATAGACATATCTTCAGCTGGCCTTCACTCACTCTCTCTCTCTCTCTCTCTCTCTCTCTCTCTCTGTTTCTCTCTCTGTGTGTGTGTGTTGTTTTGTGTTGCTTTTCTTTGTGTGACGACTGTACTTCCGGTCAGCCTGCTTTTTCGATTAGCTCTCAAGCAAAATGGCGCCGCGCGCTGCAGCCAGAGCGCCATTTTGTTGGGATATATGAGACACATAAAGGGAACTTGTTATTCTATATGTTCTATATATTTGATATATGATTTATCTGTGATAAATACTCGATGTATATAGGCTAATCGATATACCGTGAAACCTCGGTATAACGAAAAACTCAACATAAGTCCCTTGACTTTGCCAAGGTTTTACTAATAAGTACTTATAGCGAATCAATAGATATAATGAGAAATTTGCTGATTCCCCTCAGATTCTATATATCGAGGTTTTACTGTATTTGATATATTTGATATTTTTAGTATCATCTATGTATATATTTTATATACCATATATTTCATGTGATCGAAAAATGTAGTCTAGTCTATATGCTCTACATATTCGATTTATTGAATATCTGATATATATTCGATGTATTCCATATGTATTATATTAAATAAATTATTATATTTGCTTTTTTATATAATATATATTATATTCCAGATCGTCTATATATATTCGATATAACTTATATATTATTATATATATATATCTATTATATATATTCGATATATTCTATGAGTTCTATTTATTCTATAGATGCTCTATATTTTATATAGACCATAAATCTCATATTCTATATATATCATATATATTTTTGATATTATAAATATTATCTATTCCCTATTTTCGACATTTTTATACATATGGCAGATACCCTGCTTTAATGCATCAATAGGGTATACATATATAAGCTTAGCAAACAGGAAATTTGCTTAAAGTTTTTGACAAACTGAACCGAACTTGATAGAGCAAAGAAGTTGAGAGACTTCCGACAGCTTTGTGGGTCCAACATGCTGCAGGGTAGCTGCCAGTCAAGCATAGCCAGTTAGAGCTGCAGTTGGTTTATATATGTTTATATATAGACTATATATATAAGAGTCTAGCTTGAACATGTTTCTGAAATCGGATCAGATCATTAATCAAGGTTTGAATGCTGTTCCAATGACACCCACTCCTCTCTCTACCACCCACCCACCCCCAGCCACTCTCGCTTCAGTTTCTAAGCAACAAAAGCCACTTTAAGCAGGGCTAAGTCAACATTTCGATGCTGGCAATGGGAAGGTGTTTGGAGTTGGCCATTGTTGCAGCCAGCATCAATAATGGAACGCAATGTGGCAGCCAGCTGCCAGAATTAGTTGCAAGCATTTATTTATGACTCTTTGTTGGCGGGAGTCGCATTGTTTTTGGGCGCCAAAACGCTGTTGCCTGCCACTGGGTGGCATTGTGCATCACCTGCGCCGCAGCTGATTTATGGGCCAGCAGCAGCGGCGGCGGCGGCGGCAGCGGCGGCGGCAATAATTGGCCAAAAGGAAACCAAGCCAGGCCAGGCCAAGGCAGGCCAGGCCAAGGCAAGGCAGGGCAGGGCAAGGCAAGGGCAGGGCAAGTCTTTTACTTCCGGTCAGCTTTAAGTTCAGCTTTGGCTTTCAGTCGCAGCTCAGTCATCGTCATTCCCTGTGCGTGGCGGCAACTTGAGCTGATTAGCATATTAGCTGGTAATTAGATGCATGCAACTTATCTTAATTCTGGCTCAAGCTCCTCAGCACAACTTTCGCACTTTCCCAAGAAACTTGCGCCGTGCCGTGTGCCACTTGTCAGTTGACGTGCAATCTGCAGCTTTGATTTCGCTAGAAACTTGCGTCGATGGGATTTGGAGTGAGCGACAGAGGGGGGAAGAGAGAGAGAGAGAGAGAGAGAGAGAGAGAGAGAGGATTAGAGAGGGGGAGAGAGAAGTAGAGAGGTTTAGAGAGGGAAGTGAAAGAGAGATAGAGAGAGAGAGAGAAAGAGAGAGAGGGAGTGAGAGAAAGAAAGAGAGAGTGAGAGAGAGAAAGAGAGAGTGAGAGAGAGAGGGAGTGAGAGAAAGAAATAGAGAGTGAGAGAGAGAAAGAGAGAGTGAGAGAGAGAGGGAGAGAGAGAGGGAGAGAGAGAGGGAGAGAGAGAGTAAGAGAGAGTAAGAGGTGAGAAAGAGAGAGATAAAGAGGGAGACTGAGAGAGACAGAGAGACAGAGAGAGAGAGAAAGAGAGAGAGAGTTAGAAAGACACCAAGAAAGAGAGAGAGAGAGAGAGAGAGAGAGAGAGAGAAAGAGAGAGAGAAAGAGAGAGAGAGGATGAGGGAGAATAAGAGAGAGAGTAAGAGAGAGAGAGTAAGATGTGAAAAAGAGAGAGACAAAGCGGGAGACTGAGAGAGACAGAGAGAGAGAGAGAGAGAGAGAGAGAGAGAGAGAGAGAGAGGATTAGAGAGGGGGAGAGAGAAATAGAGAGGTTTAGAGAGGGAAGTGAAAGAGAGAGAGAGAGAGAGAGTGAGAGAGAGAAAGAGTAAGAGAGAGAGAGAATAATAGAGAGAATAAGAGAGAAAATTAGAGATAGAAATGGCGAGGAGCGAAAGAGGGAGGAAGAGTGAGAAGTAGTGTGAGAGAGAGATTGAGAGCAAAAGAAAAAGTATTTGCTAGTCAGGTACTGCCGCCCGATACCCTAACCCAACAAGAAACAGCAACTGGAGCAAATGGAATCGAGCGATGCAGCAATTTCTCTAGAAATTTGTAACGAAAATGCAAATGTGTCAAAATGAAAATGGATTTTTAAGCGAACAGCAAAGGCAGCAACTGCAACAGCAACAACAACAAAAGCAACAACAACCGTTGCAACTGCAACAGATGAAGAACTCTTGTTGAGTTCCTGCTGCTGCTGACTGCATTGCATTTGGCTAACATTAAGCGGCAATTAAAATGGCAGCTACTAGAAGTAATATCTGCAAGACAGGCCCCTCCCCCCCCTCTCTTCCCCCTTTCCCCACTCAGCCTGCCCCACTCCCCTCCTCAGCCACTGCTGCTGCCATTCGCAGCAGTTGCAACATGCGCGTTTTGCACGGCAGCGCAACTGTGGCAAGGGAAGGGGTAACTGAGTGGGTGTAGTTGCAGTGGCAGTGAGGTGGGGGTGAGAGGGTGAGCGGGAGCGGGTGCTGCACGTGGTAAATGCAAATTGTGTTGCATGTTCGGCGCTCTCAAGTGTTTTGTAAGGCGCCGCAAAGTCAGATGTGACGGAAAGACAGAAATATATATAAAATATATGGAGATAGTTCTCTTTCTCTCTCTCTCTCTCTCTGGATGTGTGTGTGTGTCTGCCACCTGTGGCTTCAACACTTTGGAAAACTCGGAAAACGTTGTTAAAACTTTTTCCAGACTGACCAAAGCATAAATCACTTCACTTTCATTGCAACTTGCTGTGACAAGTGGCGGCTGTAGAAAGAAAATAATATAAACAAATAAATAAAATGAAAAATAATATAAAATGAAAAATAAATAAAATAAAAATAAACATAATAAAAAATAAGTCAAATCAAAATAAATAAAATAAAAAAAAATTAATAAAAAAATTAAAAATAAATAAAATGTAAAAAAAAATTTTAAGAAAATAAAAATAAAATAAAATGAAAAGTACCTTAAATAAAAAATAAATAAAATGAAAAATTATTAAAATTAAAATTACATAAAATAAAAATAAACGTAATAAAAAATAGGTAAAATACAAATAAATAAATTATAAAATAAATTAAACAAAAAAATAAATAAAAAAAATAAAACATAAAAATTATGAAAAATGAATAAAACAAAAAATAAAAAAATAAAAATAATAAAAAATGAATAAACTAAAAAATAAATAAAATAAAAAAATTATTATAAAAAAAATAACAAATTAAATAAAATAGAAAATTAAACATGAATAAAATAAAAAATAAAATTAAAAACAAATGAAATAAAGCAAAGAAAATATAAAATAAATAATTTAAAAATATATATACGATGAAAAATAAATAAAATACAAAATAAAATAAATGAAGAATTATAAAAAAATAAATAAATAAATATGCAACACTTTGACATTTTCAGCTTTAAAATGGAGCAAAATATAATTTTTATATATTTGGCATGCCCAAAAATGGGCGTGGCTATATACACTCTCTATATAATATGTGGAACTTGTTTGGATAAATATTATAGTAAATATTATATAAATATTATATAGATATAGTCAGTATTGAGCTGCCAACACAAGGGATCAGTATATAACTCTCAAGCTTATAGCTAAACCCATAGTTATTCCATATATACCTGCCCATTCGAGTAGAACTCTCCGAGCCGAAGCTCTCTCTCAATCAATTCTTATGGAGGGCCTTAAGACTGCTGCTGCTTAGTGAACCGCGTCATGGAGCTAACTATGAATTGCATTTTGGGGGGGGGGGTTGGTGTGGGGGTGGGGGTGGGCA
This sequence comes from Drosophila mercatorum, assembly GCA_961210405.1. Lineage (NCBI taxonomy): Eukaryota > Metazoa > Arthropoda > Insecta > Diptera > Drosophilidae > Drosophila > Drosophila mercatorum. The sequence goes on from CAUIUS010000001.1 coordinate 14,812,729, forward strand.
TTTGGCGTTTAACTGTGCGGCATAACGGACCATGCTCCCGCACAGTTTGACAGCCACAGACAAATAAACCGCAATGATAAGCAGAATGCGAGCGGCAGCACAGGACACACACGCAAAGGACGAGAGAAAGAGAGAGAGAGAGAGAGAGAGAGAGAGAGAGAGAGAGGGGAGGGAGAGAGCAGACAGGCTGTCAGGCATTTGTGCATTTTGGCATTTTTGGGGGATTTTTGCGCTATGTACGCACCACGCACACTGGCAAAGCTCTAGAGCTGAGGGACTGCTGCTGCTGGCAGCGAAAGCCAGCCAGGCGGACAGCCAGACGGCCAGACAGAGGGCCAGGCAGTCAGGCAGCCAGCCAGCCAGCCAGCCAGCCAGGCACAGCAATCGACAAAAATAACTAAAAATACGAGAAACAACAACAACAACAACAACAACAACATATAAAAGGTTGCGGCAGGTTCAATGAACTCGACTCGAATTTTTGGGCATGCAGCAAAAAAAGGTAAATAATTCGCTCACTCTATAGAAATATATATATATATATATATATATATATATATATATATATATATATATATATATATGTATATGTATATATATATATATATATATATATATATATATATATATATATATATATATATATATATATATATATATATATATATATATATATATATATTCTATGTGTTTTTGGCTCTACTTACGCAGTGTCATCGAGACGCATTAGCCGTGGCCAAAGGACAGAAGAGAAATGCGAACGAAGTTCGGAAATATTGAAAAGAAAATAAAATTTGTTATGCATTTGATATGATGAAAGAAAACAAAAATAATATAATAAATAGAGATATTTAATATTATTTTCAGCATAAATATATATATGTATATATAAAGTTAAAGATAATATTATATTAAAGCAGAGATAGAATATGTCTAACTACACCAATGATGAAAATTATTGGTGCACCAAAATAATTTTGGATATTTTGTCATGGAAAAAAACTGGATTAAAGATTATATCTGGCAAATAGTATAGTATACATATATCCCCCCAAATTTATAGTAGTTACACAGAGAAAAGAGCTTGCTTTATGTTGGTGTATTTATTATTTTCTGTGATCTAAGTAGTAAGAACTAAATAATTATATATATTTTTTATTTTTATTTAAAATTGTCATTATATCTCAGATTTTTATTAAAATCTTAGATTTTTAAATTTTTGTTTGGATATAAAATAAATAATCAAAATAAAAAATATATAAACTTTTTATATAAATATAAATACAAATAAATATAAATATAAAAAATAAATAGAAAGATAATTAAATGCAAAAAATATTAAAAATAAAAATACTTCTTATACAAATAAACAAAAATTCTAAAAATTCACATAGTTTCCTAAGAACCATTTTCTTATTAACAAAAATTGGTCTTTAAAAATATTTTTTTTTTTAAATTGTCAACTCTCCAAATTAAAATGTTAACAAGAATTGTAGAATAAATGTTTTTGGCTTTTTTTTTTATTTTTCATTTATATTTTCATTATTATTTATGGAAATTTTTGGCAATTTTTGTATTTTAAAATATATTTTTATTGTTCAAATCTTAAAAAAAAATTTAAGAAAATATATGTAAGATATTTTATAAATTGATCAGATTCACTAAATTTAATATTTATTTTTTTAATATTATTAATAATACTTAATATTTATATTTAAATTAAATTGATTACACTTCCTAAATTTAGCTGCAGCTGTGCTAAAAATATTCTACAGATTGAAAATAAAAATGAATTTAGTCAATCGGTAAAGCGCACAAGAACCGTTGTATTTTCGCAGCAAGAAACTAATTAGCCATCGAGAAGGCAGGCAAAAAGCACAAAACAAATCTTTTCTATAAGTAAAGTCAACAGAAGGACGTAAAGTTTCTATGGGGACTTTGGCATAAACATAGCTATAGAGAGTCTGACCTGTGGCGGGGGGAGCTCAGACGTGAGAGCTGCAGGCAACAGCAACAACAACAACAACAGTAAGAGCAACAGTAACAGTTACATATCAAGCAGCGCAGCGCCCCCGTTCGCCCACACAGTTTAGTCCCAAATGCGTTTGGAGCAGACAAAAATTATCGATCCAGCCGAAAAAAAAAGCACGCACACACGTACTTATACCTACTTATATATGTAAAGACACACACACACACACCCATACAGCTACACACACACATATTATTTAAGCAGCGCAAAGTAAAACACTTGAGCCGAAAAAAAGAGCCAAAAAATAAAGCAAAGGCAAGAAAAACACGAAACATATACACAAGTGGAGGACGCAACTTTACGCTAGGGTTGTCCGTTAGCTCAAGGTGCGCAGTGGCGGCGGCGTTAGAGAGCGGGGCAGGGGAAGAGGCAGCCGTCGTCTGCGTGGGTGCCCAAACTGTGCACATACACATACACACTTTGCCGTTGTTGTTGTTGTTGTTGGCAGAAAGTCAACGCAACGTTCCAGGCTTCTGCAATTTATAAAATAATCATGACCTAACACAATAAGCTGTAAATAACTGGCCATGTTCTTGTTGCATATTGTATTCCCATTGCCTGCCAGTGTAACCGTCGTCGTTGTCCCTCCACCCCCACGCCCCTGTCACTCTTCATTGCCTTTGCCTGCTCCTCATGTGTGTGTGTGTGTGTGTGTGTGTGTATGCGAGCGAGCGCGTTTGAGTACATTGGCTCTGTTCTGAGCGCTATAAATAGCTCATTTACTCTGCCCCTGTGTCTCTCTAGCTCTGACTGATATGGCACTCTAGGCAGCCGAACGGTACGTAGGCAGTCGTGGCCGAGTGGTTAAGGCGTCTGACTCGAAATCAGATTCCCTCTGGGAGCGTAGGTTCGAATCCTACCGGCTGCGTTTCAAAATGCTTATTTTGAAAAAACTTTATAATATTTTGTTATTTGTATTTTTGCTTGTTAGCAATTTAAGGAAATTAATATTTATGGAGTTTTTTTTTTAAATTTATAATATATATTAATTTTTATTTATTTCTAAATTGTATTTATTGCAAACTATCGAAAATATATTCTATATTATATTACTAAAACTTACTAAAAAAGTTTTTTTATGAAAGCTTATGCGCATAACTGATAACAGCGATCGCATCAATTAGAGGGAGAGCGTGCGACAAAATTGTTGAAAAGAATGCGCTAGAATTTTGATTTATGAAATCTGAAATATGAAATAGAAATAAAAAATTTGATTTAACTAAAAATTTAAATTTGCTTTTAGATTTTATTTTATAAATTTTTAAAAATTAGTTTTATATTTTATTTTGATTAATTTTTTGTAGCATTTTAATTTTACTTAATGTATTGTATTTTTATTGTTTACTTTTTAGCCATGATTTTTTACATAATTTTTCTTTTTATTCATTCACAATTTTTAAAATTTGTTCCCTAATATTTTACAAATTTAATTCATTTATAAATATTTTCTTTGTTATTTTCTTTTATTGAATTTTATTTTTATATATATATGACATAAAATGTCATGATTTTCTTCTTAATTCTTAATTATTTTCTTTATGAGTTTTTTTTTTCCTAATTTATATTTATATTTTTATTTTCTTATTTATTATTATATGTACATACATACATACATATGTTATTATTTTTAAAATATTTTTTTATAATTAAATATATTTTTAAATTATTAATTTTTACATTTTGTTTTAATATATATATATATATATATATATATTTTAATATATGTTGTACATTTTATTTTAGTTTTATTTTGTTTAATTTTTCTTTATTTTTCTTTCATTTATATTTTTATTCAAAAAATTTTCTCCCATTTTCCCATACTGATTAGCTGAGCTGGTAAGTATTACAAATATACATATGTATGCATGTGTATGTAGGTATTTATGGTAGCCGCGTGTCACATAATCAAACTTGGCAATCGTGGCGGCGGCATCAAGCGCAGGCTGCAGTTGGACAGCGACAACCGAGCCAGAGAGAGAGAGAGAGAGAGAGCTGAGCCCAAAAGAAATAACAACCTGACCAAAAAAAAAAAGAAGAAGAAGTAAAAAAGCTGCATTGACCACCAACGACATGCAAATGTATGCGTGTGTGTGTGTGTGTGTGTCGCTTGGCTGATCATTGTTAAGATCAGACGCTGGCCATGAATGGGAAACTGCGGCTCGAGTCGCAAAGGCGGCGCGGCGCATGAATAAAGCAGTCAGCTAGTCAGTTAGTCAGAGTTGGTAATACATTTTGTACTCGTACACAACTTCTGTGTTGCCAGCTAAACAATAACAGCAACAAGCAACAAGCAACAAGCAGCAGCAACAACAACAAGCAACAATCTACTTGACTGCACTTAATTTCAGCGCTTAACAGACAATTAAAATCCAATTAATTCTGACGTTTATTATGCTAAGCCGCCTCTGCAGCTCTCTCTCTCTCTCTCTCTCTCTCTCTCTCTGTCTGTCTGTCTCGCTCTTTGTGTTGTGGCCGTAACTGTGCCTGGACCGTAGGACCGTAGGACAACAGGTTCACATAAATTTTAACTGCGCGCAACAAGCCAAACTTGCTGCTGCAACATGTTGCCAACAGCCTCAACACACACAGAGACACACACACAGAGGGACACACTCAGAGCGAGTTCATTTGCAGCCTTGGCAGATAGATTTGTTTTAATAGCTGCAACAAGTTATGCGATAGATTTCATTTGTGCCCCACTCGCTGATGTTGCCAGCAGATTGCTGCCGCAACATGTCAGCGGCAATTGAAGTTCATGTTGCCACAATTAGTCGACGACTGCTGCGACTGCCAGCATGCCGCATGCAACTCGTTGTTGCCCATGCCATGATTAATGCGCATCAGTTCATAAACCAATTAGTTGAGCCAGCTATACGGAGAGATCTCTAAATGGAGCGGCTGACCCAGCTGGCGTGATACTCTTTGAGATAACTATAACTCCGTAGTTGTTAGAGTTTTTGGTAATAAGTGTACTATTTAAATATTCAGTTGAGCTTGCCATTTCATATTTTGGGCCGCTGTTCAAAGTAATTATACAAATTTAGTGAATTGTGAGCCTAATTGCAAGGGCTCAACTTGCTAGCAACATGTTGCTGTACACGATATGCACGATAAGCAACATGACAAGCGAGCAACATTTGATAATTTTAATTGTTAGCAATATAGATACAATGTTGCTAAGATACAATGTAGCCCAGTGCGCAGCTAGCAACATGAACCCAAACGATCATTATGATTGATAATTCATATGGACTCAATGTTGCCAGCAGCATGTTGCTAACCAGTCGATAATTTGACAACTTTGACGGTAATTAGTCTAGCTACAATGTTGCTGGCAGCTGGCAGCTGGCAACATGTTGCTGGGCGTTCAATGAACCTGCGCCACGGCTGCCAGCTGCATACGGCGCGTATACGCAACGGCCACGCATCAGCTGTTCGGCAGGACATTTTGATTTACGCCCAAGTGAACGCGCGCGTCGAGTTCAATGCACTCGCCGAGTGCAGGCAGGCAGGCAGTCGAAGGCAGCCGTCCTGTAGGGATAATCCAGCGGCAGCAGGACACGCACACGTGCCCCGGTTCGGGCTAAGCAGCGGGCCATTGGCTTTTGGGCTTCGTAAGGCTTCGTGCATATCTCTCTCTCAACTTAACTTAACTGAACTTTTTTTTTTTGCTGTTGTTAGCTTGTTTTCGTTTGTGTTGCCTTTTCGGCTGTCGGCATCGTTTGTTTTCGGGTGTCAATGTCCTGCGTGCGGCTGCTGCTGCTGCTGCTGCTGCTGTTGTTATCCTGCTGCAGGCAGCAAATTTCAATTCGCGTTGCGTCTTCGTCGTCGTCAGCGTCGTCGACGTCGTCACATTTTATTAGCCTGTTTGCTGCAGGACATTGAACGTCTGTGCCGGCAGCACAGGCCTGCTCCTCGCCCGCGTCCTTTGTGCTGCAATAAATAACACACACACACACTCGCACACTCTGTGCAATTTTCGGGTTAGGTGTAGGTGCATTGAACTGCGCCTTGGGTCGGTCAAACAATGGGCATATCCTTGACGCCGCACCGTTACGTTTGGGCCGCGTTTGGCTTTAGCCATGGATTAAGAGCGCGTGTCATTGGCCATGGGCCATTGTCCGCTGTCCACTGTCCATTGTCCGCTGTCCACTGTCCACTGGGGTGAGCCGCTCAAGAAACTGCCCGGCAGCTGCTCACACAGAAGGGTCACCCCTTTTCTAACGGGAACACTTAACCCTAAGCGCAGTTTCGCCGCGGTGGGGGTGGCCCTAATGATGATAAAGCGACGGCAACAGCGGCCCAAATGCAACAACAACAACAACAACAACAACAACAACAATGAGCGTAACAAACAACTGCCATCATTGTCAGCAGTTGAGCTGTGCGGCGTCTCCTTGATGCGTCCTTCAGGAGCTCTCTGGCGCATGACTTTTCGCTGCCGCACAACAAAACTTGCAACTTGCAACTTGCAACTTGTCGCAAAACTTTGCCACACTTTTTTACACATTTTCTTTCGCATTTGCTGCCAGGCAGCGCACATCAGAGCTTGTCTATGGCATTGAGTCGGGTAGCTTGGGTGCCAGCAGCAGTTGGCAGCCAAATGAACCAGTTCAAATGAACAGATGACACATGAGCAGACTAGAAAGTGACTATAAGAATTTGTAAGCTTGCAAAAATAGTGACTCATGCGTGAACTAGTTCGGAACTTGTTCGGAACTCGTTCGGAACTAGTTCAAGTCTCATACTTAAACACATGACTCATTTCATAGACTGGAATATGTCTATAATAATTATAATTTTGCGACTCATGCGTGAGCTAGTTCGGATCTTGTTCGGAACTAGTTTGGAACTAGTTCAAGTCTGATCATAGAACATGTAAATCATCAATATGTCATATCTATAACAATTTAAAGCTTGACAGCCTTTGTGACTCTATTATGAACTAGTTCGGAACTAGTTCCGAAGTAGTTTTGAGCTAGTTCCAGTCTCAAAATCTAATGAATTACCTATTTTCATACCCATTTCCATCTCCAATTTAAAATATTTGTCATTCCAGTATGAACTACGTTGGAACTAGTTCGCAGGAACATTGATATAGTTTTATATAGATTGGATACACATAGGGCATTAGTACTTCGGCCTGACTGCATTTGCTTCATCTGTTGCAGATGGCATTTTGGGGCAAGGTTTGAAATTGTTGCTTGGGATGTTTGAATGGCACCTAAAATGCCTTTAGGGCATTTGGATAATAAAAAAAAGAGATATATAGGAGGCATGTACTAAAGTAGGAGAGAGAGGGGAGCAAAGGCTGTAAGAGAGAGAGAGAGAAGGGCAGTGCATGTTGCACTTGAGAGCTCAAAGAAAATAATGCATAAAGCACATCCAATGTGAAAGCTTTAATAGAATTTTCTTAGAAAACATTGAAGAAAAATAAAAATATTTAGTAAAAAATAATATATATATATATATATATATATAAAATATAAGTCGCACTTCGACTGTCAACTCATTAAGTTCATTGAATTCCTTCGACGACAGAGTCAAGTATGCAGTAGCTGCTCAGCTGCAGCTTAGAGTGTGTGCCTCGTTATCGATAACACCCATCGATTATCGATAAGTACACATAAGGAGTACACACAATGGGAATTGTGCGCAGCATATTAAGCTTTGGCTTAATTCCGTCGATCTCTCGCCTTAGCACTCATCTTGAGCTTGATTTTGAAGCGCTTGAGTTTTCCCCATTCATCAGCTGAAAGGAAAAAGGAAAATGGCAAAAGGCGATGCGATGACAAAAGCAGCGCAAAGATAATAAAATAATAAAGCGGCTTTTGGCGACGCTGCCGATGCGAGCTACATTTGTATTGCAACGCAGTTAGACGAGGCGACGCGACGCGACGAACGAACGTGTAATCTATGAAGTATTTGCATAAAACAAAACTTATTTACACTGCTCAAAAAGAAGGCGTGGTCTCTGACCTAGGCGAGCTACATATGTATGTTGTATACTAAATTAATTTTATTTAATTATGCCAGATATTTTTTAAACATTTTTATTTTAGATTCAGAGAACTTATATTTATTTTTAATAATTTTTAAATTAATTTATTCTAGTTTTTTAGAGTTTAAATTTATTTATTTTTGAAGATTTTCAAAATATTGCAGACAGAATATATTCTAAAATAAATATTGTTAGTTTTTATAGAATATATACTCAGATATTGTTTTCTCTTATACAATATTAGATAAAAAACATAATAATAACAAATAAATATAAATAATATATATATAAAATAATATAATAAATATAAAAAAATAAATGAAATATAAAATAAATAAAATAAAAATTAATAAATTAATTATATATAAAAGTATTATTTTAGAATATAGATATAATATAGAATTTAGATATAATCTTCAACATTTTTGATGTCTATAAATATTTTAAAAGAATATATAAAATATTCTTGAACAAATATTAAAAAAAAAATAAATGAAATATTTTTGAACATTTAAAAAATTAATTTTCAGAATTTTAATTCTTTAATTTTCATTTGAATTTATTTTTAAAATTTCTGCAATATTTTTATAGGTCAAAATTATTGGCGCATTTTTTTTAAGTTTTAAAAATGTTTTTTTTTTTATTATTTATTTTTAGTTTAACTTTAAAAAATTGTAAAAATTCATGTATACAAAATTTTAAAATATATTGAAATATTTTTTAAGTTTATTTATTTTTAATTTCGGGAATTCATATATTTTTCTTTTTTCTTCTTTTTTATGAATTTGTTTTAGGTTCTGGCATTTCCAGGCAGATTTTTTAGCCGTGTTGCGGCATTCGTGACTTTTAAGCTTTCCTTGTGTATCTCTATGTGTGTGACTCCCTCTCTCTCTCCCTCTCTCTCTCTCTCTCTCTTTCTCTCTGTGTTTGTGCCTTATTTTTGTATATATATATATATATATATATATATATATATATATATATATATTTATATATTTTTTGTTGACTCGCTAAGATGTCGTCACATTGGCATTGTGCACGCTTGGGGAGTCGCTCATAATCCGTTATTAATTGTCCGGCGACATGTTAGGGTGGAGCACAGTTGGCTCAAGAGACAGTCACACACACACACACACAAACACACACATGCAGACACACTTGTATAAGGATATTGTGAGTTCCTTTTCTGATATGCTTTAAGCTGTGTGTTTCATATGCACATTTTGTCTGTTTGCCTAGATGCGACTGCAAAAACGTTAGTCAATGTATCTGTATCGGTATCTCTGTATCTGTGTGTGTGTATCCGTGTGTGTGTGTCCTATACTCGTATAATTTATTTACTAAAGACACGCAAAATTCTTGCAAATGTTTAACGTTTTTCTTCATTTTGTAGTGAGGCATTCGCGTTGACTCAGCGCCCGCGCCTGCCCCATCATAGCGTGTGGGCGTGGCCGCTTAACTTTTCACTCAGCATTATGAAGTGGTCATGCAAACTATGCACCCACCCACCCACACACTCACACACACACACATAGGTCGGCCATTTGGGGGTGTGAAAATGGCGCTTGCTTCAGGTAGATTGCCATAGCAGCATTTTTAATGGGAATCAAACATGCCGAGGAGCGAGGGATACGAGCGCGCGTAGTCTAAGCTGTTAAAGTGCATGGCTCCCGCCTTCACAAGGCTGGCCTCTCATATTTATACAGCCAAGTCCTCAATTTGTAAATATGTTAAGTAAGAGTTTATCTAGTCTGAGTAAACAATGTGGAAAGCGAAACACTTTGTTTGATAGTATATTATTATATAATTACTGTGATCCTTTCAATAACTAACAAGAAAATGAGAATGAGCCAAGAATACTCCAGTTAGCATCATACAAAGCTTAAGGCGACAAGTTCCAAAGTCAAAGCAACAATCTGAAAAGTGCTAGGGCAATCTATGAGTTCATATTGCCTGAAAGTATGTATACTAAGGCAAGTTAAGAAAAAGGCTAAATCTGTTAGAGTTTTCAAGCTAAAGTTACAATAGTATGCCAATCGGACATTAGGAATGGACTCTAGATACGCTGAGTTGCTCTAGAGATAGACAGATCAGATACATCGATAGACAGATCGATAGAGAGATCGATAGAGAGATTGATAGAGAGATCTATTGATCTATATATAGATCTATAGATATATATAGAGAAGCAGTAAAGCCAAGTCTAGTTCATAATGTATATTTCCCTTCCAATGGAAGTTTTCCTTAGAGCTTAGTGGACTATCCATGGCAGCTGATAATCAATTTTTCGCTGAGCTCGAAAAGGTTTCGCAAAACTACAAAAATTTGAATTTTGCATATATTTTACACAAATTTTTGTATATTTTCATACATATATATATATATATATATATATATATATATATAATCAGTTGTATTAACTTGGCCAAAATATATTTCGAAATTGATGTTGATCTCAATGCGATTATATATATCAAGTCTTTGTTTGCTTTCAGTTATGTTTGAAGCTCTACATATTTTATGGGCCATCATTAAGCATAAACAAGCATTTTGCGGGGTGGACAGCTCAGCTGGAGGAAAGGGAGGTGGAGGGGGAGGGGCCATTGTAGAGGGCGTGTTAAACGTTGGCCAACTTGTTGGCCACATTTGTCAAAGCGATTTGGCAATGTGTTGCGTCTCGAATGTAGCCAATTTCCAGGTATAAACCCAGCTCGGTTCATTGGCCAAAAACGAAGAAGACGGAGATGTATATATGTATGTACATATATATAAAATTGAGGGAACTGCTGTAAACCTGAGCGGCGTTCAAGATTTCAACACCTATATCTCCGCTTACTGTGGGCGAAAATTTATTGCGCGGCCCAGAGTGAAAATTGCAAAACGATTTCGGCAAAAGCGCAAATAAAAACGGAAAAAAGCGACAAAAGTGCAATTTAAATAAAACATTAAACAAAACACAAAAGGAAAGCAAAGAGCTGAGCGCGGGGAGTGCACGACCAGCAAATACCCTGACCTAGGTGTTTTTTCTTGGTTGTGTTTGAGTTGTGGCTTGGATTTGGGCTGAGCTATGGCCAATGTGGGTGAAGACGTTGTTTGTGTTGCCCTTGAAGCTGTTTTGATGACTCTAGCTGGCAAGGCCTAAGAGTTATGCTCAAGGAGGCAAGGGTCTCAGGTTAGGAAAGTGCAGAAGGTGAATGAAACTTGAGCTAAATATTTGATTTTGATCTATATATATCTACATATTGCTAGCTATTAGGTATAGCTTAGTCAAACTAGGCATGAAAACCTAATGCACTGCCCCACTAATACACCCATTTGATACATTTCCAATAGCTAGAGGGTATCTAAGACAATTTGGGAGCAGATGACACCAAGCGGCAAACAGGTCGCGTCGCGTCGCCTCGCACTGGTTCGGTTCGTGTGAATTTCTCGTATCGGCTGCAGCTGATTGTGGCTGGGTAACTCTATTGGCGATAGAGATAGACGCCGCTTGCATAAATTTGTGGCAAAGATCTGCGCTTAGTCGTACATAATTTAACATTCGATTTCCTCAATTAGCGACAGGAGCCACGCACAAACCGTAATGCGGCGTGTGTATCTACGAGATGCGCAACTCAATTAATCAAAGCTGAAGTCGAAGCTTCTTCGTCCGCGTTTGAATTGGGTCAAAGTCTGTGCGGTCGTTAGCCGAGGCCTTTACCCATTTCTATTTCTATTTCTATTTCTATTTCGACTCGCTTCTCGAGTTTTTTTTTCTGGTATTTTTGGCGAAAAGAAGAACCGTAAATGCTGGGGAGGCCAGCGCATAGATAAGCCAGGTGAGATACTGCCTGAACAATGCCCATTTCGCGCTGCTTTGCAAATTTTATGCGTTGCTCTGATTTCTGTCGCCGATTTTTGTTGCTTTTCGCGCGTCTATCAGCGGGTCTGCATCTAAGCGGGCTGAGCGTGCCCGGCCGGGGTCAATGCGCCAATTGAGGCATCTGTAGCCAAATGTGGCCAAATGTATCTCACAGATACACACAGCGATTATTATATAAATTTCGCTCGAAGTGCCCCATCTGGCCCATGATTAATCTAATGGCCAGTCGAATGAAAGTCCGTCTACCTGGCCGACCGACAGCGCTGCGGGTGGCTACCCCAAGCAGCTACCACCCCGCCGCTCCCTCTCTCTCTCTCTCTCTCTTTGTCTCTTCCCTGCCACCTCCACCGCTGTCTCTTAAGCGCGTTTAAAATTCAATCAATTTAAGGTTAATTACAACATTTTTCGCAAATTTTCACATTTTGTTGTCTCTTTTTATTTCATTTTTCGCGCTTGTTACTTCTTTTGCTTCGTTTACTTCTTTTTCTCTTCTGCATTGTCCACTGAAGCTTAGATCTTGGGCTAAGTTTTTGCCAAATTGAATGAAGCTGTGTTTGGCTGCAGCTGCGAGTAGTCTAATTTATGGACTATATATTTATATTAAATATAAATAATATTAAAATCTATGAATATATATTAAATTAATTTAAAATATAATAATTAATAATTATAAAATATAATACATCAAGGCTTGCTTCAACAACTTTCTACTTCATTAATTTTTTAATTAAAAAAATTATATGAAATTTAGAAAAAAATTGAAAAATTTCATATTCGTTAAAGTTGCTCAAAAATAAATAAAATATTTATAAAAATAAATCAAAAAAATGATCTTTAGGACTACTCGCAGTCGGTAGGATTCGAACCTACGCTCCCAGAGGGAATCTGATTTCTAGTCAGACGCCTTAACCACTCGGCCACGACTGCTCCATGTTGGGGGGTGAGGCTAGATATAGTTTTATAAACGAATTGAGAAATATATATATACATATATATCTGCTAGCATGAATGATAAGTATATATAAATATATATATATATATCAATGCTGGCAAAAATATTAAGATTAAGAATATTTCTCAAGGGTTTTGATGCTTTGAAAATATATAATTATAAATAAATATATATGTATATATATATAAAGGCATCAAAACTCTTGAGAGAGAGATATATAATCATATTTTAGTCAGCACTTAACAAGCTCATATATGAATTGTCTTATCAAGCTCTAGCAGTTATCTAAATCAAATATTTCTTATTAATTACATTTTTATCAATTTATCAGTAAATAAATATGGTAAAATAATGCCTCTGCATTTGATTGAAATTAAATATATATATATATGCATATATACTTTAAGGACTCTATCACATCTCCTGCCTCCCTGCGACATACACTCTCGCCTAGCCATTATAGCCCGCTTTCCCAGACTCAATAGTTAAAGCCATTGCGAGCCAGCTACCGGGTCACCTTCAGTTTGTGTTTAACACGCTCGCCATGCTCGCATTTCGAGCTGATAAAAATGTTGTACGATAATCGATTCGCCCATCTGTTGGCACACAAACGGAGACCGCAAAGGTGGAATGCCCCACTCCAACTCCAACTCCAACTCCAACTCCAATTCCAATTCCAGCTGAAGCCGAAATAAATATATATTAAATATATAAGATAAGTACGTCAGAAAAGAAAGCTGTGCAAATTTTAATAATAGTCGGAGGAAGCAAGAGCGAGAGCAGGTCGAATGCGGGATGCTCTAGAAATACGATATACGATATTCGACGAACGATATGATATGATATAAATACTTATATGTATATATATGATATACGATATACGACATATACGAGTATACGATAAAATGTATACGATGTACGACATTGAGGCTATAATGCGACATTGAGTATACAGCTTACGATATAAGAAATACGATATACAATTTATATGATATACTATATGATAATGATATGGTATATGGTATACGATATACGATATTTGAAATACGATATTTGATATACGATATACGGATATACAATTTATATGATGTACGATATGATAAAGATGTGGTATATGGTATACGATATACGAAATACGATATTTGACATACGATATACAATATAAGAGATACGATATACAATTTATATGGTATACGATATGATAAAGTTGTAGTATATTGTATACCATATACGATATACGAAATACGATATACGTTATACGATATACGATATACGTTATAATAGATAGCATACGTTATCTATAAGTTGCCCTAAACAAATGCTTCAAAGAGTAAAGCTTAACCATGACTAATGCCTTCTTCTATATATCAACTCGACTATATACATACATATATCTTTAATACATTCACCGTTATTTGTACATAGCCAACTGCCTGCTTAAGCTAGCATACCCTTTCCCATAATAATAAACAACGAACTTAAAGAAAGGCACAGCTAATTTTTTTCCCTCTCTCAGTTTCTTTCCTTTATTTTTGCAAACTTTTGTTTGACCTTTTTTGGTTCATTGGACTGGCCCTCGCAGTTGTTGTTGTGGTTGTTGTTGTTAGATGTTGCTCTGTTTTTATGTGTGGGCCATCCATCTGGCAAGTATCTGAGCATATCTATCTGTGTATCTATCCACACACACACACACACACACACACACACACACTCTTCTATCTATCATACTTGTTGCTGCTTTATAATTTGCCTGGCGAAAACTATTTTAACAAGCTTTATTTATTATAATATTTTTTTTTGGCTTTTTTCTGGTTATTTCTTGGCTTTTTTTTTTTGCAGAGAGCTTGGAAATTAATTAAAAAATTTATAAAGAAAGCGCCGTTAGCTTCGGTCCGTTCGACTAGGCGCAAGGTTCAATGTATCTGCGGGATACGCGCCCATTGACCAAAAGTTGATTCAACTTGGCCAAGTTCAATGCTCGACGCACAAGTCGCCAAACGTATTCTGTCAGCAACACACGCACGCACTGAGTGCGTAGCTTTCGGTAGGCTCTGCCTGCAGCAGCCTTGACAATGAAAAACGCAGCCGGTTTCGCTGCTTGGCTCGGGTCACTGTCACTGAACTTTGAACGCGGGTTCAAAGCACCCAAAAATGATGACGAGCAAGGAGAAGAAGGAGAAGGAGAAGAAGGAGCCGCAGAAGACGCAATTACCCGCCGCCTTCAGCCGACTGCCGACGCTTTTCCTGCCTGCAGGGAAAATCAATAGCCAAAAACTTAACGAAACGAAGCGAAGCGAAGCGAACGCTTCGCATTTTCATTTTCCATCTAATTGGAAATGTAAGGCGCTTCTCCCGTTATCCTGTTTTTGGCTCCGCCGCGCATTGCTCAAAATAATCATTTATCTTCTTAATCGCTGCATGTCAAGCACTCAAAAACAGTTCGCCAATGATGGGGGTTGCTCTTAAGGGTTGGGGTTGGGATGGCGTTTGTGTTGCAAGTGCAACGTCGGCAACTGCCAAATGTTTTGTCTTGAGCATCGCAGCCGACGGCGCATGTTTGCCATTAAATTAGATCCCAGCCAAACTTCGTCTCTGGCTAAGATTCGTGCCAAGCCCAGGCAGGCCCAGCCACCCAACGCGTAACCTGTAATCGTTTTTGGCCCACTAATAGCATTTATTTGGGCTTGAGCTTTGGAATATTTACTAGTTCGAGTAGTTCGTCAGTTAAGTATAACTACTCCCAAGTGGAGTGGCTCAGAAGGTAAGCTAATGTGAGAGAGAATGTATTTACTGATATGATTAAAAATACGATATACAATATACGATATTCGAGCTGAAACATAAAATATGCGGTGAATGATACTGAATATGAAAATATATACGAATAACAATATACGATATAAAAATACGATATGCAATATACGATATTCGAGCTGAAACATAAAAAATGCGGTAAATGATACTGAATATGAAAATATGTACGATTAACAATATACGATATAAAAATACGATATGCAATATACGATATTCGAGCTGAAACTCACGATACGAGATAATCAATAAAAAAATATATATAAAATATATGATATGCAATATAAGCTTCAAGAAATACGATATACAATATACGATATAAGGTGTGATATACGATAAACGATAAACTATGCTAGATATACAATAAATTTTTTATGATATACGTTAATAATATAGAATATATATTAACAATATATTGAATATCGTATATAAATATATGATCTATAATAAAGAATTCACCTTTTGGCATGCTAGTAATACAAACAAATTTCTATACATTTCTAAACAAATTTCTATACATATGTAACAAGCTCGGTGAAATCTGCCTGCCGAGTTTCCCGATCCTGGACAAAATACTTCCTGAGCTAAGCGCAATGACAAATTGGAGCTGAGGAATCGACGGGGGAGTCGAGGGGACGCTGTCGATGACTGTCTAGGCTTGTTGCTTACTCATTTCGTATCGTTTAGCCAACCCGGGCAGCGTTCAAAAATTGATATGACAGGACGGAACGGCAGCGCAGGACAGCGCAGGGCAGGGCAGGGCACGACATGGCATTAGATGGGTAGAGACTGACGTCACGTGACGTGTCGCGTCCCGTCGCGACGTCAAATACGTCCAGACGCTAAGGCCGTGGGGCCTTTGGCGGGGTGGGGGGTTCGACGTTGCAGGCGCAGACGTCTTTAAAAATTATTAGAGCCATAAATTGTCGTCGCTCGCTTTTTGCGAGCTTTAAGCAACTTTCGCTGGCTTTCTTCGCGAACTTTGTGACTTGCAGAGTTGTCTCTTCGTTTTGTTTTCCATTTGTTGGCACCTCTCTCTATCTCTCTCTTCTTTTTTTATTTATTTACTTTTATTTCTATTTTCTATTTCCTTTTTCTTGTTTTTGCATTTCTTTTTTTTTTTGCTCTTTTCTCTTTTTATCACGCTTGTTAATGTCATTCCGCGACGCTGGCGTCGCTGTTCTCCGATTTTCCTTTTGTCATCCTTCTGCCCGCGTCTGCCATTGCCGCCTTATTAGCCGCCATTAACACTTCTGCCAGCAAACGAGTCGCCCTCCGCGCCCCGGCTGCCACTGCAGCTAACTGTTGCACAGTGTGGCAAACTCTGGCAAATCTAATTGTCAAACTAATTACAAACTTTTCCCTGGGTGCTAACTGCCTGAATGTGGCATGTGACATTGAAAATTGCTCAAGCTGAAGTTGCATAATGAAATTATTTTGTAGTTTATTTCTAGTTTATAATTTCCTTTGTATTTATTTATTATTTATCAATTATTTAGAATTTATTAATCATTTTTTTAATAAATTATTTATAATTTATCTATGATTTATAATGTATTTCTAATTTGTTTATTATTTATAATATTTTTTATTTTTTTAATAATATATTTGTATTTTATAATTTGTTTATTATTTACATTTCCTATATTTTATTTATATATTTTAAAAAACATTTTTCCTATCATTTTGAATTTATTAATAATATATTTGTATTTTAAAATTTATTTATTATATATATTATTTTTTATAATTTATTGATATATTTTTAAAAAATAATTTGTCTATATTTTTTTTTATTTATTAATAATGTAATTGTAATTTTTAATTTGTTTATCATTTATAAAAATTTTTAAAATTTGTTTTTATATTTTTTAAATAACTTTTTATTTATTTATAACTTATATTTATTTATTTATTTGTAAGTTATCTTTTACTTATAATGTACTTAAAAAAATAATAATAATAATAATAATAATAATAATAATAATAATAATAATAATAATAATAATTAATTAATATAATGTAATTAATAATAATAATTAATAATTTGTTTATTATTTATAAATATTCGTAAATTTTATTAATATATTTAATTAAAATATCTTGTTTATAATTTTTAATTTATTAATAATGTATTTGTCACTTATAAGTTTTTTATTATTTATAATATTTTTAAAAATTTATTTATATATTTTTAAAATAATTTTGTATTTGTTTATAATTTATATTTTATTTGTAATTTATAAAATTTTTTTATCAACCTAAATATAAGCTTTTTATATATTTTATAACTCTTATTATTATTACGTTTTTATTATATTTATAATGTAAAAAATCGTAATATATGTATTATTATATACATTCTCTTCTATTCTATTAATATTATATTATATTACTATTACTATTAATTGTAATCGCTTCGCTTTGGCCCCACTGTGCTTGTGCATCGAGCCACCCCCCACAGACACTGAACGTCAAGCCGAAACTAATACAACAACAAATTTCGTTAGCTAGTTAATAGTTGATGAACTAGCGCATACCCTGTTAATTAGAATTAAATTTTATAAATTAGTATTTGATATGCAGACTGTATTAATTTATATGCATTTATCTTTATTCCCATATATATTTCTATCTCTTCAAATCGAAGATATTTGCCCAGCTAATATGCCCTCTTTGAGCCACACATTGCGCAGCATTCAAATGAAGTTGTCTTTGGGCAAATGCAAATGCGACAGGCAAAGCCCAAAAAAAAAAAGGAAACTGTCCATTGCCTGCTCCACCTCCCTCTTTCTCTCTCTCTCTCTCTCACTCACTCACCCTCCCTCCCGCCCTCTCAGTCTCTGCTGTCCTTTCTGGTTGTCAATTCGTGTCGCTTCATTTTCTTGCAGCATTTTGGGCGCCAGATTGTCTTAGGACTGTTTACTAATATGTCCTCCTCGGCCTCATACTCTCCATCTTCGGCTCGTTTTCTTCATCTTCTGCTGCTGCCCAGTTGTCCTCGTCGTCGTCGTCGTCGTCGTTAATTTTTGGTGTTGCTATTTTATTCGTGATATCCTTTGGCAAAGTATCCTGCGCTTTGCCTTTGTTATTCGCCGCGGCGTCTCTTTGAGCTTTGCTGCTGCTTGTCGCTTGTTGCTGCTAATTAAAAAGCATCTTGTCGAGGACTTTATTCCCCGAACGCGCATAGCTATAAATATGGCAATAATGAAGGCCGCCACCAGCACCAGCACCAGTTTCAGCTTAAGCTCATGCTACCCAGGACCCAGGTCCTTCAAAGGCAAACTCACACTCAGCCAAGAGCCCATTAGCCATGAGCATTTCGTTCGAATAAGTAGCTCCCATCTAAATATATTTATGCGAGGTTTGGTTCAAAAGTATTTGATATTTTTTTTATATTATATCAGAATTTTTTAAAAATTTAAATAGAATTTTTAAATAATTTTCATTTATTTTTTTTAAATTAATAAAAAAAAATGTTGTTGCCCTTCAAGTAATAGCCATTCAGATATTATAGACCACTTCATAAATTCTTTCCCAGATACTCTTTAGCTTCTGCCTTGCTGCAATGTCGTCCTTAGCCTCCTCAATCGTAGCCTAGCGACACCCACTCCTGGTTTCCCAGTACTCTTTGAGCATACCTCGCACGTGCACATATAAGTATTCTTCACATTAGTTTTCACACACAAATTTTCCTTCGAATTTCAGATGTCTAGCAAACCTAACTAGTTCCATATAATTTGAACTGCAGTATCTAAGGCAGCTCTCAAACTTAAGTGCCTTTGGGTAAGGATACCTGCAATTCCTTCGAATCAACTTTCTTGCTTCTTTGAGGTTTACTTTGAACAAGATTTATTCTCTGACTTATGCTCCTAAGCAGATAAGCTAGCAACACAGATGTAAGATTGAGTCAGTAGGATAAGTCTAGATCAGATATATATATCTTTCTTGGGGTTTCACATGAAGTTGATAGTTACTGGAATCTATCAGCAAGCTAACAAATTTAACATGCACTTTAATATGAAGCCAACAGAGCTAACATTTGTCTTTAAATTCTTTAATTTTCCATATCAAATTTGGTTAGCTTTACAAGCTACTTAGAAACTTGACATGTACTTTAACTTGAAGCTAAATTTTTTTATATTTTATAGAAAAATACAGAAAACGCTTGGATTCCATTGAAGAATAAAAAAGAATTGGTTTTTTGTTAGCTTTTTTTTAGCATTTTTTTTTTTAGCTCTAGCCAAAAGTAATTAATTATTTAATTGCCTCGCTTCATTAGCTGCCGATCAGCTGAGCCTTCACATCAGTTGAGGGGACAATGCAACAGTCGCAGCAGCAACAACAAGGATTTGTGGACCACCCGTTGAGTGGCACAGCAACAACAACAGCAGCAACATATCAACTACGAGCAACATCAGCAGCAGCAGCAGCAGAAGCCAACAGCCAGCAGGCAAATAGGAAAAATGTATTTTTATATATTGTATTTCTGTTGATTGTAATCTTATTGAACTTGAAGCCGTAGCTGTAGCTGTAGCTGGAGCTTTGTAAGCGATCCGCCGCCTTCGATCGACGATGCGAGCGATTGGCGCCAGCAGTGCACCAGCAGCCAAACAGTAGCAGCAACAGCAACAGCAACATCGGCGACAGCAGCGGCCACTGCGGCTGAAGCGGCAACAGCTTTGCAACTTTGAGTACAATTAATTGAACACCAACAACAAATTGATTGCGCGAACAGCAGCAACAACAACAACAACAACAGCAGCAACAGCAACAACATGACACATTGTTCACATGCCGCCGCCGCTGCCGTCGAATGAAGATGACAAAGCCCAAAAGGAAGATCTAGGCCTCGCAACAAGCTGCGGCAACAGCAGCAGCAGCAGCAGCAGCAGCAGCAGCAACATGTTGCCAAACAGCCTTTGTGCGCTGTGCCGCCAGCCAGTGGTTGTTGTTATTGTTGCTGTTGCTGCCGCTCATTGCCGCCCCATTAATAAAAATTGGCCAGCGAGACACACAAGTTGCTGTTGCTAATTAGCGTCAACATTGCTGCCAGCAACATGTTGCTGACAGATGCGCTGACGTGCCACGAGCGCAGGCAAGTCGCCGCCAAGCAAACGATAGAGGAATCAACCAACGACAAGTGCACAGTATATATAAGGTATATCTGTACATATATGTAGATATATTTATATATATATATCTATGGAAAAATGGAAACAAAAAGAAATACTTTCACTTGACGCTAAGCAAATATTGAGGCTAGCCAGCTAAATGCCTGTCATGTGTCCTCAACTGAAATCAATTTGCATAAAACAATAGCAAGTCAGCGACTCGAATCGTCAGAGAGACTGCCATGAAATCTGTATATATATGTATATATACGACTGTTAGATACTCTACAATGAAAGATGATCTCGTTGCTGAGAGAAATGTAGAAGAAAATGTGAAAAGAAAAGGAACTAAGAATTGATGAGTATGAGTATGAGTATGAGTATGAGTATGAGTATTGCGATTACTATTAGTATTGGTATTAGTATTTGTATTAGTATTAGTAATACTATTAGTATAGGTATAAGTATAAGTAATGGTATAAGTATAAGCGTCAGTATTATCACTAGCATTAGCATTGTATTAGCCCTAGCAGTAGATTTAGCATTTAGCAATATTATCATTATTATTATTTTTATTATTATTATTATTTGAGCATTAGCATTAGCATTAGCATTAGCATTAGCATTAGCATTAGCATTAGCATTAGCACTAGCATTAGCATTAGCATTAGCATTAGCATTAGCATTAGCATTAGCATTAGCATTAGCCTTATCATTAGCATTAGCATTAGCATTAGCATTAGCATTAGCATTAGCATTAGCATTAGCATTAGCATTAGCATTAGCATTAGCACTAGCATTAGCATTGACAGTTGCATTATCATTATAATTATCAGTCGTGCTATCGCATTAGTATTATCATTATAATTAGCATTAGCATTATCATTAGTATTGGTCTGCTCCACATTGCTATCTATCGCCCACTCGAATCTATCGACTTCATAGCTCTTTGCTCGCTTTACCATTTTGATACATACAACATGTGAGCGTCAAGCGACAATTTCTTGTTTACCTAACTGTAAAACAATTCTGCACTTATTTTCCAACAGACAACAACAACAACAACAACAACAAGAGCAACAATGAACAATAACAGCTGTGATACACAAACTTATGCGAACTTTTAGTTTGATTTTGCTTTTTCGAGTCGGAAACTTTTTTGGTCTAGCCCTTTGACAGTGTTGTTTTATGGCCACGCCCCCATCCCCAGCCACGTCCTCTGACAGTTGGCTGTCGGCCATTGAATTTGATTGACACTTTTATTATAGCTATCTACAGATGTATGTATACCGGCGACTGATTGACAGCCAGATTGCTGGACTGATGGAGCCGCTGAACTGATTATTGATCAATGCAGAGCGCCGAAAGATGCTGAAATAGGTAAGCGAAAGGCATTGAATGTGGATATATAGATATATATATATATCTGTCTATATGTATGCACAGTTTTGTGTGGCACAGTTTGGCTTGGCTCGTGCCACAGGCTGTGCAGCCTAATGGAGTTAATTCGCCACCCTTGAGAAACTTGGCCAAAACGGCGCCAATTAAAACTCATTAAATCAAGTTAAGAAACTTGCATATATGTGCCTGTGTGTGTGTGTCTATATATGTACATATATATATATATATAGTTTGGTTAGATATGCATATGTATTGCCGCTGCATTTGGTGCAAAGTTTTGTGAACCCTTCGCAAAGTCACTTAAGTGGGTCATAATGCTGCAGCAGCTGGCAACATGTGGCAGTCGCAATGTGTGTGTGTGTGAGTGTCTAAATATATATATATTTATATATATATACTATATATATATTTCTATATTTATGCTGAAAGTGAAATCGAAAACTTTGCACGATAAATGTGGCGAGCAGACTAACTGCTACTTATAACTATATCATAGCGGTATATAAATAGATGTATATATATATACATATATGTGTGTGTGTGTGTGTGTGTGTGGGAGTGTGTGTGTTGTGTGTGTGTGTGTGTGTGTGTCTCTGCTTGGCTATAGAGAGATACTCTGACTTATTTTGCAGCCATTGTGTGCGCACTTTCACTGTCAACCCACAGAAACTTGCGCTGTCTTCTAACCACACTCACACAAACACAGCACACACTCACACTCACACACACACACTTACACTCTGTGTGTGTGTGTGTGTGTGTGTGCGACGTTAAATGCATAAAAATAGCATTAAATTGTGCGCAAAATAGCAGCAAATAAAATTTTACTTCTTACTCACAAATGTATGCAACAAATGTATGTCGCACTCTCCCTCTCTCTCTCCCTCTCTCTCTCTCTCACTCTCTCTGTCTCACTCTCTCTGTTTCTGGCTGTGTCTACTTTCTGTCTGGTTTTTTTTTTTCGGAAATAAGCGCAAAACTTTCGTAAAACTTAAAATACATTCAAATTTTCTTACTTCGAGAGAGAGAGAGAGCAGGGATGAGAGCTGAGAGAGACAGAGAGTGAGACCTTTGACCTATAGAGCCGTACGTATTTCTGCTTATATATATATGCATGCTTGATCAACAAATGAGTGTATATAGCTATGATTGCTCTGTATGGCTGAGGCACACAGCTTTAGAGCTGAGAGCTGAGGAATAGATCTTAGAAAGATCTTTACAGAGGCTTGCTCTGAGACAGCTGAGAAAAGCCCATATATGAGGAGCTTTTCTACAGATATATTTCAGCGTTCAGTTCTCTCAGCTCTTGGCTCTCTAAGCTCTCTTAGCTAGCCTATATGAAAAGATCTTTCTGATATCTCTCAGTAGAAGTAGCGCTCTCTCAAGATCTCTCTCTCTCTCTCTTTCTCTATAACTCTCTCTCCGTATTTTCAGCTTCTCTTTCTTTCGATTTCTCTCTCTCTCTCTATTTTTATTTATCTATATCTCATTCTCTTACATCTATATCTCATTCTCTTACAGATATATCTCTCTCTTACAGATCTCCTAGCTTACCTCTCTAAGATCTCTCTCTCTCTTAGCCTTTTCTTCACTAAATATTGCCTCATTTTGTTAAGTTTCGCCTTCAATCAAACTGCTGGAATACCCCTATTACTTACAACTAGATAAGAAGAACATTATTAAATACTTAATCTTAAACCTAATATATGATTACCTCTTATATGAGTCTTAGCTTACTAAAGATCTATCTGAGGAGTCGTTGAGGTCTCAAGTCTTAGTTAGCAAACGAAGCTCCAAGCTCAATCATTCTTCAAGTCAATTTTCAATTAGCATTTCGTTAAGATTTCAAATGTTTTCGAACAACTTAAGTGCTCAGCTCGGGGAAATCGTGGGAAATTGCGGAGATCTCTCAGGGGCGGGCAGACGGGATTTTAATCACAATATCAAGAAGCTTTGGCCGCTTTAAGGAACAAAATCCGACAATTGGGAAGACGGGAAAAGTTGAAAAGGTTTAAATGTTTTGCTTTTGCCGCAGACGATTTTCCTCCATTTTCTTGTTGTTGCTTGCACTTTTCTTTGACTTTCAACTTGCAAGCCAAGCGCACACACTGACTGAGAGAGAGAGAGAGAGAGGGAGAGGGAGATGGGGATAGAGTGAGCGAGAAAATGGCGTCAAGTATTTATTGTGTACTCTTGTTGTTGTTGTTGCTGTTGGTCCAAGGAAAGTGAAAACTTTTGCCAGCGAAGTCGCGAACAAATTTTAACCCAAAAAGTTCCCGATGAGAGAGAGAGAGAGAAACAAAAACTTAAAGCGCAAAAAGTTGTGTCAAGTTGTGAGGTTATGTCTGTCCGGCGAGCGTTGCCAGACTGTGTGTGTGTATGTGTCAATTACATAATTAATTTGTTTACTCAGGAGCAGCAGCAGCGCAGCAGCAGCAGCGGCAGCGGCAGAGGAACATCAACAACAATTTGTTTACATTCCCGACGCACAAAGTGCAGTTCCTAATGCACAATAAATAACAATGAAAAAGCCGAACGAAAATATTTTACGTACGAAAAAGGAAAGCGTAAAAAAAAGATGAGAAATAATATACAAAGCACACACACTCACACACGCACGCACGCAAGCAGAGCGAGCGAGCGAGCGAGAGGTATACAGAGAGAGAGAGAGAGAGAGAGATAGCGCAGAGCTGCACGCATTACGACAAACAACTGTAGTGGGCAGAGGCAGAGGCAGAGGCAGAGGCGGAGGCAGAGAGTCGAGCGTAGCTTAGTTCTGTTGCTGTGAGCTAGCATCGATTACGCTTTGACGCCAACAGCTGCGTCGGCGTCGGCGTCGACGTCGCGTCGCGTCGGCTGTGCATTGGGCTTAGGGTCAGGCGGCAAAAATTTTTGGACACGCAGCAGTCGTCAGCAGCGCAGCGCAGCACAGCGCAGTCCCACCTGCAGCCGCAGCTGGTGTGATAGCGTGCTGGCTGGCTGGCTGGCTGGCGACGCGACGGGGCGGGGGTTGCATTTTAGGCCACACCCACATGCGACGCTGCACATCGTTGTGATTGGCCCAAACAATTGGCAGTCAGCTGCAAAATACAACAAGACAGCAAAAAAAAAAAGAAATACACACACACACACACACACGCAGAGGGAGAGCGACATGCATAGAACAAGTGGAGGCAACGGAGGCAGCAAAAAACTGAAACGCAAAAAACGAAACAAACAACGACGACGGCGACGCTGCAGCAGCAGCAGCAGCAGCAGCAAAAATCGCCCCCTTCAGCAAACGCAGCAACAACAACAACCGCAAGCAGCAGGCCGCTTGTTTTTGCTGCTTTTACTGCAACGACGACTGCGAAACTCGGGCGACTGCACTGAGGGTGGCCCTGGGCAGCGATGCCGGCATCGGCATCGGCATCGGCATTGGCATCGGCTACGGCTACGGCAAAGCCATCAACGTCGGCGTCTGTTTTCGTTTTGCCTTCCTTACGCTCGTTCGTGCATTTGCCGTTGCTTTCGTTGCTTTCGTTGCTTTCGTCGCTTGCCGATTTATGCCCTGTCCCGCTCCCTCCCTCGCTCCCCGCGCTGGTCATGCGACTGCCCGGCTACCCGGTCGGTCACGTGGCACATGCATTGGCGCCGATAACTGCCATTTTTCTGCCTCTGCTGCCGCCGACGCAGCCGAGGCGTCACCGTAGCAGCGCAGCGCAGCGCTGCTGTTGCTGTTGTTGTTCTTGCATTAGTTGCGCTCGTAGTTGTGCCCTTAGTTAAACAAAGGGCATAGTTGGGATAGTCATGGAAGTTGTTCAGCACAACACACACACGCACACACACACATGGCATAACTGTTGTTGTTATTCTTGCAATGCATGTAATTCTAATCAGAATTTAATGTTATCTGCGCCCATTCAATAAGTATTAGGGTGAACCAAACACATCATTATTCAATGGAACCAAAACAAATGAACTTTTTACTTGAAAAAGAGGAAATTTTCTTTATTATTTTCTTGATTACTATATATCAAATGAAGGCAGAGTAATATATACGTAAATCATGCGAAATTCTCCATGAAAATAAATAAATTTTTCAAATATTTCCCGTGCTGAGAAAGTTTTGAATGCTAATTGCCTAAATCAAGGAGCGCTGCGGAGCTAATTGGGAATTGAGTGCGGAATTCGGTCAGAGTTTAGTTGGCATTATGTTTGGAGTATTACGAGTGTAATGCAATTACAACTTTGTGTAGCGCGAATAACGGAGTGTATAGTATAGTAAGTAAATAAAAGAGTAAATCTGAATGAACTATAGTTGTATATATGTAATATATATATATATATATATATATATTAGTTTGAGTACGGGTGGTTGAGCAGGACTATTGCTGTCATTAACTAGCACTTAATGCATATAAATTTTGTATACGTTCCAGTTCCAGTTCATTTCTTATTGGCTTCGACAACTGGTTCAGCTTAAGCTCCAGTTCCAGCTCTAGTTCATTTAAGATAAAGCTTCTAAATTCAATTCCTTAAAAACATATCAAATCAATGAAAACTAGTTCAGCTTGACATTTAGTTCCAGTTCCAGTTCTAGTTCCAATTTTAGTTCTAGTTCCAGTTAATTATTAATTATTCCTAAGTTTTTTTCTAATTCGAGTTTTTTCAGCTCAAATCATCTGCGGAATCAGTTCCAGTTCCAAGTATTTGGTTCAGAACTAGTTTCAGTTCCAACTAGATATTTTTTTATACACCTTATATTTTTGCTCATTTTAATTTTCTTTTCGTTGCAAAACCAACAAGAACTAGCTCAAGCTGGGAACCCCGTTTCCAGTTCCAGTTCGATTTTGAATCTGAGGCAAAGGACTTTGAATGCTTGAGTTTTCCTACATAGTTGGCATTGTGGCTCAAAATGATCAATAATAATACAAATAACAGATTCAGTTGGTATTATCCTGCCAGTTCCAGTTCCAGTTCCAGCTCATTTGTTTCAATTTCTTTATTATTTTTGTTTATTTGTATTTCCCTTACGTCTCTAGTCAATAGAAACTGGCTCAGCTTGCGAACTAGTTCTAGTTTCACTAGCATAGCGCTGCTAGTTCCAGTTCCAGTTCCAGTTCCAGCTCATTTGTGTCAATTTCTTTATTATTTTTGTTTATTTGGATTTCCCTTACGTCTCTAGTCAATAGAAACAAGCTCAGCTTGCGAACTAGTTCTAGTTTCACTAGCATAGCGATGCTAGTTCCAGTTCCAGCTCTTTGCACAGTAAATACTAGCCAAAATGCCTACCTATTGCTTTTCGTAATATGTGTAGAGTGTGCATAGGACGTCTATATATATGTTTGTCAAGGGTATCTGGTGTTTCGGTATTTTGTTTCTTTCATTTTGTTGTTGTTTTGTTTTGTGTTGTTTTTCTGCTTTTCACGTATTTTTGGTTATCTCTCTCCTGCTTTTTGCACTTTTTCTTACTTATTTTAGTTTTATGTTCTTCTTCATCTTCTTCTTTTTTTTTTGGCGACTCTTTCGCTGTCTTTTGCTCTTAGCTGCCTTTTTGTCTCCGCGCGTGGCTGTGTGTGTGTCTTCTTCTGCTTCTTCTTCTTCCTCAACTACTTCTACTACCCCCTCTTGCAGCCCCGCACACACACTCCCGCTATCCGGTTTGGCTAGTGTCTCTTTACGGCTGCTCGGTGCAAAATATTTTTGTTTGCTTGCCAAAAAATTTTGTCGATTTTTGTGCGCCGTCGTCGCCAATGGCTGGGCAAAGTCCTTGCCGTCATCCGCCCCTTCAACCCCCCCCTTTCCAGTTGGCCACCCCCAGCTGCTGCTCTTGTTGTTGTTGCTAGTTTTTAGTGTTATTGCTGTCGCGTTTTGCGTCCTGCGTCGCGCGTCTTTTGCCACGTCGACAACATTTGATGTTGTTGCATATAATGAATGCTAACCGCTCCCACCTCCACCCCCAACCCGGCACCCTCCACCCCTGCGTCCACTGCAACAATTTTTTATATGCTACAGCTAGATAGACACACAGAAAAAATGTTGGAAATTTTCAGAGCTATGTGGGTGGCACGAAGCCCAGATACTACGTAAACACTTTTGACATTTTATTTTTCACGCCAGCTTCGTGGGCGCCTCTATCGATGCCCATGTCCATGTCGCCCCCTCCCCCCTCACCCCCCTCTCTCTCTCTCTCTCTATCTCCCTTTTATTTTCTTTGTTGTCGCTGCTCTTTTTTAGCTGCTCGGCTTTTGTTGCAACGCCCATGCTCTGGCTGCTGCCCCTGCCCTTCGCAGCGCCTAACGTTGCACTGAATTTTTTAAGGGCTGCGTACAGCCTCCTTGCTCTGCAGCATCCCCACATCCCCACACCCCCCTCACCCTGCCCGCTTAAGTGTGCTCGCATAAAATGCAACCAAATTGCATATTGCGCATACGACACGTGCGCCACAACACTTGCCTAACGCCTGCCCGTAGGCACTGCGGCCAGCGGAGCAGGCGCTGTCGGCCGATAACTAAATGCATCCGATAAGCCCAGCTGCGAGGCCAGCCAGAGCCATTGAATAATCCCCCAGAGAGGGTATTTCGTGGCGGGAATATTAGATTAGTCATGCTCAATAATGAAGTCATTTTTTTTAATTACATGAGAGAATGCGGTAGGCTAACAGCAATGCATATTTAAAGAGAGGGAGAGAAAGAGGGGGAGAAAGAGATAGAGAGGAGAGAGAGAGAGAGAGAAGGGAGAATATTAGCTCTACTAGAACTTGTTTTCTTCTTCATCCTCTCTCTCTACAGTATTTGTAGATATAAATCTCTCTCTCTCTCTCTCTCTCTCTCTTTCTCTTCGTCGTTTCTTTACGTGTAGATCTGCCTCTGCCTGCCTTGGGCTATCTCTGCGTGCTCTCATGATCGTATTCTCTTTCTCTCTCTCTTTTCGTTTTCCTTTTGCTTATGTCTCTCTTAATACTTTTCTCTCCCTCTATCTCTCTCTGTACTACTCTCTCTCGATGTTCTTTCCTAAAACATATATCTTGATCTCTGTTTCTCTCGGTCTCCTCCTCTCTCTCTCTCTCTCTCTCTCCATCTTGCCTTACTTTTCGTTATCCCTCTCTCTCTCTCTCTCTCTCTCTCTCTCTGTCAGTTCTTCGCTTGCCTTTTCTTTTTTATATTCTACATCTCTCTTTCTCTCTCTCTCTATCTCTCTCTCTCTCTCTCTCTCTCTCTCTCTCTCTCTGTCAGTTCTTCGCTTGCCTTTTCTTTTTTATATTCTACATCTCTCTTTCTCTCTCTCTCTATCTCTCTCTCTCTCTCTCTCTCTCTCTCTCTCTCTCTCTCTTTGTCTCTCTCTAACTCACTCTCTTGGTTGATCTCCCTCTCACTCTGTCTCACTATCCCACTTTCTTTTCAATGGTTTCTCTCCAACTCACACATTCTCGCTGCCTTTCTTTCTCTAACTCTCTCTCTTTTACTTTCTTCTTCTCCTTTCTCTCTCTCTCTCTCTCTCTCTCTCTCTCTATCATCTCCTTTCACTCTCTCCTTCTCATATGCATCCCTATACTTAACTATACATTCTTTCAAGCCTATCGCTTCTCTCTGCAATTCTCAACATCTGAAATAGCTTCTCATGGCTTTTCCTTCAAAGCTCTCTCTCTATCTCTCTCTCTCTCATATTTAGCTATTGTCTGTGCAGTAAGGCACTATCCTCGACTTTCTTTAAGTACTCACTTAACACCCCTACCCCTAATTCTGCTGTGCTATTTTTTATGATTTTCTGCTTCTTCTTTCTTGGCCATCTCACGTGGACAAGGCTTATCGAGCTGTGGCGCTATAGTGCAAATAGTTTTATACCGAATATAATCTATACAAATATTGTTTATAGAATCGCTGGGGTATTATATTTGATAGCTCTGTCCACACTTGCCGCCTTATCGGGGGGGGGGCGGAGGGCGGCACTTCCTTTACCCGTTCCGCGTGTGTGTTGGATCATAACATTACTGACAGTTTCGCACCTGTAAAACATATCTAATGGCTGCCTGGGCCCACACTCCGGCCGGGCTGTAGCCAAACAAAGTGCTCGTGTAGCTGGAGCAATGCATAAAATAAATATTAAACGGCCTTCCGTTCTGTGCTGGCTTGGCCTCCACGTGTACGAGTGTATGTGTGTGTGTGTGTGTGTATCCTGTATCCTGTATCCAAATTGAAACCACAACAACAACAAACAAAGTCAGCCCTTAACCCCAACCCCTCACCCCCCCTCTCCAGCCCTCTCACACACTCACTCAGGCAGTCAGACAGCGAATTCTTTTGTGGATACAGTGTGGGCAGAGCGGGGCCGCTGAGCTGGGGGCAGCGCTTTAAAAGTCAAAAGTAAAAACAAGTCAATTTACGTCAAGCACTTTTGCTATAAAGGATATTAGAGCAGAAATACAACAAGGACATGCCAACATTTCCGACATGTAGGCGTCGACTAGCGGCGCCGCAGCTGCTGTTTTGTTCTGTGCAAAAGATGTTGAATGAAATACGTTCTATGTATGCTAGAAACGTGTAACGGGGTGCTCGGCTGGGGGCTGGGGGTTGAGGGAGGACTGGGGGGTAGTAGGTAGCAGGCAAGAGGGCGGGGCTGTGGGGCGAGTGGCTTTTTGCCATTTGCTGTGCCTCGACCATTTTGTGTGCCTCGCTCGCAGCACGTTGCATGCATGTCATTTGCGCAGTCAGACAATGCTGCAATTGCAGCCAGCGGGGCTGGAGGTGGTGCGCCTATTCGAAAACAAAATGGCGTCAGCTGTGACACGTCGCCCGTCCGTCCGTCCGTCCCTCTGTCTGTCTGTCTGTCGTAGGCGCGCACAGTTTTAAGCAGTTTGCCACTGCCTCAGCGGAAATTGCGTTGCCATTAAAGGCGACGCGACCTACCCCAAGCGAGCATAAATAAGCACAGCCAAGCTGCCGGCGGGGGTGGGTGTGTGTGGGGTGGGCTGGGGTGGGGTGTGGCACGCCAGGGACTGCCGCAGACCTAACCTGCCGCAACGCATTTCGCGCTGTCTAAGGGTTGTTCGCTGTCCTTTGTTTTGGTCCGTCTTCGTCCTCTTCGTCGTCGTCGTCGTCGTCGTCGTCGTCGCATAAACAATTTAATACATATTACCGTTAGCTGGCATTTTCTTTTGGGCATTGCACCACGCAATATGCCACACGCAACACGCACAGCGCACAGCGCACAACCACCGCCAACCGCCAATCACCCAATCCACTCCACCACCCATCTGCAGCCGGGAGTGGTTTGTTCGCTCTGTTGTTGTGGCAGCTTTTACATAAATAATGCCATAATATTCCCGTTTCATCTACATTTTTATTTCCCACTCTCTCCCTTTCCCTCTGACGCAAGCGTTGCGGCGCTGGGCGGCGCTGGGCGGCGCTGGGCGTGGCAGGTCAGTGAATACATTTAGCCGCAGCCCACGTAGCGTATGTGCAATATAAATTGAAAAAATACCACAACTGCTTGCGAAAGCATCTCAAGCATCGACCACAACTCACTCAAGGTCACAGCACGAAGGCACCCCACCCAGGCAGCCCCCAGGCTGCCCCCAGCCAGCCAGCCGCACCGTCGAGTCCTGCTTGCGACATCGCCAATCAGTTGGACATATTCCTGATAAATTCCTCGCTAAAAATGATGTCGACACCAACGAACACGAATTCGAAGAATCCATTGAAAATGGCGAAATTGATTTTGTTGAGCTATTTGCCACGAGCTGAAGAAATCGTAGCGGACACGATTAGGCATATTCCATGTTGATCAAGTTCAACAGCCGAATGAAGCCTGTTTATGCTTACTTTCGCTTGTCCGTGCGTCTTTGAGTCGGTTTGTCTATTCATTTATCCGGAAAGCCGGTCTGTCCGTCCGTCTATGCCTATTCACTTATCGGGATAGCCTGTCCGTCCGTTTACCTATTCGTTTATCCGTCCGTCCGTCTATGCCTATTCACTTATCGGGATAGCCTGTCCGTCCGTTTACCCGTTCGTTTATCCGTCCGTCCGTCTATGTCTATTCATTTATCCGGAAAGCCGGTCTGTCCGTCCGTCTATGTCTATTCATTTATCAGGATAGCCTGTCCGTCCGTTCGTTTATCCGTCCGTCCGTCTATGTCTATTCACTTATCGGGATAGCCTGTCCGTCCGTTTACCTATTCGTTTATCCGTCCGTCCGTCTATGCCTATTCACTTATCGGGATAGCCTGTCCGTCCGTTTACCTATTCGTTTATCCGTCCGTCCGTCTATGCCTATTCACTTATCGGGATAGCCTGTCCGTCCGTTTACCCGTTCGTTTATCCGTCCGTCCGTCTATGTCTATTCGTTTATCCGGAAAGCCGGTCTGTCCGCCCGTCTATGCCTATTCATTTATCAGGATAGCCTGTCCGTCCGTTTACCTATTCGTTTATCCGTCCGTCCGTCTATGCCTATTCACTTATCGGGATAGCCTGTCCGTCCGTTTACCCGTTCGTTTATCCGTCCGTCCGTCTATGTCTATTCGTTTATCCGGAAAGCCGGTCTGTCCGCCCGTCTATGTCTATTCATTTATCAGGATAGCCTGTCCGTCCGTTCGTTTATCCGTCCGTCCGTCTATGCCTATTCACTTATCGGGATAGCCTGTCCGTCCGTTTACCCGTTCGTTTATCCGTCCGTCCGTCTATGTCTATTCGTTTATCCGGAAAGCCGGTCTGTCCGCCCGTCTATGTCTATTCACTTATCGGGATAGCCTGTCCGTCCGTTTACCTATTCGTTTATCCGTCCGTCCGTCTATGCCTATTCACTTATCGGGATAGCCTGTCCGTCCGTTTACCCGTTCGTTTATCCGTCCGTCCGTCTATGTATCTGTTTGTCCTTCTGTTTGTTCTGTCGTCCGTTCGTCTGTCCGTCTGTCCGTTTGTTCCTTTATCACTCCGTCCGTCCGTTAGTCCATTTAACTGTCCGTCAGTTTGTTTTATCTGTCCATCCGTTCCTTAGTTCATCCATCCGTCTGCTCGTCCGTTAATTTATACATTTGTCCGTCTGTTCCTGAGTTCATCCGTTCGTCAATAGGTCTGTTTGTTCCTTTTTCCGTCCGTTCACTAGCTCATCAATCCGTCTGTTCGTCTATCGTATATCAGTCAGATCACCCATAGGCTCTGCCGTCCGTTTGTCTATCCGTCCGTCCGGCCGTCTGCTTATCCATGCTCTATGACATATATAAACTCTACAGATATTTCTTTTGAGATCAGTTGAATAATCTTCATCAAAAGTTCTCGAAGATGAAAGGAGATCAACGACTGAACTAATCTCATCTGATCTATAAGCGCTTAGCAGCTCAGCCTATTCAGTTATTCACCAGCTACTATACCTAAAGCACAAGGGAATGTACCCCCATCCCTTAGTGAGCCACTCCACTCGTCATGTTACCCGACAAAAAAAAAAAACCAACAATGGGGCCAAGTGTTTGGCTGTCAGTCAAGGAAATGAACATAAACATAAATGCGCCCGATGAAAATTATTAATTAATATAAACAAATGCAAATTGTTTACACATTGGCACGCAAACAAGCAACACACAGAGGGGGGGTTGGAGGGTGCTGTTTGGGCAGCTGAAGTTGGCTCGAAAGGGCCGCAGAGAGGGCCGAAAGGGTTTGCGCTATCGTTGCCAAAAGCTGGCCGCCAATCAATGGCAATGCCGCTGGCTGGTGAGGGAGCGAGGCAGGGAGGGAGGGAGGGAGGTAGGGGGGAGTGAATGGCAGGCACTGCTGGGACTTGGGGACATGCAGCACATGCGGGGAAATCAAACGCCGACTTTTCAAAATGAATGCCATGTGCAGATGTCCTGCCAATCAATGGATACGCTTCAATAAACACATACATCGAGTTTCACTTGCAGTCCATGGGGCCAGCTCGAGCAAAGGTGGGCGCAAGGGCGGGTGGGTAAGGGTTGGGGTTTGTATTGTGGCTGCCTGCATATATGCGCTATATATACACACATGTGTGTGTGTGTGTGTGTGTGTGTGAGGTGTGTGTGTGTATGCAAAAGGCTGCCCTACACACACACGAGCTGTGCGGCGCCCAAATTGCAACACGAAAAGCGAACAAATCGTGAAAATTATTGAAAAAAAAAGGAAAACTACAAGTGGAAGCGAGCGAGCTAGAGGTAGAGAGTGAAAGAGAGAGAGAGAGAGAGAGAGAGCTATAGTGAGCAAGCGAATCAGCTGTAGAGCTGCAAGAGTGAGAGAGAGAGAGAGTGAGAGAGAGAGAGAGCGGGACATGAAGCGCAAAGAGAGCAGCAAATTAATAAATGCTATATGAAAAACGTTGCGTGAGGCCGACTGACAGAGAAGCAGAGAAGGAGAAAGAGAAAGAGAGAGAGAGAGGGAGAGACTGAGAGGGAGTGTGTATCAGAGCGAGAGCGAGAGAGAGAGGCAGCTGAGGTGAGGCTGGTGTATTGGGTGCCAGGCATTCGCTTCATTTATTGACGTGTAGTATCCCTATGATTGCCTTTCACAAGCTCTCCCGCTCGCCCCCCCCCCCCCCTCGCACCCATTCACTTCATCTGCGCCCCAACTATTTCGCTGATTGCTTCATTTTTTATACCAGCTGGCAGCAGTGATGTTGGCGTCGTGTATTTCAGCTATTTACTAGTCGAAACACTCGTTTCCATGCATTGAGCCACTGGCTTGTCTGTGGTCTCAGCGTCCACAGGACGAGCGGACGAAAGGACCAATCTCAGCAGAGCTGGAGCCAGCTCCCAAGCTCTAGCTGTCCGTTCCGTTCCACTAGAAATATTTCAATTTTTAATTGGAAAATGTACACATGAGTTGTTCCCTTAATGAATGCAACGGACATGTTAATATAATCGAATCCAGCTGCATCATCAATATTTTACAACAACTCTCGCCCTCTCTCCTTCTCTCTCCCCCCGGTTGAGCCCTTGTTATCGGCCATTGTTATGTGTTGCCTGAACTTTCCTCATATGTATTTAGTTTGCTGCAACTCGATTTCTGATTTCTATGTGCAACCTGTCGACTATCATAACGTATCACAGCGAGTCGGCCACACGCACACACCTATACATATATAGTTTCTAAATATATATAGAGAGAGAGAGAGAGGGAGAGAGAGAGGAATGGAAAGACAATGGCAGCTGCGGCGGGCACCGTAAAGTCATTTGAAAGTCGCACCGAAGCAACTTTCCTTGAACTCAACTGACAAATGCACTCGGCGGGTGCGTTCAGAGGGAAGGCGTGGCAGGCCGCTTAGCTGTGGCTGGGTGTATGTGAGGGTGGGGCGTGGGTGTGAAAGTGTGGCAGTGACTGTTGCTATACCTTTCCCTTACTGAATTTCATAGCCAGTGCTCAAGTAGGCAACGAATTGTGTCTGTGAAGTCTACAGTTCGCTTGTCCTCATGCAGGTAGTATGATAGTTCGAGGTGATCTATATTTTTATGTGTTTAGTATATATATAGTATATAGTATATATTTAGTATATATATACCTAAATCTATTTCAAATTCCATATATAGTCAGCTTATGTTTACAGTTCTTCTTCTTCTTTCTCTTTCTTTTTCCCTTTTTCTGCCTCTTCTTCATTTTCGTCTCCTTTTTCTTCTTCTCTCTCTTCATCTCTTTCTTCTCCTTTTTCTTCTCCCTTTTACTCTCTTTTCTCTTTTTCTTCTCTTTTTTCTTCTCCTTTCTATTCTCCTTTTGCTTCTTCGTTGTCTTCTCCGTTTTCTTTTCACATTTTTTCTCCTTCTGCTTCTCCTTCTGTTTCTCCTTCTCCTTCTCCTTCTGCTTCTCCTGCTGCTTCTCCTTCTGCTTCTCCTTCTGCTTCTCCTTCTCCGTCTCTTTCTCCGTCTCATTCTGCTTCTCCTTCTGCTTCTCCTTCTGCTTCTCCTTCTGTTTCTCCTTCTCCGTTTTCTTCTCCTTCTGCTTCTCCTTCTCCGTCTCTTTCTCCGTCTCCTTCTGCTTTTCCTTCTGCTTCTCATTCTGCTTCTCCTTCTGTTTCTCCTTCTGTTTCTCCTTCTGCTTCTCCTTCTGCTTCTCCTTCTCCGTCTCTTTCTCCGTCTCCTTCTGCTTCTCCTTCTGCTTCTCCTTCTGCTTCTCCTTCTGCTTCTCCTTCTGCTTCTCCTTCTGCTTCTCCATCTGTTTCTCCTTCTGTTTCTCCTTCTGCTTCTCCTTCTGCTTCTCCTTCTCCGTCTCTTTCTCCGTCTCCTTCTGCTTCTCCTTCTGCTTCTCCTTCTGCTTCTCCTTCTGCTTCTCCTTCTCCGTTTTCTTCTCCTTCTGCTTCTCCTTCTCCGTCTCTTTCTCCGTCTCCTTCTGCTTTTCCTTCTGCTTCTCATTCTGCTTCTCCTTCTGTTTCTCCTTCTGTTTCTCCTTCTGCTTCTCCTTCTGCTTCTCCTTCTCCGTCTCTTTCTCCGTCTCCTTCTGCTTCTCCTTCTGCTTCTCCTTCTGCTTCTCCTTCTGCTTCTCCTTCTGCTTCTCCTTCTGCTTCTCCATCTGTTTCTCCTTCTGTTTCTCCTTCTGCTTCTCCTTCTGCTTCTCCTTCTCCGTCTCTTTCTCCGTCTCCTTCTGCTTCTCCTTCTGCTTCTCCTTCTGCTTCTCCTTCTGCTTCTCCTTCTGTTACTCCTTCTCCTTCTCCTTCTTCTTCTCCTGCTTCTTCTCCGTTCCCCTTCTCCTCTCCTCCCTCTTCCTCTCCCTCCTCTTCTTTTTTCAACCTCTTTCTCCTTCTCTTCTCCCTCTTCCTCCCTCTTCCTCTCCCTCTCTCTCTCTCCTTCTTCCTCTTTCTTAACCTCAAAGTTAATTATATTGAACTAGTTGCAATTTGTAGATGATCTTAATTGAAGGCGCGCGCGTCGTCATCAGCCTTTGTGGGCTTGAGAAAAACCAATGCGAAAATTTCCACACTTCAGTTGTTGCTGTTACTGCTGCTGTTGTTGTTGTTGTTGTTGTTGTTGTTGTTGTTGTTGTTGTTGCTGGCAGCGCACACGTTTTAAGGTAACAACTGCTTATCAGACAGCACCATCAATTGACCTTTCGCATGGAGTCGTGTTGCCCAGCTAACAAGAGAGAGAGAGAGAGAGAGAGAGAGGGCATAGCTGGCATTTCATCAGCCAACTGCTCCAAATAAAATACGTAGCCAAGACGCAGGCCCAGTCAGGCCGCTAAGGAAAAGGCTAAGGCCGCGCCGAGCTCTTATCTGCGACGTGCCGGAAAATGCGCTGGGAAAATGAGTCAGGCGAGGGCCAGAGTCAGAGTCAGAGCCACAACCAGAGCCATTGCCTGGGTCTGGGCCTGGGCCTGGTGAACGTACTCGCAAATATGCAATAAAGTGCGCATAAATTTACGCGCGCGCGAAATCAATCTGGAAACTTGCACAAAATTAGCCTTGGCCAGGCAGACGGAGCCCAAGCATAGAGAGACAGAGAGAGAGAGAGAGAGAGAGAGAGAGTCGCGCCACGGCAGTTATTTTTTAGCAGTTACCCTTTTGGCCTCTTAAGTGTGAAATTTGGCCAAGAGTCGTTGGGGCCCAAGCAGCTATCTAGCTGCCTGGGCCATGTTTGGCTCCGGTTGCAGCCTGTCAATAATTGTTGTTAATAACGCAACGCTTAACTTGACGTTAACTCGAAAAAGCTGCCGGAGTTAGCAGCCAGCCAGACACAAGAGCAACAGCAACAGCAACAGCTCCAAGCAGCTCCTATCTCTCCATTTCCATCCACTGAGCTAGTGGCTGCTGGCTGCTGGCTTCCATAGCCTCGCTCCAGAGATGCCCCATGCCGAACACATTTCATTTAATTTAATCAAGAATTGAGTTGCAACGAGTGCGTTAACTGTTCGAATCCAAGATAGCAGTCAGCCGAAGCAGACGCAGCGCAGCTGCCAGCGAGCACTTAAAGTTGCGATATTGCGACTTGAGATATGCATTAAGTCAGTTGTACGATTGCCTATCAGTAATAGAATCTTGCTTAAAGCTTCCAGGTGCTTTCGAAAGCTTCTTTGAGATGCAGAAAAGAATTCAGCTTGAGATATGAGTCTAGATGTCTGGATATACATATATGGATATGTCAATTATATTATCGTGCTAGATTATATATTCAAATGTATGAATAATAGAATCTTGCTTAAAGCTTCCAGGTGCTTTCGAAAGCTTCTTTGAGATTCAGAAAAGAATGGAGTGAAGCTTGAATATATATTTGATACAGATTTTATACTAAACACATTAATATTAGATATAAGTCTTGATGTCTAGATAAGTCTATAATATAATCTTGAATAGAACTTTCATGTGCTTTTGAAAGCTTCTTTAAAAGTATTTGGTATGGACTTACTGTATACCAAAACACATTAATATTATGTTGCTCGAAGCTTCCAGTTGCTTTTGAATCCTTCTTTGAGATCTAGCAAAGCACGG
This sequence comes from Drosophila mercatorum, assembly GCA_961210405.1. NCBI lineage: Eukaryota > Metazoa > Arthropoda > Insecta > Diptera > Drosophilidae > Drosophila > Drosophila mercatorum. The sequence goes on from CAUIUS010000001.1 coordinate 14,851,297, forward strand.
AGCGAAGCTGGAGATATAGATTTGATAATATGCTATTAAATTGACCCTGCTTAAAGCTTTAATGTGCTTTTGAAAGCTTCTTTTACACTGTAACTCAATGTAGGTATGTTTGAGCTACAATTTTAGCTAGACTTTGATAGTTGTATGACTCTAATCCAATCCAAGAGAATGAAAGTAGACTAGAGCTATGATTATTGATGGTTGTTTAAGTATATGTCAGAAATACTATATGTCAATAAGCTTTCATGTGCTTTCAAAGCTTTCTTTTGGCTTATCAATGCGCTTAATTGATACAGTCATTGCAGGCATTAAGTATGGCCAAGCTTTTGTGTGAGGCTTTTGCCAAAACGAAAAAGTGGCGAGAAAAAAAACTAATTTGTATTTATGCCTGGCAGGAGAAGGGGAACAAGTGCCTGGGCAAAGCAGTGCAATATGCGATTGCATTAGTAAATCCTTGTAATCCGCACATTAGTCTCCCTTTTTGGTCTTAGCAAATTACCTTCACAGGAGAGTGTGAGAGGGAGAATGTGAGAGAGTGAGAGAGGGAGAGTGAAGGCAGTGAGTCTTGCGATCTGTTGAACCGTGCTGAGTGTCTGACAAACCACATGCGATTATGCAGGCCCCTTGCCAAAGCAGTCAAGCAAAGTAGCGCGAGAGAGAGAGAGAGAGAGAGAGAGAGGGAGAGTCAGAGGGAGAGTGAGAGGGGTAGAGCGAGAGGTCATGCTGGCTTTCTTGGCTGTGTAACAAATCGTTGAAAATATGCGACGCGTGTGTCGCAGTTTGCAATAGCAACAAGGTGCAGCTGACTGCAGAGAGCCAAGCGAATCGGCCAAATATATATATATATATATATATATATATATATATAGTATATATAGTATAGTATATATGCATTAAGTATATAGATGTTGGCAAAGGCGCCAAAAAGATGGCGGCAAACAAGTAAAAATCGCATGCAATTTGAAGAAAAATATGCGAAAAGTAAACTTTTGAAGCGACGCATTTGTTGCTGTTGTTGCTGCTCCCCCAAGAGTCGAGGGTGTGCGTGCGTGTGTGTGTGTGTGTGTGCCCTGCATAGCCATGAAATGTGCAAGTGCGTTAGCCCCAAAACCAATTTTCAGTAATGACTGCATTTTGCCGACGAGCCAACCAGCAGCAGGAGCAGGAGCAGGAGCAGTGGGAGACGAAGATGAAGTTTGGGCAAGGATGACGACGACAGGCCAAAGGCAGGGGTAGCATATGGCAGCCGGGGGTGGGGTGGTGTTGCGTTAGGATTGGGGTGAATATGTCGGTTTAAATGCACAAAGCGCGCAAAGGACATGCCAAGGACAAACGTTGCTTGAACTGCCGAGACTCGGTCGTCGCCGTCGTCGTCGTCGTCGTCGTCGTCGTCGTCGTCTTCTTGCGTAATTTGCTGCGGCGATGGCGGCAAAACACATCGCAAAATGGCGACAGCATTTGGCCAACACACAAGAACCAACAGAGAGCCCCACAGCCCCACAGCTCCAACAGCCCCACGCACCCACGCGCTGCGAATGCAGCTGCAGCTGCAGCTGAAGCTGAAGCTGAAGCTGGAGCTGGAGCAGCGCTGCGGGTTTTACAATTTTAAGATTTATTTACGTGCTTTTGGGACGAGATGCGGCCAGGATAAGCAGCAGCAGCAGGAAGAGCATGAGGGAGGGGGTAGTTGGGGGAGTTAGGGCAAAGGGAGTTGGAGCTGGAGCTGCATGCGTTTGTTGGCCGCGCCAAAAACTTTGCCAACGCCAGCTGCATACTAATGCTGGGCAAAGTCAGCCAGCGAGAGGGTGTGCGTGTGTCTCGGCTACTGCAAAAGTCAGCCTGTGACCTGTGTTCGTCCTCTAAAGTGAAATATTTTGCAAAGAAGCAGGCGAAATGCAATTTCTACGCGCTTTGCCAAACAAAGCGAGAGAGGGTGAGAGAGGGAGGGAGAGGGGCTGAGGGGGGGGTGTGGGCTAGGATGAGCTGGTTCATGGCAGCCATTGGCCATTGCGTAAGATGTCGACAGAGTCGCTGGGGCGTCATTTAATGCGCCGCCAGTTGTCTTAGCTGCCGCACGGAGCACGCTGGCGACGTCGTTGGCATATTTCATTTTCCGGCTACTTTTTTAGCCGCTTCATTTGACAGCGGGAACAGGGCGACGGGCAACGGGCGACGGGCAACGGGCGACGGGCAACGGGCGACGGGCAACGGGCGACGGGCAACGGGCGACGGGCAACGGGCGACGGGCGCCATCATAATCTCGCAACGAACTCTCAGCCCAATTTCATGGAAAAACGTTGCATGTATCTGAAATGCTTCAGCATTGATAAATAGTTTTGTGCAGTCCCGTGGGGCCAGCCGCCCCGCCCCACGCAACCCCACTTCCGCCCACCCTCTGTGCGGGTTGACTTTCGAAATTAGGAAAATTAATGTGGGAAAATGTGCGCTTGCCCCGAGTGAAGTTTGCAACGGCAGCGGCAACAAACGCATTTCATATATCAAACGAAATGGCGCCCATTTTGAGCGCCGGATAAGAAAGTTGAAGAAAACTCACAGCAGCTGTAAGGGTAGGAGTAGGGGTAGGGAGAAGGGGGAGGAGGAGGAGGAGGAGCTAGGTAGCTGCTTGAATAATATGCGTATTTTCGGCATTTGCGTTTCCGTTTGCTTTGATTCGCAACTTCTTCGAAGCCAAGCGAAAAGTCAACATCCATAATGCATTTACATATATATATATATATATATATATAACTTCGATCGATACAATCACTCTCTCTCTTTCTTTGTTTCATAGTGTGCATTTGCAGTTGCGGCTTTGCTGTGGAGAAGAATCGGTCAGAGGAAGGAGATGAGCAAGCTCTTGTCGCCAGTTCTCAGCTAGAACTAACTGTCATCTAAACCCAATGCTCAGCTAGAACTGAGCTTAACTAACTTTCTAATGTTGTTCTCTGTTAGCGCTGACTTTCACTTAAAGCCCAACCAATTCGAGGCTCAAGATACTACGCCAACTAAGTCCAGTTGCCATTTAGCAAGCGCCTGGCTCAGCATTCTTTGGGCCTTTTTGAGTTACGGCCGAAAGCGTTTAGCTTATCGGCCCGGACACGAGTGTAAATATGCAGGCAGACAGCCAGCCAGACAGACAGGCAGTTAGTTGGAGCGGGCCAGGACCAGGTTTGCCTTCAACACTCGTGGCGACTACTGTTACATGGACGCGGTGCAAAACTGTAAGCAATTTGCATGCGATGCGATAAAAATCGTCTTAAACGCACGATTAATGTCAATTTTATCAATAAAATTATAAATAAAGACATGAAAACGAGCCGAGGCGAGATAAGCGCGAATGAAATGCGAACGCGAGTCACAACAACTGCAGCAACAACAACAAGATGAGGAGCAACAACTGCAACAACAGACACAACAAGATCAGGACAGGCAAATTATTGAGTGTTGCAGCTCGTGTTGCATGCAACGGCAAACGGCAAATGGCAAATGGCAAACGCAGCTGGGCCAACTCCAGGCTCCCTCTCACTCTCTCTTTCTCTCTCTCTCTCTCTCTCTCTCTGTCTGTGTCTTTCGCTGGATCTGATACAAATGCGCAGCTGCTGCAGCAACTGCCACAGCCACAACAACAAAGTGGCAATTCGACTAAAAATTTATTTCATTTCATTCAACATGCTTAGCGCTGCCGCACACTGGGCTGCACTTGGAGGAAGTTTGGGAGCTTTTACTAATCTGATATATAAATTGAATAAATGTGGAAGTTAACTTACAATTTGCCCTGCGCAGCGCTCTAAAGATACTTTTGCATATTTGAGATACTTTTGTATCTCACTTTCTTTGGCTTGATAGAGGAATTGGAATGGTTATTATGATTATAGTAGTAGTCCTACTTCCAGTTGTTAAACTTCTACTCAACTTCAAAAGAATTTACTGAAATACAACCGACTTTCTTTGAAGTATTACGACCCATAGTTCCAGTGCTTTCATTCAAAGATACTTTTCCAACTTTCCTTTGCAGACTTTCAAGAAATGTTCAAGCTACTTCTATACAGAAGCCTATATATAAAAGATACTTTTGTATAAGATACTTTACATTAAGATACTTTTGCATATTCCAGATACTTTTGTATCTTATAATAAAACATAAAAAATGTAGTAAATAAATCAAAATCTATAGTCTATAATTTAAATTCTTTAATCTATATACACTGCGCATAAGCAGTAAAGCGCCGCCTTCTCATTCACCGTAGATGTTGAATATCTTCTATAACACTTGAGTTGGGCTCTTCAAATTTGTTTTCTATAAAACTCTGTTTTATTCTTCTTAAAATAAAATAAGATTGGGCTCTATATCATTTCAGCAAGTATTTTTAAAAATTTGTCGAAAAGAAGCTTACAAAAAAACGGTTGCCATAGTCGTATCCTCAATTGATAACTCCAATTGTTAATATCTCGCTCAATTTGGCCACCACAGCTACCAAATTTTTTGTGTAGACCACAAAACTTATTTTCTTTAAGAAAAATATTACCTGAACAAAATATGAAGTGTGCTCTTTGGAGGAAAAATCCAAGATATGAAAGCTGTAAGATGTATGAAAATTACTATTTAATTTCTTGGCAATTATGAATTCAGTTGAAGAAGCTGAGCTTGAAGACTTCAGTATGCACAGATCTATAATCTGAGCAACTATATATGTACAGACTGTAAAGAATATATCCAATTGCTGCTGCCCCTGCCTCTGCACCACTGTGCGCTGGGCGTGAGTCGGTGCAGATAGTATATATTTGGTGTATTCCCACGCCAAAGGCTACGGCGCGGGTTCAAAACGTTTTTGCCCGCCAAGAGTCAGGCTTCCAATTACACAAAAGATTGCTGAGAACAGCCGCCGAAATGTGCTGCGTTTGGCTTTTCTAGCGAACGCCGCTAGAGCTGCAGTTGGCTCCCGTTGCCAGTTGCAATTTTCATACATTTTGCATTTGCCTTTTTTGCTGGCATGACGTCATGTGTGTGATATCTATGACATATTGTCAGTGTATCTAGTCTAGTTTAGAAGCAGCAAACAGCGAACAGCCAGCGGCAAGCGGCAGCCACTTGTTGCAACGCGCATTTCGCATGCCAAGGCGCCTTTTGCCTGAGCCGCGCGCGATTTGCATAAACGGCGCGATTTTGTTTTCAAATTATGCTTAGCCAAGGGTTGCCGCCCCATTTTAGGGTTGCCTTTGTCGGCAACTGTTTAATGTGCAGCAGCAGCAGCAGCAACAACCATCGACAACATTAAACGTTCTCGATGCCCACAACATTTTCCTAATGAGCGACAAACAATGAACTCAAAAGCAACAACTGTGCGTGTCTGAGTGTGTGTGCGTGTGTGTGTGTGTGTGTGTGTGTGTGTGTGTGTTAATTAATCGGCTAGTGCCATGCGATTCTAATTTGTTATTGCCAGTCTTACGGTTATGGCTCTTGTTCGCTGGCAATTGAGCAGGAATGTTGCCAGCTTGAAGCTCTTGCCCAAGGCAACAAGCGAGGAATATCCATATAGTAATAATAATATATATATTTATATTCACAGATTCATAGAGTAGCTAAAGAAGACTCAGAAAGAACAGCTCTCTCTCTCTCTCACTCTCTCTCTCACTATCTCTCACTCTCTCTCAATGACTGTGGCTCTCTACCTCTCGCTCGCACTATTTTACTCTCTCTCTTTCTCTACTTATTATTTATGTATCTCTCTCAATATATATCTCCATCTACCTGTCCTTCTCACTCTCTTGCTCTGTCCACTGTTTTCTTCAACTTCTCGCCTTCTCTCTCTCTCTTTCTCTATAACTCTCTCTCCGTATTTTCAGCTTCTCTTTCTTTTTGTTTCTCTCTCTCTCTCTCTCTCTCTCTTTTTATTTATCTATATCTCATTTTCAAACTCTCTCTTTCTCTTATTTTCTCTTTTTATCTCTTGCTAACGCACACTCTCTCAGGCTGTTCTCTCTCTCTCTCTCTCTGTCTCTGTCAGTCTTTTCTTTCATTTTATTCACGCTATCTATATCTTCCTTCCTCCCTAGCTCTCCCTCCCTCTCTCTCTCTCCCTTTCTCTCTCTCTCCCTTTCTCTCTCTCTCATTCTTTCTCCTTTTCCCCTCCTCCACAACTTTTATTTCCCGCACTAAACTTAATTCTCTGACAACTTCACCTTTTTCCGAGCTTGAGCCGCTCAGCGATTTCTTTGAGCAGCTTCGCTGTGCAGTAGCTAACTGGGGCCTGGTCACAATTCAGCTGTAATTACGGCTTACTAAATCAAAGTGTGGCCCGCCCCCTTTTCCAGGGCAATCGAGCGGCCTTTCTCGCCCACGTTGACAACTTGAAAATAAAGCAAAGGCAATGGCAAAGGCAGAGAAAAAATCTAAAGATCAATGGCAAAATGCCGACCGACGATCCGCATAGGTGCGACTACAACAACAGCAACAACAGGACCAGCAGCAGCAGCAGCAATAGTGACTGCCATAAGGAAATTGCAACTCCAACTGCAACTGCAACGACGGCAAACGGCAGCAGCAAATTAAAAGCCAACTTCGAGTTCTCGAATGCGAATGCGAATGCGAAGTCGGTGGCTGGCATATTGAAATAAGATCAATATCGCTCTGAGCAGCGCGTAGTTGCGTTTAAAAATATAACTACGATTGTTCTGCCCAGCAATAACAACAGCAACAACAGGAGCAACAACAACAACTGTCAAACAAGCAACAAGACATATTACGGGCGCGGGCTGCCCCATCGAGACCCTCGAGACTCATTTACAACTTACCGAATGAGTGTTGTGTGTGCCTGTGTGTGTGTGTGTGTGTGTGTGTGTGTGTGTGTGTGTGTGTGTGTGTGTGTGTGTGTGTGTGTGTGTGTGTGTGTGTGTGTGTGTGTGTGTGCCTGTGTGTGCCTGTGTGTGTGTGTGTTTTGAGCAACACTTTACGCCAAATCGATTGTCCTGCTTTAACAGATGTTGAGCATGGAGTTTTGAAGGTGTTTTTCCGCCAGTTGCCCGCGTTCAGGCAGCCGCCGCAGCTACTTGGAGCTGATCGTGAGAGCAGCTAATGCTTGGCTGGAAAAGGCTAGAAAATAACTAAGCTTTAAGCTTCTGATATAGATTTCTATTTACAGCTTATCTAAAGTTTTTATTATATAACAAATATTTACATCAAATCAAAGTTCATTATTAGATTTACTTAACGATTCCTTGATCCTTGAACAGCTACAAACTTTATGCATATTTTCTATATTCTTGTAGCTAAAGTATCAGCATTTTTTTCTGTTATACTCTGTTTAATTCTTTTTGAAATAAACTAAAGTTGAGCTTCATACCATTTCAGCAAATATTTTTTAAAAATCTTTGAAGAAAAGCTTACAAAAATAAAAGGTTTCAGGCAATGGGCTATCAGCAAGGCTCAGCCAAATTCAGTTGTCTATATCTCGCTCACTTTGCCAAGCAAAGTCATCAAACTATTTTTGTAGACCATAAAGCAAATCTTCTTCAAGCAATGCACTACTTTAGTTATATATATAGCTTTATCTGTGAAGGACAACTCACAGAATGAAGATTGCTTTGATTCCCGTATTCAGAATAGAAGTTCTACAGAGGCTGCAGGAGCTGTGTTTCTAGCTCGAAAATGGCTAACTGGCTTATAGCTGACAGCAGTTTTGGCTGTTTTGTTGTGGTGCTGCTGTGGTTGCTGCGGTGCTGTTGCTGGTTGTTGATGCCGCTTCAGAGGCACCGCCGCAAATGCCGCCAACGCCGTCGCATAAAAACAATTGTTGCTCATGTTGTTCTTGTTGCTGCTGCTGTTGTTGTTGTTGTTGTTGTTCGTGTTGTTGTTGTTGTACGCAATTTAAATGGAATTTCTGCTACTGGGCTCACATTGATCGCCATAAATAATCGCTATAGCAGCCGCAGCCGCAGCCGCAGCATCAATGGTGGCGGCAACTGCAACGAGCAACGAGCAACGTGCAACGTGCAACAACAACAGCTAACAACTACGTGCAACGGCGGAGCAACGGCGGAGCAACGGCGACCGCATCTCAGATGGCGCGATAAGGTAATTGGACTATTATGTCAAAAAGTATTTGGCGTTTAAGAAATATGGCCTGGCATTTGACATTTCGGCAGGCAGTAGTCGCTGCTCGGCCTGGCCTGGCCTGCCCCAAACCCTTTTACCCAGCCACCCCCAGTCCCGAGTCCCCCCTCAGCCCAAGTCTTGCAACAGTTACATTTGCAATTGCCACAGAACAAAAGGTGCACATTAAAAACTGTTCGCTGCTCGCCTTTCTGTGTTCTCTCTGTCTGTTGCCAGTTGCCAGTTGCCAGTTGCTGTTGCCGTCGCTCTTGATATCGCGATTGCATTGATCAACACAGAGAGCAGAGCGGAGCTGAGGCTCAGTTGAAACGCATTGTCCCTGGCAAATGATCAAAGCCAAGTGCGTGGCAATATAATTGATTGGCTTTCGCTTCGAATTTGTGATTCCTGTTTCGGGCCACGCTCTACAGCTAAATCGGCAAGTGTTGAATGCAGTTGCATGTGCAACTGTTGCACTATTTGTGGAGTTACATATGTATGTACATATATGCGCCGCTTCTTCTTTATCTTGAGGTGCTTAGTTAAGATCATCATTATTTATTATATATTTCTGTTATTAATATTTCAATATTAAATATGATCTGTCTACATAAATTGAGTAATTTGATCTCTATAAAATATATATTTATATAAATATATTTTATATATATTTTTAAGTATCTCAAATATATTTTTGTCACATTTTTATATTTTCAGATATTTAAATTATATTTGCAAGTCGAATAATATATTTTTTATATTTGTTTGCCAATCCAAAATAATATATAAATTTTTAAAATATTTTTCGCTATTTTTAAGTATTTCCAAATATGTTTTAATATTTTTCTATATTTAAAAAAAAATTCCATATTTTAAATAAAATAAAATAAAGAAATAAAATAAATTAAAATAAAATAAAATATATATAAAAATAAAAATAATAATTTTACACAAATTTTGCATACTAAAATTAATTTATATTTCGTTTGATTGTATCTCAAAGATACTTATACTCTGTATATACATATGGATATAAAATATTAAAAAATATTTATTTATTTATATTTTTATATATTTATTCACAAGTTTAATCTCCAAGTCATTCAATTGCCTATCTTCCACTCTCCGCAAAATAGATAATATTTAATCAATTTTTGTTTCTAGCTCAGCCACTTTAAATTGATTTCTGCTTCTTCTACTTCTTCTTCTTCTTCTTCTGCTGTTTTTCAGTTAACGTCAACGGAATTGGCTCACGCTTCGAGTGCTTTGCATATCGGAATTCTACCAGCTGACGCAGTACATTAAGCCAATAGAAATATGGTCAGACGTGAAGCAGTCGTGGCCGAGCGGTTAAGGCGTCTGACTAGAAATCAGATTCCCTCTGGGAGCGTAGGTTCGAATCCTACCGACTGCGAAGACAGATTCAAGAATTTTTTTGCAGTTTCTTTTTTTTCATTTTTAAGAGAGCGAGAGAGAGTGGGAGAGTATCGCTTACATTAATTAAGCCAAGTCAAGTCGTAGCTTTTGCAACTTTAACGAGATACACAATCTTTTTTGCTGCGCTGGGGGCAGCTGGCGTCTTGTGTTTTGTTGCTGAAAACGTCATCGTCTTTAATGTATTTATTACATTTATTAAACACACATACAAAAGGCATTAAAATGCCATGGCTCGCATCTAATTAGCGCAACGGCCAGGCCATCGGCAGTGGCAGCGGCAGCGGCAGCGCTATGCAGCGTACGAATCCTCTTTAGTCCAATGGAAAATTGGCGTCTCCGTCGCACAGTCAGCCAAAAAAAAAAATAAATAAATAAATAACAAAAAAAGCAAGAAAAATGAAATAACAAGATGAATTACCTTTTGCCACTGCACGTGAAACTGACACGCGAATGTGTGTGCGATGGACAGCCCGGTAGGTAGAATGCTTAAGGTGTGTAGGCAGGCCGGCAGGCCGGCAGGCGGGCAGGTATATAGCTGTTGTACAGGTGAAGTCCCTGCCGAGTCGCCGTTTACCGCTGCTCCGCCTGTCCGCTTGTCCGCTTGTCTGCTTGTCCTCAAAGTTCTGGCCATGCCACACATGGCTTTCAACACGTTCTTGTTTTGGTTTTTTTTTTTTTTGGCCATTTCTCTGGGCTCTGGCTCTGGCTGGGTCAGCTGCCTTGAAAGTGCTGCGTGACGTCGCGTCGCGTCGAGTCGCGTCTTGGTTGCCGTTGATGGCTCAATTCATTTGTTGTCTGCTGCCACTTTGCCAGTTCGCCGAAATGCATTTTTAATTTAATTTCACTTTGAATAATTTCGCTGGGCGCGCGCATTAAAAAATGTTTAACATAGCAACAGAGCCATTAAAATTACCTTTACGGCTCAAGATGGCCGCCTTTTCGATTTGGATTATGCTCTCTGCCGCCTTCTCTCCCCTCCCCTCCCCTCCCCTCCGCTGCTCTTCCCTTTTAATTGCCGCGCCTCAATTATGATAATATGTTGGCCGAGCTCTTCTAGTTATTAAGACTTTGTTTTTTTTCTTCTTTTTCTTTTCCTCTTTTTTTTTGTGTTTTGCATAAATTCCGGCTTGGATTATACGCAAATCGCAAAGTCGCCGGCTCATTTTCCATTTCACATTTTCATGCATTTAATTGGGCAGCCAGCCACATCGACGGACTGCCAGATCCGCAGCTGCCCGGGGCAGTCGCTGGACTGGGAACCTCCTCCATCGGCTGCGATTACATTCTAATTATGTAACATTCTTATTAACCAAATGATACGCAAGAGAACGGGAGAGAGAAGCAAAAGGGAGAACACAGAGTGCAGCGGAGAGAAATGGGTTTAGTTGAGGCGCAGATACTGTAGGAGTGATACATATATCAAAGTATACAGGTTAATGTATTCATATATAGATCTAGATCTATATATATAGTTATATATACTGATCTGATCAACCTTTCATATCTATAGCAAAGATACTTTTGAGTTCTTGAGTTACAGACTTAATCTGTTTATATCTTTAAGATACAATTACTTGCTGTAAGTCTTAATACTTTTTAAAGTTCTAAATCTACTTTTCAATGCTTTTGTGTCTTCTAGATACATTTTGTTATTTTTTATGTTTAGAGAAACAAATTCGAGAAGTTTCCATCTGAAAGATAAATGCTGATACTTTTGGTGTTTCCGAGATATATTTCTTACTTGTTAACTTCATGATACGCTTTGTTGCTCTTTGTATCTTAAAGATACTCTATGATACTTTTGCATTGTAGAGATACGCCTTGACACTTGCTTTATGGCTGTACTTGAAAATATTTTAATTTGGAAATTTATCTTCTAGATACATGTTTGATTCTTAAAGATACATATAAAGATTAGTAAAGATACTCTTGCATATCACAAATGTTTGCCATAGCTCATATACATATGTATGTATGTCAACTATAATTTTGTATCTTAAAGATACACGTCTATAGATTGATGTTGAATATTGCATTCAATATTACTGAAATATGTATTCGACCTGCACTTTGACTATAGATTTAATTAAATTGAAAGGCAAATGCAGAGCTAACTTTATGGCAGAATTCTTAAAGCTCAACAATGCCTAAGCAACGCACAGAAATTTGCTTACACAGAATGTATTATATATTATATGTTTATAGCTCTCACACCAATTTCATATCCCTGAGGCTGCCTTCGTCCACTATAGATAGTTTTGTATATTGTTTTCAGACACTCGCCTAGCATTTTAAGATAATTTTGTAATTGAAGAATTTCCAGCTTGCAGCTACACTAATTTCTACAAAATGCAACTTCATATTCATAACAAAAACGTGCTGAACACACAAAAGATACTTTTGTATCTTATAGATACTTTTCCCATTTACTTTGCTCTCTCACAAACAGAATCATAACTTAAGGCTCCATTTGCTTTGCAACTTGAAGATACTTTTGCCATCTCTCAGATACTTATGACTGCTGGCCACTAATTACCGCTAATGCGCTCGATGACGAAACTGCGTCGCGTGGACTTTTTTGGCACACAACTATTTGGTACACGCCGCTCGCACGCTCATTGTGAATAGTGCGATTGTAGTCACAGTGGCCGCAACAATCCGTTTTCTGTGTTTTCGCTGCGCAAATGTCGGCAATGAATTGTTGCCGTTGCCATTTATGTGGCTCTGGCTGCGGCCGTTGACGCTTTTGCCCAAATTCGCATATCAGACATCAAACTTCAAAGTCCGCAGCATTTCAACGTCCTCGTGCCGCCTCTCGACCCCCCTGCTGCCAGCTGGCAAAAATGAGCTGCCAAAGATTTGAATATTGTGCATTTGTGTCATAGCCGCAGCGAGTGAAATATTTTTGTATTTGTTTTGAGTGCGCATGTTGCAAGACGCTGATCGAGTACGTTCGTCCAGCTGTCGCCGTGCAACATGTTGCGAGCGCCACACACACACAACTGCCCCTCGCCCCTTGGCCCCTGCCGCTTGTCAATTTCAGAATTGCGCCATGTGACAGGCGCCCAGACGAATACCAAACAAACAAAACCTCAGCTCAAGCTCTCTCTCTCTCTCTCTCTCTCTCTCACACTCTCTTGCTCTCTCGCTCTACACGATATCCGTCGAGGAGCTGCGGACGATCAGTGGACAACGATGCGTGCCTGGTCAGCGCTTGTCGTTTAATTGAAAGATGTCAATTTGCGTTTTCGGTGGCAACGACGCACAAAGTGCGTTGCGCAACGACAGCAGCGACAGGCGCACGACTAGTGAATACCCTGCAAAGGATATGCTGAATGAGTATATCTCAATAGTGTTTATGATAACTGAATCTTATGATGTCTGCATATCATATATGCTTAAGAGTTGTATTATTTGTAATAGCCTGACTAGGCAATACCCTGTAAATAGTACTCAAGAGGTATGAACTAAGTTAGAAGCTAATCTTATTATTATTATCTGAATAGTCATGTAATATCTAGATAGATATAAATAATACAAAACATTTGCAAATGCCTGACTAGCACATACCCTGTAAACGATAATTCATAAAGCTCCAGTAGGAATTGCCTACAGCTTGCCTGCCATACAGGACTCTTGGACACTTTATCTTGGTTTCCACCAATTTCCTTCGCAAAGTGCATACCCTTCATTAGCCTTTTCGTGTAGGGTATAACAACGGCATACAAAAAGTCGCTGGCACTGCGGGCCCCCCGAAATAAATTGCAACCAAATTGCCAAGCGTCAGCGACGCTATCAGCAACATTTATCAGCTTAAGGGGAGTGTGAGAGACAGAGCGAGAGAGAGAGAGAGAGAGAGAGAGAGGCGACTTAAGCAGGGAAAGCAAAGAGGGTTTCAGAATGCAATAGCAGTTGCTGCTGTTGCTGTTGCTGTTGCATGCTGTTATAGGCTGCATGCTTTATCGCAATATTTAATTGGCAAAATATGCGTCTAAACGCACATAAATTGCATTGCTAACGCGTTTGTTGCGTCTCGCAGGCCGCACGCCAATTACCCAACAGCAGCAGCAACAGCAACAACAACAACAAGAACAGCCGCAGCAGCAACAACGGCAACGGCAACGGCAGCAACAAACATTATTGGAGGCAGCATCCGCACGCAATGTCAAGGCATTTCACTCAATTGTTGTTGGTGCGGCGGCAATTGCTGTGCGGTTGCTGCAACAGTTGCTAACCTGCCGCAAATGTCACAATTGGCGAGTCCATGTCCGCAACTGGAGGCATCGGCTCCCAGTGCCCGATGCCCGAGACGCTCGACTGACACTTGACTGAGGCGAGCGTCTTTGGCTTTGCGGCTGCAGCTCTTGCGGCTTGTTAAATTGTCGCAAAGTTATGAGCCAAGGATTTGGCATAGTCAGTCGCAACTCGCAACTCGCAATTCGCAAGTTGCCCCGCTGCACGTTGCTGTCCAGCTGACGGTGAATTAAACGTTGCCTGGCTTTGGGTCACTCAAGCGCTATGCGAATGAGTTTTGCATATTTGCCATTTCTTTTTTGTTCTCGGCAAAATTGCGCATTTTCTGATTGGCAGTCGTCGGGGCAGAAGTCTCTCATAGCTTTAAGCAGCAAAAGAATCTTTCAGATGCATGAAACATGCAACTGCGCTGAAGAGACACACTCGCATTAATGAAGTCGTAATGCGAGCGGGTATCTTAAAGGGGCTGAAGTAGAAGTAGTATCTGAAGGATAAATGCTAGCTGCAGGCATGTAAAAGATACAACTGCATAAGGATATGTAAGGATGTTGGCAGGCAAGTATCTTTGCTTAAGAGCGAGCTTACTTGGATTGCAAGTACGGAGAGATTAAGCTGCATTGCATGCATCTTAAAGATACAGAAGTCACTTAAAGATACAGAAGTCACTTAAAGATACATACATACATGCGAAAAAGTTAAGCCAAAAGTATCTTAAAGATACAGCTGCTGACATTCAAGTATCTTTAAGATGTACAAGATAAAGCTTATGTCTATTGCAAGCATAAGCATATTGGAAGTATCTTAGTGATATGAGAATAAACTTGAACAAGCCATGGTCTACTGCAAGTATCTTAAAGCACAAGCATCTTGACGATAAGTTTGGATATAACTGAACAAAAAGGTCAAACATATAAACTATATGCTGAGAGTATCTCAAAGACAGTTCTCAATAAGTATCTCGGCGAGACAACTCGGATAAGTCAAGGTCTATAGCAAGTATCTCACAGATACATTTGGGCATAAGCATCTTCATTGGAAATATACGGAAAGTATCTCAAAGACACTTAAGAATGAGCGAAGCTCTATGGAAAGTATCATAACCATATTTCAAGAGCATCTCAAAGCTGCAAAGTATCTAAAAAGTCTCAGTGCTGAAACAAAAACCAAAAGAAAGTATCTTAAATATGTATTAGATCGAACTACTACTACCTGCCACTCTCTCAATTGCAAGTATCTTACCGTCGAAAAGCAGCGGCAGCTTTGCCAATACAATACGAACTAGAAACAGTGCTGCAGCAGTAATGTCATTAAGCGTCTTTCTTATGCTGCTCGAGCGCACTCAAAGCATAATTGCATCTAATAGATACACTCACAAAGCTCGCAGGAGCAGCGAAGCAGCAAGGATGCGTGATGGCAACAGCGGCAAGAGTCGCCAGCGCATATAGAGTGCAAGCAATCCGATTGTATCTGATAGTCACAAAAGTATCTTTTCTATACGCAGCTTTGTGGCAGGTACGCAGCTGCAGCCACCACAGACTCAACATAAATGATGCATGAAAAACTGAACTATTGTCTTCGATAGCGAAACAATTGAAATTGAAACTTGTAAGAAATACTAAATAAATACAAAATACAAGGTGCAAAGCTGCTGTTGTAAGGGCTGTCCACATATGTAAGTCTGATAGGAAAGTAAGTTGCTATTTATCATAAACGGTTTCAGATATATTTCGACAACTTTAACTTTGTTTAAAGTTGTATTCATGCCAATTCCGATAAAGTATAATACTATTTCAATGGTACCCGAAACTTGGTTTTGAGCGCAATGCTTGCTGCTTGTTGGATCCATACTTTTATGATTCGGTACGGCATGGAAAGTTATTTCGGTAAATTGAATAAATAGATATGCCAAAGTTTAATTGGCAAGCCCTATTAAATGTTTGAAAAGTAAAATATTTACAATATCTTAAACAGTTGCTGAAATTTAAGCATTGTAAATACTATCAGACTGGCTGGGTCAAGCCTTTTTGTGCAGAGCATAACTAGAACTCATTTCACACTCCAACAAATAATACAAAATTCAATGAAAGCGGCATCTATTTGGAGGCAATTCTCAACTATTGGGACTTCTGTTCTTCCCAGTATTTATTTATTTGAAATTTACAGACTACTTGCACGAAGACAAGCAGCTTAAAGCCGCATAAGAGCATAGCTGTGCAGCCAAAGCACTTGAGCACACAATGTTAAACACATATAGCTATAGTTGGCTATATATATACTAGACATATATATATATATATAGTATATATATCTGGCACATCTGTGGCACACAATAATTGCATTTTGTGCAAGTTTTTTTTAATGCTCAGCGACCGCGACCTTCGTTAAAGTTGTGAAACTTTGGCTTAAAGTTCAAACTGGAGCACAACTATTTGCCCCAAATGCATGACACACAGATACACATGCGTGTGTGTGTGTGTGTGTGTCTATGGCAAGCATGAACTATGCACGAACTGCGCCAACTGAATTTATATAACTCTTTTATTTCCTATATATAAATGTATACATATATATATATGGATATATATATAACATATATATTATATATATATTTTTTTTCTCTATATTTTGATTTGAATGCTCTGGTCTGGCGTCGCAGCTGTTTTCGCGCTTGCCGCAACTTGAGCAACGTCCTTGGCTGTTCGTCCTGCTCGTCCTGGCCGTCCGGGCCGCACACTTAAGCCTTGCACTCGACGTGTTGTTGTTGTTGCGGCTGCTGCCTGGCTGCTGACTGTCTGCAAAGTTTTCCATATTTTTAGTGCAGCAGCGAACCAGCCAAGCCCAGCCAAGCCAGCCCAGCCAAGCCAAGCCAAGCCAAGCCAAGCCAGACAGCCAGACAGACATTTGGAGTTTCCCACTTTGCAATAAGTTTCAAACTTAAATAAGGATAATAAAATGCTTTCGACTGCGCTGCAGCAGCAACATCCTCCAAGCGGCAGCAGCAGAAGCATTAGAACTCTGATATGGTGCATGCCCCATGAGCTGTACCCCCAGCTGCCGCCTCACACCTACCCGCCCGCCCCCTCCTTACCCCTTTCAGCAGCCAGCATACATATTCTTGGGCCCGACTCGCTCGCTCTCTAGACTTGTCTGGCGTCCTTGGCTTGGTCCTGCTCTATGTCTGTGCACTGTCTGCTTGCAACGCAACCTTGCCAAGCACACCACACCCCGCCCAGTCGCCACCCCTTACCCTTACCGCCCCCGCCACCCCCTACCGCCTCGGCTCTCCAACAAGTTCTCGTTCTAGTCCGTGATTCACTCTTGAACAACTTTTTAACATAATGAAATCAAATAAAATGTAGGTAGACGCTTTATGCAGCGAACGTCGCTTGTGCCACATAATAACACACACACACACACACATGGATCTCTATGTGTGTGTGTGTGTGTGTGTGTGTGTGAGTGTGTGTGTGTTTGCGAGCATAATAAAATATATTCCAGTTGTCTGCTGGCAACGCCAACTGCGGTTCCTGTTGCTGGCTTCTCCTCCTCGACCTCCTTCTCCCTCATCCTCCTCTCCTTCCTCTTCATCTTCTGATTGTTGTTGTTGTTGTTGTTGCTGGTGTTCAACACTTTCGCTTTCAGCGAGTCAAAGAGCGCACTTTCAATTACAAAGCAACAACTTATGGTCAGCGCCAACCGACTGAATGCAATTTTTATTGCAGATTCAGCAAAGCTCTCAGACTTTCAGCCAGCGAAACCATTTTTGATTCTCGCGGAAAGTTTGCTTTAATATTTTAATTCGTAATTAACTGACCGGAAAAGAACTGCAAACAAAGTTCGACTTTTCATGGGAAATTTCATTTGAAATTTTATTATTCTTTTATTAAATTTAAATATTAAATAAATTAATAATGATAGTAATTTAATATGAATTCAATTATTTATTTGAAATAAATATTAATGCTATTTGAAATGAATATTAAATAAGTTTAAAATAAATATTATTACATGAAAATAAATTTAGTTAATTAAATAGCTCATTTATTAATATTTATTATTAATTATTTTTATTTTATTTTATTTATTTATTTTATTTATTTTATTATTTATTTTGCGCATGACAGAAAATAAGTATTAAATAAATAAGAGTGTTTAAAGAATTCCATTTGTATCGTCTCGTAGTATTTTATCCGTATTGCTCAGCTTGATAAGATGAGAGTATACATATGTATATTCTCAATTTCTCTCTCTCTCTCTCTCTCTCTTCAATTGCGACGAAGTGGCTAGCCTTCTGACTGTTAGAAGGACCGACTGATGGGTAACTGTAAGCAAGTCAATAGTCTTAAGTATATGAATCAGCAGAGTAGTTTTCATAATAATATTATAAATAATATACATAAGTAATAATAATAATATATAATATATAGCTTTCTGACACTACTACAGCAGTTATATTCCAGTGACAACAGACTTGATATTCGGTGATATTTGTATAATATAGTAATTTGGTGAGTCTTTGATGTTGTGTTTGCCACATCGGAATATGAACGAACTTTGCTTGTTCAGCTCGCCTATGCTATCTGACAGGAGACTCCAGTCTACTATGTCGGCAGTTAACTTAACTTTGTGTAGACTTCAGATTAATGTACTTTATATATCTTTCTTTCTATCCACTCATAAGTAAAACACTTCCAGAGCTTTGCTCCTGAGCTTCTATGTACATTCACTCATATAATAACAATAACTAGCAAATTAAATGCAAGTTGTAAATGCGAATGGCTCGAAGTGAGCTTTAAGCACAGCTGAGCCGGACAAAGGCCGAGGGGGATAAGAAAATCGATAATGCGTATCAATGGACTTGCGAGTGAGGACAATCGGACTGCTGATTAGGCCCCAGACATGGTCGCTGCCAATGGCTGGCCGGACTAACTATACAACTATTCAATTGCCTCGCCACTGCGCTCGCCTGCCCGCCTCCAATTGGAATCCCAATTGCAGCTCCGCGCTGCGGCAGTGCTTGTAACCCGAATTGCTGACTCCAATTGAGCGGCATGACAAAGGAGCCAGTGGTTCGATTGTTCCACACTGACTGACTGACTGTCTGTCTGTCTCTCTCTCTCTCTCTCTCTCTCTCTCTCTCTCTCTGTGTCTTTCTCTGTCTGTTTGTCTGTCTGCTTGGCATGTTTTAAATAATATTGCAATTGCTTGAACGGGCGGCTGCTGCTCATTTCGCTAAACAGCCGTTGGCAAGAGCAACTCGGACGTGGACTCGTCATCATTTCATGCGACAAATGACAATTGCAGAGCAAGCGACACAGCTTTACACACGCCCTCCTCTAGCCCATGCCCCTCTCTGTGTGCTCTGGCCTGCCAAAAGTGTTGGCCACATTATTTTGTGTCCTGCCGGACTGCAGTTTACGAGCGGCTTGACTGCTGCTGCCTTTACGAGGCAGGCGAAAATTATGTCTACTACGTTTTGCAGTCGCCGTGGGAGTGGCAGTCGGAGTAGGAGTAGCAATAAGAGAAGAGCGTGTTCAGAGCCTGTTTGGCTACAATTTTAACAATTTAAAGTGCAAATTCAAATAGACTAGAAAAGTTACTTTTATTGAAGACATTTAGATAGGATTTTAGAGGATTTCTCATTTTAGTATTTTCTATATCATTCAGCTATCAAGGCACTGTTCAAGCATATCTTTAAGCACTTAAAGTTATCTTATAATTCATAAGAGTTAGGAGCCTAAACTGCCAAATATTAGAGTCAAGTTATATATTGAGCATCTGAACGGTTCTCATTCAGATCAGCAAAACGAGGATTGCTCGAGGAAGCAAGAGGCACATGTTCTAGCCTCAATATGTCATTCATGGGCATCTTTTGATACCATCAAGTGGAATTTGGAAACTTCTTTGAGTATAGAAGTCGAACATTGCTGGATTTACGCTCAACTGCTCTGAGTATTGACATATAAGTATTCTATTGTGTCTCAAAAGGGACATGCTCTGACTGAGATATTCTTGTCAAGGAAGCAATAAATAGAAGTAGAATAAAAATTTATCTTAGAATAAGTTAAGATGTAAAAATACTGCTCATAAACATATTAATCTAGATCCCAATTGGAACTGATCTCTAACAGTTATGAATGTTTCGAAGAAATGCGAGAAAATATATACCAAAATTTGTATGATTCCTGAAATAACCTTTACGAATAAACTTTCCATTCTAAAGATATATAAATGATATAATAATATAATTTAATCTATATACATATGTACGTAAATATATGATCTGAAAGAGAGAGACATAGAGAACGAACCTCTCTCTCTCTCTCTCTCTCTCTCTCTCTGACTCGTCTCTTCATCGTTTACATATTTAGGAGTCAAATTAATTTTAAGCAGAATATTTTCGACAGGCTTTCTATTTCAGACACGCATACACACACACACCAACACACACACACACACACACACACACACACACACACACACACACACACACACACACACTCACACACTCACACACACACACACACACACACACTCACACACACACACACACACACACACACTCTCATACTTCAATTGTTTGTCTTAAGCTCAGCTTGGCTTTGGCCTCTGCCTATGGCGCCCAGTTCAGCTCTGCTCTGCCCCCCCTCCCCCCACACACACCCCCTACCACCCACTTGGCTCACACTTTTTGGCGTTTGCTGTGCTGGGCTTCATTCCGTGCGCTGTCGTCCATCAGTGAAATAAAAATGTCACTCCCATTGCAATCCATCACGTGACAAATGTCTCTCGCTCTCTAACCAGCTCGCTCGCTCTCTCGCTCTCGCTCTACCTCCATCCCCATCTCTATCTCTGTTCCTCTGGCGTGTGTTTGTGCTTGTGGCGTAAATGTGCCGAAAAAAAAGAAGAGGAAGCAAAAAGAATGCTGCTCGTCCGGCCGGCACAGGACGCCAGCCAGAGTCGGAGCCAAGCCAAAGCCAAAGCCAAAGGCAAAGCCAAAGCTGGGCCCCAGCCTCAACCCAAGGCCAGGGACGCTGGCCCCCAGCTGGAGCCGGAGCAAGGAGCAGGCCCAGGGCCAGGACGATGCCAACGACGAATGACGTGACATGGCAAAACTTTTAGTTTGCCTGACAACACGCAGCGTGCGAGGGCGGACAGGACGAACGGGCGAAGGGACGAAGGGACGAACGGGCTGCAGTGCCCGTCAGCTATGCTGATGCCACATAGGGAGGGGCGTGGCCGTTGGCTGTTGTCACACACACACACACACACACACACACACATGTGTGTGTGCTGCAGCGCTGCACTGCCTTTTTTTCTGGCTCTTTTTATATTTGTTTTTATTTTGTTTTTATTTTTATACATTTTTTTTCGGCTTCGCTCTGTTATTTTGATGTGCCTTTAGCCGCTGCTGCTCGTCCTTTGGCTTAGCTTTTCTCTCCCTCTCTCTCTCTCTCTCTATCTCTGTTGTTGTAGATTGCATCCAAAATTTATGTTGTCGCCCCCAAAATGGCGGCCATTCGCGCCCAGTTTCGCTCGAGTCGATTATTTATAAGCAGTGACAGGCTCGCGTCAACTTGATGATAAACTATGTTTGTCGCGCGGCCCTAATTGAAAATAATGCAGCAGAGAAAGAGAGAGAAAGAGGGAGAGAGAGAGGGAGATAGGCACACTCACGCCCGCACACACACATAGGCGCGTCCCACTGGACGTATACGCAACGTCACGAATATCCGTGCGGAGCGAGGGCGCTGCAAATCCTCCCAGCGGCGACGGCCATAATAAAAGCGACCAAAAAATGGCGCAGCCCCAAAAATTGCAATCAAGTGCAAAATTGCCGACGTAAACGATGGCAGACTCGAGCGCCAAGCGCCAAGCGCCAAGCCTCAGCTCCAGCTCCAGCTCCAGCTCCAGCCAAGACGACCAAAAAGAGGAGAAAACGGAACAAAATGAAAATAAGAAACTGCAGCCAGATGCCAGGACACGTACGGGCAACGTGGACGCCATCGTCAGTGCCATCATCGTCAACAGAGCTGAAGCTGCTGCTGCTGTTGTTGTTGTCGTCGTAAAAACAAACTGAAGGCAGCTCCGAAAACAGCCCAAGCACCAGCGATAGGAGTCCTAAGGAGCCAAAAGACTCAGCAGAGCAGGAAGCAAGAGACCAAGGCGCAATTGCAACAGATGCCAGCGAAAGGAGGCGACTTGCTGAATGCTCTATCAGCAGGCAGGCAGTGAAGATGAAGCTGAAGTAGAAGAGAAGAAGAAGAAGTAGGTGAAAAGGTTGAAGAAGAGGTAGAAGAAGTGGGAGGAGAAGATGGGCCAGAAAGAGAAATAGAAGTGGAAGAAAGAGAGAAAGGAGTAGAAGACGAAGGAGGAGACGTATGAAGAAGTAGAATAAGAAGAAGTAGAGGATGGACAAGAAGACGGAAGTAGAAGTAGGATGTAGAAGGAGGAAGAGTTGAAGAAGGGGAAGAAGAAGTAGAAGACGAAGTGTAGGGAAGAATTCGAAGAAGAACTATAAGTGGGAGAAGAAGAAGATAGACAAGATGACAAAGAAAGAAGGGACGAGGAAGTAGAAGAAGAAGTGGGAGAAGATGTACGAAGATGTAAATGAAGTGGAAGATGGACAAAAAGGAGGAGCAGAAGTAGAATGAGGAGAAGGAGAAGAAGCAGTAGAAGAAGCAGAAGAAGACAGATAAGAAAAGCAAAAGTTGAAGTGGAAGTATAGCAAGAATACGAATAAGAAGTTGGCGAAACAGAAGCTGAAGATGATAGACGAAGAAGATGATGATAAGTAGTAGTAGAAGAATATAACTAGGAGCAGGAAGAAGAAGGACAGGTAGGGAAATATAGAAAATATTTAAGTTTGGGCTTCTGGATTCTGATTGGATAAGTTGACATACCCTATTAGAGTGTGTGGTCCCATCAGAATCCAGGAAATTAGAAAGCTGTGAATGCTGCCTCAGCTTGCATGCTCGGCTATATCGTATCTGCCTAACTATTTATATAGATCGATAAATATCTAACTATATATCCAAATATACATCTAATTATCTATATATGCATCGATCTACCCATCCATCTCTCTATATATCCATCTATCCACCTATCAATCTATCTAGCTATCTACCCATCTATCCATCCATCCATCAATCTTTCCATCTGTCTACCATTCTCTCTATCTATCTACCCATCACTGCATCTATATCTCTCGAAAGCTAGATCCATTTCCAACTCTAAGCTGAACTTTTGACTCTAGAATCTCACTCGAGGCCCACTTCTGTCAACTGCTGTTGGCTCGGGCTCTGCCTTGCTCTGAGCCACGCTGAAGACATTGCGAATATGCCGCAAACTCTGGAGCATCTCGTGGCAGTGGAGCAGCAAAAAAGCAGGCAGCAGGCAGCAGGCAGAAATTCCATTAATTTTTGTCCTTCTTAGCGCTGGGCTGGCATTGGGTTCGGGGGGCCGTTCGGTTTGCGATTGCGATTGGGCGCCATCGAAAGGGGGGCAGACAGGCATAGGGCTGCGTGCCACAGTGTGGCAGCTTTGGCTTAGCAGCGTCACGTGCTGGGCGCAAACTTAACGCATTTCCGTGCCACGGCCTCGACGTTCATATATATGTAGCTGCCAGACGCCAATGGGCGGTTGGGGCGTGGCAGGCGGTGCAGAGGCAGTAAAGAACTGGGACTGAAACTATACGAGCTGCGTGCACAAGGACCTTATTGATGCAGCAGCAGCGCCGTCGACTACTTTGCCAAGGCTGCAGAAATTTATTGAAGCGTTAAGTTGCTGCCTTCGGAGACTTGGCTCAATCTTTTCTATTTTGGCTTTCATATATATATATAGAAAATCTGTTATTTTTCTATATATATATATATGTCTCTTATATTTTTCTTAGTCACAGGTAAAATTCCTGTGCGTGTCTCGGTGTCTGTATGTGTGTGTGCCTGAAGAGCTCTTCAGTGTATGCAGCGATAGTTGAGGCCGTCGCTGCTGCTGCGGCTGCTGTTTGGTCAGTGTCCAGGCGACATACACGGAAAGTGCATTACGGACATGTTCTCCGCATTTAATGCCATTATTTAATTAGTTGTTGCTGCCGTTGCCGTTGCCGTTGCTGCTGCTGCTGCGACAATTTTGATTAAGCCAAAGGTCACAGCCAGCCTGTGGCGAGGGGCGAGTGGGGGAGGGGAGAGCGAGAGTGGACAGCCTTTTAGCTGCCCTTTTCAATTGCATTGCTCGAGCACGTGAATGCAAATAGTTCCATAGCAACTGGAACGGAAGGTCTATGAATATAAATATAAATCTAAATATAAATATAAATCTGTATGCAGGAATGTCAGACGAAGCTAACAAAATATCAAAAGAGTTTTAAGCTGCAATCGAGAAGTCCCTTCTGTCTCTTTCTCTCTCTCTCTCTCTCTCTCTCTCTCTCTTCGCATCTCGCACTCTATCTAATTGTTCCTTATCTTTCTGTCTCATTCTCCCTCTCTCTCTGTCTCTTTTTTCAGTCTGTCTTTTCCACTCTTTCTATCTGCTTTCGACCTCTATCTATTTCTTTGCATATCATTCTGTTTTTCTCACTCTCTCGATCCCTAATTTTATCTTCCTCTTTCTGCTTTACCCTTATATCTCTCTATACATATCTCCCTCTCTCTCTCTCTCTCTCTCTCTCTCTCTCTATGTTTATCTCCCTCTTTCTCTCAGCCTTTCTCTCCCCTTTCTCCTTCTGTTCAGCTGTGCCTTTCTCTATGTTTCTCTACCTTTCTGCCGATCTCGCTCTCTCTATATCTCCCCATCTCTCTGTCACTGCCTTTATCTTTTTCTGTCTCTCTCTATCTTTGCCTCCCTATCTTTTTCTCTCTTCCTCTCTCTTTCTCTCTCTCTCTCAGCTAAAGTCAGTCTTCCTGTCGCTCCATCTCTCGCCCTTCCGCTTCAGCAACTTCTTGCTTCGCAATATTTGCACAAAGAACAGTTAAAGGATAATTGCATAATTCCCGTTAATATCTGAACTGATAAATAATCGAATTTGTGTCGATTTGCTTATGCAACAAAGGCCATCCAAAGCAACCAACCAACCAACCCCCAGGCAGGCAGGCAGGCAGGCAGCAGGCAGTTCTCAAGTGCTTGGCTTCTCGGCTTCTGCTGCTGGTCTAACTCCTCCCACTCCTTCCCCACTCCCACTCTGGCTCGTGCGTGGTGCAATTTTGTGCAATGACACGCCACACAAACAACAACAAAGTTGTTGTTGTTGTTGTTGTCGCTCATGTCTATTAAGTCAAATTAATTGTCCATTTATTTGTTTGCCATTTTAGCGATGCAGCGAAGCAGCCATCAAATATAATTCGACAGGCAACATGAACGCTGAACGCTAAAAACGGTAAACAGCAAATGGCAGCAGGGGCTGAGAGGAGGGGGGGTTGTATGGGGCCAGTCTAGCTATGGCTTGATCAGGGGTAGCCAAAAAAAAAAGCCACTTGAATGTAAATACAATTTGTTGGCTCTATTAAAAATGAATTAAGCTTCGTTTAAATGGCAGCAGGCAAAACTTTGACTCGTGTTGTTGTTGTTGTTGTTGTTGTTGTTGTCCTCTTGAGTGATGTGCGCCATTTTGTTTTTTTGGGAGGGGGGGGGGGGCGAGCTGCATTATCGATGAGCAACAAAATTGATTCCAAGTGCAGTTACGTGCATGCAACGAGAACAGAGCAACAGCAAACGAAACAAACAACAAAATGCATAAACATTATAAATGAGACAAGCAAAGCCTTTCAGAGTCTCTCTCTATGTGTGTGTGTGTGCCTTGGCAACATTTTGCTGAGAGCGCAACATATGCAGGCAACTGCAGCAGCAGCAGCAGCAGCAGAGAGCTTAAGAGCGCACGAAGAGCGCGCGTCGCAGGCAAATTGCAAGCAAAACTTTTCACTCAAGCGCTGCGGCGCAGTTGCAGCGACGTCAGCGGCGACAGAGAAAGAGAGAGAGAAAGAAAGAGAGAGCGCGTGAGAGAGAGCAAGCGCACATGTATGTGTGTTCAGCTGGAGTTGGCTGTGTGCAGTCGAGTCGAGTCGAGTTGAGTCGAGTTGAGTCGAGTCACTCTTGAGTGCAAAGACTTGACCAACGCAGTCGACGTTGCAGCAGCAGCGGCGAAGAGAGCCAGACAGAGAGAGAGAGAGAGAGAGAGCGAGTGAGTGAGAGAGAGAGTGAGTAAGAGAGAGAGAGAGAGTTAAAGACTGGGCTGGGTGGCTCGCCCTAGTCGGCGCACGTGGCGACCACGACCACACGACTACTCCACACGAGCTGCGGAGGCGCCTTGTAACCCTCTACGCACAGCAGCGCTGGCCGCCGTCCGGCAGGGCCTGTGTGTGGCCCGCCTGGCCACGCCTACGCTGCGACACCCACGCAAAGAGGCGCTAGTTAGGATTGGTTCCTGGACACCAGCTGCCAGCAGTTGGGGGCGGCGGGCGGCGGGCGCCGGGCGGCTTGTGTCATGCAGTTTTTCGTAGTTTTTCGCTGCTGCTGCTGGCGCTGCGGCTGCGGCTGCGGTCGACGTCGCTGCCTGCAGTCGCCGCTTGGGCAGTTTTCTGTGTGTCCAGCGCGTAAAAAGCCGCTGCCGGCGCCGACGTCCAACGCTTTGCGCTCCGTTATACTTTTTTTTTACTGTTTGTTTTGCAAAGTTTTCGCTATTTTTGTTTTTTTTTTTTTGCACAATTTTTTGGGGATTATTGATGCCGGGCGGGCGGGCGTTTGGGTGGGCGAGTGGGGCTTAGGCAGCCAGCAATTGGGCAGTTTTTGTTTTGCCCAGCTGTGCGTGTGTGAGTGTGAGTGTGAGCGAGTGTGAGGCAAATGAGAAGTAGTAAAGCTGTAAAACGCAAGGATATTGATGAAGCACACTCGAGCGCATAGAGAACCTACCCTGGCCCTGCCTCTGTGTGTGTGTGTGTGTGTGCGTAGGGGATTACAGGCCGGAATGCTCGTCAGTTTCAGTAAACAAAGACGCCCACATGGCAGCAGCACCCTCCTCCCGCTCCACCCCCCTGGCATAACTGCGGCTGTAAACTCGTCGAGTCGCCTCGACGGCGACTGTGCGAAAGTTTCGCGTATTATTTACGCGGCAGACAAAAACTAATCACGGCCAGCGAACGAGCGAGTGGATTGAGTTAATAATCGTACGCAAGCCAAGGGCCACACACGTGAACGGAACTATGCAGCCGGAATCTGATTAAGTTCTGGCTGCGCGCAAATAACGGCATAAAGTTCGCAAATTTTTCAAATAGGAAAAAAAACCAGAGAAAAAAAAATGATTGGGAAACTATTTTGTAGCTAATAATAAACTTTGTTTATAAAAAATAAAATAAATATTTTAAAATATATATAAGTATGGGGTTAATGATCTGACATATATATGTATATATATGTATGTATGTATGTATAATACACATACATATATGTATATATATTTATCAGTTCATTTTGGCGCCGTTTATGGCTGAAGTGGCTCAGCGCTGACTGCTGCCACTTTTGTATCTTAAAGATACATTTATATACTATAGCCCCTTTGCCACACACACACTTACTTTTGTATCTCAAAGATACATTTCTAAGTAAGCACTGCCTGAGCTTAGTCTATCATATATATATCATATATGTATATATTTATGCTTAGTTCTAGCACAGCTGTGCTCTGCGCTGCTTCTGTATCTGAAAGATACTTGTTGGCTTTAAACAGATACTTTTGTATCTTTGCATCTCTCACTTACAAGTATATCAAATGCGTAAATTAGATATATTTTAAATATAACTTAAATATATATAACTTTCTTATATTTATATTCTCTATATGTTTCTTTATATATTAAATCAAATATAAAATAAAAATTAAATATATTTTGTATCTTTCTCATTTATATAAAATATTTTTAAATGTTTTAAATATTTTATAATATATAAATTAAATATATTTCAAATATAAATTGAATATATTCAGTTTGGATATATGTTAATATATTTTATATATTCTAAAAAAGTAATATAAATTTAAATAAATTTGATTTTAATTTTAATATTTTATTTCAGCTTATTCCCTATGTTTCCATGGGAAAGTGTATTACGAATGCGTTGTCTTTCGCTTGTTTTCATTATTTATTTTGCTGTTGCTCTGCGAAATGGCAGCGAACACTTTCTAAAGAATTTTTGGCTAGCAATTTATCAGCTGCTCCTCCCCGTTGCCCTCTCCCTCCTTCCTCCTTCCTCCTTCCTGCTTACTCCTTCCACCCCACAAGCCCCAACAAAAGTTGTTAGTTACAAAAGGCTAATGCCGTTCGAGCACAACTGTACTTTTCACTTGTGACGCGTCCGGACATGGCAATCGTCTAAATAAACACAAAATGCAATAAATTTAGCCATCGATTATGGGCTCCAAAACGGGCGCGCAGGCAAAACAGACAAGACAAGGGTTGCCCACTGCAAGTGGGGCTGGTCGATGCGGGGGTACGGCTAAAAACTAGGAACTGGTAAATGGTTACAGACGGGCATACATAGCGAGCGAGGACTACGACATTTGCATGTGGCTACGCTCCAGTTCGATTGGAGTTTTTGGGCGCAACACGGCCTGGGGGGTGGTTGGTGGTGCTGCCTAGGTGAGTGTATATAACCAATGGATACGCATTGATATAGCATCGATAACCTGCAGCAGCAGCAGCAGCCAGACGACGACGACGACTGACCTCTCTTGGGAGTGATAGAGATAGCAGCTGAGTGTATGTGTGCGAGAGAGAGAGAGAGAGAGAGAGGGAGGGAGAGAGGGAGAGAATGAGTGGGTGCGAATAGGCGAACACATACGAAGCAATATCCCAAAAAGCCGAGAGCTGAAAACGAAACTGGCTGAAAACGCTTTAGCTGCCCCCCCCCAACCAGCCCCAGCTCCCTATTGACCCCTTCGCCTGGCCGTCCCTGTCCCTTTTGTTAATTAAGTTTCGTTTGTTTTGCGAACTGCTGATGCTGTTGTTGTAGCTGCTGTGTTTTGAACTCTGCGCCGGACACGGGCACAAATGGAGTTGCACGAAGTCTGAGCCACAACCAGGTGCCCCAGCAGGTGTGTGTGTGTGGGTGTCAGCCGGGCAGCTGTCAATATGTGCGACACGACAGGAGAACACATAAAAACCCGATGAGGAAGAAGAAGAGCAGACAGAGGATGGCGAAGAAGTTATGGCAATGGGATCAGACCGAATCCGGTGATCTTCAGCCGCCCGCCGCCTGCGGCCGATAGTTTGATTTGCTGCAAACGCTGAGCTGCGTCCAGCTGGACGCCGACTTTAACTTACTTTTAATTAATAACTTGTCAGTGTGCAAATGACATGAGAGAAGCTACCAAGTTAACGCCCCTGGGCTAGCAATTTCGCGTTGCAACAGCATCAGAAGCACCAACAGCAGCAGCAGCAGCAGCAGCAGCCGCACAACAAGTTCTCGCAGTCAGCCGCAGCGTTCACAAAAAACTTTAGCGCTGCTCGCGGATGCTGCACCTAGCGCAAAGCTTTGCGTGTTTCGCCCATTTGATTGGCGTCTAATAATACCCCCCACCCCATCTCACCCCACCTCAGCTGCAGTCCGAGCAGCTTAAGAGCCGCAAATAAATATAGAAATAAAACAAATTATTCTCCAAATTCTAATAATAGAAAAGTTGAAGCTAGCAGACCGACCAGAGACAACTTTTGCAGCGATTTCTGCATTGCTTCATTGCTTCAAACATTTAATTGCTTCATTGTCAGCTGAGTGGCGGTAAGCGAAGGTAAAGCAAGAGGAAGCGTTAAGTACAAGCTAAGGTAAGGTAAGATAGGGTAACTCCAACTCTAAGATAAAGTGAGTGCAAGGTAAGTCTAAGGTAAGGTAAGTTTACGCATAAGCTAAACTGGCTGCCATCGCATAGATTTTCCAGCTTGCATATGTAAACTTCAACTGCCTTCTCAATTTGGACAGAAAAACAATTTATTTATTTATTTATTTGTAAGGTTTAGCAGCAATTGAAATTACAGCTAACTTAATTTTTAAAGCACTGGCTGCTGTTGCCTTCGGCTTGCTTACATATTTACATATATACTTATATTTATATATTTATATTAAGTTATACATTTTACTATTTTTAAGGAACTTGATTAGCTTATATATATTTTCTTAGAAATACAATTCAATTCATATTTTTAATACATTTTCTAGCAGTCCAACAAGTCCACATCATTCGGCTTGCCTCCTAGAGCCTTGCCCTAATAGAGAGAGAAATTCACTTTCTTTTAGAGCAATTATCATTATTATTAGCTCAACAAAAAAATCAACAATTACTAATATTAATAATATTAATATTTAAAAAAAAATCACTTGTTATTTATTTTATTTTATGATATATTTTGACAAAATTAAATCATAAAATAAATTTATATTATTTTTTTTTTTATAAAATTCTTTAAACATGTATTTATTTCATAATTTTTTTAAAATTTAATTTTTCAAATTTTGTTAATAACTTTATTTTTATAAAATTTGGCAATAATTTTTTTTTATCAAAAATTTAGTTGTTAAATTTTTTTTTGTATATATTTTTGTCCTATATTTTTGTGTAAACTTTTTTTTATAAAATTGTTTTTAAACATTTTTTTCTATGACATTTTTCATAAACTTTTTTTATATAAATATTTTGCTCTTACATTTTTTTCTACATTTTTCCGAGTTTGTTTTTACATTTTCGAATATTTTTCTACACTCTCCAGTTCCGCTTCACAATTCACTTCATAGTCCACAAGCTGAGCTGTCTCATTCTCTCTCTCTCTCTCTCTCTCTCTCGCTCGCTGTCTCTCTCGCTCGCTGTCTCCCCCTGTCTCTGGCTGATTTGCTTAAAGTTTCGCGGCGTCTGCTTTATGGCCGCTGTCAGGCTGAGGGATAAGGTCAAGTAAGTAGTTGAAATGAAGTCAAATAAATATAACTTATGGGCGAAGCGCGAGTCCTTGTTGTGCGCGTTGTCCCAATGCAATGCTATTATGACCCCATGCCCAGCATTTTGACCCAATTTAACAAGCGCTCTCCCTCCCACTCCCTCACTCTCCTCGTCCATTGTTGTCTCGCTCGCTGTGTTTGTTTGCGTAAAATGGGTTAAAAGTTCTGTGCCATTTGGTTCGGCAGTCGCTGCTTTGGGCTAGCGTTAAGTTGGGAGCTGAGCAAACTTAAAACGCTTTTCCCGCTGCATTGACACGCCCCCCTCCACTTGTTTTTTGTCGCCCTCAGTGTGACGCGTTTGGCGCCCACGCGAAAATGTCACACAATGACACAGCGTTAAAATGGCGTCCGCAGCTTATAAAAGAATAAGTAAAAACGAAAAAAAAAATGAAAATGAAAATGAAGAAGAAAAATAAAAATAAATGAAAAAAAATGAGTTGTCAGTCCTTGAAGGATGCGAAGGGTCAGAGCTGGCTGCCGTCGTGACAAATGCACCAGGGCCAATGTGCAATGTAATAGAAAAAGTTAAATTAGATAACGCACTGGCATGGGAACGGGGGATCTCTGCATGACACTGAACAACAGCGCAGGAGAGGACGGGGAGGGCAGGCCAGGGCAGAGCAGGGCAGCGGTGCTGCCGGAACGGAAACAATCCCGGCCAGGTGTTTAAATGTGTGAAGTGCAACAAGCAAAGGGAAACTAATTAGATCATTAAGCGAAGGGCTGAGCTCCGTGACGATGTTAATTCTAAATAAACTTGACTTATACGAATCACACTCAGACTTATACTTGACTCAATGGTAGCTCAAAGGATAATATCTAAATATATTTATAATTGTATTTATAATGATAATAAATAGCAGAAATGTTACTATATACAGTATTGCCAATGCTAATGGTAATATTCATACTTATATTAATTCTTATTCTCTTACTTATATATACTCCTTACTCATTCTTATACTTAGTCTAATACATATTCTTAGAGCTGTGATTAAGCTTATGCTTGCACTTGAACACAGACTTATACGAGATATTTATATATTCTCTAATATGTGTTATATATATTCGCACTTATATATACTACTACTCACACTTATACTCATAATAACTCTCGTACTTAGAGCTACGTTTATTCTCACATCTATACGCATGCTCTCTACATCTACATCTACTTATACTTATTCTTGCATTTATGCGTAAACTTCACCTTATACTTATCTCAGCCATGCTTTGACTCACACTTATACATTTATAATCATACTTATATCAACAATTATACTTATGCTCTCACAAATACTCTTATTTATACTTCATCGTACATTTATACTCATGCTTATAATCACTCCTCTACTCACTCTTATACTCACTCTTATAATCACTTTTATATTCCGTTTTATACTTCTTATATTTATTCTTATGCCCACACTTATGCCTACTCTTACACTAACTCTTATACTCACTCTTATACTCACTCTTATACTAACTCTTATACTCACTCTTATACTCACTCTTATACTCACTCTTATATTCCGTTTTATACTTATTCTTATATTTATTCTTATGCTCACTCCTATGCCCACTCTTATACTCACTCTTATACTCACTCTTTTACTCACTCTTATACTCATTCTTATACTCACTCTTATGTTCACTCTTATACTCACATTATACTCACTCTTATGTTCGCTCGTATACTCACTCTTTTACTCACTCTTATACTCATTCTTATACTCACTCTTATATTCACACTTATACTCACAC
Source organism: Drosophila mercatorum (assembly GCA_961210405.1). NCBI lineage: Eukaryota > Metazoa > Arthropoda > Insecta > Diptera > Drosophilidae > Drosophila > Drosophila mercatorum. The sequence goes on from CAUIUS010000001.1 coordinate 14,883,815, forward strand.
ATTCCACTTAATTAGCCACACTTCCCCTGGATTAATCGAATGATTAAGTGCCATTTGAGGCTAATGTCTTTCAGCCTTTTCCCATATGCAATTTGCTCAACAAGCTGTAACTCGGACGCATTTGCGCTTTTGGCCTCAGCCACAATATATGTAAAAGGCAGGAGAACAACAGCCAAAACAACAAGAACTACAACTGGCAACAACAACAATAGCAACAGCAACAACATCTCTCATCATCATAATTAAATTGCAATTTTTCTCACTTAGAAACTGGTCTGAGCTGTGCGCTGGGCTGTGCTGCGTGGCTTTGGGTAAACTTTGCTTAACGCAATGTTTTGGTTATTACATTAATTTCAACTCGGCTCAGACATGGACACATTAGACACTGTCTTGGCCCTGAGCGCAGCCAGCCAAGCGTGGGCGGGAGCAGCCGAGGGCGGGAGGCCACTGGGCATTGTAGGACACACATAATTAATAACTCAATCCAAGCGGAAATCTCGAAGGCAGAGTCTCTCCCCCTCTCTCATTCCGTAGACAATTAACTCTGTATGTGTGTGTTTGTGTTTTGATGAAGTGCGTGCGGTGCCAGGGCTGCAATTAAAACAACAGCAACAACAGCCGCAGAGAACTGCATTCGAAATGCAATTGCAACAGGCGGAAGCTTCAGCTTCAGCTTCAGTTTCAACTTCAGTTTCAGCTCTTGCTGCTGCTGGCCGGGCTTTGACGCACTGCCAACCTGTAATTAAGTTAATGAATAGTCAACCAGCTCAGACGCACCGCAACAATTGCTGCCAGCGATGGGTGGAGGTGGGGTGGGGTATCTGGTAAATGCATCTGTAACTGTAATTAGCGCCGAGTGCGTCTAACGGCCGCTCGCATTGTCAGAGCGGCCTCTGGGCCGTGGGCGTTCTACGGCACTTGCGAGGGGCGTGTTTGATTGTTCAATCATAAACGCTGTACGGCCATTTAAAGACACACTCTGAGCAGCTCTGTTTGCTTTGCCAATTAGCTCGAACTCTCCTCCGCTCCGGGGCGGCCAGCCAAGCAGCGAACGCCCGGCCAGCGTGTGGGTCTGGCCTGGCCGCGCGGGGGCTGGACCCATTGATAAATGTCCAAGAAGGCTTCGGGCTCAGGGAAAATGACAAATATGCTGGCTAGAAGGCGGAAGGCGCTCTCCTCTACTCTGCTCTGATGATGATCAAGCAATATCATTGAATTATTATATTCAAAGTCAGATTCAACTTCGGGTCAACTTTACTCATATTCATTCTCATTCACTCACTCAAAACATATGCCACATCCGCATCAGCTCGCCTCGAGATACTCCACATCCAAAAGCTCTGCACAAAGGCTGCTCGTGGCTGAGTCAAGTTCTGGTTAAAGAGTGAAGTGCAGATTCTATTAGGCTCGGATGTCAGCTAAATCAATGGCATTATCTAATGCAGAGCAGTTGAAGAGTTGTGCATGGCATTCGTGGCTGGGCGCATCACTTTCACGGCTTTCTTCGGCCGGCCTTCCGGTGCTTAAAGACTTCCGGAACTGGCAGCTGTCTGTGGATACTTGGGCGATTGATTGAGTTGCCACAGCCGTAGCCCAAATTGCGCTTTATGTATATCGGTAAATTGAATGCCGCACGCTACAGCCAGAGGGGAAGATGGCAGGGGAGAGAGCGGAAAGCTGAGACCAGTTCATTTTAATAACTCGGAAGATGATGGCATTTCAATATGCATACGTGTGTGTACACCCATTTGACCATTTAACGTGCTGCTCGCATGTGAAACGATAACTGAGAAACTCGGTTGCACCTGCGTGGACGAGCTGGCGACTTGCAACTTGCAACTTGCAACTGCAACTGGGACTGGGACATCGGCGTCTCAGCGCCTCTCATTTAATTGCTGTTAGAACTTGGCCAAGCAATAACGGGGCAACGGCTCGCGATGATGAATTGCTTTTTGCACACTTTAATTGGACGAATGTGTAATTAAGTTGTGGCCGATGGATGTGGCAGCAACAGCAACAACAGCAACAACTGAAGCAACTGCTGCTGGCCAGTTTGGGGCACATAAATTGACTCTGCTGGGGTCGCCTGCTGGCTGACTGGCTGACTGGCTGAGGCGCAGGATACTCGCGCGCATCGAGTTCGCAATTTCCCTGAAATCTTCAAATCAAACAAGACGCATGCGTTGCGCATGCGCAATGAAACGCGTCACTGTGTGGCTCACTCCGCCGAGTGTTTGCCACGCAACAGTCGACTATCCTTGTTGTTGTTCGTTTCTGACTCTGACTCCAAATCGGATGCTGGTCGTGTTCATTAACGCTTGGCCATTAAACTTGATGCAGCGACTTGATGGCTCGTCGACTGCCTGCACATGCCCCTAACACACCAACCTTGCCACTGTCTACCCCCTGCCTCTCTCTCTCTCTCTCTCTCTCTGAGTTTGCTCACTTCTTGCAGTTGGCAGTTTTAGGAAAGCGTTTAATCGCATTTACATAGATTAGGCAGAATTTGTGTGAAATTGAAACTGCAAAAAAGCGTGCAAAGTGCGAAGATTACACACACACAGAGACACACAGAGAGACAGTCGACTGCTGCTGGCATTCGCTCTTCGCTTATTACGTTTGAGCTGGCATTTGCTTTGAGCCATCGTCACAAGCACATTTTAAGCTTTTCAATTAGACGTTGAGGTGTCCAAACAGCTGTAGATAAAGGTGCTAAAGATGCATGAGATGCATAGATAAATGTGATGATAGCTTTCTCTCTCTCTCTCTCTCTCTCTGTCTCTCTCTCTCTCTCTGTGTCTCTCTCTCCCTCTTTTATTCACATTCAAAAATCTGTAATAAAACATGCTTTTAGTAAATATATTTAGATACTTGTATATGTATATATAAAGGCTGTTCAGTGAAATATAAGCCATTAGGGCTTATGCATAGCGAAATGCTTGCCCAGCCAGCTGAAGGCTTGTTCGGCTGCTTTTTCTCTAGCTCTTTTAGCTTTTTGGCTCTTGAATTTTTTGCTATTTTTGCTATTTAGCTATGCAAATGCGTTTCCTATTTGCAGCGGAAGGTGCACATGGCGATAAGTGAAGCTGAGTGGGGAAGGGTGAGGGAAGGGAGAATAAGTGAAAGAGAAGAAGAGCGAGATAGTGAGAGATAAAGGGAGAGATCTATGAAGAGAGAGATAGGGAGAGAGAGAGAGAGAGAGAGAGATAGAAAGAGATACAGAGGGAAAGAAAGAGATAGAGAGAGAAAGAGAGAGAGAGAGAGGAGAGAGAGAGAAAGAGAAAGAGAGGGAGAGAGAGAGAAAGAAAGTGACAAAGGAAGAATGAGAGAGCCACAGAGAAAAGGAGAAACAGTGACAACTAGATCGTGAGACAGAGATATGCAGGTAGTGAGAGAGAGAGACGAGATGAAGACAGTGAGAGGGAAAGAGATATAGAGAATGAAAACATGGAATGAGTAAGAGAGAAAGAGACATAGAGAGAGGTGAAGATATTACAAACGAGAGGAAGGTGGTTGATATTGCGTAAAAGAATTATATATTTTATGTCCATATGCATACGGTAATTTAGGCCAGGTATCTTCTAGTGTCATACTATTATGCTATGCCAGAGTAAGTCTCATCTAGAGGCCTTCAACAGCATTGTTATTCATAGCACATGCTATTCATAGACTCCATATTTATCGAACTGTTTTCTATTCTCTTTCCTCTCTTCCAGTTCCTATTGATATAGTAAGGGTATTCCCAAGCCGAAATATTCCTTTGCCTCATTGACTCTTTGGTGTTTCACGCGCTCTCTCTCTAGCTCTCGCTCTGCTCCCACTGCTCGTTTTTGTCACAACCGAAATTTCTTCATCAATTAAGAACATCAACTCGTTGTCGCAGCCACCAACAAAGAAAACTGAAAATGGAAAAAAGAAGAAGGAAAATGGAAAAGAAAAGCATTCAAGACGTGGACTATGAAAGGAAAAACGAGCAAAATAAAAACCAAAGCAGGCACAAAATGAGGAAAATGTCGTTGCTGCCCCACAGCCGCAGCCGCAGCCCCAACCCCAGCCCCAACCCCTGCCCTAGCCCCATCGCCAGCCTGGTTGCTGGTGTGCCTGTCCATACTTGTTATTATCCTTCGTCGAGGACGCTGACACTTTTTCGTCATTACTGTTAAAAGCGTTAAGGAAAGGCGTCGAATGGGCCAGAAGAAAAACGAGCAGGACGAGCGCAAGGACGACCAGGACGACGACGACGAAATGAAAAGAGTTTTATCAGGCTAAATAAAAAAGAAAAGCAAAGAGATAAAAATGCAAGGCGAAAAAAGAACCCGAAAAAAAGAAAAAAAAAAGAAAAGAAAATTGGAGGAAAATGCAAGACGCTGGCATAAAATCTGTGCAAGCGCCAGGCGCCAATGGCTCTGGCCCAGGTCGAAGGGGGCGGTCGGAGGGAGGGGGTAGGGTAGGTCGAGGCAATGTTGTTGGCCAGGGTGCCAAAAATTGAGGTTATCGCTGCGAGGACAACGCCGCCGCCGGCAGCCAAAGGCGCAAGCAAAATAATAAGCAAGCGAGCAGCAGGACGAAAAATGTCGCCGCTGCTGTGGCTGGAGTGCGGCAAATGCCAGGATACGCGTGGGCGGCCCTTAGTCAGCCTCATCAGCCTGGCAGTCAGAGTCTACGTCGTCGTCGTCGTCGTCGCCCTCGTTGGCGTCATTGTCGTCGTCCTGCGTGCTGCACGCGTCGCTGCGCTCAAATGCCAAAATGTGCGCCGATTGCCAGCGTCTCCTGCTCCTCGCGTCCTCGCACGTCCTGCTCCTTGCTCGTTGTGCATTTTTCCCATGCGCTTCCTTCCTGTTGACTCACACACACGCTCGCACGCAGTTGCAGACGCACACGCAGTTGCAGGCACTTGCTTGTTTTTCCTTGCCGGCATTTTTCTCGTCCTGCAGCCAGCCACACCCCCCCCCCACCCCACCCTTCCCCACCCGAAAAAGGCAGAAAAAACGAAGTTTTTCACAAGTTTTTGGCAGAGATTGATGAATTTTGATGATGTTTACGCGCAAAAGAAGCATTTTTTTCTATCTTCCCTCTCCCTCTCCTCCTCTCTCCTTCTCTCTTCCTCTTCTTCCCTCCCTCTGTGTTGTTGTTTCTTTGGTTAGCAGCAGCGGCATCCTTGAAATAACCTTAATCCCAAGCACAAGAAGGGGCCAAAATGAATGATGTCTACGACGCCAAAGCTGGCGACGCTGCCTCTACTCGCTTGCCTGGCCCTGCTCCTCCTGCTCTTCCTTCTCCTGCTCCTGCTCCCTCTCAGTTTTTGGGCTAGTGCATTCCTCTGGCATTGCATTTGCACATTAACCCAATCCCAACACATAGCTCCGGCTCCAGCTCCTGCCACGTTTTACATTTCAAGGATATCGGTGCTTCCTCTCTCCCCCCCCCCCCTTTCTCTCTCTTCCCTCCTCTCCCTATTCTTCTTCTTCCTTATTTTGCTCGCTTTGTTGTGTTTTGTTTACCCCACTTTTCAGTGCGTTAAATTTTCATTTTCTTTGCAATTTCATTTGCTTGCCACACGCGACGCAAAGTGGCCATTCAGCTACCCTGTGTCCTTTCGTCCTCGCTCCCACGCCGCTTGTGTGCGTTGTAATGCGTCTGTCGGTCGCCTGCATCTGCAGCGCAAGGACGCATATTAATATCCTTACTTAGCTGCATGAATTGTGCTTGGCACGTTTCTCCACTTTCCAGCGTCTTCCAGCTCCAGCAGCGCCCGTTCGCCCACGCAGGTGCGCCAGCCTCGAGCTCCCAGTCACCAGTCCGAGCCGAAAGCCTTAGCAAGTGCTTAGCGCAGCTTCTGAGAGTTTTCTACTTAAAGAACTAAACGATTTAACAACTAAAAAGGCTACACAAATAAAAGCAAAGCAGAAAGCGACCAACAGGCCACGCCGCCTGCCGTCAGCTCAACGACTTAGCCGCTTAAAGCTGACCCACTGCATCACTACAAATTCAGCGCAGTTTGAGCTCAGTTTGATTTCTGCATTGGAATCGCAGTAATTGTGAGTGTTAGCTGAGACCTTTTCGATTTTATAGTAAGCATTGTGAGTGAAGCTGAATCCGCGTGGCTCTGCTCTGTAAACAGAGGCTTAAAGCTACTTGGATGGACTCTTTATCGGATTCTTTTTAGTCACTCGAAGACTTCGAGTTTCAGTTTAGATTTCCACATCAACTTTGATATTTACTTAAGCCTTTCAACGAAGCAGCCCATGGAGTGCCCAAGCTGCAGCCCAGTCAGAATGGAACGGTCTGATTCACTTGTGAATATCTCGAGAAGTTCAGCAAGCAGAGTTATCAAATTTTTTATATAGACCAGAAAGTTGATGTAGTTTAAGAGAAATCATAGTTTAGGCAGAGGCAACTATTTGTCTTTCAAGGAAAAATAAAAACTTGAAGATTTTCTCACTATCTGAAGTCAAAATTCCTATAATAGCTAATAGATATAGAAAAACTATTATTATATTCTCTAGTTAATAACAAATATTTCATTCTGAGACGGATTAAGCCATGCACACAGAGAAAGCTGGCTAATGCAGACTAGTTATGCTCGGGAAATCTGAAAAGAGCTTGTATTAAACTGAATGTTCATATAAATATATATACATATTGTATATTGAGAACTAAATCTATATATTTATGTTAATTAAATTTCATTCGGATTTGATGCTTGGCTTTGTGCATGTGCAGTGCCAACAGTTTTTTATCCCAAGCCCAGCCGGTTGGCGTTCGCTTATTGCTCATACCACATGTGGTCCCAGTCGCCAATGGCAATCGACCAGCGGCTGCTGCTGCTGCCACTCAAAGGAGTGCACAAAGTGCACAACAGGGCGGCAAATGAATGCCTCGAACCACCACACACACACACACACACACACACACACATACACAGAGAGATATAGGGTGTATGCAACAACAATACAAAGACGACGTTTATGCAACAATCATTCGCTGAAAATGGCAGCCCAGGCCAAAGATAGCGAACAAAAGAGAATAAAACATTAAAAGAGCAAAGGAAAAAGGGCAAAACAAAAGCAAGCGCAATGAAAATGAAAACCTACCAAGCTGCATGCCACGCTTCCATCTCTTTCCCTCTCTCTCTCTGTGTGTGTGTGTGTGCGTGTGTGTTGCACTTTGATGCTCTTATTGCGTTTCACATGGCAGCAGCAGCGGCAGCAACAACAAGCGCAAATCAAATGAAATGCCACAGACAACACAACACACAGCAAAAAATAGATAGAAAAGGAACAAAACAAAACAAAACGAAACGAAACGAAACGAAAGAATTGCCTTCGAGCCGCCCATGCAATTTGCAGTTATTGCGCACCCACACACACATACACACACACACACACCTCTTTGGCTGCCCCCAGCCTTGGCATCGGGCCGAGGCTTTCATTTCATCAGACGAAATGTAAAATTTTTGCCTTGTTTTACTTTTTCTTCTCCACTTCTTCTTCCTCTCTTTTTTTTTTTTGCACTTTGTTTCGTTTCCTACTTTTTTTCTGCGCCCTTTGCATGCTAACGACGTTTGGCCAGGATGAATGCCAGCGCGCATCAACTGAGCGGGGGCCGGGTGCTTGGGCTACGTGGGTCAGGCATTGCCAAAAAATCCAGCACGGACGCAGTTGGTCAGCTGCCACTCCACTTCACGTCTGTCTGTCTGTCCTTTAGCCTCTCTCTCTATCTCTCTCTGTGGAGGAGTGAGGCGCATCCTGGTGCGCACAAAAATATGCAACAAACTACACAACGTGCCCAAAGTGCAAAAGAAAATGTAAATGAAAGGAGTTCGCTGCAAAGTGAAAGCGCAAAAAAGAAAAACTAATTCGATTAATCATCTGGCACAGGCACACGGGCTCCAGCTCCAGCTACAGCTTCAGCTGCTGGTTGGCCAAGAGCAGCAAGAGCTCTTCACCCACACACTCACACTCACACTCACGCACACACTCACGCACACGCTGCAGTTGTTGTGCTGCGTTGCTGCTGCCGTTTGATGGCTCGGCCAGAGTTTCGCTGTTGCTGTTGCTGTTGCTGTTGCTGCTGTAGTGACTGTCCAAAATCCTAGAAAAAAACGGCATACAAAGTCCTGCCAGCTGTCGCAGCTCAATTAAAGCGCATTGACAGCTGAATACTCTACCTTGCTTGCTGCATTACTTAATTGCTCCACATATTTTTTTTTTATTTTTTATTTTTCTTATTATTTTAATTGTTTTCAATTTTAAATTTATTATAAACTTCATTTAAACTATTTTCCATTTACTATTATTATTTTTTTAAATTTTTTTATTATTATTTAGTTTTTAATTCTAATTTTAATGGCTTTGACTTTCTCTATTTTAGTAAAAATATATAAAATAAAAGCAAAAGAAAAAGCGACTTGATCCCACTGGGACTCGAACCCACACCTACATACATACTCGTCAAAGGGCAGCCCTATTAAGCATCAACATCATATATGCACTGCTTGCCACTGCTTGGCTTTGCTTGACAATGTTTGCCAGTGCTGCCAACTACTTTTGCCCACAATAAATAAATAAATGAATGAAAAAAAAACGAAATTGCCGAGCTTCGAGCCTAGGGCCTTGTCTATGATCAGCGTGCGTCGCTTCTACTAGCAGCGCCACAGCAGTTCCAACCTAATGGGCAGCTAATTATTCAATTATTACTGTTTTTAGTAAATATTATTCTTAAAAATTAACGAAACAAATTCATTTTAGCATTATCCATGGTCAAATGTGAATATTTCTCTGTTTAGAATATTTCTCTAAAAAAATTCTTCAACGAATCACATGGCCAAGTCCTAATGCCCGCCCTAACGTAAGGCCTCTACACACACTGTGTGTCTGTGTTTGTCCGAATGGGAATTAGTCTGTGCTGTGGGTGTGGGCGTGGGCGTAGGCGTTGCTCTATGCTGCAACGACTGCGTCCAGGTCTATGGCGCAGGCACCTGCCCCTGGCTGTCGAACGCATGCACAGGGCGGCGATTCCAGTTGTTACGGTTGTTGTTGTTGTTGTTGTTGTTGCTGTGGTTGGCCAATCTGCAGGCATATGGATTGCAATAGGCCCGACGCGCACAGTGCGTATGCGCAATGTGCATTTCAGCTGGAGTACATATGTGCAGGAGGCCACACACATGGGCCCAGGATTAGGCATTGATGACTGGCTCTCGCTGGCTGAGTGAGTGGATGGCTGACTGAGTTGGGGGCATGGGCCACGCCTTCGCTGCAACAACAACAGCCACAGCTGGGCGAGCTCTCTATGCAATTAGTCTAATTGCTAAGCATGCCCCAGGCCATTTGCCATTTGCATAAGGAGAGAGAGAGAGAGAGAGAGGGAGAGCAGCAGGCGGAGGAGGAGTAGGTGCTGCAGCTGGAGCTGGAGCGGGGTGTAGGCATGCTCATGGCGCTAATCGTTCAAACGAAATCAGCAACAATTCATTTGCACAACAAGCGCCCAGGTCCAATTTGAAGACGACGATGACGACGACGAGGAGGAGGAGGAGGAGGAGGAGGAGGAGGAGGAGGAGGAGGAGGAGAGCCAGAGCCAGAGTCAAAACGAAAACCAAATCCGAATCCCAAATGGACTTGGAGAGTCGCAAACGTTGTCGTCGCGCCTTGCAGATTATCTTAATTCACGTTGTGGGAGACTAATGAGTGCAAAAGTTGCCAACGTGCTGCAGCCTTTCTCTCGGGCAGCGCGATGCATGCCACAGCCTCACTCGCTCGCTCGGGCGGACGTGCATCCATCCACTCGAGCGCTGGCCAGTGGGTAGACAACATGCGTGCGGGGACTTTAATTCAATTAGTGGGAAAGAGGGAGGCCAAGCGAGGGCACTCAATATATATATATATATAGTCTTGTCGATCTGTGCGTTCCAAAAGCGCATTAATTGTCAGCCGAAGTGAGCGAATCCAACTCGACGCTTATCGCGCGCGCGTTGTGCGTCGCCGTCTCAGCCATGAGTGCGCGATCTGGGGCCTGGTCGGATCTGGGGTCTGGGGCCTCGGCAGGCCTGGGGCCTCGGCCTTGTGTCGCTTTTAATTAAGCATAAATTTCATCACATAAGATACGAGGCAGCTAAGTGAGGCACGCATCTCGCGAGCTGTCCTGCCTCGCAGCTTATTGATGTTGCAGCAACATGCACAGAGCCCAGAGCCTCCTCGGTCCCAGGAAAACGTTGATAAAGCTGCTATTCACAGCTCTTCTTCTCCTTCTTCTTCTTGCTGTAAGACGCATTATGACAGGCCCTAATTGATTGAGCCATTTCATTGGTTGGCCACAGCCCAAAAACTTGAGCAGTTGCATCTCCCGCTCTCCCCCCCTCCCATCCGCCCTCTCTCGTCTGCTGTCAGTTTTGTCGCCTGTTTGCCAAGCTGCAAATTGATTGTGGAACTTGCGCGCTCGGGCAGCGCCATCTGACGCCATCCAAGAAAAATGAATGGCCATTAGAAGTGCACTTCGGGCGGCTGCATAAGCGGTCCGAGCTACTTGTCTGCCGCTCTGTGGCTTTCCAAGAAACTGCCAACAGCCAACAACATATTGATAACCAACAGCAGCAGCAGCAGCAGACAGACTCTGCATCCCGAACTCTCACAGCAAGTGCCAAGCGAGGCCAGGCCAGGCCAGGCCAGCTACTAACTGTTTACAGCGTGCTCGAGCTCTGAACGATTATTCCTTATAATGTCTTTCATATGAAGCTGGAACGGAGCTAGCTCAGGCTTATTCTCTGTCTTTTCTACACTTGGCTTATTTAAATAATACACAAAAGTATGAGGTTGGAGCAACTGCAAACATCTTCTATTTGAGCTTGGCATAATCACTTGAAGCATTTTTCGTAAGTCCGCAGTGGGAGGAGGAGGACATCTGCAGCGAGTTGACCGCGACAATTTGCGCGCTCAAGTCTAATGCGATTTGCCAGGTCAGCTAGAGGCATATATATATATATATATATATAGTATATATATATATTAATATATAGTATATATATATATATTAATATATATATTTATATAAGGGAGGCACTCCCACACTACTACAGTTGTGATTTGGAGCGCTGAGTTGTAGTTTATTTAATATTCAATGATTTTTTGTTGTATGTTAAGTCAGTCTCGTCAGCTGTGAACTGCTCTAAGTCGGTTCCATTCTCCCTTGCCGCAGCAACTTTCAGCTGAACTCCACCATAAAAACTGTGTGAAAATAGGCATCAAGTTCTGTTGAATAAATTGTTCAAATATAAGTATTATTTAATATTATTTAATATATGTATGTCTAATTAATTGGATTATATTTGATTTATTTGCATTTATTTTTAATTTTTTTTTTTTTAATATTTTTATATATTTTTTAAATTTATTAAAACCTCCAACATTTTATATTAAACAAACCATTATTTATTTATTATTTATATAAAATTTTAAATATTTTATTTTGTTATATATATAATTTTTAATTTGAAATATATGCAAAATAAATATAAAATAATAAAATTTATTAAAAATTCAACTATTTCTTAAACTACATATTACAACTTGAGTCTCTCCCATGCTGTCAGTCAGACTTTGAAGCTATACGATAGCTTTCCAGCTTAAACTAACTGTAAGTTTCATTATTCAGATTCTCTAAACAAACCCAAAATAATATCACCCACAATACCTTAACAGACCTAAAACATATCTATATATACATTGCGTATATCATATCATTCAATATCACATTGCTCTACTTAAAGCTTACAAAGTCCTTTCTCTCTGGATTTTCCATTTGCGATTGTATTGCTTTGGTCGCACTTGAATTTTCTATAAATATAGATCGAACGTCGATTTTGTTCTCGATATTTTTTGTTGGCAATTTAAGCCCAAAAATTTATATTTTTTCGCAAGCTACTCGAGCCGGATGCTGGCGGCCCACCTGGCCGCCGTTGTTGAGGTTGTGGCTAGACGCGGTCAATGACATTGTTGTTACATATCCTCAGCCGTCGCCCCCGCAGCCGCCCCGGCCCCTGCGCCAGCAGGCTTTGTGTTATTGCTTTTGTTATTATGGCCTGGCCAGCACACACATGGCCAGCGGTTGGGGCCACTTTCGGTGATAAGCGAAGCAGACGCTGCCCTGGTCCATGCTTTTTGACTGGCTGACAAACACCTGTCTGGCGCTGGCTCTAGCCCTGGCTCTAGCCCTGGCCCTGGCCCTGGTCCTAGTTGCTGCCTCAGGCATCAGAGGTACAGGAACAGGAACAGGAACGGGCTCGGGACTCTCTCTCTCTCTCTCACTCTGACTTTTTTTTTGTTCGTCATCATCGTTTGAAATTGTATCGCATTTTTTGCAAGGATATTGTTTCAAATAATTCAAACTGTAGCAAGGAGCAGCAGGCCGTGTCCCTACCCCCGCCCCAGCCGCAGTTAATGCCCGCGCCAATATTTTGCGGGCAGGTAAATGTTGGCCCAAACGGCCAAAGCTTTCGCTCCGGCTGCTGGTCAGCGCCGAGCGCGGGAGACGCCTCCATCGGTTGCCATCAGCAGCAGCAGCGACGGCGGCAGCATCGTCAGTGTGTCCACTGAAGCGTGATGTCGTCTGACATTTAAGGATATTTACAGAGGGGGGGCTTACACACACACACACACACACAAAGAACAGCTTTAGCTGCCGCTGCTACTGCCACTGCTTCGGTCCACCTCTCTCACACACCCACACCCGAACTTATGTGTGTGTCTCTCTCTCTCTCTCTCTCTCTCTCTCTCTCTGAGTGTGTGGCAAAAAACGCGAATGCGGACTTTTGCTGGCATCGGCTTTGGCCACGACTTTTTGGATGTGGCACCAACTCCAGCTACAGCTACAGCTCCAGCTCCAGCTCGAACTCCTACTCCTGCTGCGTCTCTTCATATATTTACCGTATTTGCTTTTACTTTATGTGTGGCTCCTCCTGTTTCTCTCTCCCACTCTCCCTCTCTCTCTTTCTCTCTCTCTCTGTCTTTCTCTCACTCTCTGCCATCTCTCCTAATTCAAATTTGGCTAACGTTAAAAAAACGTCTCTTTGTTCCCGTGGATGGCTCCAAAAAAATATGCTAGCCATGTGCCTAGACTGCCAAATAATAATGCCCTAACCGAACGGGCTTATCCATGGGAGCTCTTCGTGGACTAAATAAAGTTAAAATATAAAAGAAAAAAATTTAAAATAAATTAAAAATTAAGAAAATAAATTTTTTGAAATATATAAAAGCATAAGAATATAAAAATTAAAAGTATAATTAATAATAAAACATTAAACAAAAAAAAAATAAATAAAAACAAACATCCAAAAATGTCTCGAAATAAATAAATAAAATATAAATATAAAAAAAAATAAAAACTTATGTATACAAATCTAAAATATATATTATCTAAGCCATTCTTAATATTTTTGAAAAATATTGCTTTAAATATTTGAATACTTAAACTAAAGGATAGCACCATCACCTCAAGCTCAAGTGAAATAATAATAAAAATATATTTTATTATTATTTATATTATAAAAAGTAATAAATTTTGTTTTATATAATATTTAAAATTAAAATATCTGTTTAATTTATTTGACTATTCATATATTATATATTAACCAAGTTGCAATAGGAATAAAAGTGATTTTTTCAGGGTATTTACAGACTCTGCTCAAAAAGTTGCTACCACAATATTTTTCCAGTTTTTTGTTGTTGTTCTTCTGTAGACATCGCAGACATCGGTCTACTAGCCCCAACTGTCGGCTCGGCTAACTGTGAAGCTATAGGATGTATCGTCAATATTTTGTACCTTTATCAAAATTAAATTCCAGCCAGGAACGTGCCTATGTTGTCATAAAAGATTTCACAATTTTGCAATTCATTTTTGTCTTTCTTTTTTTGCTCAATTGGTTTTTGGTTATTTTTGTTGTCTGGCCAGGGCCAGGGCCTGGGCCTGGGCCTGGGCCTGTGTCACGGATTTCTGTGTTCTTAAAGGGCATCGAAACTAATTGAAATTGCTTTGGGCTCGCTTTGGAATTGGGATGAGCTTCTGGGCCTATCAGGGCTTTGCCCTGTTGCATGCTTTGGGGTGGTTGCGCGCCGAGTGCAGTGCCAACCCTTGCTGCAGTTGCTGCTGCTGCTGCTGCTGCCGAACGCATGGGAACAAAGCCCATGGCCATGCCCACTCCCGCGTCGTGGGCTGATGAATGTGCCCCTTGTCGCCATTGCTCGCCTGGGTGGCGGCCAGTCGGCAATCCACATTCGCATTCGCATTCACACAGAGGCGGCGGGCTCATCGATGGACGCAACCAATCGCAGGGCGAATGCAGCGTGCAAAAAAACGCAGCAGCAGCAGCCGCAGCCGCAGCCAAAGAAGCAACCAGGCCAGGGACACGCTGACCAGCCACAATCGCAGCCAACGGCAGCTGCCGTTGCGGGGCGGAGCGGAGCGGTGCGGGGGGCCATGTGCGAGGCAAGCGTCGCGCTGCGATTTGCATGCGTCGCAGCCGCATCTATATACATATGTGGCACGACCAGCAGCAGCAGAAGGAGGAGGAGGAGGAGGAGGCTAGGTGGGGGAGGATTGTATTGGATGCCTTTTGCTTATGTGCCGCATGCACGTTAATTACTGCAGTGTGTGTGTGTGGGGAGTGTGTCTGTGTGTCTGTGTGTGTGTGTGTGCTGTTCATCAATTTGCCATAGATTGCAAAGTGAAGTCTCAATCAGCAGCAGCAGCAGAGCGAGAGCGCCGTATGCAGCGAGCGAGCGAGACGCAGCACGAATGCTTTCCAATATGCTTCACATGTGCCAATGTCGCGGGCATTTACTTTTTTCAGTTTTTACCTTTTTCTATAACTTTTTTTTTTTTGCTGGCTTTTTTGTCTACACTCAGCGAACTATCCCCATCCCCACCCACTGGCCAGCGCATGCCGTCTTCATAATAATTGAATTGGAAAAAGTGAAGCCCGAGCAGTGAAGGGCTGCGAGGTGGCTCGCTGGGGACGGGGTCTGTTCGGTTTAACGCTGCGCGACCACAGCAAAATTCTAATTAAACAGGATATGGATGTTGAGCACCGTCCGATGGACAGCCACGAGATATCTGCATACAGAGGAAGCGAGCTTATTGCTCCTGCTGCGGCTGTTGTTTTTTCTAATTAGAGGGCACTCATGAGGGCAGCATCAGCGTTTTACGATCATCATATTCGCGTAATAGTTGAACAGAGCTCACCAAAATATCGTCTATTTACTCTGTCGAAAAAATATATATGAATTTAAATTCATTTTCACATTTTCATTTAAAATTTGCAAAAAAGTAGCTGGGGAAACGAACCTGCACTGCCAGCAAGAACACGTTCAAAGTACTCAGACTCGTAACCTCTCGGCCACGACTGCTTGATTCGTTCAGCTAGATTTTCCCTAGTTGATCTGTCAACAGAGCAAAGGACATAGAAAACAAAAGTTTACATATGAAATTGCTCAGTTGAAATAAAATAGAAATTTATTTAAATTCATTTTATTTGCGAATTTTAAAATAAAAATTAAAAATCAAAAAAGTGATGACAGTCCGCTGGCCACGTACTTCACAGGCAGAGGTACTTGTGCGCACCCAGACTCTTAGGCATAGACCCTAGCCCCCCCGCCACGACTGTACTGTTTAGTAGGCTGGATTTTGTGTAATTTGGATATGAAGCTTCACAGGAGAGGGAATTTTAATTTAGCCAGGTTTTGAACCTCTCCCTGACGACTGCGTTAGAAATAAACAGATTTGGAATTATAAAACGAAAAACGAGAAAAGTTAACATATGAAATTGCCTATATAGTTGGCTAAGATGGAATAAAATAGAAATATATTTATATATATTTTAATATTTGAATTTAAAAAAAAATTAATAAAATATAAAAAAGTGAAGACAGTCCGCTGGGCACGTACTTCACAGGCAGAGGTACTTGTGCGCACCCAGACACTTAGGCATAGTCCCTAGCCCCCCCGCCACAACTGTACTGTTTAGTAGGCTGGATTTTGTCTCACTTGAGTTACACAGAAAGCAAATAGTATGAACAGCAAAAGTTAGCATATCAAACTGCCTTCATAACAGGCTCAATTGAAATAACATAGAAAATAATTTTAATTCATTTTTATACCCTGAACCCATTGAAAATGGGAAATCAGGTTTTATTGAAATGTATTTAACAGGCAGAAGGAGTCGTGGCAGACCCCATAAAGTATATATATTCTTGATCAGGAAGAGAAGCCAAGTCGGTTTAGCCCTGTCTGTCTGTCTGTCCGTCCGCCAGTATGTTTGAACGCGTCGATCTCAGAACATATAAGAGTTAGAGACTTCAAATTTTTTGGAGGTTCGTGTATAGCACGAAAGGATGCTTCCTACATACATATAAAAGTATCGGAGAATTTTAGCGGTTCTTAGGAATCGCGGTTCTTCACAGGATTCAGGGAACATCCTAGTCGAGTAGTCTTGCCTAGAACACTCTTACTTGATTTGATTTGCAAATTTTGATAAATAAATATAAAAGAAAATTATTTATGAATTTGCCTAAAAATTTATAATTGGCTAAGATGAAAATAGATAAATAATAGATAAATTGAAATTTACTTAAGCTCATTTTAATTTGCGAATTTTAAATTAAAAATTAAAAAAATAAAAAAAACAAAAAAGTGATGACAGTCCGCTGGGCACGTACTTCACAGGCAGAGGTACTTGTGCGCACCCAGACACTTAGGCATAGTCCCTAGCCCCCCCGCCACGACTGTACTGGCTAGTAGGCTGGATTTAATCTTATTTAGATACGAAGCTTCACAGGAGTGGGAATTTTACTATAGCCGGGTTTCGAACCCCTTAGAAATTAGGCTCGAAATTGCCTCGATTATTTGCAATCCAGTTAGATCTTTGTCCTCCCAACTGTAGCTTAGCAGCTGGTGCTGTATAGCGGTCAGTAGTCAGTTGTGAAATGAGCCCGGTTGAACGGATGGTAATGCTCCTGTGTCAAAGGCAAGCAGTGCCAACACCTTTTTGCTTGTTGATTATTGTTGTATAATATATAACTATAATTAACTATATATTATTACAGCTACTCTGTAGCTAAGGAGCCCCAGCTTCAGTCGAATAAAAGTGTGGTATATTTTCCAATTTCTTTCAACCTTTTTCAGCTGTCGAAAAACTGTGGCTCCGGCTGCGGCCAGTGCCAAATAAAATTTCAGCGCACTTGCGATAAGAAACTTTCTGTCTGTCGGCGTCAATCGACGACAACAACGACAACAACAACAACAACAACAACGGGTGCAACGGGTCATAGGTCACAGTTTTCAGTTCTCAGTTCTCGGTTCTCGGTTCTCTCAGCTTTGTGTGTGGCGCGCGTAGGTGCGGACGAGACGCGACGCGGCGACTGTGCGCCAAGTCGATGAAAAAGTTTCGACAGGTTTCACATTTTAGGCCGCGAACAATGCAACAACAACACGAACAACACGAACAACAACGAGGGAAAAAAGTTGTCAAGGGGCAACTCCAGCGCCTTCGCTATCGCCTGCCTCTGCCTCTGCGCCCTGAATCAAAAAACTGTAACGGTAATGGGCGCGCTAATGGTAACGGTAATATTAACGTGTGCAGCCAAGGGACGGGGACGGCCTGCACGTTGGCATGTGGGCGTGGCGCTGCTCGTGGGCGTTGTTTACGCCAAGTTCTGTGAGACGTGCTGTCGCTGCGCGGCTTCTGGTATTTGCGACAGGGACTCGCAAGTCAAGTTGCCACCGCCCTCGCCCTCGCCCTCGCCCTTGCCCTCGACATCTTTTGGCGGCTCATCCCCGCGGCAAGAGGCTTCTCCATGGCCTGCCAGACGCCGTTATGTCTCGCAAAACTTTTGTTGCAACAACAACTGCTAAACTGGTTCTGCAACATTTTGTGTCATATTTATATTGCCCTCGTCTCTCCCCCCCTCCTTCTCTCGCCCTCTCTCGCCCTCTCTCTCTCGCTCTTTCTATATCATATATATAATTTATAGTGAAATTATTTCCGCTTCGCTTTGCAACTTTGTTTTGCGTCGTCGTCTTGGCCACATCGGCAGAACATGGCCAACATCAAGCGTTTAATTGGCGTCTATTTATGTCCAGATAGCACATCGTATCCTAAGATCGTGCCCCGACTGAGTGACGACAGCGCCGCCGCCGCCACGGCCGAAGACAATGAAAATTGATATTGAAAAATTTCGAGAGGGAATCTTAAAGGCGAGATCAGCCGTCGCTGCCAACGGATATCGCATCCGAATCCGAGTCCGATTCCATTTTCGATTTCGTTCGGCTGATTTCGACTTCATTAGAGTTCGCCTCGCTCATTACGCATATGAGGAGCGCCTGCGATTTGCATGTTGCTCCAGGCTCCACACCTTGCAGCCAGCCCCCTCCCCCAGACTCCTCCTCCCCCTCTCCAGCAGTGTGTCGTTGCCGGATAGCAGCGGTCACATCACAGCATCGCAAAACGCATCGCCAGCGGCAATGTTGTCACGCTCTCTTGTTGCACGCTGCACACTGCATGCTGCATGCTGCACATGGCCAGTTGCCAGTTGCCAGTTGCCAGTTGGCAGTTGGCAGTGGCCCGTTGTGGCTGCTGCGCCTGCGCCTGCGCAGTCACTGTCCCAGGTCTGTCCATCATTATGTCAACGCGCTGAATGCGCATGTCAATCAAGATGAAGTGCCGCTGATATGTGGGCTGCTGCTCAACTGTTCTTCGTCTGCTTATTTCTCTTCTTCTTCTTCTTCTTCTTCTTCTTGTTTTCGCATTTATTGTTGTTGTCTGGAGGCGCTTAGCCCAAGCTGCGGGATGTGCAATGCCTGCAACAGGTAGTAGATGGAACAACCCTTTGCAGCTCGAAGTGAAAATATATATACATATATTCATAATGAAAGAGCGAAGAATATATAGTATTTATTTATTTATGAGAAGCGCATATAAAGGCGATTTGTACAGGGAGCATTTTGAAGAGAGGAAAGTGAGTGAGTGGAGCAAGGAGAGTGAGAGAGATTAAATATAATAACGAAGAGAGGGAGTTAGAAAAGTCAATATATATAGAGAGAAATTGTAACGGATGGGAATGTGAAGAGAGTGAGAGAGGGAGTGAGAGAGCGAGAGGGAAAGAGAGACAGAGAGACGAGAAGGAGAGGGAGAGAAAGAGAGTGAGAGAGAGATAAATGAAAAGGCATGTTCATTTTTATTTGCCAATTTTAAAATAAAAATAAAAAAAAAAACAAAAAAGTGATGACAGTCCGCTGGGCACGTACTTCACAGGCAGAGGTACTTGTGCGCACCCAGACACTTAGGCATAGGATCCTAGCCCCTCCACCACGACTGTACTGGATAGTAGGCTAGATTTAATCTTATTTAGATATGAAGCGTCACTGGAGAGGGAATTTTAATTTAGCCAGGTTTTGAACCTCTCCCTGACGACTGCTTTAGAAATAAACAGATTTGGAATTATAAAGCGAAAAAGAGAAAAGTTAGCATATGAAATTGCCTATATAGTTGGCTAAGATGGAGTAAAATAGAAATATATTTATATATATTTTAATATTTGAATTTAAAAAAAAATTAATAAAATATAAAAAAGTGAAGACAGTCCGCTGGGCACGTACTTCACAGGCAGAGGTACTTGTGCGCACCCAGACACTTAGGCATAGTCCCTAGCCCCCCCGCCACGACTGTACTGTTTAGTAGGCTGGATTTTGTCTCACTTAAGTTACACAGAAAGCAAATAATATAAACAGCAAAAGTTAGCATATCAAACTGCCTTCATAACAGGCTCAATTGAAATAACATAGAAAATAATTTTAATTCATTTTTATACCCTGAACCCATTGAAAATGGGAAATCAGGGTATAATGTTTTTGTTGAAGTGTGAATGTATGTAACAGGCAGAAGGAGGCGTGGCAGACCCCATAAAGTATATATATTCTTGATCAGGGAGACAAGCCGAGTCAATTTAGCCCTTTCCGTCTGTCTGTCTGTCTGTCTGTCTGTCTGTCCGTATGTATGAACGCGTCGATCTCAGAACTCACAATAACTAGACTCTTCAATTTTTTTGTAGGTCCCTGTATAGGGCGCGCATATCGAGTTTGTTTCAGAAATTCGATAACTGTTATCGTTTTATTGTTATCGATTAAAACCGAAAATCTAAATTAAGCTATAAAATTCTATCTAAATCATCTTTCTAGCTAGAGTCTTCAAATTTTGCATTTAGTGTTATGTAAGCCTTACGCAATTTCGGTTTTTGTTAAATTTTGGGTGCCACGCCCCCTTCGCCTTAAATTTGTAACTCCCGTATATCAAATACTAGAAACTTGTGCTTTGGCACACACATACATATGGATGACATGATCACGCCCAATAAGTTTGATCAAAATCGTTTGTCTAGAAAAAAAGTTATTAAACATTTAATTTCCCATAGCATTGCCATGCAAACAGCAGCCAAAGAACAGCTGACGCAGCGACTTGCACTTGTGCGTGCGTGCGACTGTGTATGTGTGTGTGTATGTTTTGCTTGTAATGAACGTACATATGCATGTGTATATAAAAGAAACAAAGAATACTCGGAATAGCGGTTCGTGGCAGGGTTCAGGGTATCCCCTAGTCGAGCGGTGTCGACTAGAGTTTCCTTACTTGTTTTTATTTGCAAATTTTGATAAATAAATAAAATAGAAAATTATTTATGAAATTGCCTAAAAATGTATAATAGGCTAAGATGAAAATAGATAAATAATAGATAAATTGAAAAGTACTTAAGCTCATTTTAATTTGCGAATTTTAAATTTAAAATTAAAAAATAAAAAACAAAAAAAGTGATGACAGTCCGCTGGCCACGTACTTCACAGGCAGAGGTACTTGTGCGCACCCAGACTCTTAGGCATAGATCCTAGCCCCCCCGCCACGACTGTACTGTTTAGTAGGCTGGATTTAATCTTATTTAGATACGAAGCGTCACTGGAGAGGGAATTTTAATTTAGCCAGGTTTTGAACCTCTCACTGACGACTGCCTTAGAAATAAACAGATTTGGAATTATAAAGCGAAAAAGAGAAAAGTTAACATATGAAATTGCCTATATAGTTGGCTAAGATGGAGTAAAATAGAAATATATTTATATATATTTTAATATTTGAATTTAAAAAAAAATTAATAAAATATAAAAAAGTGAAGACAGTCCGCTGGGCACGTACT
The DNA here is from genome assembly GCA_961210405.1 of Drosophila mercatorum. Classification (NCBI taxonomy): domain Eukaryota; kingdom Metazoa; phylum Arthropoda; class Insecta; order Diptera; family Drosophilidae; genus Drosophila; species Drosophila mercatorum. The sequence continues at coordinate 14,905,036 of CAUIUS010000001.1, forward strand.
TCACAGGCAGAGGTACTTGTGCGCACCCAGACACTTAGGCATAGTCCCTAGCCCCCCCGCCACGACTGTACTGTCTAGTAGGCTGGATTTTGTCTCACTTAAGTTACACAGAGAGCAAATAATATAAACAGCAAAAGTTAGCATATCAAACTGCCTTCATAACAGGCTCAATTGAAATAACACAGAAAATAATTTTAATTCATTTTTATACCCTGAACCCATTGAAAATGGGAAATCAGGTTTTATTGAAATGTATTTAACAGGCAGAAGGAGGAGTGGCAGACCCCATAAAATATATATATATATTCTTGATCAGGGAGAGAAGCCAAGTCGACTTAGCCCTGTCTGCCTGTCCGTCTGTCTGTCTGCCCGTATGTATGAACGCGTCGATCTCAGAAAATAAGAGCTAGAGACTTCAAATTATTATCTCATCGGCGCCTTGCAGACTGACCTCAGTTGCTTAGGCAAATCGCACAGTTAGCAGCCTGTGTGCTTGTGTGTGGGTCTCTCTATGTGTGTATGTGTTGCTTCCTACATAAATATAAAAGTATCGCAGAATTTTAGCGGTTCTTAGAAATCGCGGTTCTTCACTGGATTCAGGGAATATCCTAGTCGAGCAGTCTTGACTAGAACACTCTTACTTGATTTGATTTGCAAATTTTGATAAATAAATAAAAAAGAAAGCTATTTATGAAATAGATAAATAATAGATAAATATAGATTTACTTAAGCTCATTTTAATTTGCGAATTTTAAATTAAAAATTAAAAAAAAAAAAAAACAAAAAAGTGATGACAGTCCGCTGGGCACGTACTTCACAGGCAGAGGTACTTGTGCGCACCCAGACACTTAGGCATAGTCCCTAGCCCCTCCACCACGACTGTACTGTTTAGTAGGCTAGATTTAATCTTATTTAGATACGAAGCGTCACTAGAGAGGGAATTTTAATTTAGCCAGGTTTTGAACCTCTCACTGACGACTGCCTTAGAAATAAACAGATTTGGAATTATAAAACTAAAAACGAGAAAAGTTAACATATGAAATTGCCTAAATAATTGGCTAAAATTAAATAAAATGGAAATATATCTATATATATTTTATTATGCGAATTTTAAAATAAAAATTAAAAAAAAAAAAAAAAGTAATGACAGTCCGCTGGGCACGTACTTCACAGGCAGAGGTACTTGTGCGCACCCAGACACTTAGGCATAGGATCCTAGCCCCTCCACCACGACTGTACTGTCTAGTAATCTGGATTTTGTCTCACTTAAGTTACACAGAAAGCAAATAGTATGAACAGCAAAAGTTAGCATATCAAACTGCCTTCATAACAGGCTCAATTGAAATAACACAGAAAATAATTTTAATTCATTTTGAAATATATAAACAAGTAAGAAAACTCTAGTCGAGACCACTCGACTAGGGGATACCCTGAACCCTGCCAAGAACCGCTATTCCGCAAATTCCCCGTTTCTTTTATATACACATGTATACATATGAATGAATTGTACATTACAAGCAACACATACCCACAGTCGCACTCACGCACAAGTGCATAGCGCTGCGTCAGCTGTGCTTTGGCTGCTATTTGTATGACAATGCAATGGGAAATTAGATGTTTAATAATTTCTTTTTTAGACAATCGTTTTTGATCAAATTGCAGGGCGTAATCATGTTATTCATATGTATGGATGAAATACGTGTTTTACAAATTAGAGGCGAAAGGGGCGTGACATCCAAAATTGAACTAAAACCGAAAATTGTAGAAGGCTCAAATATCACTAAAAACAAAACGTGAAGACTCTAGCTAGAAAGATGAACTATATAGAATTATTTAACTAAGTATCGATTTCGTTTGCAATCGATAACAATAAAATTAAAATAGTTATGGATCTCTTTTTAACAAACTCGATCTTTTCGTGCTGTACATTAACTAACATAAGATTTGCAGTGTCCAGCTCTCAAACATGCGGACAGACGGACGGACGGACAGACGGACATGGCTATATCAACTCGACTTGTCTCCCTGATCAAGAATATATATACTTTATGGGGTCTGCCACCTCCTTCTCCCTGTTACATACATTTCAACAAAACACTTTATACCCTGATTTCCCACTTTCAATGGGTTCAGGGTATAAAAATTATTCCTGAAATTGCCTAAATAATTGGCTAAGATGAAATAAAATAGAAATATATTTATATATATTGTAATATACGAATTTTAAATATAAAATAAAAAAACAAAAAAGTGAAGACAGTCCGCTGGGCACGTACTTCACAGGCAGAGGTACTTGTGCGCACCCAGACACTTAGGCATAGATCCTAGCCCCTCCACCACGACTGTACTGTTTAGTAGGCTGGATTTTGTGTAATTTGGATACGAAGCTTCACAGGAGTGGGAATTTTAATATAGCCAGGTTTCGAACCGCTTAGAAATTAGGCTCGAAATTGCCTCGATTATTTGCAATCCAGTTAGATCTTTGTCCTCCCAACTGTAGCTTAGCAGCTGGTGCTGTATAGCGGCCAGTAGTCAGTTGTGAAATGAGCCCGGTTGAACGGATGGCAATGCTCCTGTGTCAATGAGAAGCAGTGCCAACGCCTTTTTGCTTGTTGATTATTGTTGTATAATATATAACTATAATTAGAGAGAGAGAGAGAGAGAGAGAGAAAGAGAGAGAGAGAGGAAATGAAACAAAAGGAGAGACAGAGAAAGCAGGAGAAACAGAGAGAGAGAGAGAGAGAGAGAGCAAGAGGGCTAGATAAAGTACTCTTTCCTTCTCTTACCTCACAGCAGTGATTGCTGCTTCGATTTATGAAGAGTGCAGGAAGATGGCCAATTGATGAGCTGCTCCATCGCAATATATTTGTCTATGCAAAAGCCTTGAATTATGCTGTGCTATGAACCGATGTATGTCTATATCTTTGTATATATTTTAGTTAAGTTATTGACTTTGTTGTTTGCTCTGCTTCACTTAGTCGAACTCCGCCCCCTCTAACGCTGCCCCCTGACCAATGCGCGCTAGTCCTTACGCCCGCTTTGTCTACACTCAATTGTTGTGTGTCTCTGTGTGTGTGTCTGTGTGTGTGTGTGTGTTTACTCTGTGAACTACTGTTCAACTCTTACCTATATTATATTTCGATGTTTCGAGTCCCTCGCACGCCTTTTACAAGTATTACAACGCGATATTTATTCTTGTGTGTCAGCTATAAACGTAAAATTTACGGCGGAATGCCATTTAAAGTACAAACTGGGTTTTTTCCCTGCACATTTTTATTTGGCAATGCGAGGAGCTGAGGCTAGGGTCCATGTGACTAGCACATATCCTGTACGGCTATTGGGCCTAAGGTATATCTTGTGGTTCCCCGTACTCCTTTGTCATATACGGCGTAATGAGCTATTATAGTTTGTTATCTCTAGCAAATCTGTATGACTGTGACATATCCTATCCTATTGAAATGATATATTCTCAAGCTTTCGCCATCAGCTATAACATGTCGTAGTTTATTATCCGACCGAAAGTCCGTAATATCATCGGAAAGAGTCTTCAATATTTCTAGTTCAATTTACTCAAGTCATATTCCAATCCACTTACTTCATAGCTTCAGCTTCAGCCGCTCGGCATATTCAAGTCGCGCATACCCCACGCCTCGCACGCATTGATTACGCGGTATTCGTGAACAGCGCCCGCATCCAGAGCAGCGGCAAACGGTTTCCAAGCACGCCAAAATGAAGCCGTCGAAGAAGCAGGCAGACGCCTTTGCCGCGCACAAAGCGCGAGTTCACAGTGAGGGCAACACACAGTCACAGTCACAGACCCAGTCACAGCCCCAGTCACAGTCGCAGTCGCAGTCGCCGTTGCCGTCGCAGTCGCAGTTTTTGTCGTATTTTATAATCCTTTTCCGTTTGGCCCGAGCAAAGTAAAATAAAACAAAACCAAAACCGAATACAAAAGACACAGAGTAAAGCGCGACATTTGTTTGTCTGTTTTCGTCTCCCCTCTCCCATCTCCCTCGAGTCTCTCCTCTGTTAGCCTTCGTCTCCCATCTGCCTTTTCCATTAGCCAACGATGTCTTCGCTTTGGGGTTTTCGCCTGTTTGTCATTATGTCCATGCTTCCGGATTATATTTTGGTTGGAATTTTGTTTATTTGCGCGTCTTAGCAGCTGTCGTTGCTGTTGCCGTTGCCGTTGCCATTGGCTCTGCCTTAGCCGCTTGGCACGAGCCAAAAGCGAGGCAACTTTTGTCCGCAATCCCTTTAATTTCGTCAAGTGGCCTAATACCGTTCCACTAAGTGGGGCTAATCAGCCAGCCACAAGATTCAAATCTCAAACGGATGTCGCCGCTGCTGTTTACTACAATCCGACAACCCGCCGTCCCGCCGTCCCGCCGACCCGCTCGACCCTCCGGCCGGAGACGACCAAAGGAGTAGCGCTCAGCAAATTAATTATTGAGGCATTTTTCGGGCTTGGCCCCAGCACTCAATATACAAATAAGCTGTCTGGCTATGTGGCATGGAGAGGTCCTGCCACTTCTGGAATGCGACTAAGCCAAGCGGAGAAGAGAAGACAAGAGAAGAGAGAGAAAAGAGAAGGAAAGAGATGAGAAGAGACAGTTGTGGTGTTTCCTTGTCTTTCTTTCCCTCCTTCTTCTCTCTCCTCTCTTATTCCTCTGTCTCGCTTCTTCTCTCTCTTCTCTTCTCTTCTCTTCTCTTCTCTTCTCTTCTCTTCTCTTCTCTTCTCTTCTCTTCTCTTCTCTTCTCTTCTCTTCTCTTCTCTTCTCTTCTCTTCTCTTCTCTTCTCTTCCCTTCTCTTAGCTTCTCTGGTGTGTCCCTCATTTTCTTTCTTCTTTCTTTTCTCTCTGCTTTCTTCTCTCTCTTCTTCCTTCTATCTCTTCTAGCTTTTCTCTATTCTTTCTTCTCTCGCTTCTTTCTTCTCTCTCTCCTTCTTCTCTCTCCTCTCTTCTTCTTCTCTTCCCTCCTCTGGTGTCTCTCCCTCTCTGTCTCGCTCGTTTCCACTCTCTCTTCTCTCCTCTCTTCTTCTTTTTCTCTTCACTTTTCTGGTGTCTCTCTCTCCTTTCTTCGCTCTCTCCTTCTCCTCTCTTCTTCTTCTCTTCTCTGGTGTCTCCCTCACTTTGTCTCTCCTTCTTCTCTCTACTTTCTTCTTCTTCTCTTCAATTATCTGGTGTCTCTCTCTCTTCTTTCTTCTCACTTTCTCTCTTCTTTCTTCTCTTTCTCCTTCTTCTTCTTCCTCTTTTCTTCTTCACTTCTGTTCTATACTCCGGTGTCTTCGTCTCTTTCTCTCCACTTTCTTCTCTCTCCACCATTCTCTTTCTCTCTCCTCTCATCTTCTTCTCTTCTCTTTTTCTCTTTCTCTCTTCTCTCCCTCCTCTCTTCATCTTCTTCTTCTTCAGCTTTTAATTGCGTGCTTTTAATGACAGCGCTCCAATTAAATTGGCGCAGATTGTCAAAACAGCGGCCAATGAAATGGGATCCAACGAGGGCTCCATCAGCCACAGCCACAACTCCGACAACAACTTTGAGTCCGGCTCTGGCCACAGTTGAAAGCTTCAATTTACCACCCATTGTGCCTTATGGCAGCAGGCAACAGACAAGAGACAAGAGACAAGAGACATGGGGCGGGGCATGAGGCAGGGGGCAACATGCAGCTGGAGGCCACTCGTTGCCGCATTCAGATTCGCTGATCCCCAAAACATTTTTAATATGCAAAAGACGCACGCAGCGATCCGCGCCACCTGTTCCACTGGCGACGCGACAGTCGCGGCTCTGACAGAGCCAGGGGCAGGTGGCAGGTGGCAGGTGGCAGGGTAATATGAATATGAATGCGGCTCTGGGCAGAGGTGGGGACGCGTGGGATAAGCAAATTTCTTGATTTACGCTTTGTTGTGGCCAGCTGACAGCCGGGCTGTGAGTGAGTGGCTGCAGGCGATCCGCTGCACCGGCTCCGAGTGACGGGAGGCGGGCGGGTGCAGCTGCAAGGGGCAACTCGATTTACAGTTTTACAGTTAACTTACAAATCGCTGGAATTAATTGTGCGCGTGGCGCTGATAAGCAGCTGCCCCGTTCCGACTGCAACATTCAATTAAGTCGTCTTCGCTCGCTCCCTGCCCAAGGCAACAAATTGAGCTCGGTCTCTCTCTCTCTCTCTGTGTGTGTGTGTGTGTCTGTTCCCCTCCATTTGGTGAGTGTGTGCCACATGTGCGTGCGTGTCCGAAGGTGCGAACTTTACGTTCAACGGCAGCCGAAAATGCCAAAATGCCAATCAGACGCATCGAGATACCCTAACACGAGCTGGCAGCGCTCGAACGAAGGGGTCGACTGCAGCGCCATCTATGCGTCAGCTAAATTTTATCGATATGAAAGATATGATATATTGAAATGCTTGTTATTCGTGTAGTGAGCTGGCTAACTTGGCTAAGGGCCTCTGAGATATTCACATGACTGCAGCAGGTGCGAGGCTCTGGGCGGCTATGGAAGGCCTTCGTGGGGAAGTGCTGGAAAAAGAGGCGAAAGCAGGCTGAGTGGGTCTAGCCAAGGCTACCCTACTATCGGAGTACAATTGTATATCTATATATCTCTGAGTCTGAGAAGCCCTTCTGCCTTAGGCCCTCCCACTTCACGCAATGGCAGTTCATGGTCACAGTGTTGCCAGACCAAACAGAAGCAGCATCGATTATTAGCAACAGTGTTATCGATAACTGCGGATGGCGATGGTATCGAGAGGAAGGCGGGAAAGAACTAGCGATAGAAAGAACTAAGGAGAAGAGCTGTAGAAGGTAAAAAAATGTAATTAGAAGCGAAGACGACTAGATAAATAATAGTAAAAGGAAGCAGAAAGGAAGGATGTGCCCAGTAGATAAGAACTATAATTATAATTATAAGAATTGCATATAAGAGGCATCACCAATCGAAGCAACGAGGAGTGTAGCATATATCTCTTTGAACTGCTCTCTTGAGCTCAGCACAGATTGCTGTGCTCAGCTAGACATCTGTTCCGCTCTCTGGTTAAGTAGCTCCTTCAGCTCTAACTCTGCGTAGATAAGCATACCCAACTGCCCCTTTCACATATTAATATTGATATTCACAGCTATTGCTAATCCACTTACATAATTATCTGGCCATACAAATCGAAGCTGACAAATCGCCGCTAGTTGCGTGATATATGTATGTGAATATGCGCGAGTGCAGCGATTTGAGCGCTAATCTTCGGCCTCAAAAGTCCTGCGATTGGAGCTTGTCTATGGCGCATTTCTGTCAGCTCGAATCGCCGACTCGCATAGCTCTCGCATGTAAATTAACTGGATTAAGCGACTGCCAGACTGACTGTGAGTGACTGACTGCATGCTGGTTTGGTTGAGCCTGCGCTGGAGCTAATGACAACATAATTACTTTGCAAATCGGTGCATGAAATGCGGTCCGGAATCGTTTTAATTGCGGCCAAAGTCAGAGCCGCAGCCAACTGCCAACTGTGAATGTTGTTGCCGCCCACGCGTCTTAAGCCGTGCGTACAACAACAACAACAACAACAGCAACATCGACGACGACAACTGGCAACAAGAGCGCGCGGCCCAGTTAACAGTAATTGCTGGCGCGTCGTGTTTTCGGACCACCAATGGATTGATTAACTACGTGTTCGATATTTCTCTGGCTCCCCTCGCAGCGGCTGTTCGTCTGTGTGCGTGTGTGTGTCACTCGGTATTGATGATGTGGACCGGGCAGCTTTTGAGGCTCGCGTCCAAATCAAATTTACTATAATGACCACTCAAATGGACAGCGTAATGGGCCATGCAGCGCCACAAAGAGAAAGGCGAACGGCAAACGGCGAACGGCAAACGGCAAACGGCGAACGGCGACGTGCATGTGAGTCGGCAGTTGGCAACGCGGAGACGCCGCCAAGTGGGCGATGCCCAGTTCCAGTCCGAGTCCCAGCAGCCATCCAGTCTAAACTAATGGCCTGCCCGAACGCCGCTCATCCTGCGCCTCTTAACCAACTGCGACTGTGGGCAGCAGCTACAGCTACGACGGCTGTCGGGAGTGTCAGTGCGAGCAGCTGATATGGCACCCGGGTCAGGCAGCTCATTAGAAGCGGACACAATTCGCGAATGCCAATCAAAGCCCTGAACGTCGCCACTTGCTCTGCGCACAGCTGCCACAAATCCCGCATCCCATTTAGCACAACTTGACACAGCCAAAGGAAATATCGAAGCCTGAAGCGGATGAAGATCAATCAAGCACACAGCCACAACTGCCTAGAGCAACCCCTCCGAGCTGTGCAACTTATTAGAACTCGTCTCTAGCGTGTGAACTCCTGATCTCAGCTAAGAAGTCTACAAACTAATTCTAAGTAATATTATATTTGATCTATCAATTTGCCTTTAGCTTAACTGAGTAGAACAAACTTCACCCTATCGAACCCAAATCTGTTAACTTAATCTATATCGATGTCTTTATATCGATTGCTCATTAAGTATAACTGAGCATTAGCATTCGATGTATGTATATCCGAATATGTATATACACATATATTGATCTATATTTACCCGTAATTACATGAGGTTTGAGGCTAATGTGTCCACCTTCCAGAAGGTTGCAATGGGTGAATTGAGGCAGTTGGGCCACTTCAATCAATAAGCTGAGCCTGGGTCAGCTAATGGGGCTGCGAGTGGGGATCCATGGAAGGGGAGACTGATGCAGATTTATAGCGATTAGATTAGTTATGCTCACCTGACCAGAAACCCACGACTGCAGGCGGCAGCTTGAAAAGGAAAAGGAAAGTGGGCGGCTGGGCGGCATCTCTCTCTCTCTCTCTCTCTCTCTCCCTCTCTCTCTCTCTCTTTCTATCTCTGTGTGTGCGAGGGTTTGGGAGGCATGCGCAAGTGCACAGCATAATTGTGGCTTCGCTGGGCTTAGAGGGCGCTTCGGCGTGGGGGGGGGGGGCGTGGCGGTGGCTATTTTGCATAGAGACATACGTGGCGTAGTCGAGCGAGTGAGCGAGCGGGCCTTTTGTGCGCGTTTCGCATAATTACGCGCAGACTCAATTCTAAGCTTAATTAAGATTATTACAGTTTTGTCTTAAAGGGTGCCCCTGAGGGGGCGCAGAGCGCGGGGCGTGGCGTGTGTGTGTGTGTGTGTGTGTGTGAAGCTGCGCAAAAATGCGTTCAGGCGGCCGTAACTAATAATCTCGGGCATGCAAAGCAGCCGAAGAAGTCGAGAAACGCCAGAGCTCAGAACTCAAAGAGCTGAGAAGCTGCCCGCAGCGTTCGTCTCTGCCGCCGGCTATCGGTCAGAGCCCGACTGGGTTCTTTCTGGTTGCGGTTCTGGGTTCTGGGCCTTGGCTCTGGCTCTGGCTCTGGCTGCAGTTAACCTGACAATCAGCACGCAATTGCGAAATGTTTTGCCTAATAGAATTTCTCGTGTGCGCGTCTCGCATGCAAATTAAAAGCGCAAAAAAGAGAGAAAAAAGCGCTGAAAAAATATATAAGAAAATTGTGAATTATAAACGTACAACGGAGCCAAAACAGCAAGAGGAAGAGAGCGAGAGAGAGAGAGAGAGAGAGAGAGAGAGAGCTGGTGGAGTGTAGTCGAGTCGGAGCGACTGCTTGATGCTCGCTTGTGTTGCAAAGAAGAATGCAGTTGATGGAAGACAGACGGACGAACAGAGCAGAGAGATGGATGGACTGACGGACAGATATACGGCTGAAGAGCCAGACGGACGGACGGACGGACAGACGGACAGGCAGCCAAGCAAATGGATAGACAGATGATCGAACGGGTAAAAGACGGACGGACCGAGAGACGAACAGGCGGACAGATGGGCGAATGAATAGACGGACGGATGGATCAACTTACGAAAAGGCGAACGGATAGACGGTTGGCGGACGCACAGATAGAGGGGCAAATAAACGGATAGACGAACAGACGGATGCTCTGGAAGGACGAATGGGCACAGCACGACACACAGACGTACAGCAAGCCGTACTACATATATGCCCAAACCAATATGCCCAGCTCAACACTGGCTGGACGAGCATCGAAATGAATGCTCTTATTTGCTTGGGCCGGTCAGGTGTTTTGCCTCGATTGCCTCGACTGCCTCGACTGCTGCCGCTGCTGCTGCTACGTGGTGTGCAGTCAGGCTGACAGCGACAGCAGTTGCACTCTTTAATAGAAATAATTACAGCTGCTCGAGCGCTGGCCGCATGAAATGTTGCACGGCAACATGTGCGCAACACGCTGTTTATCACACGCATTTAAATGCGGCAACCCCCCTTCGATGAGCCACCCTCCCCCCCCCCTCCTTCCGCCCTCCTGGCAACATTTGCCTTTTTATGAGCGCAACATGTTCGCACATCGTAATTTCGCAGCGGCCGGGCAACATGTCCCATAAATTTGATGGCCAATTATCGAAATTGCATTAGATGTGCGTAATTGCGGCAAGTGTGCGGCCCATGTCCACTGGCCGCATGCCGCATGCTGAATGCCGCATGCCGCATGCCACATGTTGCACACGTACACACAGGCCATGTTCAATTAACACTTATGTTGCCCCACCACCCATACGAAATGCCAACCACCGGCCTCCCATATTCGATCACAAATTTACAGCCTGCTAATTGTATGCATCTCGGCAGCAAATCGCTTTCTTCGCTCTTCTTTCTATGGCCAACTCGAGCCCTAACTAACTATCTTTATATATACATATATACATATTTGTTTATTTTTTATTTATTTTTAATTATATAATTATTTATTTATTAATCTATTTTTATTTATTTTTTATTTGTTTATTTTTTATTTATATTTTATATATTTTTTTAAATATATATATATATTTATTTCTTTTTATATTTCTTTCTCTATTCAAATTCTTGGCAAGGTCTTTATGCTACAAATAATTACAAATTATATTTATTTAGCCAAAACTTGAAGCAAACTAAGAATTTCATTAGAAATTCCGAATCGAACTTCGCTTGACTCCTCCTTTCCTCTTTCCTCTCTCCACCATTGGCTACAGACAACGAAGAATCTCAGCAAGTTAAGCTCTGCTACAGTTCACAGTCGTTCAGCTCACCCACACACACACACGCAGGGTATTTGCTAGTCGGCTATCGAGAGCGGATTTTCAGCCAGTGCCATCTGACAGCAGCGAGCATCGTTTGGCTAGTTTATTCATTAGGTTCTGCGGAAAAACGTGTTTAATTTGTGACAAAACGAAACGAAACGAAACGAAATCTTTGCCCCCTGCCACAGTCTGCGGCTCATATCAGTGGCATCTCGCACTCTCGCCGCTGATGGAGGCATCCAGTGCAGCGCGCTGCTGTTAGAGTTCAGCTCAGCTCAGCTCAGCTCAGCTGGTGCGTAAATGTTGCGTTGTCAAATTAATACGAACAGGCAGCAGATTGGGAACCCGTTTGCCATTTCGGCAGCCTGATTCAGGGGCAGCGACAGAGGCAGAGGCTGAGGCAGAGGCTGAGACAGAGGCTGAGACTGAGGCTGAGGCTGAGCCTGAGCCCAAATAGCGAACCCAATGCCCGACCCCGGCGACGACCTGTTGCCAGCTTGGCGCAGATGTCACGACGCGCATTGTCAAACAAGCAGCAAAAGCAACAGCAACTGCAACAGCAACAACAAAGTTGGCAACATTTTTGCCTGGCAGCAGCCAAATTGTAACATAAATAGACTGCAAGTTAGTTAGCCAAAGGCTACAAATGCTCATGCGCAGCGCCAACAACAACAACAGCAACAACAGCAACAACAACAACAACAGCAATGTTGCTGTTGTCGTTGTCGTCGTCTCGTGGCGACCATGAAAAACGTGACATTTTTATGTTGCAAACTTTAAATCTTTCATATCAGAAAATGAAATGTTGCAATGCAATTGACTGCAACAACAGCGACAACAGCAGCAACAACAACAACAACAACAACAACAACAACAGCAGCAGCAGCTGAGCTGACTTTTTGTTGCGCGTGCGCTGCGCTGTTGTTGTTGACATTTTGCTGCTGCTGTTGCCGCAACAACAACAACATTCTGTACACATGTGCGCCTCGCATATGCCAATTCCTCGTTGTTGTTGCAGTTGTTGTTGCTGTTGCTTCTTCTCGTTGAGCCCATTTTTTGGCCATGCGAATGAGCCTAAGACTGCAGCATTTGCCACAGCTAAGCCTAATCCCATTCTTGGTATGATTTCGTTTATATAGATGCATTTTCCTCCAGTTAGATATTCTTAGTGCTTATTGTAAGTGACTGTGCTTAAGTCACAATAACTGTTGTTTAAGACTAGTACTATATATAGTACTATATATACCGATACGTGCCAGGCGGAAGCGTCATACACATGTGGCTAAGGACATCTTCAGTTCTGTTTTGGTATATATAGGTTTACGATATAAGATTACGATATACGATATTCAGATAATGCGATAGACGATATCATATATCTTATCATACATCATATATTTGTATATATATGCGTTACGAGATATCGATACACAAAGTACGATCTACGATATACCGTATACGATATACAATAGACTATTTACGACTTAACATGCAATATATATTCTATGTGGTATACAAATATACGATATGCGCCTTGCAATACAATACGTGATAAGCGCTAATTAAATATACGATATACAATATACGATATACAAATAGACCATATATTAAAGAATATATAAATATACGGTAAGCAATACCGTAATATATAATATATGCAATGTACAATATACGATATACGACTAAGGCATATACAATATACAATATACGATATATCGAATATTGTATATATACGATATACAGAAATACGATATACGATATACATAATTCGATTTACGATATTCGATGTACGCTATACAATGTACAATATACAATTTACGATATAAAGAACTAAAATACAATATATGCAATAAATACGATATACAATTAGACTCTATATAGCAAGACGATATGCGCATGTAATGGGAGATAATTAAACTTAAATTTGTAGCTCTTAAAGGAATCTAGTTGTATTTCTGGAATCACACTTGCATATTGCCCAAGTATATTTCATAAAATGAACTTCGATTAAAGCTGCCACTAAAATCTGGGCCTGGGCAGTGAGCAGCCAGGAGCCAGGAGCCAGCAGCAGGAGCTGTTAACGCCGCAGCTTCCTTTGCATTGATTAGCAATTCAAAATGCGACAAGTTTTTCAGTTTCTGTTTTTGTTTTTCTTTTCTTCCTTTTTTTTTGTTGCTGTTTTCACCTCCCACTGCTGGTGATGGCGATGCGGGTGTGGCTTCTAATTTATGCGCGCGTTTTTGTTTATTGCGGTGCAGAGCAGCGCAGAGTGGCACAGGTCTCTGCCTCCACTGGGGGCCCGGCTGTCGCGAGCGGTCAGCGGCAGCTGCAGAAGGCGACGCTGTTCGATTTTGGTTGGCTGCTGGCCATCGATGCAGCACACAGGCACACAGGCACACGGACACCCATCACACACAGGCACACGCATGCAGATGCGCGTCTCCGGCTGCCCACATATGTATGCTATGCTTTCTTTCGCTCTCGATTTCCCTCTCCCACACACACACACACACACACACAGAGAGACAGCGAGACAACAGCAAAAAAGGAAAAGAAATTGCCAAAGGGAAATTCTTTTTAATTACTCTTTCTTTTTTTTTCTTTAATTTTCTTTCATTTTTTTGTTGGTGTGTGTGTGTGTGTGTGTGTGTGTGTGTGCTCTGTGTGTGCAGAAAAATTCGATTTTGTTTAGGCAGCGAACTGCGCTTCAGCGCGCAGGACGAGCGCCAGGGCCAACGGCAGGAGCTGCTCCTCTGCAGTGGCAATAATTCGATTAGTGTCCGTGTCTATTTTCAGGCTCGTCGTGTAGGCGTTCCAGCCAGTCGCCAGCTGCCCAGTGGCCCAGCAGCCCAGCAACCCGCACCAAGCCCCAATCCAGGACAAGGGCTACACTGGCACGCCCCTTGCACTTTTGTGTATGCTGCGCCCACAGTTTCAGTTTTTTTCCTGCTGTTGTTTGTTGCTGTTGCTGTTGTTGCTGTTGCTGCTGTTGCTGCATGCTGCGCTGCGGGCCGGGCAGCAGGACATCAACCGCGCCTGGACATTGGTCATCATTCATCAAAGCGAAATGTTGATTTAGTGCGCTGCGGCGCTCTGAGCTGCGCCTGGGTGGCTGGCTGGATGGCCGTGTGGGTGGTTGGGTTGTTGGGTGGTGCTGCCTGCATTTTTGGTGGCTGAGCCTCGTGGCGCCATTTTATGTTGCGCTGCCGTTATTTACCCCGATGCTCGCTCTGCCACTGTCTCGCTCTCCTCTGGGCTTTCTTATCGTCTTCCTTTTTAGCTCCAGCTCTTCTCCGCCTCCACCTCCACCTTTGCCTCCTCTTTTGCTCGTGTGTGATGAATTGATGCTGTTTATTCGACTGCAAACATAACCAGCAGCAGCAGCAGCAGCAGCCATTGGGATCTGGATCTTTTGCTGGCTTTTCTTTGCTTCTTCTTCTTCTTCTTCTCTGCATTTTTTTCCCATCTCTGCTTGTTTTTTGCCATTTTTTTCTCCTTCTGCCATGTCGCTGTTGCTCTTCTTGTTCCTGTTGTGCTTTTTGATTAGCAAAAGGAAGCGAGCACACAAAAAAAAGAGGAAAATTAAAAAATTTCCATTCAACTGTGTGTGTGTGCGCGTGTGTGTGTGAGGGAGCTCATATATGTGTTATAGACTGAGTGAAGCCAATGACTCTCAGACTGCTACCCTGGACTGCTGGATCGTATATCGATAAGTTCAATATGTATCGATAACATGTACACTACATCGATAGCGCATACATACATGTATATCAACTGAGCCAAACTATGCCCTGGATCACGTTGTCCTATATCGATAACTTTAGCATGTATCGATAACACATACTTTGCCTTACATAATATATATATCCATCCAATATATATCCATTCATGTAGACTTTTCTCTCTTTCTTTGCTTCTGTCAATTGCTCAGCTCATCATACCCCACGCCCTTTTTACAGGGCATAAAAACTGCATTTTTTTCGCAATACAAAAATGTTTTTCAGCTGCTGCATGATTTTTTGCACTTTGTATATGCCAGACCCAAGCACATATACATCAATGTGTGTGTATGTGTGTGTGTGTGCTTTGACCAATCAAATGGCCGCTGCTCGCACAATCGGGGCGTTGCATATGGCCGTCCATAGTCTATATATGTTACGTTTTAAGTAACGCATGAATATGCACCACATAAATATCTCTCTGCTATGTGCATATATAGGTTACAATATATGCCATATAGCATTCCATATACCCATGCTCACTGCCATACATATATATATATATATATATAGTGAAACCCGATTCTCTGTCGTCAGCAAAGCTTTCGACATGTCGCTAATGATTGAATGGCATCCTGTTAGCTGTTCAAGTCCTCTTTGCCTTTGACAGTGATTATGGCCAGCAATATTTTTAATTAACATTTTCCCCAAATTAGCGTCTAGTTCGAACTGCATTCACAGTAGCTAAGCCTGTGTTCTTTGCTACAGTTGAATGGATTCCAATACCTTTATTAGAGCTAAAGAAGCAGTGAGAGAGGCAGACAGAGAGAGGCAGACAGAGAGAGAGAGAGAGAGAGAGAGAGCTATATCAAAGCCTTTGCTTTTGATGGATTCTTGATTAGCTTTAACTGAGGCATTTCATCTTTCATTGTATTTTAAATTCAAATATATTTGCTTTTTATCTTATGTCTGTGGAGCTTTTCATTTGCTTCGAATTCCATTTTTAAATAAAAAAAAGAAGCAAACATTTTATCTAATATATTTTATTTAATAATTAATTTTAATATATAATATATGCAGTAAATATATTAAATTTTTTTTAATGCGTATGAAGGAAAGAACAAAAATGAAATAAAGAAATTTATTAATTTATTTTTATTTAATTTTCTTATTATTTATTTTAAGTTAATTTTTTTCATACATTTTTCCAAATCTTTCATTTGTATTTATGCTTCATATACATTACTTATTTTAATTCAAAGACTTTTCTATACAAAACATCTAAATTAAAGATATAAAAAATAGATTTAAATAAGAACAAAAATAATATAAAATTTACTTAATATATTTATAAAAATAAAATGGATATCTCTGCTTTCTATGCATATTTTGCTTAAATCATGCCCGAATAATCACAGTTAACTGTTAACTCACAGCTCACATATACTGTATATATATAGACATATATATATATATACAAAATGTCCAGCTCTTGGTTCACTTGTTGTCCGAGTTGCTGTTGCTGTTGCTGCTGCTGTGACTGCTTGGAGTGGTTTATCTTGGCTCTGCTGCTGGCCCGAACCAGATTCTTTATAGATGGAACACAATTCAATTTCGTTGCGGGCGCCATAAACTTGAGTTGACCGAAAAGCCAGCAATGCGAATGACATTCGCTGCACTATTTTCTATACCGCTCTCAGTTGTTGTTGCTGGTGTTGTTGTTGTTGTTGTTGTTGTTGTTATGCATTCCACTGCAATGGCAATGGCAATGGCAATGGCAATGGCAATGGCAATGGCCAAAACAGATTCTGTGCAGATTCCCTGGCCGAGACAAAAAACGCAGGCGGGTGGGCGCCGTTGGCCCCAGCGCGATGAACGTAAAGCATAATAAAAAGTCGTGCCTTACGTGCAGCAGCAAAAAGCCTACGCCTGCCTCCCGCCCCCCATCGCCCCCCACCCACGCCCAGCCAACCTGCAGCTGCCCCCGCCCCAGCTTGAGCCAATCTCTGTCTGTCTTCTCTTCTCTACTCTTTTTTTTCTTTTCTTTTGGGCCCGATAGAGTGGAAAACATTTTTGTGGCCGTGGCCAGCGCCGTTTGCCTATTTTATGAGCGTCTTAAGGGCACGCACGATTTTTGCGTTGCGCGTTTTAGTTTGCGGCCTGTGCGTTATGTGGCACTGATTACCGTTGCAGTTGTTGTTGTTATTGTTGTTGTTGTTGTTGTTGTTGCCGCCTTACTGACTGACAGAGGTCAGCGCTGGCTATGACCATTTTTCCAGGCCACGGCGGCGCCCAATGGCTGCGCTAAAATTGAATTTAATTTATTTAAGCGGCTGCCACAACGCTCCACAGCGCAGAACATCATCATGACTGACATCATAATCAGCTGACATCATCATTATCACCAGCGTCAAGAGCAGCGGCCGGCGGGAGCTGGAGCTGGAGCAGGACAGAAGATGCAACGCTATTTAGTTTTTCAAATATCATTCAAACAAGCCAAAGAACTACATTTATTTTATTTCAATTTGATAAGCTTCAGAATAAGTCCAATTATGAGTGAGATTAATAAGGCTTTGGCCGCAATTATGTCTCGCTTAGCGATAAATAGCTGCAGTTGAAGTTCGCATCGAGTTGGAGCTGACGAAGTGCTCAACACTTAACTTGAGACGGTCGCAGTTCATTAAATTGATTTGAAATTATCAGAAATTGTTGCCAACGGCAGCGCGCGTAGCTAAGCCAACAGAAGCCGCTGCGAGCGGCAACAGAGCCCAAAGCATATGCCAACGAAGCAGCTGAAGGAGTTGTTGTTGTTGTTGTTGTTGCTGTGTTGTTCGTACAACAAATGTGAATTTAGTTGCCTCCTCACAAACTGAAAACTGCATGCAGCACACGAATGTGTGCAGAGAGAGAGAGAAGGGGGGCCTATGGCTGTGGAGGGGCATCGGAATGATCTGGGCATGGGGACAGTCATTTTGTTGCCGTTGGCTCTTGGCTGTTCTTGTTGTTGTTGGCTGTTGCCTGGCATTGTTGGTCCTTGGAGCATTCTTGTAATCCTGTCAGAGCGCCTCTGTGTGTGTGTGTGTGTGTGTGTATGTGTGTGCCGCGTAGCTGCTAGTCCTTGCATTTTATTTTCGTTTATCATTTATTTACTACTCAATTTTTCTAGTACTTTAGTCGCGCGGCTCCCTCGTTGGGGGCCCAGTTGATTTCGTATGCCAAGTAACGGCAGCTCAGCTCAGCTCTGCTCGGCGCAGCGCAGTTGTTGCTGTTGCTGTTGCAGCTGGTGCTGCAATGGCTATAGCTGCTGCTTTCTCTCACGCGACTTTATCCTTCAAATGTCCTTGCGTGCGTTACAATGCCGCCCGCACACTGCCGACCATTTTACGTGCAACGCTGCCGAGGCAGCTGTGGATTTTAATGGCTGCAGCGTCGCACGTCTACAGTCCCAGCAGCAACACACACACACAAAGGCAACAAGAGCAAGAGAGAGAGAGGGAGAGGGAGGGCCTCTTGCAACATGCATTCGTGATGGCGTCCTGCGTCCTGCCGCCTCGCCTGCCTGGTCGCCATTTTAATTTCGCCTGCTGCACAACGTCGAATTTTCTAATCTTGTGCGGACTACGGCTCCCCAGTTGCCGACTTGCCACTGCCATTCAGCCCAGCCCAACTGCCGCCCAGTTGCATGCCCCTTATCCAAACTCCTGCTGCTGCTGCTGCTGCTTCTGGTTGTTGTTAATGCTGGCCGCAGCTTTTCGGCGCCGGGCAACAGCGTCCAGAGGTCGTTTAGAGGACTTTCTGCCGCAGGCCTCTGTGCGTTTCGGTCACCAACTCGCTATCTCCCTGTCGCACGCCCACAGCGCCAGCGCCAGCGCCGAGGCGCTGTCCCGGGCCCTGGCCGGGATGGCCAAGATGGATGACATGTCAGCTGGAATTGATGATGCCGAGCAAATGGCGGCCAACAAAATGGCGACTGCAGCGGCGCCAGCCCACACGGCGTATGAGTGACGCGAACGTGTACAATGCGCAACGTGCCACATGCAACGTCCGCTGCGCCTCCCCGCCCACAGCCATCAATGCTGCCCCAAAAACACACACACACACACACAAAAGCCGCAGCTAGCAAAGTGTAAAACTTCGCTCAGCTCGATTACTCGCACCGAATTTCCTGAGAAACTGAGCAGAACATTAAAAGGCTCGATATCGTCGAATTTCAAGCCACTCAAGTGTGTGTTTCATAGGCAAAGCACAACAAGAGCAGGCGGAAGGGGAAGCACAAAAATATATCTATGAAGAATAATAATTAAATAAGATTATTATATATTTAAAATATTTATTGTGAGATATATTTCCATTTATTTATTATTTATAATTTGATTTGCCCTTCACCCGAATGCCAACAAGAACAACAACAATAGCAAGAGTGTAGAGTAGCCGGGCTTAGAGACATCTCGAATGCACTTACCGCCAGAATCCAATCACAAATTGCGAAAGTCGCGACGTTCAAGTCAATGCTGTCTGTTGCTGTTGTTGCTGTTGGTGGTGGTGTTTATGTTGCTGTTGTTGCTGTTGTCGTGGTCATGGCAGCGATAACATGCCGCAAGATTTGTTGTGCTTTGACCAGCGTTGGCAACGTCTTGCGACTTGCTCTCGAATGCCCGCTGCAGTTGTTCTTTTCATTGTGGTTGTTACTATTGTTGTTGTTGTCGTTCCCGTTGTTGGCTGTAGACTCAACATGGTGCCATTCGGCTGGAAGGCCCAGGTCCGCTCGAGACTTCAATTCGGACTGCAATTGCAACGAGGACGTCGCGTCGACGCGCGGCTCATGTTGTGCGCGCGTTTCACTCAGCTGGTGAGATTTGTGCCACAAGACAAGTGCGACATGATGTTATGTGTCAACAGCTTAATTCGCAGCGCGAGTCGCCAGTTGCGCGCGGCTGAGCGCGGTGCTGGAGATGAGCTCCAATCGCCTTTGCATGCACTTTGAGCATGTGCTCGCTGTTGCCCGTTGCCTGTTGCTCTTGCTGTTGCCTGTTGCCTGTTGCAACCTTGATTTCAATCTAAGCCAAACCAAATGCAACACCAACAACAAACAGCAACAACAGCAGCGAACAGCAATCGAACAAACGCACTCTGCACACAGCCACTTTGGGCACTTTGGCCATTCAATTATTTATTATTTTGACTGCAGGCAACTGCGAGCGCCCCTCTCTGCGCTTCTCACCGCAAGCCAGCAAACCAGCACGCCACTGACCTGATCTGCAATGCCAGCAATTGGCAGCTGAAAGCTTTTTATTGCTGTTGACAACGACTAGAATAACCTTTTCTTTTTCGGCTAAAAGAACTTTCTTAACCAATTAAATGAAGAAGAAGAAGCAGCAGCGGAAAAGTAAAAGGGAAGGAATGTCTTTATATATAAAGGGTGTCCCAGAACTCACGCAAGAAGTAATTTTGATAGAAAACACAGGTTTATAATTAACAATTGTAAATATTGCATTAATTTATATAGTATATGGTATAGGGTTATGCATAGATATCCTTTATAACAGAAATAATTGTATTTTAGGCAAGTTCGGAAAGGCTTAAAACTCTTGCTTGAGATATGAGATACAATATAAGAGCGAGCGGTTTCTCTGTAACTCTGTAACCTCATCAAAACTAACAGAGTTGAAATAGTTCAAAATTGGAACCATCGAGATGAAAGATATATATATATATATATATAATCTCCATACTGATGTCATGTCCTATATGATGCATATTGAGCTCACCTGAGAGCGTCATACTAAAGCTGGCATACCTAAACCTGACATCTGTCTATGCCTTGATAGTTGTTCGATATATTCAAATCAAACTGGCCAATAGGAATATGTTTTAAGCTTCAGTAACCCAGAGACATTTCCACTTCAATCAACTCCTACCCTTACTTAAAGTTCGTTTCGTTAAACCTTTATTCTCCACTTGTCTTTCATCAGAAGTCAGTCTCGCACTCCTCTCTCCCTCTCTCTCCCTCTCTCTCTCTCTCTCTTTCTCTGCTAACTGTTAACATATACATAGCATATGTTATATGTATATACAACATATGATCAGCTACTTATCGCTCCTTAACACTCTGCAAAACATTCAGCGAATTGAGCCTAATTAGTTGAATGTTTTTTTCCCACGCCCACGCACAAGACGCGGCGTCACACTTGTCTGGCTGGGCTCTGGCTCTGGCTGGGGTCTGACTCTGGCTGGGCTCTGGCCCTGGCACTGATCAGAAATGATCTATGGGCCGAGGCAGGGAGCATCATGCAGCGCTGTGGCACCAAATTTGGCAGTGCCACAGCTGCAGTTGCATGCGCCCCAGCGTCGTCAACGTCGCCTGCGCCGAGTGGAAATCAAAGCACGCTACTTGCGCCCAAAAGGTATTGAAAGCCGCACAGCAAACACTCGCAGAGTGCGCAGGGGGCGCAGGGGAGACAGAGGTAGAGCCACAATAAAACTCATAAATCAAATAAGACAAAAGACTCGAGGCGAACGCAGGGCCCAGGCACCAGGACATGTCTTTGGGACCACGAAAACGAAAGCTGCAGCGGCTGCTGCTGCTGCTGCTGCTGCTGCTGCTGCATGGCGTGCGTTCATACGGGGAGCCAAAGGGGCCTCCGCATGCCCCCAGATGCGAGCTGAGACGAGACGGAGACGAGGCGAAGCAACGCAATATTGAGCACGACTGCGAACAATGGGAGCAAATAACTGGCAGGCATTCGGCATGAGCCGAAGATGGAGCTGGAGACCGAGAGACCGAAACCGAGAGACCGAGATGGAGATGGAGACACAATCGGGGATGCTGGCCATGAGTGGAGCACCTTGTGGCCACCGACCACCGTAGCAGTCGCAGAGACTAGTCAGCGATATTCAAGGTAAGACAACAACAGAAACACAAACAACAACAAGACAGAAATGTGTCTAATGGATTAACATGACGAACTCTTGATGCACTTGACAATTGTTCGAAGCTCAAAGCAGAAAAGTACATAATCTTGGCCAGCTCTGAGACGAGTCAAGCACTTGCTAGTTGTCCCCTTGTTGAGAGATGCACGCAACTGGCCAGAGAGAGAGAGAGAGAGAGAAACTAAGAAGCTCATTAAAGCTGCTAGAGCAATGGGAGCAGTTGGTGTTGAAGTTGAGTCGAGGCTTACTCAAAGCTAAGCTAATGCTAACTAAACGGAGCCCATTTGTAGGCGAAAGCTTATTGGAGATTAGACTTTATTTTCTTTTCTCTTCCTTTCTTTATATATATGTATACAAAGGTATATACTAATTTTCCTTCACTGTCTTCTATTTCTTCTGGCTCTTCTACCTCTATCTTTGTCTCACTATCTCAGCTCTCTCTGCCTATTGTCGCCTCTAGCTCTATCTCTCCCACTCTATTTGTGTCTTTCCTTCTTTTCTCTCTCTCTCTCTCTCTCTTTCTCTCTCTTTCTCTCTCTCCATCTCTATATCTACTTCTCTGTCCACCTTCCTCCCTCTATCCTTTATTGCTCTTCTCGTCCTCCATTTCTTTTTTTTAATTTCTCTCCCTTTCTCTCTCTCTCTGACTAAGTCTTTCTCACTCTCTCCTCTTTTTCTCTATTTTTTCGTTCGCTTAGTCTCTCTCTCTTCCTCTCCCCCTTTCCACTTATATTTTCTTTATCTTTCTTAATCTATCTAGCTCTGTCTCCGCCTCTTTTTCTTCCTTTCCCTCTCTGCCTTTGTATCTCTGTTACTCTCTCTCTCTCTCTCTCTCTCTCTCTCTCTCTCTCTCTCTCCCTCTGTCTCTCTCTCTGTCTCCCTCTCTTTTTGTACCTTCTCTTCTCTTCTCCTTATGTCTTTCCCTATCCCTTTTCTCCCTCTCTCTCTCTCTCTCTCATATTCTTTCCGTTTCCCCTCCTCCTCCTAGAAATTCTCTCACTGAGTCTTCTCCACTTCAATAAGCTCAATTGCTTTGCATCCATCCACTTTCCACGTTGCAAACTCACCGACAATTTCACGTTGCTCTCCGCTTTGCAAAATGCAGCTCGAAATGCTGCAATAGTCACCAGAATGATCCGCAAGTGTCGCCAGTTGCCAGCTTCGCTAGTTGCCAGTTGCCAACTGCAGCGGAGCCAGCAGCAGCAGCAGCAGCAGCAACAACAATGCTGAAGCACTGTGGCTAGCTGAGCCTAGCCTAGCCTGGCAGCGGGCACCAACTGGAGCGAAGATGAATTTCCAGCGTATTGCGTTGTTATTTTGGTCATGAGATCGTCTTCTTCGGAGTCAGCCTCGTTGTCGTCATCAGCGTCAGCCGGCTGGGCCGGCGCACAAATATCTCGCCAGCCGCGCTGGCCCATCCAACTAGATATATATATATTTATATATATATATATATATAGTTTTTGGGCGCTTCGTTACACAAAATCACGAACCAAATCGTGCACGACTATTTTGCGTGAGTTGAGCGCATGATCAGCTGCAACTGCAACTGGCAACTGCAGCAAGGATGGCAAGGCAGAGGGGTAGGGGGCGGGCATTGGGTACGTAGACTCTGGGGCCATGGGCTGCCCAGGGCCTCAGCTCGCTGTTGTTGCAGCTGCGACCTGTCTGTGGAGCGAGCTGGCCGCAGCGATCGCCTTCAATTTTCTTTTATTAGTTCACTTTTTGGCCAAAAGGCCCTTTTTTGACAGTCTCCATGATTTCTTTCTCATTTGATTGGCACATGTCAGCCACAGACACAGCAGCAGCAACATCAACAACATCAACAACATCAAGTGCAACAACAACAAGCAATTCAGAGTCAAAGTCACACGCTCTGACAAATTCCATTCCATTGCTGTTGATCAGTCGAGTTGAGTGGAGGCGACTCGAGTTGTTGTTGCCGCTGCTGCTGCTGGCAACAGTTGTTGCCCGTGGAAGGTGGCAACTGTTAGCTAGTTAAACATAGCACGAAAAACTAATTTAAATTTAAATGTTAAATTCACGTAACAAAATGCGAAATCAAACTGTGCGCAGGATGGCAATGTTTACATTGTGTGCTGCACTCATGTGTTGTCTCTCTGGCTCTCTTTGTGTGTGTAAGTGTGTTGCTTGTTGTGTGTGTTTTGCTGCTGACACCTGGGCGACTCAAAGGTTATCGCTAGCAATTAGCATGCCATCAGCAACAGCAGCAGCAGCAGCAACACGGCAACAGCAATTGAAATAACGGCTACAATTTGTCAGTTCTTATGGAGAGTGTGTGTGTGTGGGGGGCGAGGGGTGTATGTGTGTGTAAGTGTAACATGTTTTAAAAAATTTGAGAAATATATGTGCATTTTTAAAGAATTTTGTAAATATATTTCTAAGACATTTTCACACTCTTACTATATAAATATAATATAATAAAATATAAAATAAATTATAAAAAAAAAAATTAAAATAAAATAAGAATAAAATAAAATATGAAATATTAAATATAATCAAATATTCAATAATATATATCATTTATTTCATATTTGTAAAGTACAGAGTGAAAGAAACAGTTTTTTCCGGCTTCTCTTGTTGTCTAGTGTAAACACTACTAAGTTAGTCAAAAGTACTAAGCTCTATACACATAATCGCTTTTAAGTATTTCAAAAATCTTTTATCTGCCAGCGAGTTACTCTATATTGATGAGTGTCAACTGAACGCTGCAGAGTGCAAGGGGTCAGCACGCTCTCACCTAAGTTTCTCATGCCCTATTTTGATCTTTAGTTTTTCAATTCTCTTTAATAAGTTTGGAATCGTATAGATAGATATTTATAGTTATATATACATATATACATATGTATATAAATCTGGACTCCCATAGTGCCTCTCATTGAACTGTTCCCAGCTGTAAATCATTTATATATAAATATTTATTGCTTGGCCAGTGTTGGCCAACGCCAAGAGTTGTTTTTAACTACTGCCTAGTTTCTTGTCTCTTTTTTCGCAGACTCTTTATTTGTTAGCAATTTTTGTTTGTAGTTGGGCAAGAAATGTGCTCGCGCACACACACACAAGTGATTCGCAGTGTCAGGCTAATAAAAATAGTATCATGTTGCAGCGCACAACAGACGTGGCTGGCAGCAGGGCAACAAAACGTTCAACTGCTGACGCAAAGACAAGTGCGGGCCGAAACTGTCAGCGGCGACAGCGACGGCGACGTCGGCAGCGACGCCAGCTGCATTGGTTAATGAACATAGGAAATTCGTTTACATTTGCCATTTGTGCGAATTAGACAAGTCTTTGTTCAGATACCAACAACATGTTGTTGTTGTTGTTGTTCTTGTTGTTGTTGTTGCCGTTTGTTTGTTTGTTTGTTGTTGCTACTCTTTTATTACTGAAACTAACAACAACAACAGTGAACAACGTCGACGACGTCGACGACGACACATTGAAAAATTCGCTTGTCGACAGAAATGAAATTTTCTACTACATTTCAACGGCTTTTGTTTCACAGTGTTTGTTTTTGGTTTCCATCTACTTTTCTCTCCTTCTTTTTTTATAGTTTCTTATTAGTTTGCCGTGGGTCGGCGAGTAGCTTAGCTATGCGACGGCCTTTGCGACTCGCTTGATTGATGCAGACGGAATTTACATAGCTCTGTTGAATACTTCAACTCACGCTGCGAACCAGTTTGTGAACCAGTTGAAATCTGAGCATAGGTAAACATAATTGATCTACAGCTGAAATATTGAAAATATCCTGTGCTAATTACTAGCTGTTCACCTTTGGTTCTTTGGGGAACTAGTTCTTTTACCTGAGTTATCTTTTTGCTAAGTGTAGGAGTATGGAGACTATATTCATATGCAGCCCAAACCTTGAATTTTAATACTGTTCGTGAGATGAACTTGATTCTAGTTCATGAACTAGTTCATATACGTTCATCAATAAACATATTTGTAGTATCGGAAATAATCTTTGCTGATTTCCATCAACTTGATTCACTGCCGAACTAGTTCTTTTACATTAGTTCACTAGTTGTAAGATGCCATTCTCTTCTCTACCATCATTTTCGAACTTACCTCAAATACCATACCAATACGAACTTGGAACCAGCTCACGAACTAGTTCATATTTGTGCATTCATAAATACTTATCCCATAATATCCTATCAAAATAGTAAAATTACTTTGAAAGAACTAGTTCTTCAGTACCCATCACATCTTGCAATCGATTAGGCCTCTGCCGAAGCCCTCAAAGCTTCAATGGCAAATTGAGTGCTAAATTTCTGGAGACAAAGAGCTGCATCTATCTGCGACTCCAATTCGCCCATTCAGATCAATTTCGGGGCTTCTCGACAAGTGCATTCACGCTTCGGACTGAGGTGAACACTTTGCGAGACAGAGAGAGACACAGAGAGAGGGGAAAGGTTTTCGACTGCCTGGAAAGTGCTGACTGAGCAGAAGAACAAAGCGAATTGCCAGCATTGCTTGCTGCATGGGTGGAGCAGGGCCAGAGGCGGCGCAGGGGGAGGGGCGACAGTGGAGCGGAGGTGTGTGTAGGGATCGGGAGCAGCTCGTACATGGATGCTTCTATGCCTCTATGGCACGGCCCGTGCAGTCAGTGGCTCACTGTGTGTGCAAGTGCTTTCCACTTGATGTAACATTACTTTGAAATCTCTTGCCTCGCAGAGGCAGCGGCAGTCGGGGCCAGCAGCAGCAGCAGCAGCAGCCAAATGAAAAGCAAAGAGAAGATGTTCGGCCAAAAGAAAACGTCGCTGGCTGTTTGTGAGGTGTGTGTATGTGTGTGTGTGTATGTGTGTGTGTGTGCTACAGCTACTCGGCTTAATTTTCGAGCCTTTCGAGTCGCACCGATAGGGGCAGGGTGTGCCGCGGGCCCCCAGCAGCTCCTGCTGGCTGCCAGCTGGGGTCGCGGTCAACTGACCAAAGGCTTTGTTCGTCCACCATGTGTGGGGATGGATGCACGCCGAACGCTTCGCTGGACAATGAACAAGCGAAATTAGAGAATGTAAACAGCGCATTTTATCCTGCTCGTTGCCCCTGCCTGCAACAGCAGCAGCAACAACATCGTTGACATGCACAAAAACGCTGTGAAGCAGTTTAGCTGCGGCCCTGGCATCGAAGACGGGAACGGCGCCAGCTGCCACGCCTACTCGAGCAGCCGCTGCACAGCAATTACAAGCAGATCAGCTCGCTGCCCCGGCCTGCATTGGCAATTGTTGTTCAAGGTGTTGCCCGCTGACGTCATAACAGTAAATTAACGCCAACCTGAGCGTGGCCAGTGGCGGACACAAAACACGGCCGAAGCTCGATGCGAACAGCAGCCCAAAGCCAGCAGCCAGCAGCCCAGCAGCCCAGAGCCAGCAGCCAGACCAGACAAGTAAATTGAATTTTTTAAATGGAACTTTAGCCCCCAGCGCCGAAATTACAGGCAAAAACCTTTTGCGCATTGCGAATGCGACTCGCATGGAAATGAGACGCACACACACGCACGTACACACACACACATGTGCGTGGCCCCAGGCGAGAGTAGCCACAGAAATTATGAATTCAATAAATCACGGGATGCTTTGATGACAGCCGAAAATAGAATATGTGAAAATTATTGGTAAATAATTCGGGAGCAAATGGAGAGAGAAATTGAAGCAAGCAGTGTTGGGTAATGCAGAAATGACATATAAATACGTACGAGTAAAGCCTTTTGGCTTGTAGTGTTGGAAAATGCTTTTGGTCCGAGTACAACTGGCAGTATTGAATGGCAGCCGTTAAAAAAAGAAGCAGTAAGCAGCATATGTATGTATATGTCAGTGCTTTAGTCCTGTGAATGTTAGTGTAAAGTAGACTAAAGACAAATATACGGCAAGTCAGCACAGAACACTGGTTTAGTATTCACAGACAGTGTTGCAAAAGGTCAGCTCACTCCAGAGTGTGAGAGTGTATGCTACAGATAGCATATTCAATATTCAGTATTGGAAAGCTGCACAGAAATTTCATTGACAGTGCTGTAAAACGCCAGTTCACTCTCTATGACAAATTCAATCTTCAGTATTGGAAAACAGGAAAGAACTTCCATTGACAGTGTTGCAAAATGTCTGTTTACTCTCTGTGGCATATTCAGTATTGGAAAACAGCAAAGAACTTCCATAGACAGCTCACTCTCTTTAGTACATTCTCTGTTCAGTGTTGGAAAACAGCAAGGAACTTTCATAGGCAGTGTTGGAAAATGTAGTCTGACTCTATGCAATCTATTTGCAAGTTCATTCGCAAACAGTGTTGCACAATGTCGTCTGACAGCCAACAGCATATCTCGCGTATCTGCCACATTCGGGCAAACTACTTATTGAGCCATCCTCGCTCTGGTGTGTGCGGCCGTCTAGCTTCAGTGGCTACTCGAGCTGTCTGCACACATATTTATATGTATAAAGCGTTCGCTAGACATAAATCCAACAAAACATTATATACAAACAAAGGCGGACAGCGCTCTTGACGGAAAACCCATTTGACTAGGCAGCAGAAGGCCCACAGCCATTGTTGAGGATCTCCACATGCACACTCCCACGCCTACGCCCTCGCCCACGCCCACTCCGAGCTCCTCATCCGCCTAAGAGTGAACAAGTGTACGTAATATGTCCAACGGTTTGTCGGTCTGCTGCCGCTTCATCAATTCAGCCATAGCCATGTCCGCATTTTGGCCCAAAAACAAAGCAGAAGCAGCAGCAGCAGCAGCCGAGCCAAATTCAAAGGGAGATGGAAATCGAAATGCAGGAAAATCGAGAACGGCAACGACAACGCCACTGGAGTCGGAGATAGAGACAGTGAACGTACCACATTTCCATTTGAATAATTTAGACATTTTCGTTGATGAATAACCGAGAGCGCATTGATAGATACTTTGCCGGATACAAATGCTCGACCGTACGACGCGGCGTATACGCAATGCTTCACCTATGTATATCTATATATATATACTATCTATATATATATATGTATATATTTATATATAGATAACATATATGTACTATCTGTGGCTTTTGTGCTCATGTCACTGAGCAGTTTAGAGAGCTTTGGACCCAGGCATCGTCTGCTCGCTCGTAAATATGTGTTTGTAATGCCGACTACATACGTTAGACAGCTGCACATACACGGGTCCTTTATGTATATTGTATTGGCACAAAGCACCGCACTCGATTTTCATTTCGGCATTGAAGCCATCAAGTGGCTGAAGGACCAAAGGACGCATTGCCAATGGCACTTTAAAACATTTAGGCAACGAATTTCATCAATTGCCAATTGACAACATTCCGTTTGCACCACTGAATCCAATTTCAAGGGCAAGTCAACCCATCTGGCAGTCGCCAAACGCCTATTCCCCAGCTAAGTACAGTTGAGTCATGCCTGAAGACCACTGAGGCGGAAGAAAACGTTTAGAATTAGTGTGGATTTTGCTAAGATTTGCAACTATGAATTCTATTCAAGAAATATGAATCATTTGAGTCAGTGATTGCTAAACTGAACTATTCGGAATGTCCCTCACTTATACTCACTCATACTCGTTGCGCCACTCAGACTCTTATTTGTTGTCATCCTAGTACTCATACTCATACTCATACTCATACTCATACTCATACTCATACTCATACTCATACTCATACTCATACTCATACTCATACTCATACTCATACTCATACCAATTCATACTCATACTCATACTCACTCATACTCATACTCATACTCATACTCATACTCATACTCATACTCATACTCATACTCATACTCATACTCATACTCATACTCATACTCATACTCATACTCATACTCATACTCATACTCATACTCATACTCATACTCATACTCATACTCATACTCATACTCATACTCATACTCATACTCATATTCATTATATTCATACTCATTTCATTTTCATACTTAGTATTCAGTTATGAATGAACTATACTCATACATATACTCATATTTAGATATTCCCCACTCATTTCATTTCATACTAATATTCATTAATCTATCTCATACTATACTCATATTGACTCAAAATTCTTCATCATTCCTCAATCTCTTCCCCAACTCACTGCTCACTCGATAATACTCATTCGCGCATTCAATCTTATTAATATGCCCACTCACTTATGCTCTTATTCATACTCACCTGCTGACACTCATACGCATTCTGTTAACTATTCAGTGGCCGAGCGCTAATTAATTTGTATAATGTGCTGTCGACGCGACTTCGACTACGACTGACTGATGGACAGGCGGACAGATGGTCGACTTGCAAGACAGACAGACAGACGGACTGACAGACGGACAGACGGACGGACTGTTAACTAGCAGTAAACATACAACGGGCTCATAAATAATACCAACTAGGCATGCACTGGGCACAGGCGAGCCACCTAGCGGCCAATCAATTAAACGGCCGCTGCACAGCCCCCGGGCCCGGTCTCAAGGAGCCAAGACAAGCCAAGCCAAGCCAAGACGTGCCGAGTCGAGTCGAGTTGTGGCGCGCGAAAAAAAAACGTTTATAGTGCGTGTAATCAGCTCTTAACTTATAATTTATAAAAAACGGCCTACTCCGGCCCGTCTGTGTGTTAGTTCGCAGTTTAGCGCTGGCAGAGATGCAACGCATCGGCGGAAGCTATAAACATCTGTATAATTAAATAAAATAAAATTAAAAATGTTAATGAGCGCCTCAGAGCATCGACGCTGACCATCTCGCGCTGGCCATCTCTTTGGGTTTTCGGTGTTCAGCGTTTGCCGTTTTCCCTTTTGGGTTCGCGCTCTCTACCGCATGCCGCTTAATGATAGGCGAAACGCAGTTTGGCGACTCAGCCCGTGGCTTGTAAACAATTTAGCGTGTCTCTTCATATTATATCATTAAAATTAATATGAGTTTGGCGTGCTGCAAGTTATTGCCACTGTTGCAGTTGCCGTTGCCGTTGCCGTTGCCGCAAAGTGCGTCGCCTCAACTAGACGAAGCAGACAGTGGCCTAAAGGCCTAGCGGCCCCAGCCAATTGGCCAAATGAGTCTCAGACTGCGTCAGCTTCTACTTCAGCTTGCTGCGTGTCGCTCAACTAATAGGACAGACTGTAGAGCCCAGCGCCTAGATAGCTACCAAATGCTTCTCCAGTTAGCAGCTAGCTAAGTGATTGGCTACCGTGCCGCTCTGAGGTGCAACGCAATCCATAAGACAAAGCGTTCAGGCCATTCATTATAGAGCAGAGCCAACTATATTTAAGCATTTGCTGCGATTAGCAAGTGTTGAACTTGGGAGCTGAACTCTAGAGCTGAGCCTGGCAAATGTTAATAGCAGATTTCGATATGTTTTAGCTAAGCCCCGACGATTTATGGCTGTGGCTGCTGAGGTGCATCGCTGCGCTGATGACAATATTTGCACATAAGCCAGAGGCAAAGCTGGCTGATGCCGAGAGCTGCATGCAAATAAGGCGCAGTCTCAAGCTACGAATTCGGGCTGAGGCAGGCAGGCGGCTGCCTAACACGACACTGACTAATGTTAATCCATTAAGGCGCTG
Source organism: Drosophila mercatorum (assembly GCA_961210405.1). Taxonomy (NCBI): domain Eukaryota; kingdom Metazoa; phylum Arthropoda; class Insecta; order Diptera; family Drosophilidae; genus Drosophila; species Drosophila mercatorum. Next base: position 14,936,335 of record CAUIUS010000001.1, read on the forward strand.
TCAATGGCCAAATACGTCACAACAGAGACTCGGCGAGTCGGCGAGTCTTGAGTCGAACGGCTACTGTTGGCCTGGCTTTCGCTGCGTATTAGCCGCGACCCGCAGCTCGATTGGCCGGCGGCAGCTGGCTGGCTGGCTGGCTGGCTGGTCAAGTGCATTGACTTGGATTTGCCGCGCCAAGACAAATGGCAGACGAAGCTGAGAGCCGAGTGAGCAGCAAATTGCCAATCAGCTGCGTGCGGCGATCTGCTTGCCACTTGCCACTGGGCAGGTGTTGAACAACTGGCAACAACTTAATAAACTCGCCCAGCTGAGCCAAAAAAAAAATGGCTTTGGCTTTGCGTAGCGCGTGCCATGAGCAGTTTTAAGTGCCTGCTCATTAATCGTAATCGGCAGGCAGCTACGACTCGGTATATGCGAGGAGTCCGATTACGATAACTGCAGCCGGAGGCCAGTTGACAAAAAGGCTTAAATGCCAAAGCCAGAGATCGTTTGTCTAATTGGGAACTGGAATATAGAATATAGAATATAGAATAGAGAGAGAGAGAGAGAGAGAGCACGCCTCTTTGTCATTTGTCAGCGTTCGCTTTTAGGTGTAAATATGTTAATGAGTGTGAATAATTTCCTAGAATTTCCTGGGCCGACAGTCAGTCGCACAGTCCAAGGCGCACTTAATTGCAATTGCCAGCGCCCCAGTCCGGCGCACACATGCCCACATCTATGACGTATGCGAGCGATTAATTTCGCTCAGTGCGTAATCAACTCGAAAATTTATTGAAGTTGCAATAATTGCGCCCATGGCGTGCCATCAGCCCAGATCCACACCCAGACCCAGACCCAGACCCAGACACAGTCGAGGCTGCCTGCCGTCGCTGCCTTTTGCTGACTGCGTCTTCGCATCGGTTGCCAAATGCCAAAACGCGCTCATTAGAAATGCTTTCACCTGCGTGCCTCTGATTTGAGGCCACAGCCGAGAGGGCGGCGGCAGCACCAGGTAAGGGAGCTGCTTAATTTGAGACGCAGACCGAGATGCTCATGGAGCAGCCAGAGCACGCCGAAGTCAACCTTTAAGCTTAGCATGGTGGCCCCATAAAACGTCAATCGCTTAACCTAGACACTGGGCGAAATAGCCAAGGGGAATCTAGTTTTTTATTTAATTTATTTATTTATTTATTTATTTTTAATATTTGATTTATCTTGGCCTATTTGTGAGCAGATACGCCTCTAGGTACGACTTACCCAAGTCTTTTTCAGTACTTATTCTAGGCTGTATTATATATATTTAGATTCCCCGACGGTCGAGGCTATGCAGTCTCTTTAACCACCTTCTGCTGTCAATTGAAATCTACTTGGAATCGCTTGTCTTCTCTTCTCTTCTCTTAAGTAACCCCTGCTAAGTTTTCAGTGCATGTGGTGTGCTCTCATAGCAAATTTCCTTCACTCCAAGCACTCACTGCCAACACCCGGGCAGATTTCAACGTTCGGCTTTTGCGGCTGGCTGGAAATATATCAGGAGCGCGTCATGTTTCATGCATGAATTGTAGCACAACTTTTGTTGTTCTTGTGCAATCGAGTCAAGTGGCGCACAGCCGCATTAAAATATGCCGCGATTTATGTTTAGAGCTTTCAATCAAGCCGAGACTCAAAACCAGAGGCACAGCCAAGACGCAGAACCACAGACCGAACACACACACACACACAGCCAGCCATCCAGCCAGCCAGCCAGCCAGCCATCCGCCCATTCATTTATCTGAGGGGGCAAGTACTCGGCATATGTGCTAGTGACTTGGCCATTGTTCTTGCGGGACTTTAACTCACAAATTGACTTTAAAATTGTTTGTCGCCCACTTTAAGCATTAGCAGACGCAAATCTTGTCAATGCTTACTGAATACCCTAGCTGAGAGCTGGCCTTAGCTCCGAGAGTTGTCCGACGTGAGAGTTTTCCGATGGGAAAAAAAAACTCCGATGACAGACAGGCACCTAGAGACTTGTCTCTGTAGGTCTGTATAGATATAGGATCAATCTCTATCTCTCTCTCACCCTCTCTACAATGATATACATCTTTTTATATAGCTGACTCCGTTGTACTGAAGGATAGACCCTTAGAGATGTGTCGGTACAGAGCTGTATAGATATAGGATCAACCCGTATTATGTTAACTCTCTCCCTCGCTTTCTCTCTCTCTGTCTTCCCCTTTCTATATAGTATGGATCAACCCCTCATAGGATCAACCCCATTTATAATATAATCCATTTAACCCCCTATTAAGATAACCCCCCAAAGGCAATAAACCCTTACCTCCCTTACCCTTACCCTTACCCTTACTCCTCGCTTTCTTTTCCCCACTAAGATTCCCAACTATACCAAAAACTGTCCGCCCGCCTGAGGAGGCACTTGATACAACTCTTCAGCACACACACCCACACACAGACAGCCGCAGTAGCGCAGAAGTGTGTCAATAGAGCTTAATAAAGTTTTCCAAAGCCAGCCGAGGCAGCTGTTTATCATAGGGCAAATATGCCCAAAAGGCCGCCCCGCGGGGCCTGTGGCCAGGCCAACTGCCATTTATCAAGTGTGAAAAGAAAGTTGCGACTGCCGCGAGATCTTATCCGGCGGGCAATTTGCAGATACACGAAGTTCTTGAGACGTGGCACTCGCATCAAATGCGAAGATAATGTTGCGATAAAATTTAACGGACATTGAACAAACGATCTGAATAAGTTCGGACATACTTGGCGAGTACGCGAAGCGCACTTGGCCGGGCTGTGCCACAGTCCCTCAGTCAGTCAGTCAGTTCCTCAGTCAGTCCCTCAGTCAGTCCCTCAGTCAGTGCCTTGGGGCAGTCTGTGGTTCTCTGGGGTTTGGCGAGCTGGCGTTAAATTTATTGCAAAAACAAAAAGAAAAAGAAAAGAAAAAACGTTGCAAATTAAAACAATTGCATAGTTTGCATAATTTTTGTAAACAAAGTGGTGGCCATGCACCACCAGCACCACCGCCAACTGTCTTTAGCCAGCGCGAAGGTGCGAGGGTTTCGGCTTAAAGCTGCTAAGAAACGCGCCAAAGTGCGGATTAAGCCAAAAGGCCTTTTTGGCCTTAAGCTAACTTTAAGCTTCGCTGATTCAATTTATGTGTGTGTGAGAGTGTGTATGTGTGTATGTGTGTGTGTGTGCATGTGTGTGTGTGTGTGTGACACCACAACGTCAGCATCTGCTTAAAATTGACTTCCAGCTTAGAGCGAAATGCAGCAGCAGCGGCAGCAGTCGATCGATTGCCAAATCTCCTCTATGTGTGCGTACGTGTGTGTGTGTGTGTGTGCGTGTGTGTGTGTGTGTGTGTGTGTGTGTGTGTGTATTGCAGTTATTCAATTTTAACCATATTATCGCTGCTACATGGAAAACCTTTTAAACAACACAACAGCAGCAGTGGGTGGCTGCTGGGCAGCGAGCCCTCGGCTTATCAACTGTTATCGATAGGCTGGTTGGCAGGCAACACACACAATGTGCCACGAAAAGCTAGAGGAGTGCCACAGCCAAAGCGAGAGAGAGAGAGAGGGAGAGGGAGAGAGATAGAGAGGGGTAGAGAAGGAGAGCGAGTGACAGGAATAAGACAGTTGGCAACCATTTGAAAATTGAGGAATATAAAAAACATTGTTAGACTAGGAAACAGACAGAGAGAAAGAGGGAGAAAGCGAGAGAGAGAGAGAGAGAGGGCGAGAGACATATTCAGTTAAGCTGTCAGGCATAATTGGCTATAAAACATCTACAAGCTAGCAATGACATTTATATAGAGCAGGCCAATAACAAAAACAAACGGGAACAATAAGTGAATGTGGTTAGTGGGGAGGGGAGCAAATCGAATGGCGAATGCCCTCTCTGAAAGAGGGAGAGGGAAGAGCCAGAGAGAGAGAGAGAGATAGTGAGGGAGGGAGGCAAGCAAATATAGTCAGAAGTAAGAAAGTCGCATAAAATGCATTATGAGAATCGCATAGAACGGCGACGTAAAGTCCTTCATTAGCTTTTAGGCAAAGATAGATTGAGAGAGAGAGAGAGAGAGAGAGAGAGAGAGAGAGAATAAAATAAGTTCACTGATTAAGATACATATCTTTGCGATTTTCAGAGAGAGTGAAATGAGAGGAATAAAGAATGAAGGTAGAAAGACAGAGAGAAAAGGAGACAAAATGAAAGGAGATATATATAGAAAGAGAAACACACAGAGAGAAAGAGAGACAAAAGGAAAGAGAGAAAGACAAAAAAACAGAGATCTGTAAAGCGAGGGAGGAAAGAAGAGCGAGAGAAGAAAGAGAGATAAGAGAGACAAGAAAAGATAAGAAGAAAGAAGAGAAATGAAAGAGAGAAGGAAAAACTCTAGCTTGCTAATGTTATCTCTCACGTGAGAGCGAGAACAAAATAAAAGTGGGTTAGAGAAAATGAGAAGAAAGGAGCATAAGAGAGAGAGAGAGAGAGAGAGAGAGAGAGAAACAAAAAAGAGATAGATAAGACAGCTCAAAGAAAATGGATAGAAAGAGACAGAGAGAGAGAGAGAGAGAGATAAAGAGTAAAAAAGAGGTAGAAACATTCATATATACTCATACTTATATAGAGGTCTATATATATATGTATATATATATATCTATATCTATACCTATATCTATAGCCATGGCCATATCTCTAGCACTCTCTACTGCTATGTCTCTAGGCACACGTTTGATTACATGTTCCACATCGTACTCCCACTGTTATTATCCACTTGCTGCTGCTGCTGCTGCTTCCGCGGAATTCAATTTGATCTGTTGATGGAGACAGGTACTTATTGGTTGTTTCCCATGTCACGCACTGACGCCTTCAGTCTGCCCTTCGGCTGCGCCGCCATCCCTCCCCAGAGACTAGGGATGCGCGCAGTTCAGCTCAGCTCAGCTCAGTTCAGTTCAGTCCAGTTCAGCTCAGTTCAGCTCAGATAACTATTTCAATTAAACGTTAATTATGCTAAATTGACACTGGTCATTATGACAAGTTGTTTGCGGTCTCGCTCACAGCTCACAGAGCTTGCCATCGTCTCGCCTTTCTATTGCCCTCCACTTGCTCTCGCTCTCTCGCTCTCTTCTCACCTATTCCGTTCATCGTCTGTTGCCACGGCGAACACTTGCAACTGCAAATTTAATTTAATTGCATTTCATACGCCCATTTGGCCGCAACGCCGTCTCCGTCGCCGTCGTAACAGTTGACTTATTTAGGCAAAAAGGGAATCGCTTGAGGAAGGGCGGGAGGGCCACAGACGCTGTCGACGAGTCGGGCCCGGCCGTCGGCTCTGTTAAGCAGCGGCTGCCTTCAGTCGCCGCAAAATTTTAATTGCCTGGCCACTGGACGCCGGCTACATTTGGCTCTGACCATCAGCGGCGGCCGCGTGTCAGCCAACCGACCACGAGGATGACGACAACGACAGCGACTGCGACGCCGCGCAGCGTACGGCGGCCTGTCCAGCGGCGATGGCCAACACTTTGGTTGCTGCCGCGCTTCGCTGACTCCCGACCTGAGAGCTGCCCAACAAACTTGCCTCAGCCTCATTCTTTTTTCTTTTTTTCTTTTTTTTTGCTTCCTTCTTCTGTTTTTTTTTTTTCTCTTTCGGTTTTTGTTTTTATTTGGGCAGTGGCAAGGGGCAAGGGCCAAAACGAGTAGGTTGTTAGCAATTATAAAACTATTGCGACGACGATGAATGGCATGAAGAGGCACATATGTGTGAGGGAGACATGGGAGAAACGGGGAGAAAGGCTAAGTGAGGGAGAGTAAGAAAGTGTTGAGAAAGTAGAAGGCTAGAGCAAAAGAATGAGAGACAGATGGGCAAAAGAAAGAGAGAGAGAGAAAGAGAAAGAGTGAGGCAGAGAGAGAGTAAGGAGTAAGGAAGGTTATTAAGAGAGGGAAGAAGAAGTTCTGGAATAGAAGTTGAAGAGAAATCAAATGCATATAGCAATAATCGGTAATCGATAACCCACTATCGATAATAATTTAAATATAGAATGCAAATCCTTCCATAGCTCACTCAATATGCGTGATCCCGGTGCAAGGTCGTGAAAGTGCTCTCTATCCATGCTCCACCATAACGAGCATGCCCATTCGCAGACTCCACTGCAATATGCCACACCCCTGCCAGCCTCTCGTGAGGCTGCTAGAAATGCGGGCCGCCAGCGATGGGGCACGCATCAAGCGCGCAAATAAATTAGCGGCCGCAAAGTGTTGACATTTATTGTCAAGCCAATCGGGCGAGGGGCCCAAAGCACTTGCAACAAGATACATGCCGCATGCGGCACCATGAGTAATGTGGAGAGCGGCAAGCGGCAAGTCGCAAGTGGCAAGCGGCCGGCCTCTCCGCCAACTGGCACCGCACGCTTTTGGTCAATTTCAATTTATTGCAACAAGTGACAATGGACACTCGCACAATCGAGGCAACGCGAATGTGAATGGGCAGCAGCCGCTGCTGCCTGTCCCCAATTTGAGCCAGGCCCAAGCCCAAGCTCAAGCTCAAGCCCCGAGCCCGAGTCCGAGTCCAAGTCGTTTGCCGATTGCCCATGCAATCCCATTACGCGAGCCGCTGCGATCGACTCTTTAATTGGTGCGTTGTCTGCTGCAGCTCCTGCGCCCAGCTTCCAGCTTCATCCTCGGCCTGGAGTGACGTCGACAAGGCGCGACCACGACAGCGACGACGTCTAAATTGTCGCACCTTTTACAGCCGCCCGATTGGAGCAGCCAGCGACAATGGGGCCGCACCTACTTCAAGGGTCGCCAGTGCTTCTGTGCAGCAGCTGCCGCTGCTCGCTCGCTCTTGACTAGAGAAACAGAGACAGGTAGAGGGGGAGAGAGAAAAAGAGAGAGCTCGGGAAACTGCCAAAGCTAAGCTCTACTTGTAACTTGGACATGAGTTAACTCTTAGTTCGTTTATGTTTATCTCGTCGATTAACTCTCTATTTATCACTCTAAAATCTCCCATTTCTCCCTCTCTCTCTCTCTCTCTCTCACTGTATATATATATACATATATCTTGCTAAGTCTCAATCTCTCCCTCTCTCTCTTAATCATCCTTCCCTCCATATCTCTTACTTTCTTTATTCCTTTCTCTTACTCTCTCTCTCACTCAAACTCTCTATCTTTCTCTGTCTCAATTTCTCTCTCTCATTCACTTTCTCAATCTTTCTTTATTTTCTCTTTCTCTGCCTTTATGTGTCTACCTCTCTCTATACTTGCATTTCTCCCCCTTCCCTCTCTCTCTCTCTCTTTCCTTTCTGTCGCCTCTCTTTGCACTTCTCATTTGCCAATATACGAATTATTAAGATATTTCAATTTTCATTTCAGTTAGCCATAAAGGCTTTTCAATAAACTTGTGATTAGCGAATGTTTGGCCAGCTCTCAAGCCGAGAGGAGACTCTTTGGCTTGCAGCTCTGTTGGCCTGGCTTTATGGTAAATAAGTTTAGTGGTAAGCGTTTTGTGGTGGTTGCCAATGCTCATTAGGCGCATCCAAAACGAGAGCCCTACCCACATGAGCGACTGCCGTCCCGACCAACCCAATGTGCCACACACACACACACCCATACACACACAGACAGACACACATGAGGGCCAGTTAAACGACGGCACAGTTTAAGCCGAGTTGGCCCTTGCACTTGGAACGGGGCTCCGGTTAGTTGAGGTAGGTTAATTTTATTGGCCAAATAAGTGGGTATCAAATTTAATGGCCACAGCAACAAGCAGAAGGCCAAGACGCGCACGAGCAACACGAAGAAGAAGAAGAGGCAGAAGAGGAAGAGGATGAGGAAGAAAACAACGAGAAAGCAACAAGAAAATGGGGGAGGCAGCAAATTGCGGCCCAGTGCGCAGTGCATAAAGCGTAAAAATGAGCCAAAATAAATAAAAGCCGCAACAACAACAACAGCAACGAAGACGTCGACGTCCGTTTGATTGATTGGCGACAGCAGCGGAAGCGTCTGCGTCAGCGTCAGCAGCAACGTCGACTGCGACGTTCACAACAAGCTCACAAAATGGCTTTTGCGTAAGGTCAGGCATTTTGCATTAGCCGAACCGAAGCAGAAGCCAATCCCAATTGTCTCTGAGCGGAACCAGTAGCTGGCTCGCTCGCTCGCTCGCTTGCTCACTCGTTCCACAGCGGAACGAAATTTAATTAAGAAATTATCGATTAAGACTGTGCTGAAAGGCTCTTTTCAAACTAGCGAACAATCGGCCAAAAACTTCTCTTGAAACTAAGTTTTTCTCTAAAATATTAAGTGAAGAAAAATATTGCGGAGTTGGAGTTATCACAGAGAGCTGAAGCTTAACAGAATTAACAAAAATTATAAAAAATAAACAAAAAATTTAAAAATGTAATTTTAAAAGTTTAAATTTATTTTAAATATTATTTATATATTTCTTAGACTTGCACAAAGTCGATAACAAAATTCCTGTTTAGATTTGGAACTATTTTGTAATAGCTCAAATAATTATTAAAAATATTTAAACATCTTTATATTGGCTTAGCTGGATTCCTAAGAAAATTGTTGTATATTGATTTTTATTATTAATTATTATTGTCTCTTCTTGAGCTTAATTCTCTATAAATCGATATATATATAATTTATTTTAGATATATGTTTATTTTTTTAATATTTATTTATTTATTATATGATTATATCTATACATAGATTTTTTTAATATTTTTACATTATATATTACTAATAATAAAATGTTTTTTTGCATTAACAAAATTGATTTATTAACTATAATATTTATTTAGCTAAGGCTCTAGTGATAAATGTGCTAAGGAGTCTACGACAATATGCTGTAAAATAAATTGAATTAAATATTATAAAAATATAAAAAAATATTAAGTATAATTATTAAGTATATTATTAAGTATAATATTTAACAATATATAATATAATACAATACAATATATAAAATGATATACATATGTATATAATACCTATTTATGATATATAAGATTTATTTATTATATGACACATCTCTTTAAATATTTACTGAATAAAATATTAATTATATTACATTGATTAATTATATTACTTATATCTATTCATTATATAGCATAATTCCATAAACATCCACAGCTTGCACATATTTATTGCAAGCAATTTTAATTGCTTTATCCACGCTGATGCTTCAGGCTCATCAGCACTTTCTCACTCTCCATTCCACTCTCTCCCTCTCTCTCTCTCTCTCTCTCTCTCTCCCTCTCTTTCGCTGTTCATTTGCCCATCAACAGCTTCAGCTAAGCACAAAAATTCTTTAGCAATTTTCACATAACTCGGCTACAATTTAAGAGCTGAAGTTCGCGAAGAGCGAAGAGCGAAGAGCGAAGTCAAAGTCGCAGTGGAAGTTTACCGATATCCGACTTAGTAATTCCTTCACGATCCCTCACTGTGTAGAACCATTGTGTATCAAGATCGTGTGATCTAGTGTGGCAGGCAGGGAGCAAGACAACTGAGCCTGGCAAACGCATGATCACGTTTACGCTTACGCATCATTTAATGGATGATCGTGGTGAGGCTGACTCAGCTGATGGCCAGCGAAGCTGTTGATGAACAAACGCTGCTCCGCTTCCTATCTATCTGGCTAGCTGACTAGAGCCTCGGCCTGAGCCTGAGCCTGAGCCTGTGCCGTTGCCTGTGCCGTTGCCTCTGCCTGGGCACGGCACCCACCAACTGGGCATACAACTTTATCACTTGGCCACAAAATATCTTCAATTGGTTCCATTAAACTTAAGCAGCGACCGTGCACGCTCTACACGCTCTACACGCTGTACATGACCAAGGCAGGCCGCGCTTCGTGCGTTGCCATCATCATCGTCATCATTGGGCGTCGTGCCCAAAATTAACCTGCCCGGCCAGCCAGCCAGCCAGTGAGCCGAGGTTGGTGGTGCTGCAGGTGATGGCGGTGCAGCCTCATGCCGCATGATCATGGCGACGCAGGCTACGCGCAGCCGCTATAAATTCTATTGGCGTATCTATCTACACTATTTCTAATTTAGCCTTTTGCCTCTGCTGCGCTGCTGCGGTTGCAGCTCGAGTCAGAGTCAGAGTCGTAGTCGCAGTCAGAGTTGGAGTTGCTCTTTGTGAATCTGTGGCTCAGTTTACTATGTTACCTTAGTCAACGTCGACGTCGTCGTCGTCGTCGTCGTCATCGTCGTCGTCGTCGTCGCTGGCCAATTTAAGTTTAAGTGCTTTGGTAACAGTTTCGCGCTTTCGAAACTTGAGTCGTGATTTATATTTTTTTTCTTCTACTTTTTGTTGTTTTTGCTCTCGCTCTCGCTCTCTCTCTCTCTCTCTCTCTCTCTCTCTCTCTCTTTTTCTCTGTCTCTGTCTCTGTCTCTTAGTTCTCCTCTGCTTTTCAACTCCCTTTTGGCAGTTGCGATTCCTTTGCCAGGCGCTGTAGGAATTTTCAAGTGCCGTTTTTCACGCCACGACACGCAATCGCTGCGCTCAAGTAAATTAGGAAAATTGATCTAAATTTTCTTGGGAACCTTTCCATTTTCCTATTGCTGCTGTTGCTCCGCCGCTGCTGTTGTTGTTGTTGTTGTTGTTGTTGTCGTAGTAACTGCTTGCGCTTTTCTGCCAAGATCGTTTGCAGCTTCTCTGCCATGAGACCAAAGCCAGCAAGCAACCCATCAAAATCAAACACATGTTGTCGTCGTTTTGCAATTTGGTAACTGGAGCTCAGCGCTCACAGAGGCCGAGGCAGAAGCCTCGTATGACTGACTGACAGATACCCTGTGATGAGGCATTGCCATTGGCTTGACTCTCTTCATATGGTGCTTGAAAACTTGTGAGTCTGGGAACCGAAATGGGAGTAGAAATGCAATGCAGAAATGAAGTAGATTGAACTCTGAGTGAATTTGAGTATACAAATCAGAGCTGAGAAACGTATGCTGCCAACTTGTAAGCTGTCAGCTCTACACAACCTGTTAACCTTTTACCAACACTACAGTAACATGAGCAGCTACCTCTGTTAGACTCTGCTGTTAACTTTACAGTATATTAACGTATTATATAGCCGATAGTAAGTCTTATCCTATACTGTATATACCTATACATATAATAATCAGATCATAACTCTATCAATATATATCATTATTTATCTCAACTCTATCTATGTATATATCTCTATCTATCTCAATCTCAATCCAGCTCTATCTTTCTTCATCTCTCTTTCACGTTCTATCCCGCTCTCTCTCTCTCTCCATCTCTCACTCTGTCTCTCTCTCTCTCTCTACCCCTCTCTCCCTCCCTGTATCGATTCAGCACTTCATCAACTTATATGTATATCATATCATATCCAGTCTTCAGCTCCAGTTTCTTCCACTCAATCAATATACCCTTTGCCGCTACCTCGTTGAGCTAGCCTCAAATTTATGTTGCGCCAGCATAACAAATAATTTCAGCTATTTTGCTGAGCGTTCAATAAATCGAAAGGCAGCTCTGGAGCGATGCCATCTGCTGGCGAAATGGGCAGCACTGTGCCAAATAATATAAAACAAATGGGCAGCACTTTGACTTGACTCATTTCAACTTTGATTTGCCGAGCAGACAAAAAGTCGCTGAAAATGCTTACAGCTGATGTCTATATATATGTATATGATGATATACATGTTTATATATATATATTCCAGATCTGTGAGCTGCGCTTTCACACATCGACATCGCCTGCAGGGCCATCGCCACGCTGCGCATCGCCTGCATCGCATCGCATCGCATCCGAGTCGATCGCATCGCATTCGTTATTCGGAGCGAGCATAAATGCAATCAGCAATCGCATTAATTTCAGCTACACAACGTGGTGCTAATGCGACAAGTTCTCTTGGCCTGGCCATTTGCCGCTTCCTGGAAAGTGGCAGCCGAATCGGAGCACCGAGCGATCAGCGATACGACAAGGGGCAGCGCATCGAATCCACTGGAAGCGGAGCAGTGGGCCTGGGCCGGCTCTATCTGGCGTGGCCATCGACTAGGCTGAGTGACTGAGTGACCAGGCACTGGCAGCCACTCAACTCTCTCAGAGATAACGCTCAAGCCGGCCGTGGCCGGCAATTATAATATATACAAAATGCAATCGAGTTCAGAGGGCAAACGTAGAAATTGCCAAAGACAGAGAAAGAGAGAGAGAGAGAGAGAGAGGGAGAGGGGGAGATATGGTTAGCCAGCGGCTGGTATCGGTTCATTGGCAGCTTTGCACGTCGTCGTCGTCGTCGTCGTCGTCATCGTCGATCAATGTGCAGCCTGTAGCGCCGCAGCCATATCAAGATGTTTGGCTTATTGAGCCCCGAACCAGGCAATCGTGATCAACTGTGCAACAGAATTCGGCAGCAATTTTCGTGGCACATTGCAACTGCGATGCGATGCGGCGACAGATTCGTTTTGGGCGCTACGCAAGTCCACAGTCAGAGCCCGAGTCAGAGCCCGAGTCAGAGCCTGAGCCAGAGCCAGAGCCATGTCCATGGCCAGTCCAAATGCCAGCTGCGGGCGCCCACAACGCACATGCTGCAAGACAGAGACAGAGATAGAGATAGAGATAGAGAGAGAGTGAGAGAGTGAGGGGGAGACTGAGAGAAGCTGCAGGCTGAAGCAGCGAGCGCTGCAGCTCCACGTTTAATAAGCAATTTTGATTTGGAGCAGATTATGTGACGGGCAAACGAGCCTCGGCACCAGGTTGCATGCAACATGAGGCAACAGCTACTGCAGCCGAAACGTGAGCCCCAGCTCCAGCTCCAGCTCCAGCTCCAGCCCAGGCAGCAGCCACGTCTCGCTGCACTTGACTTTGCTGCTGACCCGGCCAAAGATTTTTAACTTGCCCCATGCTCTGCTCAGTCTCTCTCTCTCTTTGTCTCTCTCTGGTCGCTCTCGCGCTGCGCGGATCTTGGCGATACTGTTTTACATGGAACTCGTACTGATTGCTTCTAGTCATGCCCCGATTTGCAGATTTCCCATTTGGCGATAAGAGTGTGCATCATTTTCATTGGAATTGCATGTATTTTTTATTGAATTTTAATTGGCAGTCCAACAAGTAACAGCTACAACATAAAACTTAGATGCTCGAGAGTGCTCGAGAGATACAGTGAGTGACACGCTGGCTCGCTCACTCGCTCCCGCTCTCTCGCTCTCTCGCCCTCCTCGCTTTTGTCCGCTCTCTCTCTCTCTCTCTTTCTTTCTGAATATATCTCAATATATATACATATGTATATATATATACAGAGATATTGTTACATATTTATATATATATATTCACACACATATATATATAAGTACGCCAGAGTTTTGTGTGTGTGTGTGTGGGTGTGTGTGCAGGTGGTACACCTGTGCTTGCATAGCTGAATTTGGTTGATTACTTAAAGGACTCTAGGTCCTTTTCGCAGGTCTTGTAGGCGACCCCAATGCCAAATCCAGTGCCTAGCAATATCGGCCAGACGCGCCGACGTAGAAACAGCAGCGATATAACAGCTCCCACGACAAAGCCGCCGCCGCCCTTGACGATGCCATTGGCCATGCAGCGATCGAACTTCCTTCCGGGCTGGTCCTCGAAGAACAGGTTCTCCTCGACGGGCATGGTTAACGATGATATTTGCCTTGCGTATCTGCCACAAATCCAGCTCCTTCCCCAGCGAAAACTTACGTTGCTCTCTTCTTCTCTTTCACGATAACTTTGACATAAAAACGGAAAATTTTCCCAAAAACAAGTCGATACGTTTAAAATTCGGCACGATTGTTTATGATATTGTTGTTTCGAAAAACTAAAACTCATATCAACTGGCCCTTGCGACAGCTCAACTCCGGACCACTCGCCCACAGCCAACTCAGTTTTTTTTCGATTTTACATTTTTTTAATGGATAATTATAAAGTTATCGAAGCTATCGAATATAGTTGACAGTGGGAAAGTAAAGACTGAAAAAGTAGCAAATGAAAATATTTAATTATAATTAAATTTAAATATTTCATATTTAAAAAAATTTCGAAAATTTTAAATAATATTTTTTTGCATATAGATTTTTCTTTTAAAAAAGATTAAACATAAATCAAATATTTTATGTATATTAATTTTGCATAAATAAAAATACTTTTAATACAATCAAAAATGGCTTAAAAATCTTTCAATTTAAAAAGTTCCAATATTTAATATTTATTTTTATTTATTTGTTTTAAATATTTACAAAATTATTGTGCAATAAATTTTAATATATTAAAAGGTGTTTTTTAATTAAAATAAAAAAAAGATTTTTAATAAACCATATTTTTGTAATATTTATTTCTTTTTATTAAATAAATTTCTTACTTTTATATCTTTCTATTTATTATCAGTTTTTTTTTTTTAAGAATATCTTTAGTTTCAATGAATTTTCATACTCTTCTTTGCAGCTTCACAGAGTTGAGAGCCAACTGGGTGCAACTGTTGCCAGAATGCTGGGAGGCAACATGGTAAGATGCATGCAGACATGGGTGCATGGTATGTGGAGCTGTTGTTGTTGTTGTTGCATTTGCCACATTAACAACTCCGCGAATGGCAATGGGAATGTTTGGAGTGTGGAGTGCGCTGAAGGCGGGCGTCGCATTGGACTCCTTGGGAGCACGCATGCTGCCGGCAGTGAAGCGCAACTGGATAAGATTTCAGCCCGATATGCTTGCCACTTAACCTTTTGCAATGGTGGCGAAGCAACAGCAGCACCAGCAGCAGGCCCAAGTCGATCACGATCGATATCTGCCAAAATAGATAATAATCGATAGCTGGCAAGTGGCTCGACCGCACAATCATGTGCAATCTGAACTGTGTATATATGGTCCAGCTGTCCGCTCGTCCATCAGCTATATGGCGGTAATCATGTCAGTTAAGGGAAAAACACCGTAACATTGTTTCCATTACGATTCTCGTTTTGGGTCGATGGGAACTAACCGCAGCGCAGCACAGAGACGAGCGCTGCTCCGTTGACGTGCTAAGTGTTAAAGAGACGCCAACGCCGACAACTTCGTGGCCCCAAAAAGTAGAGAGAAAACTTTTGGATTTTGGCTAGGCTAGGCTAGGCTAGGCTAGGCTAGGCTAGTTGGTAAGAGCAAGGCTATAATTTGCTCGCCCACCATTCGCTGGGCTGCCTGACTGCTGGCCTAACTCGAAAATTGCAAATTCGGGTGTTCAATGGCGTCCGAATCCTTTTCTATTACTGCTGCCTCCAAGAAGTTGCTGCTTGACCGGGCTCTGTGTTTAAAGAAATTGTTGTGCCTCCATGCGCTGCATCAGCAATTTAATGCACTCGTCGCTGCAGTTGTTGTTGCTGGTGTCTCAAATTGGGTGTTTTGTGGGTGTTGCGCATTTTGCACTTTGGCACAGTTATTGTAAACTCAACTCAACTCAGCTCAACTCAGCTCAGCTCTGCTCTGCTCAGCTCAGCCATTGCCGTGGCTTGCGGTAATCTTTTAAATTAAACGAATGCATCATATGCCGCTCGCAATTGGGGTCAACTCGAAGCTACTTAAAGCTACGAGATATATCTATATATATATATATATATATACATATGTATATATGTACGTGTATTTATAGACCACAAGCACTGCAACCTAAAATGTTTGTTTTAATTGAGGTGATTTAAGCAAGAGGTAATTAAACCGCTGAGAGCTTCAGCTATGCTTTCAATTAAATATTTTATGAAATTCTAAAAAAAAAAATAAAAAGGTAAATGAAAGAAATTTTAAAAATATGTCTTTAGCATAAAAAAAATTGTGTTAATATTTTATATTCAATTTAAAAATGTATTTTAAAATGTATAAGGAAAAATTGTGATTAAATTTGATAAAACTATGTGACAGAAAGTGCAGGAAAGTTATTATTTAATTAAGAATTTATTTAATTAAATTAAAATTTAGTTTAAATAAACACTAAAATAATAAAGAAAATTACATAAATTTAAAAACTCAATTTTATATATTTATATTTAATATTTATTTAAAAAAAAAAAATAATATTCATGTACGAATTTTTATTAAAATCAAAAAGAAATTGATTGACAATAAAAATATAAAATAAAATAAATTATTTTTATTATACATATTTATGAGAAAATAATTTTAATATTTTATTTAGTTTCTTTATGGATTTTTTGTGCGAAGCTTATTAAAATTCATCGGTTAACGGTTAAAATGCAGCAAAAGAAAAAGAAGAAGAGCAAAAGGCGGCAGCAGAGACGAGAGGTAGTTGAGACCACAAATTGGCCAAAAGCAGTTGGCTTATAATAAAGACATTTATGGGCCGGAGCGATTCAATTGTGCGGCAGTCCACAACTTTGCGGCCAATGAGGTAAACACACAGACAAACAGAGAAAAATAAAGAGTAAGAGACAGAGAGAAAGAGAGAGAGAGAGAGAGAGAGAGAGAGAGTCTCAGTGCTCAGTTGATCAGCTTTGAGGTAAGCTGAAATAATTCGAGTGCAAAGCGCAGTTCAAGTCGGACTCGGACGACGCGATTACCTTGAGGGCAACGCACAACGTTGCGTGTGTGGGTATCTCGCTGTGTGTGTGTGTGTGTGTGTGTGTGTGTGTGTTGGGTGGGTGTCCCTAGTCAGACATCGTGCAACAACAACAACAACAACAACAACAAAAACAACAACAACTCAATGAGCACATGCTCAAGTCAAAAAGGAAAATAAAAACATGGCCAAGGCCCGAAAGCCATATGGCCAACAATTGAGATTCGGGCCGCAAAACTTAGGCCCGGCTCTGGGTATGGGGATCTGTGGCACGGCCAGCAGAACGGGGCTCATTATAGATGCAGCGCCGATTTGTTTTGTTGTCCCCCCATTTGACTTTGAATTGATAGCATCAGGCAGCAGCCGGCAAACGGTTCAGCCCCAGACGCTGTTCGACCCTCCACTCCCGCTCCACTCGGACTCCCAACTTAACACAACAACTACAAATGTGACGCAGGCCGGCGGGTGCAGCAGCAGCAGCAGCAGCCGCAGCCGCAGCCAAAGCAGCGCCCAGTTTTGCCTGCATTTAAGATATAAATGTATCTGAACAATTGAGCTAGCAGTGCATGCGCATGTGCAGTGCAAATATTTTAGATTCGCATAAACTTTGCATAGTTTTTAGATGCTGCGCGCACAGTGGTTCAAGCATATGGGAAAAATGAAGGAGCAAAATAAAAATTTAGGTAAAGATGCGGAGGGAAAAGGGGGAGGGAGGTAGAGCGAATGAGAGAGAGAGAAAGATAGAGAAAGATAGAGATAAAGATAGAGCTAGATAAAGAAAGATAGAGAAAGATTGAGAAAGGTAGAAAAAGATTGAGGAAGAGTGATATATAGGGAGAGAAAGGATGAGTCAAATAGAGATAGAGAAAATGAGGGAGGGAAAACGAGAGATACAGAAAGAGCGAGAGTAAGAGATAGCAATAGTGAGCGCGAACGAGACAAAGACTGAGAGTGAGAATGAAATAGAGAGAGAACAAGAGGCAGTATGAGTTATAAAGACCAAGAGACAGAGATTAAGAAAGAAAGAGAGACTGAGAGTGAAGGAGAGAGTGAGAGATTGAGAATGATAAAAAGAGGCTGTATGAGTTATAGAAAACGAGAGAGAGGGATTAAGTGAGAAAAGGAGAGATCGAGCGACAGAGAGGAGCAGAAGAATGTCGAAAGAGAAAGACACTGAAAATAGAAGAACGCGAGTGCTATTAAGAGAGACAGAGAAACAGAGTGAAGAGAAAAGAGAGAGAGAGAGAAAATAAAGGAAGATAAATGTATATAGTCTAACTGATCAAGTTGTTCGTTTCGCCAACTTTGAACCACTGTGCGCTTAAAGCACTCGCGCTCGCGCTCGCGCCTGCCCCAGCGCATTTTCACTTGGCCCCGCAGTCGCGTCGCGTTTTTGGCCCGTTCGCTGCGTGTTGTCCACGCATTCGTCGCCGTCGTCGTCGTCGTCGTCGTCGTCGGGCCCGTCGGCTGTTTAGCTGCGCATTTTATTTAACATATCATTTAAAATTCATGTAAAACACATGTAGCTGAAGCTCAGGCTGCGACTGGGGCTACGGCTGCGGCTGCGACTGCGACTGTGGAGCGGGCCTGCCCTGCTTTGCATACCGTGGGCATAAAGTACATGGGGCACAGCTACACAGGCCGAACAACTGCATCACACCCAAGCGCCAGGAGCGAGCCACATCCACATCCACATCGACATCGGTCCGGCTGCCTAGCCCGTCCGCTGTCCATCTGGCCAGATCGCATTCATAAGCAGGCTCAGCGCTCAGCGCTCTGACTCTGACTCTGACTCTGGTATATCTGCGCGCATATCTCTCGCTCAGGCTGGAAGCTGCCTGGATGAAGATGTCGATGTCTCCGTCTCCGTCTCTGTCTATGTCTCTGTCTCCGTCGCTGTCGCTTGTTGCTTGTTGCATGCTGCATTTAATTTGTAAACAAAGTCTTTAGTTTATGACTGGCGCGTTATTTTAGCATATGCGCATCTAGGCCTCCGCACCGTCCAGCGTGGCCCATGGCCCAGCCAGGCTCAAGCATTTTGTATGAAATTTGTAAACAATTCCGAGCTGCAGTTGCCTCCGTTGCCCCAAGTCGCCTCCGCTGCCCTGCTTGGCATTTGCAATTTACATATTTGACTCCCCTCCAAGGAGCCGCCCCCGCCGCCCATCATGCATATTGTTAGCTTGTGGCATTTCATCAATGTGTGTTGCCTGATCTGACCTTTTGCCTGCCCCTCTCTCTCTCTCTCTGTTTGTCTTTCTCTCTATCTCTGTCTCTAAAGTCTGGCAGCCATAACAAATCACCAATGACTCGGGCCGACACTAAATGCAATTTATAACACTCTTTGCTCCCGTTGCTCTTGAGCAGATTGTCAAACAAGTTGACTTAAAGGCAAGTTAACGAGCGCTGTTAGCTGCCCGCCTTGCCTTTGCCATCATCATCATCATCATCAGCATCAGCAGCATCATCATCGTAATTATCATTGTCATTATCATCAGGAAAGTCATTGCGCTGAACGACAACTTCATCTCGTGACAGCCGCGCTGTCATCAACATCAACATCAACACACGGCGCGACGCGACGCCCCGAAAAACCCATCAAAAGCGCACGTAAAATGCAACACAAAATGAAACATTAACCAACACTGGAAACAGCGAACGGTAAATGCTCTATGCTGGACTCTGCTCCATTTACAGCAATTCACCTCTTTCTGAATCTAGAGTCAAATAGAACTAGTCCACAGCCCTGCCTGTTTGCATCGTTTTCCAACACTGAAATACTTTATAATAAAGTTAAAGCCTATAAGAAACTATTACTGAGGAATTTTATACAGTTTTTTATATTAAACTAATATTATATAGACATAGGATATAGGATATAGGATATAGGATATAGGATATAGGATATAGGATATAGGATATAGGATATAGGATATAGGATATAGGATATAGGATATAGGATATAGGATATAGGATATAGGATATAGGATATAGGATATAGGATATAGGACATAGGATATAGGATATAGCATTTAGGATTTAGGATATAGGATATAGGATATAGGATATAGGATATAGGATATAGCATTTAGGATATAGGATATAGGATATAGGATATAGGATATAGGATATAGTATATAGGATATAGTCAGAAAGATATGTCTCATATATATATAAATATAACTTAAATCTCTTAAAAGTCTTAAATTTTGTTTGCCACCTATCGCTAGAGGGCGCTGCTGCATTCGTCTCAAACTCTAGATCGAATTCTTATTTAACTGATTGATGAGTGATTCATTAGTGAAGCATTGCAACCCTTTTGTTGCATAGGGCATTGCCCACGCCCCACACCCCACACCCCACGCCCAATGCCCCAACACGCCCACGCCCAACACCCCAACCCCCATGCTGGCAATGCACTTGTCAGTTGAGTTTTTATGAACGCTTCGGCTTTCAAATAAAACTACAGCGCCTGGCAGCACATGAATAATGCAAATGCCAAGTAAAAGACGCCAAACAGCAAAGCCCGCTTAACCAAAGAGTTCCTAAAAAAAAAGGAAGCTTAATGCGCCATAACTCACACACACACAGAGGGAGAGGGACAGAGAGAGAGGAAGAAAGCGAGAGAGAGATGTGTGCTTGGGTTTGGGGCACTCATGCATCGGATCTAATATGACCAGCCGTCACTCATTAAGCCGCTGTCGCTGTCTGACGTCCGTTTCTTTATTGTTATAAATCTTTAAAACATAAACATGTATATATATATAAATGTATATATATATATATATATATATATATATATATATATATATATATATATATATATATATATATATATATATATATATATATATATATATATGTATGTTTGTGTGTGTGTGTTAGCCGGCGGTTATCGGAGCGACGGAAATTGCGATTTTTCATTTTCAGTTTTTCGGTTCGCTCATCAAATTTTGTCAAATTTGGCTGATGTTGCTATTGTTGTTGTTGTTGTTGTTGTTGTTGTTTGTTGCTGCTGTTAATATTTTAGCAAAATAATTAACACGAGCCCAGGCAGACATCCTTGGCAGGACCATCATCAACAACCAGCGCCCAGCCACGTCTCGCGCCAGCCTCAAGGCAGTCAGCCAGCTCTTCTCTCCCCCCCCTCCTCCCCCCCTCTCTCTCTCTCTCTCCCTCTGTACCACGTCTGCCTGTCTAAGCAGCCGCATTATATGCAACATTTTGTCGCCTTGTGATTATTTTTGGGTATTATTTGATGCCGGAGACCGACAACTGCTGAAAAATGCACCTCATTTTGCCTGATTGCTGGGCTTGGCTGGCTGTCTCTAACAGCGCTTGCCACATCATGTCCCCATGTCCTCCACCGCCTCCTCTCCATGTGGCCACGTTCAGTTGCTGGCTGCTGTTGGTGCTCATCATTTGTCTTCTAGCGGGTCTTGGCATATGTGCACGTAATATTTTAGTGTCGTTTACTTAGTGCAGGTTCTGTTTCCTGTTGCCTCCTGTCTCTTGCTCCTCACGAGCCTGAGCCTGCGGCTGCTGTGGCTCCGGCGGATCGAGCTGTCCCTGCCCGGCAGTTATTTCTTTGATATGCATTTAATTTTTAATGGCCGCCTGAAAGTAGGCAACGCTTTTTTGCTTTTACGACTGCCTGCCACTTGGGCTAATTAAAGTGGCCGGCTAAGAGACACAGCCACGGCCAAAGATATCGCTCCAAGTGCTTGAGGCGAATAGCCCAGCCAGCAGCAGCCCCAGCCATAACTTACAACAACAACTATAGCAACAACAACTACTACAACATGCCATTAAATCTTTGCATTCTGCTTATTAGCCTGATTATTTTTAAGCATATCGGTAATTGTTAGTTGTGCAGCCAATGCTTAGAGACTCATGTATATAATTTGCAAACTAAAAATCATGAAATGCATAGAAAACACAATAAGCCAGATATAATTAACAAGATATGAATAGTTTTCGGCAGTGTTAAGCAACTTTTGATGGTCGCTCGCCAGAGAAGCTTAATTTTGTAGCGCACAAAAACCATTGCATACTTTTAGGCTGCTCTAAAAATTTCACATTGCAAGTGGATGACCATTTAAAAAGTAAATAAATAAATAATATAAAGCATGACTGATATCTTAAAGTATATATATTCTTGATCTGTATGAAGAGAAGAATTGATGTTGTACACATATCTATTAGTTGGCTTATTGTGTAAGATCTGATAACTTGAAATTTTGGAATATTCTTAAGTTTTACATACTTATATTCAAAATTTGTAATAACTTCTAGTTTTTTAAGAATATAACGAACAGTTAAAGCTCTAAAACAAGCTCGAGATGCACCTGACAGATAAATGAAATATAAAATGACCTTCCTTCAGTAATTTTTAGATAAGTCTTACCCAGAGCTACTGCAGCCAACTCAGGTCTGCAGTTGGTCCAGTAGTCAACTCAGGAGAATAATACAGCTGAGATAGTGATAAAAGAAAAGAAAGTCCATTGACTTCAGTTGCTTACCCCTCATTAATCATTAATCAGTTATAATAAGTTGACAACACTTGGCTTCATTCTATTAGCAGCGCCATCTATGTGTCCTTCTTGCAACCTACGAAGCCTCGTGCTATGCAGAACTTGGCTTAATTGTTGCCTAATAAGCAGCCATTGTATATTTATTGAATTCATGGAAAAGCCCTCTCTCGACAATAGAAACAAAGCTCAGTTCATGGCTTTACCCGTTTGTCAGCCAGATTATAGCCGCAAAGCCATTCAACTCTTTGACAAAACTTCTAAAAACGTCTTCATGAACTCAACTCTAAAGCAATTAATAATGTTAAAGAATATATTATTATGCATATATTTGACAAATCGCTACTTAAAGGGATTCCCCAACTATTATTATATTTTAAAAATATGACTCAAACTGTCAGTTTATAGAGAGGCAGAGAAGAGCTATCAGAAATCGAAGACTTGTTCCGATTTTCTCACGCTGTCACAAATGGGTGCAGTTTCTGCGCGCTGATCGTGAAATCATTGGACAAATTGACGGCCACTCGAAAGGCTAATAACTATGGCAATCAGAGTTTGTCAATTAATTTATCTGAATGCCAATGCAGCCGGCAAGTGTTACTGCCAGCGATGCGAACTATGTGAAAACCTGATTCGCAGCTTGATTTTGTAATTGCCGAGCAAATTACGCGCTGAGCCGGCAAAAAAAAGAGCAGAGTGAAGAGCGACTTGGACTCGGCATGCCGCGAAGTGTTGCTCACTCATTGCCGTAATAATCAAAACGGGTTTCCATCAGCGCATCCCCTTGTCCAGCCCCGCCCCTGGCCGGCCAAGCTGAAGCTTTATTTATCGAACGTGTCAACGAAATTGATATCAACAGCATTCGGATGACATTATCATGCAAATGCCTAGAACCAACTCGAATTGTTCTTCGCCTTCCTCGTAAGCATTCCAAGAGATACCCAAATGCCGGGAGTCCCCGTCACGACTGGGGGGATTAGCTTACATTTGCATAATATGTTTTCGGAAAATTCCAAAATCGAATGTAAATTTTGACTATGAAAAATTTCAAATTCCTTTCCTGTATTGCTTTATTCGGCCAGATTGTCATAAACTTTGAGCTAGTTTTAAAACTTTGGGCAGTTAACTGAACCAACTTGGCCAGAACATACTCTACTTGGCGTGCCTTAAACCAGGCTAGCTGAGGGCGAGATGAGGATGCGGGTATGGATATAGATATAGAGACCAGGCAAGTGGAACTAGAGATGAGAATAGAGATACAACTAGAGGCATAGCTTAAGATACAAAAACGGATAAAGAAATACCTATAAATATAAATTGATATCAGATAGTATATATCGATCTACAGATACAGATAAATCTCGAACTACGCCTATAGATACAAGTAGAACAACAGATAGATACTTGGATAGAGCTATAGATACAACGAATGCTTATGCTGTAGACTCAGCTATAGAGACAGCGATAGATGTATGTATATACAGATATAGTTATCGGTAGAAAAACAGACTTACTCTTATGGTTAGGTATATATTAATCTTTGCAGATAAATAAAAATCGAGAGGCAGATACATATCTAACCAGAGATACAGATGAAGCCGGAGCTACAGCTGCAGATAGAGCTGTAGCTACACCCATAGATACAAACACGACAATAGATACATCCGTAGACACAGCTGTAGATACAGATATTCCTTCTTATATCA
The DNA here is from genome assembly GCA_961210405.1 of Drosophila mercatorum. Taxonomy (NCBI): domain Eukaryota; kingdom Metazoa; phylum Arthropoda; class Insecta; order Diptera; family Drosophilidae; genus Drosophila; species Drosophila mercatorum. Next base: position 14,960,068 of record CAUIUS010000001.1, read on the forward strand.
GAACAACTATAAGTGCAATAAAAACTGATATGGATATAGATTTAGATACAACTTGAGACTTACTCTGTTTGCAGCGCCTTCAACAATTTGAGTAGCTCCATATAGAAGCTCTTGATAAGTAAAGCTGATCAGCGCATAGTTTCCATTAGAGTCTTGTGTGCATAGCGCATATACCTCTCTCTCTCTCTCTCTCTCTCTCTCTCTCTCTCTCTCTCTCTCTCTTTCTCTCTCCCCCTCTCTCTCTCTCTCTCCCTCTCTCTCTCTCTCTCCCCCTCTCTATCCATCTCAAAGGAACTGTGTATACACGCAACATCAACAATATATATACTCAACATTAACTTTAAACTTTTCGACACACTTGCGAAACTTTGCAATCGTTCCGCATTGAGTGCGCATACGCCCGTTTCACAGTCTGCACAAAAAAAAAAGAAGAAAAAATACAAGAAAAAAACAGCTTATAAACCTAACGCAACATAATTTATGATCCGCAATGATCGCTGCTTATTTCTAGGCCAAAGAAAAAACGTTTTTCTGCCCGAATGAGCGGCGTCGCGACGCCCTTCACATTTGCACAGCGTCAAGAGTAGTTGGAGTAATTACTTAAATTAAGTTTGAGTTCTTTTGTTTTATGGCACGTTTTTTAGTTCAATTTGGCCAACGATCTATCCTTAGAGAAATATTTGGCAGCCGTGACCGACAGAAATGTGTTTCTGACCAAGGCCGTTGGACTTCGACTAGAAAACTGCAAAGCGAAGGAAAAAAGAAATAAAAAATCCCCCAATTCGCGTTATGCCATTAAACAATTTAAAAACATGAAAATATGAACGAAGAAATGAAGTGAAAAAGAAGAAGAAGAAGCAGCAGCAGCAGCAGCAGCGAGTGGCGGACGAAGAGCTCCGTTTTGGCTGCTCGTCTGCCCACTTCGCCAATCGTCAATTGACGATAATCATTTATTTTTATTTCCATATTTATTTATATACATATCTATGCGAAATCAATTTGTCGAACCTTGGCGCAGACAAGATAATAAAATCGATTGCCTTAAGGCGTCAATTAGTGTAAATAATCCAACTGCTTCGTTTTTGACGCATTAACAGCGGCAGAGACACAGCAACAGCGACAGCTAGACGCAGAGCGACAGCTATGGGCATGGCAAGCACAGCTATGGCTAGAGATACAGCTATAGACTCAACTACATAGATGTATATAGAGTTGTAGATATAGATAAATGGATTCTGGTATAGTTAGAGATGCAGATACATTGAGAGATACAGATATAGTTAAAGCTATAGACATTGATATAGATATTGATACAGATAGAGATATAGCTATAGATGCAGATACATTTGGAGATGTAGATACAGCTACAGAGGTATATCTATAGATACATACATATACTGCAATAGATATGGACATAGCTATAGATACAGCTCTAGATACAGCTCCAAATATAGATACAGATACATATCCATCTAAAGGCACATATACAAATATGCAAATTATATACATAGGGATGTAGCTATAGATACAGCTTAATGTCGCTAGATGTATCTAGAAATATATTGAGAATTCTACAGCCAACGATATAGATGCTTTAAGAGATAAAGATATATCTAGAGACGTTTCCCTTTAGATACATATAACTTCAGATAGAGATACAGATATATATCAATCAAGAGATGCAGATAGAGCTAGGAATATATACGCACATACAGCTGTAGATACTTTTATAGAAGCATCTAGAAATATAGTAAGAGATAGAAATGTACTCGGAGACATAGATAAAGCTTGACTAATAGATGTATCTATGTATACAATCAGCTATATATCTACAGCTACGTACTGAGACACATATACAGATATATAGCCATGTAAACTTTCTAATACAGCTAGAGATATCTATGCAGATACAGCTAGAACTACAGCTCTAGAACCAAACATACATAGATCATAGATATAGATTGATAAATACAGCTACAGATGAAACTAAAGCAAAGATAGACAGCTTTAGCTGCAGATACAAATACAGCTAGCGATTCAGATACACATACATATAGATATAGATACATAAAGACGAGCATTGGCCAATCTTCCAACTGTTTATTTAGCATTAATTAATTAAATGAAATAAACTGCCTCGCCTTCCACAGCCGCAACTCGTCGACCAACTTTCGGTTTCAATGTTTGCTCATTGAATTAGGCGTCGAAGAGCAGCAGCAGCAGCTAAATGGCCAGTAGCTGCTGTTTAGGCCATTTGCCCAGCCACTCACCTCAATGACAGGACAGGTGTAAAGGGGTTAGCCGACGCGCTGTGTTTGCATCTAACACTGCGACAGAGATGGCGACACACGAGAGCAGTAGCTGCAATATTTGTTGCTTTGTCTTAATAACACGCACAAAAGAAGTTAAATAACGCGCCTCTCTTTGCGAATCTCATAGCATATGTGGTACTTGTCGCAGAAGCACATCAAATTGCTTGACGTAACTCGCCCTCTCCCACTCTCTCTCTCTCTCGCTCGCTCGCTCTCTATGCATGAGTGTTGCATTGCATTGCTGATATTTGCTCTTGGCCAACACGCAGTGCAATGCACACCTCCCTTTGACAATGCAACAACACCAGCAACAACGAGATATAGTTACTTGAGTTCAGGTTAGTTGGGCTATAAGTGCTATTAACGTTAACTAAGCCAAGTGTTTTAATTAAGTGTCCGACTTGCCATAATCCCATACAGATACAAACTTAGCCTTTGGCTTGAAGCTTATGAATTTAAAACTGACAGAAATGTTGTTAGAGAGACTACTTTGCATACCAAAATCATATGAGAGCCCTAAAGGCAATAAATAGAACTCGAGTTGGGGCAAGTTAAATGGATTTTATGAAGGGATTCCAGCAGTCATCCGAAAACTGGAATGCTCAACATGCCATGAGGAGGAGAATTACAAAGAAGACTTGTGGAACTACTCAAAAAAACTGAAACTAGGTGCTATCGATGACATGCAAATGAATCAAAGTTATCGATAATTTCAAAGAAACATGCCTTGCAGCTGTTGAAAGCGTATAGACATAAATATCTCCCTAGACCCTAGAGTTCTTAAAAGTATCTTAGATTTGTCAAATTGCCATAAGCCCATATCCTCATGCAGCTTCATGAACTATAAATCGGGTATCAGATCTCCGATCTCCGATCCTTAAATACGAGCCCAAATATTCTCACCCTTTTCCCCCATTTTTCCCATTACTATTTAATCTAATAATAATATCCATGCACCTCCCATGGAGTAAGTGCTAAGCATTTATCATCAGTTCACAACAGTGTCACAAATAAATATGCACACACTGGCGTTTTGTGTGAAAAGTGTTAGCGATCCATTGATATGTTTGCTTTTGAACTTGTTAAGAGCCATATAAAATATGCCATATGACATGTGCTTGGAGTGTGGCCCTCTGGACGAGACTATACAGTGGGTACAGTATACTCGTATATATCTACCTCTATGTGTCTCTGTCTATTTGCCAGCTCTGCCGTGGAATGCAATTTTACAATCAACTCAGCTCAGTTCAGCTCAGCTCGTCACACATAATGTGCGGGCTGGCTGTTCCGCAATTGTTTTACGACGACGCTTAGCGTCGCTTTTGCTTTGACCTCAGCGTTTGGCAGCATTTGTCAGAGGTAAACAAGACCGGCAAGTGGGTAAATTTGGCCAAGTGCCGCTTGTCATATAGCCAACATTGAATGCCGGCTACCAGTTGTCTTGGCCACCTCAAGTAAGTCCCCGCAATCAATGCTAACTCTTTGATCATAGATAAACACACAGATTTATATGCCGCATGTCGATCCCTAGATACTCTTGTTGGCCAGCCAACTACTATATCATGCCAACCTCTATACTAAATCAATCCGACTCTGAGCCCGACTTAATCAACTCAGCTGTTGACACACCCAACGAGTTTCCGTCTTTATTTACGATATTCGCTCAACGCTATAAGATAGAACATGTGATATCGAACTGAGCGCATTTATTCGAGTCAGAATTTATGAATTTGCTGGTATAATTGTGTAAGCCTTATGGTTTGACATGGTAAGTCTTGCAAATTTTATTTTAGAGATGGATAGATAGGGCTAGAGTTAGAGGTAGATAGATATTAATATGAACCAAGAGCAGGACTGACTGAGACGAATGTTTTTCATTCTAGTTGTTTACCGATCTATCAAGCTGTACATCTATATATCGATATGTGTATCGACATGTCTATCGATATGTCTATCTATCTATCTATCGATATGTATATCTATCGATATGCCTATCTATCTATCTATCTATCTATCTATCTATCTATCTATCTATCTATCTATCTATCTATCTATCTATCTATCTATCTATCTATCTATCTATCTATCTATCTATCTATCTATCTATCTATCTATCTATCTATCTATCTATCTATCTATCTATCTATCTATCTATCGATATGTATATCTATCGATATGCCTATCTATCTATCTATCCATCTATCTATCTATCTATCTATCTATCTATCTATCTATCTATCTATCTATCTATCTATCTATCTATCTATCTATCCATCTATCCAAATACCCATCACTCCATCATACTCCCAATGTGTCTGCCTGTCCACCTAGCTGCAGCAGATAGAGCAAGAGTGAAGTGTAGCGCGTGTGCTGTTAACTATGCATAAAAGTGCGGAGCAACAGCTAAGCACAAAGGTGACGGTATCTGCCAGTCGTCAGGAGCTCCCCTACCATGAGATCTGCTTAAAGCCGACATCAACTATCCACCCAAATACCATATAATCATTTAATATATTCGAATATATACATATATGATTATACAGTTTCTAGACATATCGATAATAATATGCTATAGAACTTTTGTTTACATGCAAAAGTTTTTTTTCCTTGTGGATAATAATACTGTTCTATATTTATGTTGTCTGAGGGGTTTTATTTAAAGAGCTGCTCAAATACAATAGAACCTGTTTACTGAGCTCAGGTCACTATTATGTTTAGAAACAAAAGAATCTAAGTGTTTTTATGCCGAATCAACAATATTAATATCATGATTTTATCATAAGATATACAAAATTCGAAAAAAGAGAAATAAAATTTAAAAAAAATACCCATAAAAATAGTTTGCAAAAACAAAAAAAGATTCTGGTTTGTTTACAGACTTGATCGACTAATATATGTATAGTTTACAGAGAACATACATAGTTCACATAATAATATGCCTAGAGTCGCTGAGGTAGAATCGAAACCCGTTCGACTGGCTTCATATAATTATGCGATGGCTGTGACAGCTGCGATAGAATCATGAGTCAATCCCGGGCCATCTAATGGGCCCAGAGCTGGTCCAGCTGAATGAAACTCTTTGTTTGGCATTTGTAGACATCCATAAATATACGAGCAGTTGACAAGATTGACTCTGGCGATTTGCATTTTTGTGTAAGTTGCTTTTTTGGCATTGCGGTCCGAAAACAAGTTGGCGGCATATAATAAATATTCATGCGGTCGACAGCCGGAGTCACATAATGTCTCATATTAACTAAATCTTATTAGCCGTAGACCGTAAGAAAGAAAGATGCGACTAATGATAGTTTCACATTTATAATGAGACTCAAATCCTGAGCTTGGATTATCTCTGGCTGCGAATCTATATATGTAGTTATGAAATCTAATGAAGAACAAACTTAAGCAGATTCTTATCGACTCCAGACTTTTGCATACTTATAATAAATTCCTTATAACTTTGAAATCAGCTATAAAGGACCGCATAATACTCGCTCTTAGTCTCGACTCATTTAAAAACTATAAAGTCCTACTCAACCTCAGCCTCCAACACACCCCAAACGATCATAAAAAGTAAAAGTTCACATCATTTCTTGCTAATGAAATGATACATCAGCTATATAAAGTATAGACTGTAGATACGACTGTAGATACTCTAAGCCCAAGATCTCTTCACAGCTCTCTCAGCTATGAGCGAATAGTAAATATTTATATAACAATAAGAAGTAGATAATCTGTTAAGTTGAAGGAACATAAACTTAAAACTATATTTTAATTGCCCATCAGCCAGTTCTATATAGCCAAACAACAGCATGATTATAATGCTAATTTGCTAACAAAATATTCGCATACATATGGTTATATATAGCGCGAATGCCACTAATGAACGAGCTGGACTGACACATACCCTGTAAATATTTAAAATAATATCATATAAATTAAAAATAAAAAAAAATGCACATAATAAAATATTACTAAAAATAAATAAAATTTATAAAAGTATATATTAAAAAAATATTTAAAAAATAAATAAACAAACATAAAAAATAAAAAAAATACACAAAAATAAATATTATTGTTAAAATATTAATAAAAATATAATAAAATATATAATTTTTTTGCTTATTATTATTTTTTTTTTAAATATTTAACTTTAAAAAAAAGTTAAATAATTATTTTATAAAATCAAAATAAATAAAAATAACAAGAAAAGAAGAGAGATCTAATAAATAAATCAAAACATAAACGAAAATTTGTTAGTCTAACAAATAGCAAATAAGATAATAAAATATAATACAATTTCCATATAAACTCGTATTTCGTCTACCCATTGTGACTCGTAGATCTGCGCGAGATAGACGAACCAACAGTAGAACTGTCAGAGCAGACTCGGAGACGACGAGTAGAATATCAAAATTGCGAATAGATTAAGTCAACGCTAAAATAATATGTCGGAGCTGCGAACCTCTGATACAGTTCGAGAGACCTCAGTGGGCATACTGAGTGGAGATGCGAAAGGTAAACAAGTTAATTGCCTCGCTTTGCGCTTGCTGCTCTTTTTTCGCAGCGTTATTGATTGAATGCCATTCGAGATGCGATAATTGGGTTTCTAAAGACAGTTATTGCTCGGGTGCAGGTGTGGTTGGCTCAGTTGTCACATTACCCACCGCCGGCTGTACGGAAACTGGTTTCCCAGCCAAGCCAAGCCGCTTATGGCACCCGCAAGAGAGCAAAAGAGTATATAACGAAAATTGTATATAGATAAAATAGTTTGCGCTAATTTGTGGTTTTTAAGCGATATTTTATGTGTGGAAAGATGCCGAGAGATGCGATCATAATTAGTGGAGGCCGTTCCGATGCCGGAGACGTTCTAATCAATATTTTGTACGGATGTCGTTTTGTCCGAGACTCGAAGTTGTTTCTGCCTTCGCCATTAGCTGGACGATGAGACCAGCCACTAGGGAATTTGTTATTGGACTTTAGGCACTTATTTATATATATATATATATAAAAACAAAAGATACAAAAAGATATAAACCATCAATTAGCATAGAGCGCCCCAATATTGTATTCCATTCGGTGTTTTTTCGTATAAAAACTTGATAGCTCGGCGCCACCAACAACAGATCATCTCAACCCACAGACCCTAAACATGGTAAGTTCTAGCAATATAACTTAACCAGTGAAGGGCTCGAGTCGATAACATTTTCGTTCTCTTGTCTCTTGCAGAAGTTCTGCGTTCTTGCTTTGGCTCTGTTCGGCCTGGTGGCCGCCGACGTTAGTCATTTGCTTCACGCCGGCCAAGATTCTGGCTACACTTATGGCGCCGCCTCCGCCTCCGCCTCCTCCTCGGCATCTGTCTCCGCAGTGCTGCCTGGCGGTGATGCCAGCAGCTATCAGCCAGAGCACTTGATTCCCCAGAATCTGAAGGTTGCTACTGCCCAGGTCATTCCCGGCGGAGACTCCAGCAGCTATCAGCCAGCTGCCGTGGTGCAAGAGTCGTACAATATTGGCGCCGACACCCATACGCCGGAACAGTTCATTCCCGAGGCCGATCGTATTGCCCACGCTGCCTATGTCCAGCAGCAGAATGTGAACGTCGCCACTGCTCAGGTTGTTCCCGGCGGAGACTCCAGCAGCTATCAGCCGGCGCATTTGATTCCCCAGAATCTGAAGGTTGCTCAAGCTGAATCTGCCTCAGATGCTCAGGTCATTCCCGGCGGAGACTCCAGCAGCTATCAGCCAGCTGCTGTGGTGCAAGAGTCATACAATATTGGCGCCGACACCCATACGCCAGAACAGTTCATTCCCGAGGCCGATCGCATTGCCCACGCCGCCTACGTCCAGCAGCAGAATGTGAATGTCGCTACTGAACAGGTCATTCCCGGCGGAGACTCTGGCAGCTACCAGCCGGAACATTTGATTCCCCAGAATCTGAAGGTTGCTACTGCCCAGGTCATTCCCGGCGGAGACTCCAGCAGCTATCAGCCAGCTGCCGTGGTGCAAGAGTCGTACAATATTGGCGCCGATACCTATACGCCGGAACAGTTCATTCCCGAGGCCGATCGCATTGCCCACGCCACCTACGGCCAGCAGGAGGCCCCAGTTGCCATTGGTGCAAATACCATCACACCTGCCCATCTGTACCAGGAGCCGACATCCAATGGCATTGAGGAGTTCAACGCTGAGACGCACGTGCCCGTTGTTGTTCGTCAGAAGATTGAGTCCGCCTATGTACAGCCCGCATACACATCTGAGGCTGTCTCTTCCAGCTCCGCCAGCGTTGGCACTAAATACGGCTCCAACGGCGGCTATGTTTACTAAGGTCTCCAGCTTTCTCCCCCTCTCTCTCTCTCTCTCTCAACCTTTTTTTTATTTTTTTTCCTCCTGAAGTCTTTTCCTTATGAATAATAAAAATTCTAAATATAATCTACTTGCTGACTTTTCGATTCAATGGACCCAGCATTGGGTAGGGTATTAGCCCGAACCAACTTAAATGAAACTATAATTTTAAATGTCAAATCAATATTCTGGCTGAGCTCGTCACGGCCCATTCGTCGTTCACAGCGATAATTCGCTTCGAGTCTCCAGCACTGCCATTAATATTAATTAGTCGGATATCGATTTTGATTCGCTGGCGAATCGAAGTGAAGCTGAGATACTCTTGCCATATTTGATATATGAAATTGCAATCAATGTAAATTAAATATGGATCCATTTCAAAAACTGAGGCAATCCTAAAGCCAATCTGAATTCATTAACATTTTTCCTGCTTATATAAGCAATCGACAGCTGTATTTAGTTAACTCACATCAACTTATAATCCATAATTCAGCTATGTTAATTATTTCAAGATGTTCGCCTGACGACGTTTATGTAAATGCAATCTCAGTAACTAATGTTAATACTCTGTTATGCAGATGTAGAGGAAGTTTGGTTTTTGTATGCCAATGTTAACACTCTGTGGAAGGAGATGCGTATGATCTGTATATGATGTATGGGCATATGATGTATGGGCATATGACGTATGGGCATATGATGTATGGTCATGTGATGTATGGGCATATGATGTATATGTATGTAATGTATATGAATATGTAAGATGTATTCTTATACGATATATATTATGTAAATATATTGGATGCATATGTCAATGATGTAAATGTATGTGATGTTAATGTATGTATGTAATGTATGTAAAGTTTGTGCTTATCTTGGAATGTGAACAGGCTACAAGTCCATTGACTGGCTTCATAGGCTAATGTTACATAACATTACTTTAACATAATCATAACATTATGTTAATGTTAACATGCCGTGAAGTACATTAGTTAATTACTTTTGTATGTTAATGTTAACATTCTTGTATGTAAATGTATAACATGTTGACATATATATGTTAATTTCTGCACCTGTTGTGAATATTCAAGAAATTATCGCATTTGCATGTTAATGTTAACATTATGTTAAACATATATACAGCTTGTTTGCTCTTGCATGTTAGCCTTGACATTCTCTGCTATCTGGCCAACATACATATGTAAACGTAGCTCGAAGTCCTTCAAGGCAAATTACTTAACTGTGAGCTCAAGTTAATTTCTTCTGTTGAGTAATTACAATGTCAAAATGTCATGTAATTGCCAGTTACTGTTAGGCATAATAACATATTGACTCACTACAACCTGTCTCTCCGGATAACTGCAGTTCATCAATGCTGGCATGTCCTTAAGCTGCGACAACTAAAGGCTAAAGTGATTAAGAAATGTTGTGAGCTGCGGTTACGCCTGTTACAGGTTCATGAACCTCTCCGGCCGGTGCTTAAAGTAAAAGTTGATCCGTGACTCCCGCACTCGACCGAAGACTACCCATGCCCTGTGCATATTATGTAAAGCCGTGAGCTTCGCTCGTAACCTCAGAGTTCTCAAGGCCGTTTGGCTTCTTTGTTTTTAGAAAGTGCTACGTAATGGCAGCTCGAATGGGCCAAACCACACTGACTCATATCATTTTGCATTCTTAGCCCATCGACACGATGACATGGGGATGCGGGATGCGAGATGCGGGTTGCTGCGATCGCGCCAAGGTCTGCTCAGCTGGGGCTGGGCTGCCCTACCTTTTGACCCTTTTCTTTTTCTCATTTTCTTTTCTTTTTTTCGTTATTTTTGTCTCAAGCTGAAATTCAATTAATTTCTTAAATTGACTCCGTGCGCTCAAAGGGGCAGCCAGGTTTAGACCAGTCCGCATAAAGCCATAAAATCCATGACCTTCAAATCGCCATCGTTCGTGCGCGCCCTTTAGCCATGCTTCTCGCTCTCACTCTCTTCGCACTCGCCTTTTCTGGCGCTAATAAGTATGAAAATTAGCTGATAGACTAGTATTTAAATCCATCTATTAGCCGGTTAGATCTTCCAAGCACAAAGTTGTCCACCAAAAACAGTAAAAATAAAATTTAAAAAAAAAAATTGTGTCGGTTGCGGAAAAGTTTTGTAAATGCGTAAACTTGTTTAACGCGTGTGCTTTTTTTTCTCTCGCTCTTGTTTTTGTTTTTTGTTTTTTTTTTTTGTTTTTTTTTTCTGGCTTGTCTTTATTTATGTTTTTGTGTTTTTTTTCTTTTCGCTTAGTGTATATTTTAAGTGGAAGCTGCAGACGTAGCTGCTCCCACCACCGCCGCTGCCGTCGTCGCCGCCGCTGCTGCCGCTTCTCCAAATGTGCTGCAAGTTGAGTGATGCTCTTTTTTCGCTATAAATTGCCGGCATGCTTTAGGGATCAGCATCAGTTTCAACGTCTAGCTCGTCCAGTACAGTCGTAGTCGTAGCCATCAATCCAACATGGTTAGTACGCCTCAACCATCGGAGCCACCGATCCCCACTTGGCTCAACTACACAAATTTTTTTCTTTTTTTTTCAATCACAATTTTCTGTAATTTTTTTTTTTTTTGCTTGTTTCGGATTGTGCAAGTGTTTTCTGATATTGTTATTGTGCTGTGCGCTGTGTCTAATCGGAGCAAACGTCTTCTTCTCGTCCATTGCAGAAATTCCTCATTGTGTTCGCTCTGTTCGCCTGCGCGGCAGCCGATGTCAGCCACTTGTTGCCCAGCAACGAGTACCTGCCCCCTGTGAGCTACTCGACCGGCGGCGGCAGCTACTCGACCGGCGGCGGCAGCTACTCGACCGGCGGCGGCAGCTACTCGACCGGCGGCAGCTTCTCGACGGGCGGTGCCTCCTTCGCGGCTCCTTCAGTCAGCTACACCTCCCCCAGCAACGAGTACCTGCCCCCAGTCCAGCAGACGTACAGCGCTCCGGCCGTGCAGCAGACCTACTCCGCTCCGTCTGTGAGCTACGCCGCCCCAGCTGTCCAGCAGACTTACTCCGCTCCAGCCTACCAGCAGACCTACTCTGCTCCCGCTGTCCAGACCTACTCTGCTCCCGCTGTCCAGACCTACTCTGCCCCAGCCTACCAGCAGACCTACTCTGCCCCAGCTGTCCAGACCTACTCGGCCCCAGCTGTCCAGCAGACCTACTCCGCTCCAGCCTACCAGCAGACCTACTCTGCCCCAGCTGTCCAGACCTACTCCGCACCATCGGTTAGCTACTCAGCTCCCTCGGTTGCCTACTCCGCCCCCGCCTACCAGCAGAGCTACAGCACTGGATCATCCGCTGGCAGCTACTCGAATGGCGATGTCGGCACCCAGTACGCCTCCAACGGCGGCTATGTCTACAAGAAGAAGTAAGGCGTTGCAAACTGTTCACCAAATCGAATCAGCAATAATGTAAATAGCCTCTGATATGCTTTTTGCACCATAAACCCTATTCATTTGTTTTTTTTTTTTATCCCCCCAACCTGTGTGTACATAATTATTAAAAAAAAAAAACAAAAAAAAAACACAAATCTAAGAGATTTTATTTTAAGGAGAGAGAGAGAGAGAGAGAGAAGTCACTCAATCACTCAATACCTCAATCCATATCCGCTTTATTCTAGCACAGGGCAGATCTTGAAGCTTTAAAAGTCTTTCAGAAGCTTTTGTTCGTGGTGTCAAAGCTAATCAGCTTGCTGCGAGCTTTTAGCGCAGCTTTTAAGCTCGCAATTTGCTCCTCGCAAAGCTCAACTTGTGCTGGATACTAATATGGTAAGCGGTGTTAGTAAGCGACTAGTGTATACCCTTTAAAAGCTTGCTGTTGCTTTAATATAAATAATATTTTCTTTTCTTTGAGAACTACGAAAATTATTCGCATGACTTTAGTCTAAGTGCAGAGACTGATAATGCGTCAATATGGTATATAATTCAGTGCTCCGTTAACAGTACAGGGTATCTCATAGACAAATGTTTAAAACAGTAGAAAAAATGATTTGCTAAATTAAGCTCAATAAAGTTCAATTTCAAGGGGTTTACCTATAATTTTCATCATGAGTGTATGTGTATCTAAAATACAGGGTATCTCACATGCCACCAAAGGCAATTTGATATATAAATATTATGTGTAAAGTACTGTATAACCCATCAGTCTGCACGCGGTTGATATACGAGTAAAGCATTTCAGTATATGAATACAATATGTGAAATACAGGGTATCTCATAGTCACATAACACTTAAAATACATTTAATAATGGAGTAAAAGGTAATTCATAATTAGAATAAGCTAAGAACAAGCTGTTCGCTAAATATATACTATATATATCAAGTACAGGGTATGTTATAGTCGAATATTATTTAAAATTTAAAACTCAATATTTAAATACTCTGAAAGCAGTTCAATATGCATATATACTTCATATATGCTAAGTAGACATCAAGATATTGTGAACATACTCCAATTACAGGGTATCTCATAGTCACATAACACTTAAAATACATATAATAATCGTCTCTTAATGGCGTAAAAGGCAACTCATAATTAGAATACGCTAAGCGCAAGCAGTTCTTTAAATATATAGTATATATATCAAGTACAGGGTATGTTATAGTCAAATATTAGTTAAATTATAAACTCAATATTTAAATACTCTGATAGCAGTTCGATATGCATATATTCTTCATGTATGCTAAGTAGATATCAAGATATTGTGAACACACTCCAAGTACAGGGTATCCCAATAGTCGAATTGTCGAAATCGAAACAAAGTCGAACAACACCATTTGTAATTCGAGTATTTCCGTTGTTTATCCGAAGACAGTTGAGTTCTATTATGCGACAATGTCTTTGGATCGGTGTGTGTGAATGGCTGTGTTATGGGGCTAATTTGCATTGTGAATGCTTAATTGAGAATTGAAGGCGGCTCGTACGGGCCGATAAAAGATTCTTTTATATCTGGATTGTAACATTTATAATTATTATATCATAGAAAGCGGCGATGCCGCAACTGGAACTGAATCGTTAATTGCCCCAAGCCAAAACCAGTTGGGAGAAATGTCTTTCGAGTGGTCTTTGTATGCAAAATTGCCGAGGCGCCAGGTCGGAGGAGTACGAGAGATAGAGAAAGAGACAGAGAGGAGGAGGTGGAGGAGGAGGAGCTGGGTCCACCGACATGTGACAGTTTAACAAATTTGCTTGGCTGCCTAATTAATTTTTATAGTTCAAATTCGGATTTGGCGTCACAACGGAACTTCGCATCGCCCAGATGGCCATTATGATGCAAAGTAGACGAAAGTGAAATGAAACGGACACGAAATAGGTATTTATGTAAGTTTCGCTAGATCACAATGTAACCGGCGAACTGGCGGCCGCCACTTATAAGTGGCCAACTTTAGGGCCAATGCCGCACACAGTTCACACCGCCCGCTCGAGCTTGAACACGAAGCGATCCAACAGTGAAGATGCTTACCAAGCCATGGACCACATGGGCACTGGTGCTGCCAGTGCTGCTGCTGGTGCTGCACCTGGCCAACGCAGACGTTAGCCATCTCTCCAACAACTATTTGCCGCCAGATCCAAAGCCGTCGGCCGCGCAGCCCTTGGCCGACGAACCGGCACCTGCCGAGCCTGCCAAGGCCAGCGATGGGCCCTTCTATCCCGGCGGCGGTCTGATGCTGCCCACGGGCTACTCTATACCAACCGGCAGCAATGTCCCACCGCCGCCTATGTCGCCGCCCAACTTCCCGCTGCCCATTTATCCGCCGTTCTTTGGATTTGGCGGCGGTGGTGCGGATGCGTTTGGCATGGGAGCGGCTCAAGTGCCGCCAGGATTCGAGTCGCAGTTTTCAGGTGGGCAAGGACCACAGTTCCCACAGCCAGGACCCTTCCCGGTTGGTCCTCAGCCTGGACAGTTTCCAGTTGGTCCTCAGCCTGGACAGTTCCCGGTTGGACCACAAGGTCCTCAGTTCATGGCAGGACCACAAGGCGGAGGCTTTCCCGTTAGCCCACAAGGAGGAGGCTTTCCAGTTGGTCCACAGGGCGGAGCCTTTCCCGTTGGCCCACAGGGCGGTGGCTTCCCTGTAGGACCCCAAGGCGGTGGCTTCCCTGTAGGACCCCAAGGCGGTGGCTTTCCAGTTGGCCCACAGGGCGGCGGCTTTCCAATACCATTCGCACCCGACTATCTGACCATGCAAGGACTACCTGCATCTGCCATGCAGCTAGCCTTCCAACAGAATGCCGGCTTTGGTCCACAGCCCGGCTTTGGCGGGCCACAGCCCGCGTATCCCTTCCAGCAGCTGGTCAACGTGGGCCAGCCCTTCTCGCCCAGCTTCGGCATTCCCGGCCAGAACTATCAGCCGCAGCCACAGCCGCCACCGTTCGCCGACGAGCCGCAGCCAGAGAGTGCCGCGAAACCAAAGAGCACAGACGCCAAAGCGCTGGCCAAGTCCCGCAACAAGGAGACCATCTACGCCTCCAACGGCGGCTACGTCTACAAGCGTGCCAAATGAGCAACGACGACTTTTAGTGCCAATAAATTATTATTAAACCAATTTTTTTTTTTTTTTTGATTCGATTAATTCAACTCGATCATCGCCTTGTGTTTTTGACAAAAGCTCAAAGCTGCTAACGAGCCACAAGTCATGTTTGGGCTGACCTGAGCTACGCCTAAGCTTAATACTAATATTATTTACTATAAAGGCGGACGCATTTGACACGTTCAAGGCGAAATTAAACTTTAAAGTATTGCAGACCCTGTAAGCGGTCAACACTTACTCTCTATCTCTTTCTATCACTCATTCTTTCTCTTCCTCTCTCTCTCTCCCATTTAGAAATGGGAATATGTATACTCGTGTAAGCAACCTACGTATATAAGCATATATAAAAAAAAAAAAAAATGGTATATCTTCTACAGTAGACTGTGGACTGTGGACTCCAGTATGGAAACTCATTATAGCGACTGTTGAGATACTCTATTTGTATTTGCCCATCAGACACGTCCGACTGCTACATTCTTAATTTTTTTATACAATTTCAGATTGCTTTATTTAAATGTGTATATTTATATTTTTAATATATTTATATTTTTATATTTATATTTATATTTATTAATATATATTTATACGTAGACATATTTTTTAATAGTAGTAGTATATATATATTTTTATTTTATATATATACAAATTTCTTAATTTTGCTTAAACTCTAGATGTGTACATATATTTATTTATTTTTTTATTTTTTTTTATTTATATTTATATATTTTTTGTATCAGTGTAGAATACTTTTATTTTTATACCCTGAGCCCATTGAAAATGGGAAATCAGGGTATAATGTTTTTGTTGAAATGTATGTAACAGGCAGAAGGAGGCGTGGCAGACCCCATAAAGTATATATATTCTTGATCAGGATGACAAGCCGAGTTGATATAGCCATGTCCGTCTGTCCGTCTGTCCGTCTGTCCGTCCGTCCGTCTGTCCGTCTGTCCGTATGTATGAACGCGTCGTTCTCAGAACCTATAAGAGCTAGAGACTTGAAATTTTTTATGTAGGTTCCTGTATAGCACGAAAAGATCGAGTTTGTTTCAGAAATTCGATAACTTTTATCGTTTTATTGTTATCGATTAAAAACGAAAATCTAAATTAAGTTATAAAATTCTATATAATTCATCTTTCTAGCTAGAGTCTTCAAATTTTGCACTTAGTGTTATGTGAGCCTTACGCAATTTCGGTTTTTGTTAAATTTTGGGTGCCACGCCCCCTTCGCCTCAAATTTGTAACTCCCGTATATCAAATACTAGAGACTTGTGCTTTGGCACATACATACATATGGATGACATGATTACGCCCAACAAGTTTGATCTAAATCGTTGCTCTAGAAAAAAAGTTATTAAACATTTAATTTCCCATAGCATTGCCATGCAAAGTCGCCAAAGAACAGCTGACCCAACGACTTGCGCTTGTGTATGCGTGCGCCTGTGTATGTGTGTGTGTATGTTTTGCTTGTAATGAACGTACATATGCATGTGTATATAAAAGTAATGAAGAATGCTTGGAATAGCGGATCTTCGCAGGGTTCAGGGTATACCCTAGTCGAGCGGTCTCGACTAGAGTTTTCTTACTTGTTATTTTTGTTATAGTCCAGGCAACTGATTGATTATATATTTACTTTTTATTTATTTATTAATTATTTATTTGGCTATTTATTTCTTTATTTATTTCTTCATTCATTTATTTATTTATTTATTTATTTATTTATTCATTTATTCATTTATTCATTTATTTTTCTGCCAAAAAGCAGATCAATAATTTTAATTTCTTTGCAACAACCCAACGCAATTCACGTTTCTAAATCGTTTTAATGTCAACTCATCTGGAAGCATTATTTATGATATCAGCTCAGAGCTGAAGCCAGCATAATGCGTATGCAAATTGGAGTGGCCATTAGCAGTAGAATAACTAAATATTTGCGAACTAGCTCAGAGCTGTGCGATATCTGTTCGATGGCTGGCAAAACTTGCTCCATTTCAGACAGAGATTTGCCAATTCTATGCGGGCAACGCCCACAGGTGTCCAAACTGAGGTGATATTTTTCCTTCGGTTTGCAACTCGTATTTTATGTTTCTATGCAAATTCATTTGGCAACCGCCGCAGACAAGATTCGCTTCATCATCATCTTCTTCTTCTTCTGCTTCTTTTTATTTGTTTTGTTTTTATGATCTCTTGTGATTCGATTGTCGTTAATTTTTCATATTTGTCTACACGATGTTTTGTTGTCTTGTCGCGCTGCAGGCCCCTTTGTTGTTTATTGTTTAACATGTTGTTGAATAGCATTCGATTGTTTCTGTTTTATATACACTATATAGTGTCCGAATGCCCTGCAAGTGGTGGGACAGGGAATGCAATTTGATGGCTTAAAGTAAGGAATGCGTAAGCAGAGGTGAAGACGGAGATGATGTAGGGCAAACTATACTCGAATAAGAGAGCTTTATGTTATATCATAATATATATCTAACTTATATAATTAGTTTTCAGTTATCAGTTGCTATAGAGATCATACATAACTAACTGAGTAACCTACTTCCACTCCCCTTGCAGGGTATCCGCTAGTCAACCTCGTCACTGCTTCAGCAACCATTCCGCAGTTTCATTTGCATTTGTTTGTAAAACAATTTCATTCAGCGCTTTGTCAATTATACTATCCATGATTTCTGCGCTGCTCTCTGTAAAGCTTGTGATCTTCTTCTTCGCCTTCTTCTTCTGCTGATGCTGCTGCTGCTTTGGCTTGTTAATCTTAAAGGTTGTCCGATCGGCAATTAGTCATAATTACTTAATGCAACTGTTGCCACGGGCACAGACCCTCAACTTGGCATTTTTCTTAGCTTTTTGTCTCACTTCCATCAGCGGCGCGTGCAAACAGTTTGTTGTTTGTTGACAAAAATGCTCGTCTCGATTTGTATGCTTGATAAGAAATTATCGAACTCAGATCTGACTGCGCTCTGACTTCATTATCATCATAATAAACATAATTTTCTAAGCAAATGTGAAACGCAGCGGCACAATATCGTGGAATGTATAACATAATTTTATACGCATGTGAAGGCTAAAAATTAAAGGAATTAGACAAGCATATATACGTTTACATGTATATATACCTATATAAAAATATATAAAAATGTATATATACATGCCTATACATAATAGCGAAATATAAAATAGCACCAGTTGGCTAGGAAACTATTTTTGGAAAGGATTTAATATAATTTTATTGTCTATCAGAGAAAATTAATAAATAAATATAATAAATTTGTAATCTATGCAAATAATTTCTTAGTGGTGCTATTATTTTCTTCCAGCTATGTACACATGCCAGTCCATATGGATATATATACATATACAGATTTGTATATATTATATTAAAATTATAGTAAAAAAAATCTGAAATACACTAAATTTTAATAAATGTATATATTAAATATTAAAAAAATCATATAATATTTAAGTTATTATTTTATGTTTATTTTATTATATATAATTATATATTTTATATATATATATATATATATATATATATATATATATATATATATAAAATATATAATTATATATAATAAAATAAACATAAAATAATAACTTAAATATTATATGATTTATAATATATTTTAATAAATGTATATATTAAATATTAAAAAAATCATATAATATTTAAGTTATTATTTTATGTTTATTTTATGATTTTTTTTAATATTTAATATGTACATTTATTAAAATTTAGTGTATTTCAGATTTTTTGTTCTGAAAAAAAAAGTTTTTAAATGTTTAATATTATGCATTTATTTATTTCCAATTATATATAAAAAAAACTCTTAATCTTCTTCTAATTCAGCTTCCATTTCATAGCTAAAGAAATTTAAATTTTATTTTTTTATTTTTCTTTTATTTATTGTTTACGACTTGAAGTATTTGCCAACACTTTTGCGCGTATTTAGTTTCAAATTTATTTAGTCTTATATTTAATTATGTATTTTAAGCTGAGCAAATGACGCAGAAGTCAAAATAATTAAAAACGACTTGAAGCCAAAAAATAGCAAATTAAATAACATTTTTTAAAATATTTATGTGTGTGTGTGTTTTTATTTGTTTTTGCTGGATTGCATAACAACTTGAATGGCATGCTGAGGTCGGCGTTGCCAGCTCGTTAGAATCTGTTGAGATCGAAAGCTCTGGGCTCGTGCTGTTATCGAACTATCAGCGACGCCTATCGTCGCTGTTGACTCAATTCAATGCCAACTCGAGGAGTTCGAAACGGATCGCTGAGCACTTAGCATTGCGTAAGTTAACTGGGTGAAGTCAACGAACGCACCCAGGCGACAATTGGTGGTGGCCAGCGGTGCCAACTGCAGCTGCAACTGTGCAAATGCAAACAGCCAGCCAGCCGGCTAGAGGCACATAACACACTTTGGAGCTGTTGTTGGCTCTGGAAAACTGTTGCATGTGTGTGTGGCTGCTGCTGCTGCTGCTGCTGCTCGGCAAGCGAAAAGAAAGCAATTTGTGTAACACCGCCCCCGAGATGAGAAATATGAGATTAGATGCGATTTGCCCACACCTCAGAGCCGACTCGAGTCGAGCTGAGCGAAGCTGTTGGCATTGTGCGAGGCTTTGTTTATCTTGCTTCTTTTTTTTTTTTTGTCTTCAGCATTTTGGGCATTTATTAATCGGCCCAAAGTTATAGCCAAATTGCAAGCTTTTGTTGTGAGCATTTAGCATTTACATATTCACACACACACATACACGCACACACACATAGAGAGAGGTCCGAGAAGACGCTGAACTAATTATGGAATGACAATGATGCTAGCTGTCGCCGCAAGTGCTCTGGCCAAAGTCTGCGGATGGCATTCGACTATAAATGCCCATCGGATCTGTTGGGCAGGCATCAGTTAAGCGGTTTCGTTCGTTTGGTGTGGCACGCACAGAGCTGTAACTTCACGCCCAAGATGGTAAGCGCATGCGCCCAACCGAGACCATCCACACTTTTACCTGCGATTGTTTAATCTGTTTCTGTTTCTGTTTCTTTTTCTCTGTTTTCTGGTGTTTGCTTGGCAGAAACTTATTGCGTTATCCGTGGTTGGCTTCGCCCTGGTGGGCCTGGCTCTGGCTCGCCCGCAGTCGCACGCCTATCTGCCCCCAGCTCCAGTCAAGGGCCTGCCGCAGCCGCTGCCCGCTCAGCCGTCGATCAGCTATCAGAGCTACCAGCAGCAGCGGCCCATCGCCCAGATCGAGTCCATTCGCCCATCCGTCTCCCTCGGCAGCTTCAGCATTCAGGCGGGCAACCAAGTCTCCTCTGCTCCCCTGCCCACGGCCGTCAGCTACGAAGCGCCCAAGCCGATTGTGGCCGCGGAGACGTCAGCCACTGTGGTGCCAGCCACGCCCACGCAGCTCTTCCTGCCCTCGGCTTCGCCTGTCGTTCAGGAATCCACGGCGGTGGTTGAGCAATCGGTCAGCGCTCCAGTTATTGCTCCAGTGCCACATCAAACCTACTCCGCTCCGGCTCCAGTGGTGCAGCAGTCATACGCCGCTCCTGCTGCAGTGGTGCAGCAGTCATACGCCGCTCCAGCTCCAGTGGTGCAGCAAACCTACTCCGCTCCAGCTCCAGTGACTCAGGCAACATACTCCGCTCCAGCTCCAGTGGTGCAGCAGAGCTACTCCGCTCCAGCTCCGACTATTCAACAGTTGTACGCTGCTCCAGCTCCAGCTCCAGTGGTGCAACAGTCCTACTCCGCTCCCGCACAAGTGGTTCAGCAGTCCTATTCCGCTCCAGCTCCAGTGGTGCAGCAGACCTACTCTGCTCCAGCACAAGTAGTGCAAGAGCATATCCAAGAAGCTGCTCCAGTGGTGCAGCAAGCCTACTCCGCTCCTGCTCCTGTGGTGCAGGAAACCCACTCCGTTCAGACTTCTGCCCAAGTCTTTTCAGCTCCAGCGCCAGTGATTCAGGAGACTCCGGTGATCTCGTCGCCCGCACCTGCTGTTCAGGAAATCTACTCCACTCCCGCAGCCGCACCAGTGGTGCAGCAGACCTACGCTGCTCCTGTGAACCAAGTGATTACATCGTCCGCTCCAGTGGTGCAGCAGACATATACAGCTCCCACTCAGACTATTCAGGAAAGCTATGTGGCAGCCGCAGCTCCAGTGGTGCAGCAGACTTACGCTGCCCCCGCTCCAGTGGTGCAGCAGACCTACACTGCTCCCGCTCCGGTGGTGCAACAGACTTATGCTGCTCCTGTGGTGCAGCAAGTGCAAGAGGCCGCCATCCAACAGCCTCAATACTCCGGCTATAACTACCAGGCACCAGTTGCCACGCCTACCTACACTGTACCTGAGATCGTATCTGCCCCAGCACCCACACCCATCCAGTTCCAGGCACAGCAGCAGCAGCAACAGCTGACCTACACCACCACGGCTCAGGCTCCGGTGCAACTGCAGCAATCCTTTGTGCCTGCACCACCCGCTCCGGTCCAACTGAGCAGCCCAGCCGTTGCCCAAGTTACACAATTCACGCCCAACTACAGCTTCACACCTGCCCTCGCCCAGCAGGTGAGCTACGCCCAGCCAGCTGCCACGACCCTTGTGCAAAGCACTGCCACCGGCCAACAGGCTGCATCAGCTCCAACTCTGGTCGCGGCGCCAACTGGCATCGCAGCCACAGCTAGCGCCATCTCGGAGATTGGCACCAACTACGGCAGCAACGGCGGCTACGTCTACGAGAAGACGAAGTAAATGCGTTTGAACGGGTTGCCTGAACGACGCCCGAACTCGCATTTTCGACACCGTTAATTGTTTTTTTTACTATGTACCTTAGCCAAATTTTAGTCTAGTTTTGTTAAATCATTTTTTTTTTTATTCGAAATAAAAACAAGAAAACAAATCAGTTTTTCAAATCCTTAAGGCCGTTACAACGCTGCAAATTTAAAATATAACCGCTCAACAGCATTGCCAACACAGTTAAAGATGTCACGCATAGCCGGAGCTGTTAAGGAACTCTTATAAGAACTGTTAAGTGGAGCGCGAATTTTAAGTATCTCCGCTGCAGTGTTGCCAGAGCACATAAAAGAACTTGCAGAAGAGCTGTTAAGTGTTTGAATGCGAGCTGCAGTGTTGCCAGAGCTGTTTAGGAACTCTTATAAGAACTGTTAGGTGGAGCGCGAGTTTTAAATATCTCCGCTGCAGTGTTGCCAGAGCACATAAAAGAACTTGCAGAAGAGCTGTTAAGTATTTGAATATCCCGCAGTGTTGCCAGAGCTGTTTAGGAACTCTTATAAGAACTGTTAAGTGGAGCGCGAGTTTTAAATATCTCCGCTGCAGTGTTGCCAGAGCACATAAAAGAGCTTGCAGAAGAGCTGTTAAGTGTTTGAATATCCCGCAGTGTTGCCGGAGCTGTTAAGGAACTCTTATAAGAACTGTTAAGTGGAGCGCGAGTTTTGAATGTCTCACAAAATACAATACTAATCAAAGTGCACTTTTCAATAAAAATAGCAAAAACGATTAATTAACGGATGCAAATGTCGGAATACGAAAATACGGATTTAGAAATTGCTAATAATAGACAATATTTAAAATGCAATTTATTTAAGAGCCGAGCGGAGTCAGAGTCGGAGTCGGATGTGAGATTGCTTTGTACTGCGATTTGGCGTTTGGCGTTACTCATCAACAAACAGTTGGCTACCTGCTGTTGATTAATTAATTCCAGACCGTCTTGACTCTCTGAAAATCCCGCCGTGTTTTAATTTTTGTTCGTATTTATAGTGCCGCAAGGCAGCTTTTTTCATTGCTTTCATGTTGATTGATTGTCCGCTTTGAGTGATTGCAGGGCATAGAACTCGTTGTCTATAGGCGGCCAGCGCGTTATGAATGGAGTTTCGTTGCCAATAACATGCTTTATGAGTCGCCCATCAAACGGACGAGCTGTGCAGCAATAAATGCCAGCTGAAATAAAAGCAACAAAACATGTTTCAGATCGAATTCAGAGTTCTGCGCCCGCTAATGAACAAACGACCAATCATCGTCAATGACGGACGTCACACCAAGATTCCCAGTCCGTAGAGGAGCTCAAGCTTGTTCTGACCATTGATTTTATTATTATATTTGTTTTCCTTCTTTTTTTTCATTTTTTTTTTTTCATTTTTTATTTTGCTTATTTATTCATAGAAAGCTTATAATGAACGATATTTTATGAGCATTTGTTAAATTAGCTACAAGTTCTTATTTTCTTGTTCTTCTCGCCGCGCCGCGCCGCGCCGCGTCGCTTTGACATTTGTCTCTTGACTATAAATATGCTAGGCCGCGCTAGCCAAAAATTAGTTCTTTGACCAGCTTTGTCAACGCAGCAACACCTAAGAGACACCCACACCCTCAGCCCCCTCAACATGGTTAGTCCTCACTGCGCTGCTGCTCTGCCTGTCTGCTGCTAATAACTCTTCCTCCTTCTCTTCTTCTCTTTCTCTTTTTGTAGCAACTCTTTGCCGTCGTCTCGTTCGCCCTGGTGGCTCTGGCCGCCGCCGATGTCAGCCACCTGGCCAACACCTATCTGCCACCCCGCACCGTGAGCAAGAGCTACATCGCGCCGGCTGCCTCCTTCCAGAGTGCCTCGTTCGCTGCACCCGCCGCTGAGGAGTCTTTCGATGCAGGCAGCTTCACTGGTGATGCCTCGTTCGCCGCTCCCGCTGCCACCTTCCAGAGCGCTTCCTTCGCCGCTCCAGCCACCTCTTTCGCCAGCAAGTCGTACACCGCTCCCGCTGCCACCTACCAGAGCGCCTCCTACGCCGCTCCGGCCACCTCTTTCGCCAGCAAGTCGTACACCGCTCCCGCTGCCACCTACCAGAGCGCCTCTTATGCTGCTCCAGCTACCTCTTTCGCCAGCAAGAGCTACACAGCACCCGCCGCTAGCTTCCAGAGCGCCTCCTATGCCGCCCCAGCTAAGGCTTTCGCCAGCAAGACCTACGCCGCTCCAGCTGCCGCCAGCTTCGTCGCTGACAGCTCGTACGTCGCTCCCGCTGCCACCTACCAGAGCGCCTCTTATGCTGCTCCAGCCACCTCCTTCGCCAGCAAGAGCTTCAGCGCGCCCGCCGCCAGCTTCGTCAGCGAGTCCTCCTATGTGGCTCCCGCTGCCAGCTTCGAGAGCGCCTCGTATGCCGCTCCAGCTGCCAAGTCGTTTGTCGCTCCCGCCGCCAGCTTCGCCAGCGAGTCGTCGTACGTTGCTCCCGCTGCCACCTTCGAGAGCGCCTCCTACGCTGCTCCCGCTCCCGTTGCCGCTGCCACCTACAGCGCACCTGTGGTGAGCTACTCTGGCATCGACACCACCTACGGCTCCAACGGCGGCTACGTCTACAAGCGCAACTAAGTTGCCGCCAAGAACTCTTCAAATCGATAATTCTCTAAACATTTTTTTTTCAATCAAAAGTTTTTTTTAAATATAAATTAATGTGTAAAAAATGAAAATAAAAAAAAAAAAACAACGAAGTGCTTAAGCCAGCAGAAACCATAAACGAAACAAATTATTTGCATTTAATGAAAGTTCCCCCAAACAAAGTGTTTAGCTAAGAATTATGTAAATTTATAGACATATATTCATATACATATATTTTTTGTATATATTCTTAACTAAGTGAAAGCTTTGTTCTACGGCAGAGAGCTCTTGATTGTGGTTGAAATTCCAGGAAATTATTCAACATTTAATGAGTTTGCTCTTGAAAAAGATTCGACGGTTTCTGCGATATCACATTATATTATGATAGTGTGGTATTATTAGTAAACAAATAAAATAATTTATATATTTAATTATAAATAAATAAAGATATATATCATACCTAAGCCTCGATATGCTTCATAGAGCTCATATAAAAATGTTCATTCTGTCAAACATTAGTTTAAAATAAGCAAAAACAAAGCTCGACTGTCGACTGTCGCTCACCAGAAAATACTCTGAAATTGGTTAATTAAAAAGGGTGGATCAAATTATAAATATATATAACTGAATAGGAGCAAGTTAACAGCTAGCTGTTGTCAGATAAGTCACTAATGATGTGCTGAAGTCAGACATATATAGCATCACTAAAGAACGACGCTACACTAGACGTAGTGTAGAAGCAGATGCGATATCAAAGGAGAAGCTGAGTAAAATGGTGAAGAAATTACTACCACAAGTTGATGATGACTACATTGAAGTGATCTTAAATAGATATTATGAATAATTAAATTTAAATTAAAGTAAATTTTTAGAAACAAAAAATACTAAATGCGAGATATATATTTTGAACAACGCCCGTTCTTTGAAGCTTCCAAAAATATAGTTATCTTAAGTCAACACTTTATCGTGCGAGAACAGTGTATATAAGACTGCCAGAATAGCAAGCCAATATGCTCGTTTAACCTACATGAATAAGCATAAATATTTCGAAATATCTTCAAGCTATCTTCAAGCTATCTTTAATGTGGTTGGCTATGAATAATGCAGACAATCACATATAGTTTATATATACCCTGTAAGTAGGACAAAGAAGATCCATTAAATATATATACTATATAGCACACATGCTTTGATCACTTTGATTTATTGAGCGGAACGGGAGTAGATACAACAAATGGAATATGTTAAGACTGACAGGACTATTCCTAGCTGACGACATCCTTCTCCTTGGGCGTGGCCACAAACAGAATGTTGAGCTTGCTGCTGATGGGCCGCTTGCTGTCCTCGTGCCGCACGTGCAGCGAGCCCGAGTCGAGGCTGAGCGTGCCCAGCAGCTGGCCCGGCTTGAGGTAATAGTTCTGGCCCAGCGATGTGGGCCGATGGTCGATGATCAAAGGGAAGCGCTTCGGCTCCGAACTGTCGTTGCTGCTGATCGACAGCTTGGGCTGCACTGTGCTGCCCGTTGGCAAGGCGCTGCCGTGCAGCGCCAGCATCGCGCTGGCCAGCGACAACAAAATCCAAGCGAACTGCATGAGGATGGCGCGAAACGACGAGCGATGTGCAGGCGATGGCAACAGGTCGGCATCTGAGGGACTGCAGCCGACTTCGACATATATATTCTGGATGCAGCTGCAACGCTGGGCCAGGGCAACGGCCCTTCTATGCGCTTCTCACACGACTTACACGCCGTTATTCGGGCATAACAAGTTTCGAGCGTCCATTAACATTAACCCGATTCAGCAAAAAGACCACAAATAAAGATGTAATGCAGAAAATACAGAAAAATGTATATATATACTATGTATATATATATATATATATATATATATATATATATATATATATATATACTATGTATATATATATAAGTATATGTTCAATGCTTTTTAAGCGCTTCCAATTCAGCAGCGCAAAAGGAATACAAGAAAGATGAAAGAAAGAGGTGCAAAAAAGGCACAACAAACTCACGCAACAAAAATAATCTTTGCCAATTACGTTTGTCGCATCAGGTTTTATATACTATACATATATAATGCATATATGAATATCAGTTGATAAACTTATAATAGTAGTAGCAGCAGCAGCAGCAGCATATAATATAAATAACACATAATCAGCTTTGCATTTGCTTGTGTGGGTTAAGCTAATAAATTAGCTTTTTTCTTTGTCAAATGTGTGTGTGTGTGTGTGTGGATACCCTGTACTCTGCCAATGGGGTATGCACCCAACTTCATATATCAACTGCAAATCTAATATCTATACATATCGTACTGCTGGCTAGGGTATCTTCAAGTCGTTCATGCCCCCTCGCTTCATACTCGTTTGCAATTAATATGTATGTTCGCCTCCAATAGCCCATAAATTGACTGAAAATATTTTGAAAAATAATTTGTGAAATTTATCAAAATTGGTTAATTAAATTTCAAGAAGATGATGAAGAATTAGGTTAGCTTAGAAGTAGAAGAGGAAGAACCAGAAGAAAACGAGATTCTCCGGCATGCGGGTCGCGGTAATTAGCCGAACTCTGAAATATATCTCTTTTTTTTTGGCGCTGCCTGAGCTATTCTTCAACTCATTATCTCATCGGCACCTGCTATATATACTGCTATACTGCAAAGTGGATGCCATGGTCGCTCGAGTCGATGCCGAGTGAAAGTCGAATCGATAATCAAACTGCATTTAATCAAGTTACGCCATATCATTTGAAAATATTTGCTAGATGCGTTAATGTTTACACTTTTTGCCAGCCAGAACGTGTTTTGTCCACATTTATTTATTTTTTGTTATTTTTTAATGCTGGAAATACATTTTAGAGAAATGTTTAGCAGAAGGAGGAATCTCAGGTGGGACTATGTAAGGATGGGTCACAAATATAACGAAAGTCTTTAAGCGGTCAGCACTAATTGAAGAGGTATTTAAAGCCCATCGAAAGAGTTTGAGAAGTTAAAGAGACAGACAGACAGAGAGAGAGAGAGAGAGAGAAGTGAAAACGAAAGTGGAAGTGGTAGTAAAAGATGAAGCTGAAAAAGTCGACGTAATAGTACAAAGCAAGCTATAAATAAAATAAATTACTGCTTTAAATATGAATAGTATGAGAAGCAGAGGAAGTAGTAAGACAAAGAAAATACTACAAATTAAATGAGTAGTAGAAGCTGAATTAGTAAAATTTAGCAGGAGGGGAAGTAGATATAGTAGTGAAATTGAAATAGTACGGGTAGAAGCGGAAATAGTAGTAGAATTTGAGTTAGCAGTAGAAGTAGAAATAGTCGAGGCAGTAAAAGTTGTAATAGTAGAAGTAGTAGTAATAGCGGTAATAGTAGTAGAAATAATAGTAGAAAAGTAGTAGAGTGGTAGAAGTGCTTAGTAGTAAGAGTAGTAGAAAAGTAGTAGTAATAGTAATAGAAAATGTAGTAATAATACTAGTAGACATAGTAGTAATAGTTGAAATAGTAGTAGACAAAGTAATAGTAGTAGTAGTCGAAATAGTAGTAATAGTTGAAATTGTAGTAGACATAGTAGTAGTAGCAGTAGAAATAGTAGTAGACATAGTAATAGTAGTAGAAATAGCAGTAGGAGTAGAAATAGTAGTAGACATAGTAGTAGTAGTAGTAGTAGTATATCAGTAGCTTTACTAGTAGTAGAAATAGGGAAGTAGTAGCTAAAATAGTAGCTAAAGTGCAAGTAGTGACACTAGTAACTGTAGTAAAAATAGTTACTGCATTCTAGGTAGTCGCAAAAGCAGCTCTATTAGATAGAGATAAGACTAGACTTTACAGATCCAGTATAAGAATTAAAAATAGCTGTGAAAATAAACCAAATGGCATTAAAAATAATGGCAAATTAGTAGCAAATTAACTACAGTAGATATAAATCATATAATATTCTACTACTTACTTCTTAATTTATTATATTTGCTTTACTTCTACTACTATTTTGATGGCATTTGTAATTATAGCCCAGCTTGTGGGTTGAGAGACAATCGAATGGCAACACCTTGGTTCGCATAGACTATCAACGCCCCACACTGATATATAGTATCTGCGCTGGGATAACGATCTGCAAAGTCGGGCGCATAACTTAGGTTCGCGCCCATAAACAAATTGTTTGTCTTTTTTCAGTTTTTGTTTCTGTTTTGTGTTTTTGTGTTTCTTTTTCTGGTTTCTTCACTGGGCACGCAGCGAAATAAACATTGTGCGAATTATAATTAATGTCCAACGTGAGTAATCGCCGCTTTGAGCCCGAATAAAGCAGTAAAACGTTAGAGCTTTCGGCGAAGATTAAGTGCCAAGTGCATGGCCCGCAGCCAACCAAGAAGCCAGTCCAATCGGATAGAGGCGATGCCTCTCCAGCTCTATCTCTAGCTCCATTTCTGCTTCTCGTCTCTATCTCTAGCTCTAGCTCCAGCTATTCGCCTTACTTATCTCACGTTCGCTTTGTGCTGTCAATAATACCAGCGACCAACCTGGCTCGGCCAGGCTGAGCTGAGAACCAAAAATAAACAACAGAAAACCCAAAAAAAAATACTAGAAAAAAACGCATCATTAATTAAACTTTTAAAGTATTTGCCTTAATGTTTGTGTTTGGCTCGGCGACTTCCGAAATGGACATGGCTAAAAATAAACGAACTATTAGATTCCATGGCATCCTCTACAACAGCTCAGCTTTGCGTTTACACAGCACTACAAACTACTGCATTTTCTCATATTTACATTTATAGAATATGCTAATTATTTTACACATGCATTTTAAGAATATACACATTTTTATTTTATTTTATTTATTTTTTATAAATTTAAATTTTTAATTTTATGTTGTTGATGATACTTTGAAACTATTTTTAGTATTTTTCTAATGTTTATATAAATTAATTTACATATATTTGTATTTAAAAAAATATTTTTTAAATAAATTATTTTTGGTATTTTTAAAAATATATTTATTTTATAAATAAATATTTTTTAATATATTTTAATTAATAAAATATTTGTAATATATTTTTCTTAATACATTTATCAACAATTTTGTATAGAGTGTATTTTATTTTTATATATGAATGTATATATATTTTTTTGTTATACAAATATTTTATTTTAGTTTTATTTTTTATTATTTTATGCATTTTTTTATACATAATATAGTTTAATTTATTATTTCAAATAGATCATTTGAATTTGCTTGAAAATACTTATTAATTTTTTAATTTCAAAATAAATTTTTTAGTTTTACAATAACAAATTTGTGTTTGTTTTTAAGTTTATTTAGTTTTCCTTTCATTTTTTTTATATATTTTTCCTTGTGATAAATTTATTTAATTTTCCATTCATTTTTATAAGAGTTAAAAATATAACGCAAAACATATTAAAATTATAATATATGTATAAAAATATATATAAAAAATTAAAAAAAAATTAACAATATTCTCAACGATCATAAAATCGATTATGGTTAGAATAAAATTCGCATTGCTTGTTAAAAAATGATTATAAGCAGCGAAATGAATTGCAATTAGTCAGAATTATGTTTTTTGTTTATGTTTTCGTAAGACTCGTTTCTGGTCCGGGCCGAGTGTGAGTGGGTCTGAAGTTTCGGCTGACTAGTTTAATTGAGATCTTGGATTCCGTTTCGTTCTTCTGTACGATTTGTACTCGCAATTCTTTTGTTTGTGAGCGCTATAAAAGTGTTGGGCCGCAGCTCCAGGGGCATCAGTTACCGCTTGGTAAGCATCTCTAAACAACCGACAACCGACAACCAGCTCGTCATGGTAAGTCTCTCGCTCACTGAGGTGCGTGTCGCGGTGCTCCTCTAATCTATTTGACTTGCGTCTGCCGACAGCGTCCATTCGCCATTTGCTCCGCTCTGCTAGCCCTCGCCGCCATGGGCGTGGCCAGTCCTTTGAGCAACACCTATCTGCCACCACAGGCCAGTGCGCACAGCAGCTACAGCTCGGCGGGATCGAGCAGCATCGGCTCCTATGCACCATCCAGCTCCTACTCGTCGCGCTCGCATGGCTCCAGCTATGCAACGCCTTCGCGACAGTATCTGGCGCCGGCCTCGTCTCTCAGCAGCTACTCGACCGCAGGCGCCAGCAGCTACTCTGCCCCAGCCACCTCTCACGGCAGCTTCTCGTCAGTTGACTCATCATACTCTGCCCCATCGCGTCAGTACCTGGCTCCAGCGGTGTCTCACAGCAGCTACTCCGCCCCAGCGGCTTCCCATGGCAGCTACGCATCCGCGGCCTCCACATATGCTCCATCCCGCAAGTACTTGGCACCCGCCGTCTCCCACAGCAGCTACTCCGCTCCAGCTGTTTCACATGTCAGCTACTCCGCTCCAGCTGTCTCCCACAGTAGCTACTCCGCTCCTGCCGTCTCCCACAGCAGCTACTCCGGTCCAGCTGTTTCACATGTCAGCTACTCCGCTCCAGCTGTCTCCCACAGTAGCTACTCATCCGCGGCTCCATCCCGGCAGTATCTGGCTCCAGCAGCCTCCCACAGCAGCTACTCCGCTCCAGCTGTTTCACATGTCAGCTACTCCGCTCCAGCTGTCTCCCACAGTAGCTACTCCGCTCCTGCCGTCTCCCACAGCAGCTACTCCGCTCCAGCAGTGTCTCACAGTAGCTACTCATCCGCGGCTCCATCCCGGCAGTACCTGGCTCCAGCTGTCTCCCACAGCAGCTACTCCACTCCAGCTGTTTCACATGTCAGCTACTCCGCTCCAGCCGTCTCCCACAGCAGCTATTCCTCGCCAGCTCGTTACGCCTCCTCGTTTGGCCAGGGCCTTGGTGGCTATGCTACCGGCTCGTCGGCTTCTGCTCGTAGCTTTGGACAGGGCTTTGGTGGATCTCGCCACTCGAGCGGCGGCGCCTATGGCTCAGGCGGCACTCGCTACGCCGCCAATGGTGGTTACGCGTACCGTCATAAGCATTAAGCTGATCTCCGCAATTTCTAACTGAATCGGGCTAAAGGTTAACAACAAAACGAATTTCTTAACAAATAATTTTTTTTTTAATTAAGTTTCATAATTAGTTTGTGTTTAAATAAAGTTTAACGTATTCAAGAGATGCAATAAATGTTTTATTTTCTATTGCTGATTGTAGAGGGACAGGGAGTGACCGACTAGCAAATACCCCCTAGCCCAACTTTGGCATACTCCAGTTGCTATCATTAGTTGTGGCCCTCCATATATGTATATATACATACATAAATACATACATAAAAAAAACAATTAAAAAATATATATAAGTAACACACAAAAAATATCAAAATAAATATTTTAAAAAATAATTAAAATTATATATTTTTTTAATTATTTTTTTAATACTTTTATATTTATTTTGTATTTTTTAATATATTTTTTAATTTTTTCATGAATATATTTTAAAAAATTTGTTTAACATAAAAAAGTATTTTTAAAATATTTTTTTATAGTAAAAAAAAATTATAATTTTACTTTGAGCATCTTTATTTATAGTAAAAAAAAAATATTATAGATAAGCATTTATACATATATGTAATACTCTATATGCATACACATAGAGCAGTCGATGCATACGAAGATATATTTGATACTGTCCCAAGCTAAGACTTAGTTCGTCTCCTAATAGATATAGCCACCATTGGCGGCATATTTGGTGTCCAGGCCGCTGTAGCCTGTCTGAGCTGGCAGATAGGTGCGAGAGGGTGTGGCATAGGTGTTATACTGCGGCACAGTAGAATAGCTGCTGTAGCCCGAATTGATCAAAGGAGCAGCATAGCCAGAGCCAAGGCCGGAGTTGTAGCCGGAGTAGCCAAGGCCAGAGTTGTAGCCGGAGTTGTAACCGGAATTGTAGCCAGAGCCGAGGCGAGAGCCCGAGTAGTAGGCACCGTTGGAGTAGGAGTTGCCTGTATAGGAGGGATACGAGGAGTATGTCGAGTAGCCACTAGCACCACTGAGGGGTGGCAAATAGCTCCGAGAGAGAGGCAAGTGGGAGACATCAGCGGAGCACAGCGCCAGGGAAGCGATCAAAGCAATGGCCGAAATGGAGTGCTATGGAGAGGGAATGAGATGAGAAAGAAGGAATTAGAGATAGATATAGATATAGAAGAGAATATTCCAAGAGTATCCCTGATCTCCTTATCTCAGGTATTCTGCTGCAGAATATATCGCAATAGTTTACCATTTTAAGGATTGTTGGATGAGCTGAGCAGGAGCTGAACGAGTTCACTGGAGCAAAGTTGACGGATGACTGTGGCTCGCTTGGGCATCGAGTGTGCATTTTATACGCTGGAGAGAAAAAACAACGAGTCCGAACTGTTATTAAATGAAATGTATCGTGCGGGCAGATTTTACAACTACTTTGAACACGTCGACGGACGGACAATGCTCATTACTCAAGCCCAACACTGAATAACTGAATAACCGAATAACCCAGAGAAACAACAAAAATGAAGCTGAAACTGAAGCTTAAACTGAAACTGAACTGCTTAGAAATGTTGGGCGACGCGTTTAGCTGTGTGTAGCGAATCCCACGATCCCACGACTCATCGACGACGAACATCCAATTTCGTATGAGACTCGTAAATGCATTTTGCCAGATTTTGTGGTTTGTCGTAATACCCTTACGGCGGGTATATACTATATACCCTGCCATATGGCTTGCTCAAGGGAAATAAGGCGCAGAAGATGAGCAGGAGAGATTGCAGTCAGAGAAATATATATATGGAGAGAGAGAGAGAGAGAGGGACAGAGAAAGAGCCATTGAGAGAGTGAAAGAGATATTGAGGGAGACGAGATATTAAGAAATAGAGAGAGAGACGAAAGTAGGAATAAATAAGTACATCGATTTTGCTATGCTGGTAAGGGTATTTCATGGCCGACTTACCTTAGTTGGCTGTTCTTTGTTGTCATTTGTTTTGTTATTGTTTTTATGACCCTGCCACGCCTTCTCCGCTCCCAGCTCACCCCTTCTTCTCCTGACTTTTGGGGCGTAACATTGTCGCGCGCTCCTTTACTTTAATTATACAATTTATATATTTTTCAAATCTACCTTGGGATATTGCTTTGTGTTAAGTGGATGCTGGTATTGTTGTTGATGTTGTTGTTTTATGACACAGCCCGGTCGCCGCACTAACGCTTTGGTCTCATATGAGTCGTCGATCATAAATCTTAGTGTTATTAATTGTTGCCAAAACAGGCTATAGTAAAATTGCCGTATCTCCGTCTCCCAGTCCAGTCGTGTTACTTCATTTTAAATTGCTTTATCGATGCTAATATTCATATTTATATCAGCAATCAAATGACATTCAGCTGTTTAGGTTTTTCAGTTTTTGTCCGCTCAACGGATACATAATAATTAAGGAGTTGCCACTTAGGCAAAAATGCCAAAATATCTCCTAGATGGTGTGTACACACTCACTCTTTTCTTAGAAGAGGAAAGACGCATTTGGACTAAAGATTAAGGCGGTTCGAGTCACGCTGACGAAGCACAATGAAACGCGCTAAGTGCACTGATGTTGACATCAAACCCTCTTGGATTCCCGAAGCTCGTGGCTTTTTCGACCAAGTTATAAATTCGACCTTGCAGAATCTAAGTATTAATTCAACGCCTGAACTAACCGAAAGTGAGCAAAAAGTCTTGGTTAAACTGGAGTCGCGATGGAAGGAAAACTGTTACGTCGGTGGACACTCAACTGAGTTATATCTCAATCCATTCCATAATCGAAAGACGGGGCCTCGAAAGCGGGGCCGTCCGCCCGGCAAGCGATCAGAGTATTTTGATTTTCAAAAGTTGAAGGACGACGTTAAAATCGTGTATCGCATTAACGTTCCGCCAGTGAGGAAACAATGGAAGTGCCGCAGCTTTGATCTTAACATTCCGGCATATGTGGCCAAAAACAATTTGATTCAGCCGCTAATCACTTGGAATCTGCTGGACCACATTATGGAGCTACCGCAGGAGGAGGCCACGGCCGAGTTTCAGATGTATGTTAATAAATGGCTGCATTTGAAATAAGTTGATTTTTGCTACACTTACATCATATTATAATATACTTGAATGTGTAATGTAATGTGATTATAACAGTGAAATACAATAAAATGCTAAATTGTAATTGCAAAAATTTAAAAATAACGCAATTTGAAGTTTGCCAATTGTCATTTGCATGCGTTTAAGAGTATCTTGACGGTTACACCAGCTGGTCACACCACATGTAACGTAATTTGACATGTCTTACACATGTATGTAAATGTGTGGGTGTATTAGGAAGCAAATGGGCACCATGCGCTGCTCTGAGTATTTCAACGGTTACACCAGCTGGTCACACCACATGTAACGGAACTTAACCGAATTTCGAAACAGCTTACACATGTACATATGTAAGTGTGGGTGTATAGCGAAGCTGTTGCACTTCTTTGCAATTGAACATCGTTCAGTTCGCTTTTTGCATCTTAACGTTTGCGTTGAGTTCTGCGCACGCTTGTTGCATTTTGTCAGTAATTTGTGTTGAATGTTTAATATATTTTGTTCCGTTAATGTTGTAATTTATGAATAAACACGCGGTGAATAAAACCACAAGCCGCTGCATTAAAAGCACAAATCAAATGTGAGTAGCAAATAGGGCCGAAGTTGACCTCGTTGCGTAACATAACCTCAAATGCACACGTGCACTTTTTGCAATAGGGCCGCAACCTTGCGGAAGAATCATGTGCGAAGACAGTGCTATGTGCAACAGTCCTGGTGGCTTTTGTGCCTGTGCGGTGGAGTGCTGCTGCTCATTTGCGGTGCGACTACTGCCGCCGCGGCGGGATCAGCGCACGCACGCTGCGATGGAGATCAGTTCCAGTGCAAGAACGGAGTCTGCATCTTACAGGCGAAGATGTGCGACGGACGTAGCGATTGCACAGACAACACGGATGAATTGGAATGCGGTAAATTGAAATCGAACCTAACCTCAAACTCAATCCTATACTCTCACTGTCTATGGATTGCAGACTACAAGCTGTGCCGGCAGCCGCATTGGTTCCCGTGTGCACAGCCACACGGTGCCTGCCTGGCAATGGAACTAATATGCAATGGTGTCGACAATTGTCCCGGAGGAGAAGATGAACTCCATTGCCCGCATCGGATGGTCGGAGGCTTTGGTGGCCATCGCAACTGCAGCCAGTATGAATACATGTGCCAGGATCACAGCTGCATACCGCTCGACTTTATGTGCGACGGCAAACCAGACTGCTCCGATAGCTCCGACGAGACGGCTGGCTGCAAGCAATCAGCCACCAGCTGCACCACCGGCCACCTCTGCGCCAACGGACGTTGCCTGCAGCGCAAGCAGTGGCTCTGCGACGGAGTCGATGATTGCGGCGATGGTAGCGATGAGAAGGACTGCGGTGAGTAGCTGTTCGCTCAAAAGAGATTTAGCCCAGTTAATAAACCTTTTTTCCCGTGGACTTACCTCTGCAGAGGATCTCTGTCAACCGTCAATGGGTAAGTTTATGTGTCGGAATCATGGCAGCTGCCTG
Organism: Drosophila mercatorum; assembly: GCA_961210405.1. Lineage (NCBI taxonomy): Eukaryota > Metazoa > Arthropoda > Insecta > Diptera > Drosophilidae > Drosophila > Drosophila mercatorum. Next base: position 14,996,181 of record CAUIUS010000001.1, read on the forward strand.
TCGCTCACACAGGTGTGCGATGGCCAGCCCAACTGCTCTGATGGCAGCGATGAGAGCGAGAGCTGCCATGTAAAGCCCGATTGCAGCAGCAAGCAGTGCCCGCCTGGTGCCACGTGTCACATGATGCCCACCAGTGGGCCGGAATGCTACTGCCCAGACGGCTTTCGACTGATTAAGTTTAAGGATAAGTGCGAGGATATTAACGAGTGCCAGGAGCGACAAGACTTGTGCAGTCAGCGCTGCGAGAACACATCCGGTGGCTATCGCTGCACCTGCGATGCAGGCTACGAGCTGGATACAAGCAACAATCGCACCTGCCACGCCGTCAGCGATGACATCGAGAAGCAAACACCGCTGCTGCTGTACACGACCCAGATGACCGTAATGGGCATGCATCTAAAGCCGCAGTCGCAGCAGCGACATCACATCTTCAGTGTGGCCACAAATCTGACCAAGGTGATTGGCGTGGCTTTCGACGGCGATCACATCTACTGGACCAACATACAGAACGAGGCGGAGAGCATTGTGCGTGCACGGTCCGACGGTTCCATGGCCGAGATATTGCTCACATCTGGTCTGGATGCTCCTGAGGATTTGGCCGTCGACTGGCTGACTCACAACATATATTTTTCGGATAATGTTATGCGACACATTGCGGTGTGCTCGAACGATGGACTCAACTGTGTGGTGCTGGTCACCGAGGATGTGCACCAGCCGCGCAGTCTCGCCCTGTGGCCGCAGCGTGGCCAAATGTTTTGGACCGACTGGGGCGATAAGCCAATGATAGCCCGTGCCTCCATGGATGGGACACACTCGAAACCGATTGTATCCGATAATATACACTGGCCGAACGGCATTGCTCTGGACATGCACCAGGAGCGCATCTACTGGGTGGACGCCAAGCTGGGCAGCATACAAAGCGTACATCCAGACGGCAGCGCGCGCCAAACTGTGCTCGACGGGATGCTGAAGCATCCCTATGGTCTGGCCATCTTCGAGGATCATCTGTACTGGTCGGACTGGGGCACCAAGAGCATTCACACCTGCCACAAATTCTCAGGCAAGGATCACCGAATATTGGCACGTGATCGCACCATTTACGCCGTGCACGTCTACCATCCGGCCAAGCAGCCGCAGATTGCGCATGCCTGTGAAATGGCTCGCTGTTCGCATCTCTGTCTGCTCGCCGAGCCAGCTGCGGGCGGGCACACGTGCGCCTGCCCAGAAGGCATGACCCTGGCCGCAGATGGACGTCGGTGCACTCAGACGGAGAAGAAGCAACGCCTCTTCATTGGACTGCGTCAGGTGCTGCTGGAGATCGAGCACACGTCGTTTGGCCGACACGTGGTCAGCACCTCGCACAGCCTGCCCTGCTACATCAGCGAGATGGTCTTCAATAGCGTCAATAGCACCATCTTCATTGCGGACAACATGCAGCGCGCGATCTTCGAGTACGTGCCCCATGTGAATGAGCAGCGTCTGACCACCTTGGTCTATCGGAATCTGGGAAATCTCAGTGCCTTGGCCTTCGATCATTTGGCTCACAATCTCTATTGGGCGGACATGGATCGACACGTAATCGAGCTGCTGTCCCTGCGCACCGGACAGCGGGCACTGGTGCGCTTCTTTGCTGGCGACGAGATGCCCATTGGGCTAAGCGTGATGCCAGCGGAGGGATATATGTTCGTGGCGCTCAAGGCGCGTCGGCATACCCACATCGATCGCTTGGCACTGAGCGGCAAAGGTGCCCAGACGCATGTGTTCGAGGACGATCTGGGCGACGATGACATCAAGTTTGCCGTGGACTATGAGACGCGCACCATGTTCTGGTCGGACAGCGATACGAGTCGCATCAGCGTCAGCAACTATCGCCAGACCCATCACCAGACGTTCCGTGGCAAGTTCCGGCGACCGTACGCCCTGGCCTTGGTCGATCAGGATCTCTTCTGGAGCGAGCTCGGCACCCCGGCCATCTACTGGACGCACAAGAACAACCTGGGCCCCAACAAGCGCATCGAGATCGACGCAAGTCCGCATATGGGTCGCGATGGTGCCGCTGCAGCAGCCGCCGCCTTCCTCACTCACGCGCTGCCCACCCGCATACCGCTGGCAGGAAGTCGACGACTGGGCGATGGCTTGTCCCCGCATCCCTGCCAGCATGCCAATGGCGGCTGTTCGCACGTGTGCGTCAGTGCTGGACAGTATGACAGCGCGTGCCTGTGCCCCGCCGGCTTCGTCTATCGCGATGCCTCCAATCGCAGCTGCACTGAGGCGCTAGACTGTGAGTTCCGCTGCCGCACCTCGGCCGAGTGCCTGACCATAGCGCATCGTTGCAACGGCCACCAGGACTGCGCCGACGGTAGCGATGAGTCCGACTGCGACGAGATCAAGCGCACCAAAGTCAAATGCGATCTGTCGCAGTTCGCTTGCCACGACGGCGAGCGCTGTCTGGCCAAGAACAAGCGCTGCGACGGCACCAAGGACTGCAACGACAGCTCTGACGAGCTGCACTGCGCCCAGTTCGGTAGGTCACGCAAGCTATACACTATATATATATATATATATATATATAAATCTATTTCGATATATATCCATTTTAGATAGAACAAAGCTCTGCCATGCCCACCAGCACGCTTGCGACAATGGCAAGTGCGTGGATTACTCCTTAGTCTGTGATGGGAACAACGATTGTGGCGACAACTCGGACGAGCTGCGCTGCAAGGAGGCGGCCAGCTGTGATCGGGGTATGTTCCAGTGCAGCAGCGGCTCGTGCATTGCCAGCAGCTGGGAGTGCGACGGGCGTATTGATTGCAGCGATGCCTCCGACGAGCACGACAAGTGCGGCCAGCGTCAGTGTCCGGAGAAGATGCATCGCTGTCTGCTCGGCCAGTGCCTCGATGCGCAGCTGGTCTGCGATGGCCACAACGACTGCGGCGATCAATCGGACGAGCTCAATTGTGACCGTCGCAGCAGCGACGGCTCCAGTGCTGCTGGCAACATCAGCTGCGGCACGCTGGCCACGCCCATGTATCAGTGCAGCAGCAATCTGAACCTGTGCTTGGATATGGCAGTGCGCTGCAATGGCACCGCCGAGTGCCCCCGCGGTGAGGATGAGGCCGACTGCGGCGAGCTGTGCAGCATCTACGAGTTCCAGTGCCGCGACAGCAAGCACTGCATACGTCAGGAGTTCCGCTGCGACAAGGAGCGTGACTGTGCCGACGGCAGCGATGAGGAGCACTGTGAGCAGCACCCGGCGCATGGCAACAACACGAACAGCGACAGCAGCTACTCCGCGGGCACGAGTGCCAGGCGTGCCTGCAAGCCGCATCTGTTCGACTGCCATGATGGCGAGTGCGTGGACATGTCGCACGTCTGCAATGGCTTCGCGGACTGCACCAATGGCAACGACGAGGGACCGCAGTGCGGCAGCGCCTGCACCAAGCCGATCTGTCAGCACAAGTGCCAGGCGACGCCGGCGGGTGCGGTCTGCACCTGCTTGGAGGGCTATCGGCTGCAGAGCGATCAACGCAGCTGTGTGGACATTGACGAGTGTGCCGTATCGCCGGAGCAGCAGCCGTGCGCCCAGCTGTGCGAGAATACGCCGGGTAGCTACCAGTGCCAGTGTCATGCGGACTTCATGCTGCGCCAGGATCGCAGCAGCTGTAAGAGCATCCAGTCTGGGGCGACTCTACTGTTCACCAGCTACAACGAGGTGCGCAATCTGAGCGAGCAGCCGGTGATGCTGTCCGTGGCCTGGTCAGCGAACGATTCACGAATCAGCGGCTTCGATGTGGACATGCGCCGCAAGCTGGGCTACTTCAGCAGCGAGGAGGAGAACGTCGTCTACCGCGTAGACATGCGGGATCGCACCCGCATGGCCGCCCTCTACCTGCGCACGCCCAGCAAAATGGCCGTGGAGTGGACGACAGGCAATGTGTACGCGATCAGCGGCAGTGCGCCGCAGCAGATCAGCGTCTGCAGCTTCCGAGCCAAGATGTGCGGCCAGATACTGCACATGACGTCCCGCTTTAGCCTGAAGGCGCTGGCCATTGACGCGCACCTGGGACGCCTCTTTTTCGTGGCCATACGCAGAGAGACCTTTGGCGTGCACATTACGCAGATTCACATGTCTCGGCTCGACGGCAGTCGGCGGGAGCTGTTGCTGCGCAAGCATCGTAGCTATGTGACCGCAATAGCGACAGATCCGCACCAGCAGATGCTCTACTTTGTGGATCTGCACAGTCGCACCCTGGAGATGATCGGCTATGGAGGCCGAGGCAGTGGTAAGCAGCGACAGAGCTATGTACTGCTGCAGAAGAGCAACGCCCTGATGCAGCCGACCGGACTGAGCATCTACGAGAACCACGCCTACATTGTCAACATGGGTGCCAGGGAGGCGGTGCGCTGCCAGCTATACGGACAGCGCAGCTGCAAGGCCATCAACTTGAACGTAATGAATGCCCAGGACATCATTGTGGCCGGGGTGTCGCGACAGCCGCTGGCCCCAGCCAATCCCTGCCAGCACGCCCATTGTGCCGGCATGTGCGTGCTGGCCGACTACGGCTACGAGTGCATGTGTGGCGATGCCGTCGTGCCGGAGTCCCAGCAGTGTCCGCGCGGCAGCACAAACGAGATCGACATGAATTCGCTGCTCCCCAGCCAGCAGCGCTCGGGTAGCAGCGGCGATGACGACGGAGGAGGCAGTCGCGGTGTCTGGCTGCTGGCCATGCTACTGCTGATGGGAGCCATGGTTGCCACTGGCATTGGGTACATGTTCTATCAGCGGCGACAGCGCGGACATCGCGATCTCAATATTAACCTGCATTTCCAGAATCCTCTGGCAACGCTTGGCGACAAATCGCTCCAGGAGGACGGCAACGAAGTGGACCTGGCATGCGACTCCGGCAGCACCAGCAGCAGCAGCAGAGGCATCAGCACTCACACCACCGCCACAGGTAGTTATCCGACCGCGCGCGAACCCCTTCAGTTCGGTATACCCAAGATCCTGCAGAGATTCCTGCAGCAAAAGCAAGCACAGAGCAGCGAAATGGCTACACAAGTTCCGCTCGAAAACACAAGAGTAAGTAGATGAGGATAGAATCATATATATATAATACATATGTATATCTAAAAATAATACCATTAACTTCCCATTCAACAGTCGAGCCGAATACATTCGCTGGTCAATGAACGGGGAGGAGAACGCAGAGGTTCGAATGCCGTGGTACCAGGCGCTGGCAATGATGCCTTCCCACCCGGGCACTACGGGGGAGATGACGCAAGCGATGATGTGCATGCACGACTTGTACCATAAGTGATCCTCGGCCATCGGCCCAAATATTTGTTAACTAATCTATGTTGTCTACACTTACGAGCGTTATATATTTATATATGTATTTATATCTGTACAATTTATGTTCTACAATTCAATTGGTGCACTCGCTGATTTACGCAGTGAAAGCCGAATTTACAATTAAACTGAATATAATCAGAGATACTATTTACGTGCTACAAGGAATGTATGTATTAAACTACTAAGATTAAGATTTAGATTGAGTTTAAGGCAAATATCGGCAAAAGTTATATCTTGACTAAGCTTGTGCTCCGATGTGGCTTGATTCATAACTGAATATCGAATTGGTAACCAAGAGTTAGACTTGAATGAAAGATTTCTCTTTTATTGATTAAGCGTACAGAAAAAAAAAGCTTATATAGGATATACATAGTGTAAGCACTCGATGGAGAAGTAGATATATATATATATATATATATATATATATATATATATATATATATATATATATATATATATATATACTGAAGCTCCAATCAAACTGTAAGTTTGTCGCCTAATAGATATAGCCACCATTGGCGGCATACTTGGTGTCCAGGCCACTGTAGCTGGAGCCAGAGTATCCAGTTAGAGGTGGCAGATATGCGCGAGAGGGCGTGGCATAGGTGTTGTACTGCGGCACAGCTGCATAACTGTTGTAGCCAGACGTGACCAAAGGAGCAACGAGCCCGGAGTTGTAGCCGGAACTGTAGCCAGAGACGAGGCCGGAGTTGTAGCTGGGGCCAAGACGGGAGCCCGAGTAGTAGCCATCGTTGGAGTAAGATCTGCCCGTATAGGAGGGATACGAGGAGTACGTCGAGTAGCCACTAGCACCACTGAGCGGTGGCAAATAGCTCCGAGAGAGAGGCAAGTGGGAGACATCAGCGGAGCACAGCGCCAGGGAAGCGATCAAAGCAATGGCCGAAATGGAGTGCTATGGAGAGGGAATGAGATGAGAAAGAAGGAATTAGAGATAGATATAGATATAGAAGAGAATATTCCAAAAGTGTCTATATGGCTGGTCACAACTGCCACAGGATATATCGCAATAGTATACCATTTTAAGGATTGTTGGATGAGCTGAGCAGGAGCTGAACGAGTTCACTGGAGCAAAGTTGACGGATGACTGTGGCTCGCTTGGGCATCGAGTGTGCATTTTATACGCTGGAGAGAAAAAACAACGAGTCCGAACTGTTATTAAATGAAATGTATCGTGCGGGCAGATTTTACAACTACTTTGAACACGTCGACGGACGGACAATGCTCATTACTCAAGCCCAACACTGAATAACTGAATAACCGAATAACCCAGAGAAACAACAAAAATGAAGCTGAAACTGAAGCTTAAACTGAAACTGAACTGCTTAGAAATGTTGGGCGACGCGTTTAGCTGTGTGTAGCGAATCCCACGATCCCACGACTCATCGACGACGAACATCCAATTTCGTATGAGACTCGTAAATGCATTTTGCCAGATTTTGTGGTTTGTCGTAATACCCTTACGGCGGGTATATACTATATACCCTGCCATATGGCTTGCTCAAGGGACATAAGGCGCAGATGAGCAGGAGAGATTGCAGTCAGAGAAATATATATATGGAGAGAGAGAGAGAGAGAGGGACAGAGAAAGAGCCATTGAGAGAGTGAAAGAGATATTGAGGGAGACGAGATATTAAGAAATAGAGAGAGAGACGAAAGTAGGAATAAATAAGTACATCGATTTTGCTATGCTGGTAAGGGTATTTCATGGCCGACTTACCTTAGTTGGCTGTTCTTTGCTGTCATTTGTTTTGTTATTGTTTTTATGACCCTGCCACGCGTTCTCCGCTCGCAGCTCACCCCTTCTTCTCCTGACTTTTGGGGCGTAACATTGTCGCGCGCTCCTTTACTTTAATTATACAATTTATATATTTTTCAAATCTACCTTGGGATATTGCTTTGTGTTAAGTGGATGCTGGTATTGTTGTTGATGTTGTTGTTTTATGACACAGCCCGCACTAACGCTTTGGTCTCATATGAGTCGTCGATCATAAATCTTAGTGTTATTAATTGTTGCCAAAACAGGCTATAGTAAAATTGCCGTATCTCCGTCTCCCAGTCCAGTCATGTTACTTTATATTAAAATACTTTATCATTGCTATAATTCACATTTATATCCGCAAATCAAATGACTTTTAAAAGCCAATTAGTTATTTGAATTGCTTAACGGATACATTATTGTTAAGGAGCTGCCAGGATAAAGAAAAGTTGCTAATATATTTCCTAGATGGTGTGTATACACTGTTTGACGCCTTTTGTATTCTCTCAGCAGAAGACATATGTAAATGAAGAAAGCCAATTAGAGTCGCATTGGGCCATTTGACGAGGCACAATGGAGCGCCGTAAGAAAATTAAAGTTGACATCGAACCCAGTTGGATTCCCGAATCTCGTAGCTTCTTCGACCATGTACTAGCGGAGACTTTGCAGAATCTTCGCCTTAATTCAATGCCTGAACTAACCGAAACTGAGAAGGCGGCAATATCCAAACTGGAGGCGCGGTGGACGCAAAACTACAGAGTCAGTGAGCGGATGCCGGAGTCGAATTCATGTCCAGTAGCGAAACCAAAGCCAGTGCCTCGAAAGCGGAACCGCCCTGCCGCAAAGCAAACACCGAAAATCCTACCAGATCCAGAGCCCGTTGATATGCAGAGTTTGGAGGACAATGTTAATATCGTTTATCGCGTTAATATTCCGCCACTGAAGTCACACTGGAAGTGCCGGAGCTTTGATCTTAAAATTCCGGCGTATGTGTGCAAAAACAATTTGATTCAGCCGCTGATAAATTGGCAGCTGCTGGACCGCATCATGGAGCTGCCGCTGGAGGAGGCCACGGCCGATTTTCAGAAGTATGTAGAAAAACTGCTGCAACTGTAATAAGTTTGTAATAATTTGTTAACTAATTATACATAAATAATTAGAGTGCAACAGTGAAATGCAATAATAATTATAATTACGAAAGTTTAAAATGCAATTCGAAGTTTGCAAATTTACATTTGCATGCCATTGTTTAGTGTATTTTGCCAGTTGCGGCAGCTGGTCACACCAGATGTAACGGAACTTGAGCGAATTTCGAAATTTCTTGCACCCATGTAAGTAAGCGTGGGTGAATATACTGCGCAGCTCAGCAATTAACGTAGTCGTGTACAGAGCACTTCTACTTGTTATTGGGTAAGTATATATACGTTTTATATATTAATATTTTTAAATATAGCATACTTTTAGGACGGTCTTATATATTCGTGATATGTATGTATATAACAAAAGTGCATTTTATTTTTATAAGTAAATAAAAATATACATGTGAAAAGACTGTGTGTGTTTAACGAAGCAATTCAATAAACATTTTGAAAAGTATTTATTTTATACTATTATATTATCGTAACGAGCTTATCGCATCACGCACGCGAGCATCGCTGACACCAGCAAAGTTCCTAGTTGGCTAACTTTCGGCTCAGCTCAGCTGTCGCTGCTGTAACGTTTGTTGTTGTTCTCGCCCAGCGCACGTTGCGCTACGCTCTGTCGGCTGGCTGCTGTTATCACACAGACACCAAACGGACACACACACAGACGCGCGCGCGGTCATAGAAAGAGAGCGAGAACAAGAGAGGTGATAGTCACGTGTGTGTTGCCGCTACACTTACATATGTACATACATATGTACATGCACTCACTCACACATTGGCCAGTGCGACGTTTAACAGTAACAGCAACTGAGCGCGTCAGCCAGTAACAGCGTCTGCAGTAGCAGCGGCCACAATTAAGGAATATTGAGTCTTTTAACGGTGTGGCTGCAGCAGCGGCGGCAGCAGCAGCCGTCGCAGCAGCAGCAACCGCTGCCGCCGCGGCAGAAACAGCAACAGTGCCAAATAGCAACAACAAGCGACACACACGCACACATACATATGTGATACCATATATGTATGCATATGTATATATGGCAGTGGGCTGGTTATAAAATAGCTCTACTCTCACATAAAATTTGTCATTCGGCGACAATTTCTAAGCACCCAAAGACGTTAAAGGCGCCCCGTGCCGACTTACACAGCCTGCAGCTCAGCTCATTCTCAGTCGACTCGTAATCCTTGCCGGGACAGTTGAACTTTTCAAAGTGCGCGCGCCTAACTAAATAATATTTGAACCAACGCAAATTAAAATGCCGTTTGCTAGTGAACAAGTGCAGACCGTGGCCAGCCAGCAGCTGTCCAAGACGGAGACAATTAAGCTGCGTAACAAACACATTGGGTGCGTATTAAATTGAATCTATTCACAATATTATTAAGCACTGCCATCCTTACGTTATACTGCGTTACGTTACGCTACGTTACGTTATGTTAAGTTAAGCTATGCTAAACTGTGCATCTGCATCTGCATCTGCATCTGCAGTCATGTTATGCGCACATTCGCTGACCTTGCGTTAAGCAATTTCGCTGTCAAGGTCAACTAACGGCATCCCCATGCAGCACACTCATCTTGGGCCAGGCGTGACGTGGGGCATAGTCGCCCCACGGCAAACGACAAACGGCAATAAATGTATTTTTTTTTTCGTTGTGTGTTTGGTCGTTGCCAAAAGTAGCGGCATTTATTTTTGGCCTTTATCGATTCGCTGCTCAACAACAAGAGCCATAACAAAGGCGTCCACAAGAGCACAAGTCTTTGTTTATATATGCACGATAATCCCAAGTATTCTACGACAGGTAATATACTCGTATTCTCGTATTCTCCCTATCAGCAGCAGTAGCCGCGGCTTGATGACGCCGCTGTTTATGTGGACCTAGGCCCCGGTCGTACAAACTCACAAAAAGTTTGTTCCCATCCAAAAGCCCTACAGATAGAGATAGCCAGAGGTAGTACGGTGAAAGACCTATATAAGTCTATATATATATATAGAACTAACTTAACTTTGATTTATATATCTATATTATATATAGATAGATAGCTATATAGAGTTAGTTCAGCTATAGAACTGATATCTGGCATATATATTATATATAGTATATATAAAAACTGATTTTTATGCCGTTTTTTAACATTTCTCATTCCATTTACTGTCTTTCTCTATGCAACTGGAAAAAATACCAACAAAATACCAAACTCTACCAAACAGTCAAGCCTGTCGTCTCTTCTATCGCTCCGATCCATTGAAAATCGTGCGCGGCCAGGGTCAATATATGTTCGACGAGGAGGGCGTACGCTATCTGGACTGCATCAACAATGTGGCGCATGGTAAGTGCTAAGATCTAACTGTAACTGTAACTATATATATATACATATAACTATAGCCCAGATCAGATCAGATCAGAAATGATGCTAATTTAGGTTGAGCCTCTCAAAAATGTGTTTATAGTAAGCACGGGACCGGGACCGGGGCCCGATGAGCTGGGTTCGCTGGTGCGACAGGCCCGGGTTCACAATCAAATTATCGTCAGTCACAATGGCAGAGAGACACGTACGCGCTGATATGCCCCAAAATGCGACTCAATGTGCTCTGATAAAAAGTTTGATACCCCTAATGATGCTGTTGACACAGATGATGATGATGATGATGGGGATGACGGGGATGATGATGGCTGGGTGGATGGGGGGCGCCAGTTGTAGCTGGCGGTTCAAGTTCAAGGTTACGCCCCCCCACACACACACACACAGTGTGGCTGGCTGTCCAGACATCGACGGCATGTTCAGGCCCCGATTGAGCAGCTTTGTATGTGATTTGATTCGAGTGGCTGGCGCAAAAAACAAAAAACTGAGTCAGCCTTATCACACACGTCGCTTGGGGCTGGGCTGGGCTGGGCTGGGCCGGGGCCGGCCTATGGGTACTACGTATACAAAATTTTCTATTTTAGATGCTGCCCGTTGATTTCGGGCCCCGGCACACGGCGAGCACGAGCAGCTGTTGTTTGGCCTGATTAAGTTACTCTGCTGGGAGGCATAGCCATAACAATAACAATGACAATAACAATGACAATGACAATAACATAAGCAATTCACTTAAAGCTGACTGACAGATCTGGGCAATTTATCAATTTGACAATTTGCGAATGGCAGCGATTGTCCCACTGTGCGCACTGTTATCCCTTTGGCTGACGTAACGGAATTTTCCATTCGAAACTATGCTAAGCCATTAACAGCGATCAGCTGTTATGGCTTATGTAAGCCGCGCACGGGTCAGGCCCCTGCGTGACGTAAGCGCGCGCCCCCCTTGGACAACGCGTAACATTTGGCCGGCCAGATGTGCGCAGTTTTCATTTTCATTAAGGCGAATATTTTTGCCATTTAATAGCGAACGAAAAAAGGAAACTTATTTCAAAATATTTATTTACACATGCTGCACCGATCGAGTGCAAAAAAAATCTATAAGCTGATAAGCAGCTAAATTGAGCGCAACAAACTATGCAGCTACGTAACTACGTATGCACATACGTACGTACGTACGTAGGTATGTTTGTGTGAACTTAGTTCGTTGTGCTTAGCATTGCCCGATAAGAGCTATTGGGCAGAGATCATTGATTATTAATAGCCATTGACTATTTTGGTCCCTTTGCATATTGTACGTGTGAATATGTCGAATTAGTTTTGAATAATTTAATCAACTGGTTTATTTAAAGCCTTAAATATGTAGCTATTCGAATTGCTACGATATCAGTGGCCATCGATCAAAGACCGAGGCTATTTCTGTGCACAAGCTGCAAACGTGATTTCGAGTCTGTCCAATAACAAAGCAATTGAAGCCAGCCAGTATCAATACAAATATTAACTAGTTTATTGTTAGACGCGATAACGTAGCATAGTGTGCACGTGTTGCCGTTGCCGTTGTCGTTGCCTCTGCTGACAGTAACAACAACAACAACACCAATAACGGCATTGCGTTACGAAACTTTGAGATTTGCTACGTCGTTCGTCGCGTTTCAATCGCCACGTTATTGTCTCGTGCTACTTTCAGAGTGTCAGCAGCGACTATGACTCTACTATTCGTAGTTCGGCTTATCTGCTGACTGACGGACAGCTGTGAAACTGGGTGGCGGCTGCACTGCTCTGGACTGGAGTGGGCTGAACTACGTTGCGTTGCGTTGGGTTGCGTTGCGTTGCGTCGCGGGCAACATGTGAACGTCTCGTGCCGAGTGGAAATCTACTTGAGATAACAACAGCAACAACAACTACGCACTTTGGCCGATTGGCCCGGTCCGGTTCGGCACGGTACGGCACGGCACGGCTTGCTAACTGCCTGTCTGTTCCGCTGTCCATCCATCCGTCCGTCCGTCTGTCCTGCTATCCGTTTGTCCATAGTCTACATTCAATATTTGTTCAAGCCTAACAAACTGAGCAATCAGCGGGCGGCCGTTGCGAGTGGAAAATTCTGCGCTGTGTGATAATGGTGAAAAACACTTTTGACACACATACATATGTACATACGTAGAGACATGCATACACACATACATATATATTATATGCATTTATGTACATACATAGACATACATACATATGTTTGTCGTTAAGAAAATGCGGTCAAGTCTTGACAATTCGCTACACACGCCTACAAAATATTTGAGCTGATTAGATGCCTGCATAGCGATCAGTGTGGAGGAATTTATGGGACTTTTAATAGAATTTTCACTAGTAATGCTGATGGCTGATAGCTTCAAGGCTCAACAACTTATTATTCCAATCAACTTTTAGGGGTTTATCAATTTTTAAAAAAATTTAAAAGAATCAATAATAGATTAGGGCTTCAATTGCAATTTAAATAAAAAAATATATATATTTTTAATGCTTAAAAAAATATATATATATATACTTTTTATTATTATTATTAAACATTTTATTTTATTTTATTTATTTATTTTATTATTAAAAAATACTATTTAATATAATAGAAAAAATTTTTTATATATTTAATTTTTTAAATATTAAAAAAAATTTTTCACATAGTGAATTTGTACGATTTAAAAAAATATATATTTATATATTTATATTTATAAATATATTTTTTTATTTATATTTATATTTATAAATATATTTTTTATTTTTAAAAAAAATTATTTTTTAATATAAACAAAATATTCTTTTATATTAAATTTGTTCAATATTTTAAAAACATATTTTTTTAAATACTAAATTTTTTAATATTAAAAAATATTTTCCTATATAGTACTATATTTTTTTAATGAAAATAAAATAGTTTTTTTATAAATTGATTTTTTTTAATATTAAAAAATAAATATAGTGTAATTTTCATATTTTTAAATATATAAAAATAGCATTAGTGCTTCTATAAATAACTCTCACTCTCCAAGTGATTCGCATTTTGTTGGACAGTGTATTCGCTCAGCTCTCGCAGACGGCGCAATCACAGCCGCCCGCTAACTATGCGTTCGCTCGCTCGTTCGCTCGCTCGACGCTCGTTCGCTTGTTTGAATGTGCCTAAAAATAAGCATTATTCGTGGCATTCACGTGTTGCCCGGCCCCATCCCCATCCCCTTGCCCAGCGACAAGTGACACGCTGCGACCCTTATCTGTCCGGATTTGTTGTCGAATCTGGTTTTGCGCAGCATGGACTCGAAATGCAACGGGGCGCCGGCATAGACAGCCGCCGGCTCTAAGCTAATCGGGCCGTAAAAGCGAACCCGGATGTCCGGGCCGTAGCTTTCTCTATGAATATTGAATATCAACTATAGATCGAATAGGTCTTGGCGTGCCCTCCTTCTAATCCTGCTCCACTTCAGCTACTCCTCCTTCTAATGCTCTTCTTCCCTCCCTTCTTCCAATCTTCTCCTCATTCTCCGCCTCCTTCCGCCTCCATACCCATTCCCATGTCCATCCTCCTCTGCCTTCTCCTACTCCTACTAAGTTATTCCTAGAGCTAAATACTATAGCAAACATTGAGGTTATCTTGGAGGCAACTGACAGTTACTCTGAGTCGCGGAGAGATTATGTTCGGGTCACTGAACCGAGCTAACCGCATCGGCCCATCCAGTTTTTCCATTTCGAGTCTGCTTTGAAGTGGTTCCTAATCACGTTTTCTAATGGGATTTTTCACGTTTGCTTTCACTTGCAGTGGGTCACTGTCACCCGGAGGTGGTGCGAGCCGGCGCCCTGCAGATGGCCACGATTTCGACGAACAATCGCTTTCTGCACGACGAGCTGGTGCAGTGCGGCCGTACGCTGACCAGCAAGATGCCGCCATCGCTATCCGTTTGCTTCTTCGTCAACTCCGGCTCGGAGTCGACAGACTTGGCCTTGCGGCTGGCTCGCAACTTTACCAAGCGCCAGGACGTGATCACCCTGGACCAGTAAGTGCCTCCATCCGCAATCCCAAATTGAATAGAGATTGACCGAAATGTTTAATCCTTGCAGCGCCTATCATGGTCACTTGCAGTCCGTCATGGAGATCTCGCCGTACAAGTTCAATCAGCCCGGCGGCGAGAAGAAGCCGGACTACGTGCACGTGGCGCCCTGCCCGGACATCTATGGCGGCCAGTTCACCGACAAGCTCTATCCCAATGCCGATCTGGGCGTGCTCTATGCCCAGCCCATTGTCGAGATCTGCGAGCGCCAGCAGGCGAAGGGCCAGGGCGTGGCCGCCTTCATTGCGGAGAGTCTGCAGAGCTGCGGCGGACAGATCCTGCCGCCCGCTGGCTACTTCCAGGCGGCCTACAAGGCGGTGCGCCGCACCGGCGGCCTCTGCATTGCCGACGAGGTGCAGGTGGGCTTCGGGCGTGTGGGCAGCCACTACTGGGCGTTCGAGACCCAGGGCGTAGTGCCGGACATCGTGTGCGTGGCCAAGCCCATGGGCAACGGCCATCCGGTGGGCGCTGTGGTGACCACGCCCGAAATAGCCCAGGCCTTCCACGACACGGGCATCGCCTACTTCAACACGTACGGCGGCAATCCGGTCTCGTGCGCCATCGCCAATGCCGTGATGCGCGTCATCGACGAGGAGGGACTGCAGCAAAACGCCCAGCAGCTGGGCGAGTATCTGCTGCGGGAGTGCGGCCAGCTGAAGCAGGAGTTCGAGTGTGTGGGCGACGTGCGCGGCATGGGCCTGTTCGTGGGCATCGAGATGGTCAGCGACCGGGAGACGCGTACACCGGACACCCAGGCCGCGCACTGGCTGGTGAACCGCATGAAGCAGCTGCACAAGGTGCTCGTCTCCAGTGACGGGCCCAACGACAACGTCATCAAGCTAAAGCCGCCCATGTGCTTCAGCCACGAGAACGCCGATCAGTTTCTGCTCGCGTTCCGCGAGTGCCTCGCCAGTCTCCAGCAGGAGCAGCGGCAGGCGCAGGCCATGGAGGCGGCGACAGCGGATGCCGTCTCGACAAACGGCGTCATTGCCACCGCAGCCGACACTCTGGCCAACAAGACGAAAATGTTCGAGCGGCAGGATCGTCTGATCAAGTCTGTCTGAGTGGAACTAGCGCCAGCCAGAGTCCTTCCCTCATCCGCAGCTCCTTCGCCCTCGCCCTCGCCCTCGCCCTCGCCCTCGCCTTCGCCTTAGTTAGCCAGCCACACACAAAGATATTCATCTATATATACATATGTTTACCGTTACACACATATACATATATCTATTTTTTTACTAGTTGTAGTCTGTAGCCAACTGTTAGCCATATCTCGATATATATATATATATATATATATATTTTAATATTTTATTTTCCTTCAGTTTTTTTTTCTCCAAGCGAATTTTACTTCTAGTATCTAGAAATGTAGCCACAAATATACATATATATACTTCTTCTTACTATTATAATTATTATTTTCTTTTTTTTGTAAATTATAATCAAAATATATATATAAACAATAATTTTTTAATACATAAAATATAAAAAAAAAAAAAAGATTTTTTATTTTATTATTTTTGAAAGACAATAAAAAGAATATATGCATATACATATATATTTTTATAGACGCATTCCATATACAGCAGGGATATATACATATATATATATTTTTAGCATTTCATTGTGTGTATATATAAATATAAATATGTATATATATTTATATATGTATGTATGTACATATGTTTTTCGCTTCGCAAATTTGTTGAATAAACAAAAAGAAAAATTCTTTTTTAGATGTCCCTGCTAAATAAATGTGTATTAGTGTGTGTAAGGATACTCATGTATTGGTGATAGAGAGAGAGAGAGACAGAAAGAGATCTCGAGAATTACCTAAATATCGGAAAGGTAAGTCGAACTGTCATAGTCCACACCTGACTATATCTGCCGATGCAAAAGGTTTACTTTGTTTATTAATTGCTTTTTATTTAGAGTGTAGAACCTGTGCAATCAAATTTAGTACCTTAACAATACACGTATGTATATATATAATATAAGGGCCAAACCTCAGACACATCATGAGGAATTCAAAGTCGTTGGCTTACTGCATTGGGTCTGGCAGGGATTAGACCTCACGCGAGTAGGTGTGCATCTACTGCGGTGCAGTATCTGCTGGTATGTCTACCAATCTGCTCTTCAACAGTAGGCAGCTTGAGGTTTCCAAGCCGCGTATATAACAGGGAGAGTTGCTTATCTGTCGTAGTACTCGGCTCTCCCAATACCTATATCCGTTTGTAATTCGATTTGCACTCTATGGCTATATATATATCGGTAGTAGACACTGCACGTAGCCAGCTCTTTTGCATGAGCCATCGCAGTTGCTGCAGTCTGTGGCGACAGCTTTGAGGTGCGGCCCCAAGGTGAGACGATATTTCGCCTGTGCTGGCTGCTGTAGAGTAACTCTCGCCAGCTGGATTGGGGGGAGGAGGGGTATAGATTATCAGCCTTTTTAGGCTGAAGCAAGGGTTTAATGTTTGCGAGAGTATCGAGATACCTCTGTAGTCCAGTTGCTTCAGAGTAATAGGTATACTTACCATCCAATAAGCCCATAAGAAATATGAATAATGCCATAAAGAAACTACAATAGAATTTATGTTTTTTTTTGTTTTTTGCTTTTAGTTGTTTTTTTTTTTATTTGAGTGTTATTTTTGTTTTTGTTTTTTGTTTTTGCCTTTCTTTTTCATTTTTCATTTTTCGTTTCATTGTTTAAAAATGTATTTCGCTTCTTCGTTCTTTTTTTTTTAATATTTTCTTTTTTTCATTTTCTTTTCCCTTTTATTTTGTTTATTTAGGTTTTCTCTGTGTGTATGTGTGTGTGTGTGTGTGTGTCATATAGCAAATACACTATATACATACATATGTATAAAGATTGTGTATATATGTAGTATATTGCATATTAAATAAGTTAATAATATAATGCGCAATTTCTAACTGTCTCAGCCATTTTCCACTTTTCCACATTTCCATTTTCCATTGAAAACTATTAAAATTCGAAAAAAACTTTTCATTTCTGCCTAGTTTTTTGTTTTTTGTTTTTTTTTTTGTTATTAGTTTAACACTGTTTAAAATCATATATACATGTATACATATATACATATACATATATATATCTGATATTTTACTTTATGTATATATATATATATATAATTTAATAATTTTGCTTTAATGGTCTTTTCGGTTTTCTGTTTATTGTTGTATGTTTAAATATATATAAAATAAGCATTTTTCATATATTTTCATATTTTACTCTTGCATTTTTTTGCTTTTTTTTAATTTTTTAATTTTAATTTTAATGTATATTTAGTTAGTCATATTTGGAGTATATTTCGGGGATTGTGTTTACAATTTGTTGCTATTTTCAAATAAGAATTTTCTTTAAATTTAAAATATTTTTTTAATAATTATTTTTTATTTTTTATTTTTATTTAGTTTTCCTTTTTTTAGCGTTGTTGTTTTTTTTTGGCATAGTTTTTGTCGTAGACAAAAGTGGTTTTGTTTCTTTCAGTGTAAAAAGGATAGAGCAAGTGTGTGCGAAAGAGACAGAGAGGGCGGAAGAGATAGAGATAGTGATAAAGACAGAGATAGATCTATATAGTATTTGGTATGTGAAAATCAAACAGGTGAGTAGCACTGCCACTGTTAGGGTTAGGGGAAAAGGGGGCGTGTCGCATGTGTGTGTGTAAAAGATATTGCGGATTATTTCTTCTACTTGAGGCTCAGACATTTACAGCGGTTTATGCAATGCGCATTTCTTTATGCTTTAATAATATTTTATTTATCTTCATTTTTTTGTTTTTGTTTGTTTTTTTTTTTTTTGGTTTTCGTAACGTGTTTTTTTCTCGTCTCTGTATAAATATTGTTTAGTTTGAATTTGTTTTTAATTGTTTAGTTAAAAAAAAAGAACACTTTCTTTCTCTTTAGCGTTAACCAGATTTCTACTTGATTTTGGTTTTACTTTCTTTTTTTGTTTAAGTTTTCGAATAAAACGCTAAAATATGCAATGTAAATATGTATATATACATATTTGCTTCTTTTTTGTGTGTATATAATAGATTTTTGTATTATAAATATATATTCATACATATTATATATACATACATACATATATAGATATATTACACATTTTATTTTTTATTTTTAGCTTTTGCGCATTTTGCTTTTAACTTCATTTAGCAAGCTTTACAATTTTTTTTTGTTTTAATTTTATTTTTTATTTTGAAAATAAATAAAATATTGGCATTGCGCCCCAGACGCGCTTAGTTGGACAGACGCGCACGACATGCTGATGCTCATATATATAAATATAAACATAATGGGTATGTATGTATGTATGTATGTATGTACAATGCCAAAAATCATACAGTATTACTCCGCGTTTACACACAACCAAAAAAAGTATATATATATATGTATGTATGTATATGTTGCCTAGTATGTATATATATATATATATATATATATATATATATATATATATATATATATATATATATATATATATATATATATATATATATATATATATATATATATATATATATATATATATATATATATATATTTATATGCATAGAGTTCTACAATTAACTGTTATCATAAGTATTTAAAGTATGAGGTAATGCTTTTTTATTTCAACTTAACTAATGAGAGCCGCCAGACAGACATATAGATAGAAAGATTTATATATATATATATATATATATATATATATATAGCTTTATATTCATATACGATCTATGTCTGTCTGCATTTGCGGCCTAAATTATGTATATATATATATATATGTATGTGTTATGTATGTATGTGCATATGTAGACAATATATGTATGTATGCATCTATGTATACATATATTATGTATAGCTAAATGTTAGTATATATGTATCTATGTATGTACAGGTTTGTTTGTATATATATTTTCGTTATGCGGAATCTGTTTGAAGTCAGCTCAAAGTAAATATATATGTGTATGTATATATGCATATATATTTACTCTATCGATGCCTATTCAGTTAAACATTTCATTCATTATTTAAGGTTGACGTGGCTGCCCATGTAAATAAACAAAGTTAACTCTCTCTATATGTGTGTGAGTCTGTTTGAGTGTGTGTGTGTGCGTGTGTGTGTGTGTGTGTGCCAGAGGCCTTCTTGAACTAGAAAACAGAGTGGAGGAGTGGGAGAAATATTTAAAAAAAATATTTAAAAATATAAAAAAATTAAATAATATAAAATAACAAAATTTATGTTTATAAATTATAAATAAATATTTATAAAAACAAATAATAAAAAAGTATATAAAAAAATGCATTGAACAAAAATGTTTTAAAAAATGTACACAAAAATATTTATAAAAAAAACTATAAAAAATGTATAAAAAATATTTATAAAAAATATTAAAAAGAATTATGAAAAATGTAAAATAAAAATAATTTTTTATAAAATACATCAGATAAAATATTTTTAAAAAATTTATAACAAATATATGTAAAAATATATATTCTTTTAATTTAATAAACAGAAAAAATAGTGAAAACAATATATTAAAATATTAATACATATTAATATTAAAATATATATTAAAAACTAAATATAAAAAATCTTATTTTTGAATTGAATAAATAGAAAACATTGTTTCAGAAAAAATATATATATATATATATGTATACATATACAGCGATAGCCAACTAATTATATACATTGAAAAATAAAAAGAAAAGTTCGTCAGTGGAAAACGTTTTCAGTTCAAGAATGCGCTGCGACCCTAAGCGTCTGTGTATTGTGAGTGAGTGAGAAATTGAGTCTATTTTATATATATACATATAAATATATAATATATATATATATGCATGAAGACGCATATATATATATACATATACAATCGATGTCTATGGCATGAATTGCATATTTTATTTACACTTACAATCGCAATGTTTTCCCTTCCGACTTTGATGAAGTTCAGCTCAAAACGTATAGATATATATACATGTATATATATATATATATATAGAATAGTATAGTGAAAGTCGATTGCTTAGACTGTTCGTTGGTGTTAGAACGCCGATTGGCAGGCGGGTTATATGGCAGCATTATTAATTTTGTCATTTGATTTCGGTAAATGCGTGCTGAAGACAGCAAAAGAAGAAAGTTGAAAATTTGCGAACGCTCAAAAGTATGCTATAAAAAATGAAGTCGTCGAAGGGGGAGCCTAGGAATACGTGAGCATCTTGTGTATATATGTATGTATTTAAATAAATTGCTATTCATATCATATACTTAGTGGAATATCGGAGCAGTTGCGATTGTAAATTGTTTTGTTGTTGTTGTTGTTGTTGGTGTTTTCTTCTATTAATGCTACGATGGCTATGGTCTGCGTGTGGCCTTTGCTTACTGATTGATACTATATAGATATATATATATATCTGTATGTGTATATGTATAAAATGTACAATAATTTGATATTCTATGTATATATGTATATATATAATGTGTATATATAATTTCGAATAAGCGCTGTTACTAATTCTCTCTGCTTATTTACGTTAGCTTTAGTTTTGTTTTTTTTTTTTCATGGAAAAAAGTCAACTATATGCACATATGTATATATGTATGTAAATCTGTAACTAGATCTCTATAAATAGTTGTATATATATATATTGACATATATATATAGATATATATGCGTGAGTGTCTCATGTCTTTTGATGTTTTTTTAAAAACTGTTATTTTCGCTGAATTGTGGTTGTCCTTCTCTTTACAGTTATAGCATGTAAATTTATACGTATGTGTATATATGTATATATATATATATATATTCATTTTCATTTTCGATTGCGCTTGTATAAAACTGTCTACTAAAAATGTACAATATACGCGATTGCTTACAGAATTCACTAGATTTTCATATATATATATATATTTTGTTGTTGTCTTAGTAAGATTCTATATATACATATATATATACATATATATATATATATATATATATATATATATATATATAGTTGTATGCATGCACGCCATTATATATATATATGTATACTTTATTTCATATATATTATATGTTCGCATATAAAAACACAAAAAGAGTTACAATATTTATATATGTATAAGAGGAGCGCTAAATGCGCTGCGCGTCTCGTCTAATAACTATTTCGTATTTACAGGGTATCTTGCTCAACGTTAAATGCTTTGCATGCAGCAGCAGCAGCAGTAGCAACGGCGGCAGCTGCTCAACAGCTTCGCCTGCCTGTGGACGCTCTCTCTCTCTCTCCCTTTAGCTTGAATCGTTAACATCTTTTTAACATAGTTTCTAACAGAAGTTGGCAGTTTCTCATTGAAATAGCTCTGTATGCGTGTGTGTATGTATGTGTGTGTGTGTGTGTGTGTGTCAGTGTATGCATTCGCATTGATTGATAGTCGTGCTATGTTCGTTCGTGTCACGAGCCTGCACCACAGCTCATCTTGCCATCTCGCTCGCACGCAGCGATCTCAGCACTCGCAGCTTTCGACCAGGTGGCAAGGCCATAATAAACAGCAAATAATAACGGTACCACTTGAGGCAGAAAACTCAAATTTCACATAAAGAAATGAAAATAAAACAAAATTTTATGTTTTTTGTGTCTTGCGGTTTTTGTTTTTTGTTTTTTTTTTCGCTGCGTTTTGAAATAAATCCAAAAAACCATATTTATTCAAAACTGCATTTTTGTGTTTTCTTTTTTGTATGTTTATAAAAAAAATTTGTTTCGTGTTTTTTTTCTTTTTTTTTTGCATTTTTGTTTAAGGGTATAAATAAAAAGAATCGATAGCAATTAAGATAAAAATGAATGATGTTTCAGATAAAGCACAACTAAATAAAACTCGATCAAAAACAAACGAATTGCTCAAACATTTCTGTTCCTCGTACTTTGTAAATAGGCTGCAAAAATATAAATATATATGTATATATATATATATATATATATATATATATATATATATATATATATATATATATATATATATATATATATATATATATATATATATATATATATATATATATATAATTTAACTTGAATAAAAAATTGTATTTCTCTCTCACTTATACATGTGTTTGTATGCGCGTGTGTGTGTTTGTATATACGTGTGTTTAATTAACATAAATTACAAATTAATATTTATAACTATGTATTTTAAATTTGTTTTATCTGTTCTGCTCCATATCGTTCTGTTCGTATTTGCATCATGAGAACAATCTCTTTATATATATATATATATAGATGTTGTTTTTTCTAACTGCTAAATATTTGTGACAAAATATATATTTTAATTGAAATAAGCAAAAAAAATATTGATTACACTTTCAATTAATTAACTCGATAGACTGAAGCTTTAGCCAAGGCTTCGGACAAGGTTTTCCAACAAATATTTAGCATATGAAAAAAATATATATAAAAAAATTATATACACATACATGTATATATATATATATATATATATATATATATATATATATATATATATATATATATATATATATATATATATATATATATATATATATATATATATACATATATATATACATATCTGTTTTTTAATATAACAATATTTTGTTTAGTATTTTAATAAGTTGATCGGTGAGTGGTCTGGCTTAATGCATAATAATAAATTTGAAGAGCCCTCAAAATTGCTTAGCTACATTTTTGCATTTCTATATAATATAATATATATATATATATGTGTGTACATAAATATGTATCTATATGTATATATGCACATAGATATATACACATATATATTAATATATATATACATATGTATTTAGTTGCCTTAAATTATATAAAATATATATGATAATTGTAAAATATTACGTCTAGTGTGAAAAATATATAAGTTCACAAGCAAAAATAAAAAAAAATCATATATAAATAGATATATGTATATATATGTGTATATACATATATGAATTTATCATACATATATATATATATATATATATATATATATATATATATATATATATATATATATATATATATATATATATATATATATATTACAATAACTAATTGATAAGTAGTTGTCTAAAATAACTTTATTTTAACTGAACACATTTTAAAGTGAGTTTTTTTTTGCTGTTGTTGTCTGTCTGTGTGTCTGTCCCTGTGTATGTGTGTGTGTGTATGTATGTGAATGCTTGCTTGTGTGTGTGTTGGCAGAAATCTCAGTCTAAATAGGCACACACACATCGTCTGCTTTAGCTATTGTGTGGTACAACTAAGAAATGAATTAATGAGCAGCAAATCAAAAAAAAAAAAAAAAAACTATGGATAATCTAAAACATGAACTAAGTGCGGTGGTGTGTGAGTGTGTGTGGTTGTTTGTGTTTTTGTGTGTGTATGTGTGTGTTTGCAGCGCTGAGATCACACTGCATTAGCCTAGTCAAGCCTTGGCTGCTAGCGCAACAGCAGCAGCAGCGGCAGACCAATGGCCAACAGCAGCAGCAGCAGCAGTAGCATCAGGGTGCGCCGACGGCTGGGTGGTGGCAGCCGCACGGCCAATGTGGTGCTGGCACCAGCATCTGATGCTGGGAGCTGCTGTTGCTGTTGCTGCTCCATTGGCTTGAGCACGAGACGCGCCAGCTGCAGAGCAGCCGCGGGCAGCGCCTGCGATACGTTGTTAAAGCTGCTGATGGTAGTGGCTCAACGGCTGCAGCTGATGGTATCCGCCCACATGCGGATGTACGTGCGCATGTGCAGGCGGATGCGTTGCATGTGAATGTGGATGTGCATGCGCATGTGAATGTGAATGTGGATGCGTATGCGCATGCGGATGTGGCGCATGGTGCTGCAGCGAACGCCCTGCACCCTGATAATAGCCAGCGGGCAGCGTCTGATAGCCATGCGTAGGCAATGGCAATGGCATTGTCACCGGCACTGATCCACCTGCTGCCACGGGCAGCACCGAACGTTGTTGTGCAGCTCGTTGCTGTTGTTGTTGTTGTTGCAGCTGTTGTTGCTCTTGGTGTTGCTGTTGGTGTTGCTGATGTTGTTGCTGTTGTTGCTGATGTTGCTGATGTTGCTGATGTTGCTGTTGTTGTTGTTGCTGCTGCTGCTGCTCGTGGCTGGGACGGCATAGGCGCTCATACACTTGAGCCGTTGTTGTTGTTGTTGTGGACGCAGCTGCCGCCGCCGCTGCTGCTGCGGCTGCTGCTGCTGCCACGGCAGCACTGCTTGTCGGCGTCTCCAGCAAATGATGATGCCGATGATGATGATGGTGATGGTGATGATGCGCCTGCGTTGCTGTCTGATCGTTATTGTTGTTGCCGTTGCCGCTGCCATTGCTGTTGTTGCTGCTATTGCTATTGCTATGGCTGATGCTGCCCATGTTGCTCATGTTGCCGATGTTGCCAACAATATTGCTGCTGCTGCTGCTGCTACTGTTGCCAGCTGCCGCTGCCGCTGTTGCAGCCTTAACCAGCGACATGGGCGGCGACGAGGCCAACACTGTGTCGCTGCCGCTGCTGCTGGCTGCAATTGTTGTTGCTGCCGTTGTCGTCGCAACCGCAGCAGCAGCAGCAGCCGCTGCAGCTGCAACCGTTGCCGTCATCAGATTGCAGGAGTCAAGTCTTTGTCATTTGGAATTGCTTTGTAGCGCCGCATTGATCTGTGTCCACAGCTCCTTCTTGCACGACTTCGAGCTGCAAGTGGTAAAAATGATTTAGTCAAATATGATATTACTTTATATATATATAGAAGATTAACAATAATATAGTGTTAAAGTGCACGTTATCAATTCATTATCATACCTGGAGTGGCTATATGATTTCTTGATTGATTACCTCTTGCTTGAATATTTCTTTCTTGACTTTCTTCGTGCTCCATCGAGCCTCCTTCTCATGCACGCTATATTAGTGCTACTAAAACTCTAGTTAGTCGGAATTATCTAGTATATATACCATCAAACTAATTGCTGCCAAAACACTTGAATTTTAATTACGAATAGAACGAATGCCCATCAATAATTGCATTCACATTTGGCTCGACAATAATACACGAAACATTAAATATGCTTCTCATAGAAAACATACAAAATATATATATATAGATGGAAAACGCTGCTCATCTTCATCTTCTTCTTCTTCTTTTTTTTTTTGACTATAGTTTGCTTTGCTTGATGTCTTTACTAAGTTTCTATGCTCGGCGGCGAATCGCGGAAGACCTTGCGGAAGGTCACGCTCAAGCTTCGCTTCCAGCTCTTGTGGCTCTTGATGCTGCTATTTGGGCTCTTGTATAGATTTTCGCATATAAAGAGCACAGCGTCGGGATCATCATACTGCCAGGGCAGCAGCCTCTGGGCCCTATAGCCATTCGCGACAGAGACTCGGTCACTGATGCTGGGATATTTAGGTTATACGATTAAGGGATTGACCAATGAAGTCTGTGGTGCAAGCGATGCTGTATGTGGGGCACACACACTCGACTGCGAAACTGACCGTTTAATCGACTGCAGCCAATCCTTGAACTGGGCATTGCCCTCCGGCGTTATCTGGAACGCTGCACGTGCCGCAACCACAATGCTGGCGAACTCCTCGTAGTCGCCCTGCGTCAGATGGTACAGCTTCTGGTGAATGCACTGGATGTACCTGCGTGGCCAGAGATGAAAAGATAAGTAAATATATTCTCGAGTGTCGTCCTCTGCTACTCACATTTGCTGGCACTTTTGCACGAGTGGCGTGAGGGCCGAGCGCAGATGCTGCATAACCAGCTGATGATTGTTCCGGCCCAGATAGTGGGCCGACTCGATGGCCACATCGTGCAGCACGAACGGGCTGACGATCGAGTTGACCGCACAGACGCAGAACTGATGTAGATACTGGGTGCCTAGCTTCTTGCTGATGCGCAGCAGCCACTTCACGTCCTCCCCATACGGCGGATTCCGGGCGTACTTCGCTTGCGGCCGATCGTCGTGGACGCGTCGCGCCAACGTCTCCATGGCCAACATGCCCACATTGTAGGCGGCCAGCAGATAGCGCAGCTGAGTGGATCTGTCAGAGAGATGGAGATATATATATCAATCCAATACATAAATACATATCAAACTATATCTACTCACGTGAATTGGTGCTGTTGCCGCTGACGCACGGGCGGCTGTGTGGGCGGCGGCGGCGGTGGCGGCTGTTGCTGCATGAACGGATACACGGGATGCTGTGATGGATGCTGCGCTGGATGCTGGGCTGGATGCTGACGCATTGGTACGCCCACCCCGCCGCCGGGCGGCCCGTTTGGTGGCGGCGGCGGCGGTGGCCCGTAATAGGCCGGCGCCATTGGACCCATGGGCGGTCCGGGAGGACCCGGCTGCAGTGCCTGATAGGCCTGCGGCGGCATTGGCTGAAAAGCGCCCGGTGGCGGCGCCTGGAACGCTGGCGGCGGCTGATGACCAGGCGGTGCTGCATGCACCACACCCGAAGGCGGGCCCAGCGACTGTTGTTGCTGCTGCTGTTGTTGTTGCTGCTGCACGTGTTGCTGTTGTTGCTGCTGCTGTGAGCCCGGCGGCGGCGGCGGCTGCTGCTGCGAGTAGCCCGCATAGAGCGGCTGCGGCGGCGGCGGCGGACCAGCCGAGATGTACATCTGCATCTGGCCTGGCGGATAGCTGAGATTATGATGATGCGCGTAGATGCTCTGGCAGAAGGTGTACGGCCCGTAGGGTGCCAGGTTGATGGGCGCCAAGGTGGCCACGCCCGGCTGGAATTGCTGTGGCGCCGAGCTGACCACAGGCGGACCCGCCAAAGGCCCTGCACCACCGCCGCCGGCATTCATGAGCTGCTGCTGCTGCTGTTGTTGTTGCTGCTGTTGTTGTTGCTGCTGCTGTTGCTGTTGTTGTTGCTGCTGCAACTGTTGCTGCTGCATTTCGTGCTGCTGCTGGGACTCGATGAGCACACTGAGATTAACCGCCGAGTGCTCGAGCTGCTCCTCGTGCTGCTCATGGTCGCCGGCAGTGCTGTTGGGCGAGTTGCGGGTGTAGAGCTCGTACCAGTAGCGGGCCACCTGGAAGAGGACCTCGGGATAGACGCCACCGCCCTTGGCGGCCGACTCGACGGTGAGGCAGGCTCGCTCCAGCATCAGATCACTCTGCTCCTTGCACTGCAGTATGGCGCGCTGTATCTCATTGGGGTTGAGGGCGGCGGCGTGCGGCAGCACGGACAGCGCCAGTTCGGCGGCCGGATAGACCATGTTGTTGTCCCAGCCGCGCGAGGCGCGATCCGCCATGCCGGCTGCCTCCGGCGGGGTCAGATGCGCCTCCCATGTGTCAATCAGAAAACTAATCGCCGGCGCACCAATCTCCATGGCCTGGCCCAGTATCCAGGACACGTGCGACGAGTACGTGCGCGACAGCCAATTCGGACTGACGCAGTTGTGCAGCCCCAGCGCGTAGAGGCCCAGCTGGAAGGCGCACATGTGCAGCGCCCGGTGCGGCCCGTGGTGGTTCTGGCTGGTGCTCGCCTGCGTGAACAGCGACGTCGAGCTGTTGCCGCCCGCCTTCGTCAGCACATTCTTGGCCAGTTCGAACATGAAGTGAGCACTGGCCTCCGACGGCTGGTTGGGTATCGAGGGATACGCCCGCTTGCCCTTGTAGCGGCTCTCCTTGCTGCGGCTGCTGCTGCTGCTCGCGTTGTTCGCATTGTTGTTGCCATTGCCGGACGATGGATTGTTGCCCACGCCAGCGGCACCGCCTGCTGCTCCCCCTGGGTTCTGCGCACTACCGGCATTCGGCTGGCCGCCACTCTGGCAGGCCACCAGCCCCTGGCCCTGGCCCTGACCCTGGCCATGCGACTGGCTGGGGCCCTGGCCGTTGTTGTTGCTGCTGCAGGACTGGTTGCTGCTGCTGGCCATGCTCAACGCACACATGCTCAGCTCGAGCTCGGCACTGGTCGAGCTGTGCGGTCGACTGTTGCCGCCAACACTGCCGTAGTCGTTGGGCAACAACTCGCACAGGTTGAAGGCAGCAGCACCACCGCCACTGCCACTGCCGCCGCCGCCGCCACCACCACTGCCGCCAGCGCCCACAGCCGCGCCAGCGCCATAATCGTGTTCGTGTTCACGTCGCATCGGCTGCTGGCTGGGCGTGCGCACTGGCGGATGGCTGGAGTAGTAGGCGGGCAGCAGTGGCGCCTTCAGCAGCGTATGTATATCCCGATCGAGCAGCTTCTCCATGATCTTGGCTATCTTGCGCGGCTCATCCTTGTAGTGGTAAAGCAGCGTCAGGGCCAAGTCGCCACGCTGCCGCCGCGTGCCCTCGCACAGCAGCGGATGCTCCGCCTCCGAGACGTTCGCCTTGAGGCCCAGTGCCGCCACAGCGGCATCGAAGCCCATGTTCTCCTCGCTGAAGTGCTTGTAGAGCGTCGTCGTCGTGTTGGGACGACGGGCCGACTCGGCGGCCAGCTTGGCGGCGCCAGGCGTCACGAGCGCATCGAAGATGAACGTGGCCAGGTTGATGGGCAGCAAGGCCTCGCCGCGCGTCTTGAAGGTGCCGTTGCGCAGCTGCTCGGCCCGTTCGCGTATCACCTGCAGCTCGGCCACGCCCAGCGGCAGGCGTTTGAGCAGCGCCAGTATATCCGCCTCCTGGTTGGCCAGCTTCACCTCGAGTGGCTTGGTGCTCGCCGGCGGACGCGGCATCTCCAGCGCGAACAGACAGATGCGAAAGCCAATGTGATAGTGCTCCGAGTTCTCGGAGAGCACCGTGCAGAGGAAGGCGCACTTGGAGAGCGTCGATGAGGCCACCACTGTCAGCTGATGCGATATGGGATTCACGTTCTGCTTCTTGCCCTTGCGCTTCGGCGCCGGCGGCAGTTCCATCAGCAAATTGGGCGGATTGGCCAGCATCTGTTCGGCCAGGCGCACAGCCAAGATGCAGGCCTCCCGCCCATGCCCATGGGCATGCAAGCCCTCCGCACGTGCCAGCAATATGTCCCAGGCATCCTCCGACGGACGCACATTGGAAAAGATGTGCGGCTTGTCGTTGGTCAAGGCGGCGCGGTTGGGCTGCTCCGTTGCTGGGGCCGACGAGACAGCGGCAGCAGCTGGAGCTGGAGCGGCTGCTGCAACGTGCACTGGAGTAGGTAATATAGCAGTTGCTCCAGCTCCAGCTCCAGCTGCTGTTACTGCTGCTACTGCTCCTGCTCCTGCTCCTCCTCCTCCTCCTCCGCCTGTTGTCTGATCTGTGGGCTGTGTGGCTGCTGCCAGGGCAGCACGCGCCGCTGCTGAAGTGCTTGGCACGGGCGTCAAGTCACCGCCAGTTGCTATTGCTGCCACTGCTGACGCTGCCGCTGCTGCTGGGCCGCCTCCAACTTGTATAAACTCATCGCTGCTGCTGCTGAAGGATTCATCCTTGGACAGGCGACGCGACACCTGCTGCTGCTGCTGTTGTTGCTGCTGCTGCTGCGCCGTCGCCGCTGTCTTGAGCATGGATGAACTGGAGCTGTTGCTGCTGCCGGACGTTGATGTGGACGAGGAGGCCGATGATGCCGACGAGGTGTCCGATGTGGAGCCCGCTTGCTGCCTATAGTCCGGCGTACCTGGCCCAACAACGACACTAGCGCCTGCCGCCGCGACGCCTGCAGCCACGGACATGGGCAAGTCCTTGCTCTGCTGAGACATGGCCGAGACGGCATCGAAGCTGCTCTGCGAATCGGACTCCGTTAGGGATTTCTGACCGGAGACGGTCGCCGCACGCTCCGTGCAGTAGTTCAGGCTGCTGCTGTTGTCGCCGCCGAAATCTTCGTTCTCGCAGAAGCCTTCGCTGCTCGCACTCGATCGATTGCCATCGCCACCGCCGCCAGTTGCACCCGCGCCAGCGCCCGAGGCCGACACATTCGATTTGGATGCACCCGACGAGCCCGCCAACTGATGCTGCTGCTGTTGTTGCTGCTGCTGTTGCTGCTGGGAGCTGGCGCCTAGCGAAATAGCATCGCGATTGACGGCCATGCCGCAGGCGGCATTCACTTGGGCCAGCAGCAGCACAGCGTTTATGGACGGCGGCTCATTGGGCGAGCCGAACAGCTCGGCGCCGCTGGCATCGAAGCGCTCACGATATCCGCTGCGTTCGGTGCGTTGCTTGAAGACGCTCGCATGCATCCCATGATCGTTCGAGGTGCTAAAGTAGTTGTAATGCTTGTTATTGCTCATCAGGGCCTGGGTGGCGTTCAGCTGGCTGGTGGTGGTGGTGCCGCAGGATTCGCCCTTGGCGTCCGTGTGCTTGAAACATGTGAACGGTGAATAATAAATGGGATTGGTGTCGTGGGTGTGCGTTACGCCCGCTATCGGATAGTCCTCCCAGTCCAAATAGCACGCCTCAATGGCCGGCTTGAAGCCAATGAACAGCTCCGTCTCGGATCTGGAATTCTGTTGGTGTTTGTTCGTGTACGATGGCGGCATCATGCGACTCTTCACCACACGATCGAGTATCTTCAGATGCCAGGCCGTGAACTGAGCGTGCAGCATGTCGCGCTCATCGGGCGCCAGCCCAGGATTCAATGCGGCCAGACGCCACAAGGCGACGATCTCATCGCATAGCGAGCTGCACGCATGCTGCAGGGCTGTGGAATTCGAGTGCGTATTCGAGTGCTTCCCACCGCTGTGCCCGTGGGAGCCCATCATCAGGGCCAGCTTCGTTTGGAACCACCATATCAGCATCTGGTCGCAGGCCATGCACTCCTCCGTTATAATCTCCAGCAGACGCACCGCATTCCGATCGCAGCGTCGATACATCTCGCGCACTATGGACAACAGATTCCACATGCCCTCGGGCTCACGGCCACGCAACGGACGCAACAGCGAACTCCATTCAGCGGCTGCTGGTGGCGCCGAGTTGGTCAAGTAGTTAACATCGCTGTTAAAGTGGTTAAGTGAAGTGGGTAAGCACTAGGAAGGACTAAGGACAGCCAATTGGACTTTACCTGAATACAATGGGCGCCGGCAATATGAACTTAATGAGTATTCGCTTGATGTTGTTGTGCAACGTCTTCTCGTCTAGATACCAACTGGTCTGATCGTTTATGGACGCGCCCGCCGTGGGATCCGGTGCACCGCAAACGGTATTGATTGCCGTCGGCTGGGCGCTGAGCAGCTCGTCGAGCAGCCGCTGCGCTGTGGGCAATATCTGCTGCGGCAGCTCACTGATCAGATATTGGGCAAACTTTTGCAGCTGGTCACGCTGCAGGCGAGTCAGCGACTCCGAGACAGGTGCGCGCAGGCAAACCTCCAGCGGCTGGACAACATGGAATAGAAAGAGACAGTAGCAGTCAGAGTGTGTGCAGGAGATTCGAGTACGGATGCTGCTGGTGGGGACATACACAATGAATGCGATGCAGGCAAACGGCAACCACATGGGAACACCAGTACGCCGAGGAGGTGCAGGTGCAGTTGCACGAGGAGATCCGTCGACGGTCGAATGTGACAGCCACATTGAAGAAGGTGCGCGGCGTTTGGCTAACAACGCTGGCCGACAGATGAAAACCTGAAAGACGATGGATATATATACATAACCAGATTTTGGATATGCTTCTCATATATATTGAGACAGACTCACCTATCTGCAGTGGATCCTTGACGGCGCGCATGCGAAACAATTGATCGCCGCGATGGAACTCATCCGCCGAGCTGTTCGCCAGGCACGAGTACAATCGTATGTCCTCCTCGTTGTCCGGAAAGCTCCAGAATGCGATGCGCAGCTGCAGCTGCTCCGGCACGGGCGGATAAACATGCTCGACCAGCTCGAAGGGTATATACGAGGCGACACAGCGAGCTGCCAGCTCGGTCAGCGATGAGACATCTGTAAAATAATCAAATAATTTAAGAATTTTAGTTTTAAATTTACAGTTATCTAATTAGTTAATTAAATTATTTTAAATACATTTCGAAATGCTCTTTAGCTATTCTAGAATAAGAAGTGGAGGGGGAAGTCACGATTGGAATGCTTAATATTAATACTAATTCAAGCAGACACACACACATGCATACATACATACATACATACATACAGTCAGGCACGTAGGCACGCATACACGCACACACGCATAAATCAAATGCCATACGAGACGATTCGAGCATTGACCAAGTAAGCAGAAGAACAAGACAACGAAGAAGAAGAGACAGCAACAGAGCGAAGTCAGTCGCTGCAGAGGTCAATGGCGTTTCAGTTGTTGAAAAAAAGTTGAATTCAATGTTTGTTGCATGCCACACATACATACATACATACATATTCTATATATTTGAATGTCTCTCACTCTCTTTCATTCTCGGTTTGTTTGTCTGTGCGTGCAGCGCAATTGACTTGTAGATAAACAAAATTCTACAAATTGTCATGCAAATAAACAAATGAACAAACAGCTAACACATCAACAACAATCAACAATAACAACATACATACATACACACATATACATATATACAATATGCATACATATACATACATATATAAAGGTCGTGTCCATCCGCTTTAGAGCGCAAAACAAAGAAGCAGCAAAAATAAAAGAGTTGAGTTCATTTTTTATTGTGTTTCGTTTTTCTGCTTTTAACACGAGTAACTGACGCAGCATTAACTGTTGTTGTTGTTGTTGTTGTTCGGCGCACACCCGACAAGCAGCCAAGGTTCAAGTTCGCCCACACACACACACATGTGTGCATCTTCTAAGAGCTGCCTACATACATATATATAAACAGCTGTCTTGAACATTTTAATGGAAACCTGTTTCGCTTTCACTATCGTGAAGGGTCTTTGCTAATGTGTTACGTTTTCAAGCTTTACTTCTCCCATACCACATTATCGATATCGATTTTGTACGTTTTTGTCGGTTGGCATTCATTACACACGCACACACACACACACAGAGAAAGAGTGAGAAACATGCACACACACATGCAAGCATGGCCAGCGCATCGTTTGTTTGTTTTCATTCTTTCGCTCGCTCGCTCGCTGTCGCTTAATTTTCAGACACTCTGGCACCATTTTATTCAAAGTCATTTTCCGCAAGCGTCAAGAGTTATTATTCATGCCTCCTCCTATTCCCCTTTCTTTATGCGCCTTCCATTTGCTGACGTCTGCTGTGTGTGAGTGTGTGTGTGTGTGTGTGTGTGTGTGTGTGTGCAGCACGGGTAAGGAGCAACAGTAACAACAACAGTAAATCGAGTTCAGATATGTTATTGTTTTTGCCAGTGTTGTCCCAACAAAAAAAGAGGTCAAAATTGTGCATAATACATATGCAATTACATACGTACATACGTATGTATATATGTATGTAATAACATATGTGTGTCGCTCGTTCGCGCTTCCGGAAGTGCATGCAAACTGATATGCACAAATACAAATATACATAACTCTTCTCGCATGTCTTTTGCTGCGTTTACTTTGTCAGTAAAAAACATCGCAATACCAATTAGATGACATACATACATATACAGAGTTGCAGTG
Source organism: Drosophila mercatorum (assembly GCA_961210405.1). Lineage (NCBI taxonomy): Eukaryota > Metazoa > Arthropoda > Insecta > Diptera > Drosophilidae > Drosophila > Drosophila mercatorum. Next base: position 15,030,335 of record CAUIUS010000001.1, read on the forward strand.
TAACCGATAGTTTTGACATCGATCCTTTAATTTATTACAATTTCTGTCGGCACTAATATGTATATATTTATATGTATATATGGAACAGTATATATTGAATTGGTAAGCTCATATACACTTATTCGAACATTATCCTTGAAAGGGTTTCTTGACACAAGCAAATTACCAACGCAACATCACATATATTTTTTTATTTTTTGTATTTCAAACCCAGACAGACACAGAGACACACACATACAGGTACACAAAATTGCAGCTGTCTGCTCGCGCTCACCTAGTAAGCTGGCCTGGCCCCCAATAACAAAACAAAAAACTAGCAGCAGCAGCAAAACAACAACAACAACAGCAAAACAAAGAGCAATGAAAAAGCAACGGCAGCGCAGTCGCAGCGCTGCTGAGATTATATATTGATAATGGTGCGGCGGCGCACAGGACACGAAACGGACCAAAGCCAATGAGCAATGCATACATACACACATATATATATATATATATATATACATACATACATACATATCTAGAGATGTGCAGATGAGAGGAACACAGACAGCAGAAGGTAAACGGACAATGGCAACAAAATGTAAGCAGCAAAAGTCGTGATTTTGACTTTAGCGATAAGCAGGCAGAAAATAGTTGTTGCATTGTTGTCGTTGTCTCCGTTGCTGTTGTTGTTGCTGCTGCTGTTGCAACTTATATCCAATTTTTACGTATGCTTACATACACTCATTTACATACATGCATATACATATATATTTATACACACACACACACACACAGGCAGACTTAACTACGAATTAGGCGAATGCAGCGCAAATGTAATGCGTGTAATTGGCAGTGTTGCCAGATCGTTACAAAGTTGAACAATCTGATAAAATGCAAATTGAATTTCGTTTTTTCTTTCTTTTTGTACTACATATAAGCGAGCAGGCAAAAAATAGAATAGAAATTTTAAATCCTCTAAAAAAAAGGATCTTGGCAAAGGTTCAACAAGTTTTTTTGAGCAGCAGCCACACTCACATATAAAACTATCTGGCAGCATGTATAGCACACACACACACACACACACACATACACGCTATGCGTATGGATATATTTGTATATAACAGTACTCAAATGTTAATTTAAAGATTTTATACATTTACTTACCAAAATGGCGTCCACAGTGGCCACCGGCTGCCATGGCGGCCGAGCTGGAGATGCCGGCATTGCTGCCCGTGCCGGGTGCACTGCATCCAGCCACACCGAAGGTGCCACCGGCATTGCTATTGCTATTGGCGGCGCTGGCAACGGGACCGAGGCCATTGCTGTTGCCCAGACCGGGGCCGGTGCTGCCATTGGTCGTTGGCTTCTTCCAGCCGCGCCAATTGTTGCACAGCGATTCAGCTTCGGAGCTCCAGCTGCAGAGTGAGTCCTCCTCGAAGCGTATGGAGTCGTCAAAGCTGAATCGATCCATTTCCTCGGGATTCCACTCGTTGTTGCCGCCGCCGGCAGCATTTGCATCGGCGCCAGCGCCTCCAGCAGCAGCTCCAGCACCAGCGGCAGCTGCATTATTGTTGTTATTGTTGCGGCCAGCGGCGGCGGCTACAGCGGCAGCGCCAGCTGCGCCGCCAGCAGCGGCATCGGCTCTGTTGTTGTTGTTGCTGCCGTTGCGATTCGCCAGATTGAAGCTGAGCTTTAAGCGGTCTGCGAGCTTATTTTATTCAGCGTCTGCTAACGGGGCTTTTGCGCTCAATGTCTGCGTGTGTGTGGGTCTCTGTGTGTGTGTGTGTATTTGTTGCTTTTGGATGGATATTTGCGTTCTTCTCTGTTGCTATTCCTTGCTCTGTCCAATATCTGTCTCTCTCTCTCTCTTTCTCTCCTTGTTTTCAAGTGCAATTTTGATAATTACGCTCAATTTTATTCCGTGTAAATGGCGAAATGTTGAGCGAATTGTTGTTTTTTTTATTTAAAGTTTTTGTTGTTGTATTGTTATTATTTAGTTATGTTATGTTAATATTATTTAGTTTTTCCTGTTGTCAAGTGCTGCTTTAATGCTTTCAAATTTATTTCAAAACTATTTATTTACAGAACATACGCATGTATGTATGCGTGCGTGTGTGTGTGAGTCTCAGTAGATTCGTAGATGTGTGCGCGCCTGGATGTATGTGTGTGTGTGTGTGTGTGTACGCATGGATTGGTGCAGCGTCGCCTTCTACATTTGCTCTGATTCTTTTACTCTTGTGTTGGTATTGGTGAATTGTGTTTTGTTTTCATAGGGATGGTTGCGTGATTTCCAAATATCTATTGCAGGTTCAAAAGTAATTTCACTAGAAATGTGTTTATGTATGTATATACGTGTGTATAACTGTATATGTTGTTGCTTTTATCTATTAACTAGAATTTCTGTTTTTGTTTCGTTTTCAAGCGCGGGCACTTCGTGTCACGGCAAACACCTATCGTTAATTGACCGACCGACCGACCGTAGGGTGGGGGCTGCCCAAAAGTAACAACAACAAAAATAGTAATTAAAAATAAAAAGTTTAATAGAAAAAGTCTCTCTCAAACGAACTTAACGCGCTGCGCTGTTGCGACTGCGACGGCTGCCTATTGTTTATTGTCGTTGTTGTGTTTCATGCTATTTTTCACGGCTATGTGAATTTGTACCCCCCACAGCAGCAGCAGCAGCAGCAGTAAGAAGCATAAGCAGCAGCAGCGACTCAGAGAGTGAGAGAGTCGCTGGGGGAGCAGTGACTGCGTTCGTGTATTGGTATATGTGTATGTCTGTGACTCTGTGTGCGTGTGTGTGACTGCCAAAATAGAGAACGCCAAAATGGCCAATTGTGTTGGTCACACAGTTTTATGCATAAACGTATGTATGTATATATATACACACACAAAATATATACATATGTATGTATGTATGGTTGTGTGTGTGTTTGGTCGTTGTTGGTGTTTTAGCTAGCTGCACCAGGACCAGCTGCTGCTGCTGCTGCTCTGCCCCCGTTGTCGTGCCGTGTTTTGTCCGTCGTCCCTTTAGCAACCTTTAATTATTTTTTACATTTATTCTTTCTGCTCATCTTTGCTCGCTCCTTTTATCCTGCTTTATGCCTTGTCGCGAAACCTGCGCGCGAGCTCGCACTCTTTCTCTCTTTATCGCACACGTACACAGTCGGGCCTGTTCGTTCAGGCAGACAGAAACACACTGAACAAACGCACGCACACATACACACATAGATATATAGACTAATGCACCGCTCCCGCACACACACACACACACACACATACATACATAAACAACAACAGCACAACATCAATATATTGATATACATATATCAATGCCTGTATGTGTGTGCTCAAATATATGTGTATATGTGTTCGTATGTGTATGTGTGTGCACGAAATGCGTAAAGAAAACGTTGAAAAAACCTTTTTGATTGCCCGTTTCGAAATAATTTTGCTTTGTCACACTATTTATGCACTCCAAATTGTTAGTTCTTAATCAACGCAGAATTTAGTTATAGTTTTCTGATGCATTTGCTGCATTTTTACACAGTTTTCATAAATTTATACGGGACTTTGTTTTTATCCATCACAAAAATCGCGTTCGCGTTCGTACTAGTGATGTAAAAAAACATCGAAACATCGACAGCTATTGCCAAACGATTCATATCGAAAGCTATCGACTGGAATCAACTTCAAATTATAACGATGGACGGCACTGTAAAAAAGATTTATAATATATTTCGTTACTTATAATAGAAAACTAACTTCTTTTATTTTAATTTTGTGTATAAGCGACCAACAAAAGGCAGTGCATTGCATTTCTGGCGCAAAATGTGTAGGAATGCCCCCAGCGCAATTATTTTATTATGCATTTTTTACGCAGCTCTATGTAATTTTTAAAATAAATAGCAACTGCCGAGACTTCAACTAAAAAGATATAAAATGTACATACATGTACATAAACGCGATTATCGATAAAAAAAAAATTGAGTGAAAATCATCAACACACCACACCATCTGTGTGTGACAGAAGACGTGCAAAAGCTAATTGATATACAAGTTTGTAAGCGCCACATTTTAAAATTAACAACTCAATATTATATTTACATATGTAAAATTAAGAGCAGCGCATCCTGCACGTAGCTCTTATGGCTGATAACATGCTGCTGGTTTTAAGCAAACAACGAGCGGCGTCGTGACTTCTTGCACAAGGGCTTCTTCACTTTTTCACAACTGTCGCTGCTCGAGTCACATTTTACATATTCCAAATTGTTATTGCAGTCCTTGGCCTTTTTTTGTTCAAGTTGTTGGTTTTGAAGTTGCTTATTCATGGACATCTCGTAGAGCCTTGCCGCTAGCTTTTTGGGAGCTCGGCAGTGGGCCATTGCCGAGTTTACAGGCGAAGTGGGCGTGGAGCATGATATGGCCCCATGATTATGTCGGTGTTGGCCTGTTGGTGTGAGGCAATTATCCATATTAGCAAAACAAAATTAAATACCTTAAAAAAAACTATGTGATATATGTATGCATGTATGTATGTGCACGCATGTAAATGGTTTCATACGGGAAAACTGCCGTTATATGAGCCACTCTCGCGCAGAGTTGCATTTACATTGCAGTTTATCGTTAAGATCCCAGCAAAGCTTAAAGTAGTTTATGACTTCATAAATTAATGGTATATATAAATAATTAAAAAACTATTTAGAAACTATTAATATATTTGCCAGCAAAAATTTAAACTCAGCAACTTCTAATTCAATATCGGACAATACGAATGTATCGGTCGGTTGAAATGAAAGCGACGATAGCTTAGTGATATCGATAACTTACGCTTGCATTGCAGTGTCAAACAAAACATTTGGCATTAAGTTTTCTTTTTGCATTGACTTGCTAGAAATTGTCAGCCGCAAAGGGTAAATTTCGACGCCACCAAAAATGCCGCTGAAGGCCGTTTGCATTGAGTTGCGCCCGAATCTGAGCAGTGGCCATGTGCTGCTGCAGTTCGATCAGGGCATCCGCGGCCGCCGCAAGACGCGCCTCATCATCAAGGAGCACGACGTGCACATTGTTGAGAGCGGCGAGAGTCAACTGGTGCTGCGCCACGACACCTTCGGCATGGACATTGAGCGCATCTCCGGCTTCATTGTGGACGCCTTTCACATTAGCTTCCGCTTCAACTACACCACGCTGGACATGGAGGCACTGGAGCAGAGCATCGGCATACCACTGAAGTCACAGCCATTGCTGCTCACCTTCGAGGAGCAGTCGGAGCAGCTGGTGGCGCTGCACTGCAACAACTGCCGCAGCGAACTGGTGGCTGGCTCTAGCTACAATCGCCTGCGCGAGTTTCCCAGCGGCCTGGTCGATCCCAGCGAGTTCTTCTGCCACAATCACGGCGCGGCCGACAAGCCGGCCACATTGGTGCCCGGCCCCAAGGATCTCTACTACGGCCTCAACCACATTGTGCTCAACATGACCGCGTTGCAGGAGCGCATCCTCAATCGCGGCGATCATCTGTACTGCAAGCGCTGCATGTGGATGCTCGGCCTGACCATTGAGTCCGGCGCCGCAGGTAAGCTCTGGGCCGACGCACTGCGCTGGCTGCCGTCCGTGTCGGCCACAATGCAGCCCAAGCTGCCGCCTCGCCAGCTCTTCGAGCACTCGACGGTAACGCAGCTGATGCTGCGCCTGCTGAGCACGTTGTGGCCGACGCTGCCGCCGCTGTTCTCGCCGGCCAACAGTCGGGCGGTGCTGGTGGCCAACATGCCGGATCGCCAGCAGCACTATATGCTCCTTCAGGTGCTCGATCCGCAGCTCACCATGCTGCGTCGCACAGTCGGAGAGGGCGCGATAGAGCAGCTGGAGCACTATCGCGCCTGCAAGCTCTACTATCGCGTCTGCGGCAGCAGCCAGCCCGATCCGAGCGTGCTGGTGCAGTGGCAGCAGCAGCTCGAGGTGCCCAAGATGCACATCTCGCCGCACATGTTCCTCGAGCTGCAGGCTCGTCTCAACGACAATGCGGCGCTCATACCGGGCGCCTGGCGCCACAACTCGGCGGAGGAGCGGCTGCAGTTGAGCTACTTCTTCTACGAGAATGAGGCGCAGGAGCTGCGCAACCAGCAGCGACCCAAGCAGTTGCCAGTAAGGATGCACTGGGATAAACTAATCTTGTTGTAATTGCTAATCTGAATCCTTGCAGAAGAGTGAGAAAGCCAAGCAGGAACTGGAACTGGATGACTATGAGACTGACGCGGGCCTGGACGCTAGCCTGTACGATACGGACGAGGAGAGCGACGACGAGCGCAGCTCGGACTCCGACAGCGAGCTGACCTCCACTTTACTCAGCAAATCGGCGCCCATCATGCTCTACGAGCAGAACCTGGCCAAGCGCTGGCCGCTACAGAAACTCAAGCAGCAGCAGGAGGAAGAACAGCAGGAGGAAGAACAGCAGGAGGAGGAGCAGGAGTCGCCGCCGCCCACTCCGCCCGATCCGCTGAGCGACTAGAAAATCCAAGCAAATCCTAGCTATATCCTAATTTAATTCTTGTTATGTTTTCCCTCATTTTTTGTTTGTTTGTTTAATTTTTAATCAATTTCTCCAACTTTTGATTACGCAATTTTATTTAATTAATTTAAATCGATTAAAATGTAGCAGAAGTATTAACTGTAAGACATGGGTATATATCTGGATATATACACCATATAACATATATCTATAGCTACTATATAAATCATTGTATATAGCGAAGACTTGACTTTGCCAGATTGTGATTGAAATCTCGACTTTATGTTAAATTTGTTTGTGATTTAGGGCAACGCATGTGTTCAGATATATGGCATATATATATAGATATATCCTATATATATATATAATAAATCGTAGCGAATGCTTTTCTTTAAGTTAACCCAAACAGAGAGAGAGAGAGAGAGAGAGACGCTCACTTGGCTATGCGGCGCATCTGCTTCGTCTGCTCGCTCATGGCCAGCTGCGCGTTGTCCGCCTTGTTGATCAGGGCGTCCAGCTTGTCCAACTGCCCATCCAGCATGACGCGCTTGGCGGCCTTTGCCGCCGCCACCTCGGCTGCTGTGGGCGGCGCCATGGGCTGGGCCTGGGGCTGACGCTGCACGGGCGGCGGCGGCGGCTGTGGCTGCTCCGTGCTGTGGTCCGGCATGTCCATGGATGTACTGGCGCCGCCACGCGCGAAGATGTTGGTGAGGCTGCCGCAGGCCGTTTGCTTGAACCGATTCAAGCGCTGCTGCGTGCTGGACAAAATGCTATTCAGCTCGTCCAGCTTGCCGCCAGCGCCGCGCAGCGACTCCGCCTGCTGCTCGAGCAACTGCAAGGGATGGACTTGAGAGCACACTGTGCACACCTTAGGTTAGAGTGTGTGGGTAAGACTTACGAGTGCCTCGGCTGCCTCCTGCTCGGCCAGCTGCTGTTCGAGCCGTGCGCTGCGTTTGCGCTCGAATTCGGCCTCATCCGGCGGCTGGAGACCCAGCAGCTCCGCGCGCTGGCACTCCTCCGCATAGCTGAGCTGCTCGGACATGATGAGCTGCTCCCGCTGCTGTTGGCGACTAATCAACGAATGCACAACACATCGATTTTCGACAACTGGGCCACGGCGCATGCGCCTGACCAGACACACGCACACACACACACATGGATACAGTTACTAATTATACAAATCTGTGTATTCAGCTATATATTCACAAATATATATATATATATATCTATATACGACTTAAGACTAGGGCTCGGCGCAGCGTTCGTAGATCTGTATGTAGGACTCCGTGAGTGTGATCATCTGTGGCAGGATCTCGGTGACATGAAGGTCCTGCATCTCGTACCACTGGCCGTTGGCCTTGTGCAGTATGTGGACGCGATAGGTGCCCTTCTTGGGATCGCCGTCGTGCACGATGTTGGCCACCAGATTGTATTTGCTCTCCTTCAGCTGCTTGTCGCGCTGCTTCATGCCCAGAATGTCGCCAAAGTCCACGTTTCTGCAGCATTCAAACGAGATTAAATGGATTAAGCTGAAGCGTATCTCAGTGGGACTCACTTGATGGGAAAGTTGACTATTGTTGGGTTCTTCTCGAGGAAGAAGGTGTTCTTGGTGAAGCGCTTGATGTAGAGTATGATGAACTGGGGCAGCCTCGTGATCTCGAAGCGCTTCATGAAGTTGTCCTTGTAGGTCTTGTACTCCTTCTCGGCGCTGCCGTTGAACTTGCCCAGCAGCTGGTAGAGATTCACCTGCGGTATTATGTTCTCCCGGAACTCGTCCGTGAACAGCGGCGGCGGCGGCAGATCGCAGGTTAAATATATGAAATTTGTGTGCTCCACCTGGTCCTTGTACTCGTCGGTGGCGAGCAGCTGCTGCTTGGCCTTGTCGTCCAGCTCGACGGGCGGTATCTTGCGCGTATAGATCCGCATCTCGCCCAGAAAGATCTTGTATAGAATGGACGAATTGGGCTGCTTGTTGCCCTTGAGGGCGCGATGCAGGGTGTTGAGGAACCAGGAGAGGAAGTCAATGGGATCGCCCTGTTCGGTGATCTGGAAACGCTTGCTGGACCACAGCACCACCGCCTGCAGCATCTCGTGGGGCGAGACGTGCGCCTTGAAGTTCCGCGGATTCCACATCTTGCGCATCAGCTCACCGAAGCGCTGGACGAGCGTGAACATGGAGTCGCCCGGCGGCCGCTTGATGGTCGCATAATTCTGCTCGCGCAGAAAGTAATCCCGCAGCGGACTCACGTGCGAGAGGGCATGGAGCACCACGTTGCAGTAGTCGTTCGCCTTGATGTTGTTCAGCCCGACGACGCCGGGCAGATAGAGGACGCCGTCGACGGTGCGCGAGTGCTTGGGCTGGAGCTGATCCAGTTTGCTGATCTCTTGCCGCAGAAATGTCGGATTCAGCACGTACTTGATGTCGTCCAGGGAGGAGTCGATGATCTCGTAGTTGTCCGGCAGGCAGTAGAAGCGCAGCGTGTGCAGGTTGAGGAACACGTGATGCGCCTCGCCCACCGAGTGTGTGTAGGCGTGTGTGTTGGTGCCACGCCCCTGGAAATACTTACCGCACACGAGGCAGGCGTAAACGTTGATGCGCGTCAGCGAGATCGAGCAGAGCTTCTCGAAGTCGAAGTCCAGCAAATTGCGGTTGATTGTGTCCAGATAGGGGCAGACGCGGTACTTGGGATTGAACACCGAAGGCGTATCTGCAACAGTTTATTTATAATTACACACAATATATAATCGAATTTGATTTGAATCACACTATTTCTTACCATCCTCTTCCAATTGGGGCTTCAGTTTCGTCTCCAGTTTGGCGCGCTTTGCTGTTCGTGTGCGACAAATGGGTACATTTTAGCGAGCTGCATGTTTAGTGAGTTATATTTACATACCTGCGGGTTGCGTTTGCTGCATTTCTAACGAGCTTAAATTAGTTTTAAGTATTGTTTACGTTTTAGCTATTATTAAATTGTCTGTTTTTGCCGGCGCTTCTGTTGGCTAGAGATGCAACAATATCGATATGCGATGATATTTTTGTGCAGTCAAACGGCCAGCAAATGTATCGATAGTTGCAAGCGCAACTTCAAAATTTATGCAGCACACTTTAGGGAGCGAATAAAATTAATGTAATTGAGGCTTAGTAATATTAGCTTCACTAATAATAAATATAAATGCTTATAAATAATTTTAATTTGTTTAACTATTTGTTCGCTGCTCGATAGAGTTCAAATTGATTGAAGTTTCGACTTTGTAATCGATAACTTTTTAAGCTAAAGTTACATATCTATTAAAAAGAGTATTTATATATTTGAATTTATGCTGCGATAAGCTTTAATTAAACTAGTTTGAAATACAGCTACTAAATATAGAGAGCCAACTATTGGCTTGACATTGAATGCCCTAGCGATCGACACGTACCAAGGGAGTTCCTAAGAGAGCGAGAGAGCAAGAACAGTTATCACTCGCTATTCCGATTAGAACGATAAGATGTAAACAAATCAGATTAATATGCTTCAAGCAGTCTCCCGCAGCTTACGGCCGAAGCAACATCTCAAAATTTTCCACGCCAAGCAATGTTTAGCGACCTACTGAACAAGGTGATTCTGGTGACCGGCGCCGGCGCTGGCATTGGCAATGCTCTGGTCAAGCACCTGGCTGCAGCGGGCGCCACAGTGATTGCGGTGGCGCGCAACGCGGCCCAGCTGGAGGAACTGGTCGCCATCGATCCGCTGCACATTAAGCCGCTGCTGCTGGACCTCTCCGACTGGAATACGGTGCGCCAGGGCCTCAGCGCAGTGCCGCCGCTCGACGGGCTGGTGAACAATGCGGGCGTGGCCATCATCAAACCCTTCGCCCAGCTGACCGAGCAGGACTTCGACACGTAAGCGAGCATATACCTTTGGCCAATGAGCACATTTCACATATACCCTACCCACTCCACTGCAGCCACTTCGACGTGAACATCAAGGCGGTGTTCAACGTGACCCAAACGCTGCTGCCCAAGCTACGCAACGGCAGCTCCATTGTGAACGTCTCCTCGATAGCCGCATCCCGCAGCTTTGCGGGCCACACGGCGTACAGTGCCACCAAGGCGGCTGTGGACTCGCTGACCAAATCGCTGGCCCTGGAGCTGGGCGAGCGCCAGATACGCGTCAACTCGGTCAATCCGACGGTGGTGCTGACCAAAATGGGTCGCGACAACTGGTCCGATCCGGCCAAGAGCGGCCCGCTGCTGGCGCACATACCGCTCAACCGGCTGTGCGAAGTGCACGAGGTGGTGGACGCCATCAGCTACCTGCTGAGCAGCCGCTCCAGCTTCGTCAATGGCCACCACATCAACCTAGAAGGCGGCTACTCGGTCTCCTAAACAAACAGATGGCCAGTAGTACATGAGAGCCAAACGATAAAGGCATTTATTCATCAATTACATAAGCTTGTATTCATATAATTTTATATATATATATATATATATATATCATGTATATATATATATATATATATATATATATATATATATATATATATATATATATATATATATATATATATATATATATATATATATATATATTTGTATAATTTGTATATGTATATTAAATGGCTTGCGCTGCCGCTTCAGGGCCATCAAATGCTGCATATAACATTGTTTCAATTACTACAAGAACAAAAAAAAAAAAGAATAGATATATATATCTGCTATATATATCTATTATATATATATATAATCATAATATTAATATTAATTGAGAGCGGCGCAAGTTTCTCAACTGCTTACAAATATACAATTCTTTGCCCATCCACATAGCACACACATATATATATAATTTCGATATATATATATATATATGTTTATCTGCCCATATATATACACACATTCATTCAGGCACAGAGCTTGCCCTGCTGCTGGCTCTGCAGCTGCTGTTGCTGCTGCTGCTGTTGCTTCTTCTCGCGCTCGCGTCGTCGCAGCTTCTTGCGTCGCCGATCGATGACCGCCAGCTCGCCCTTGATGCTGTTGTAGGCCTTGCGCAGATCCTGTATCTGCTTGCGCAGGATTAAGATGCACTGCTCGGCGCTGAGCGAGGGATCTGTCGGATATATATATACATACATTAGTAACTGTACAATTTGTATATAGTTGCCAAAGCTTACCCAATTCCACGAGGAAGTTGTAGGGACAAGGACGCACGCCTGTTGTGCTGGCTGTGGCCTGTGTTGGCTGCTGCTGCTGCTGCTGTTGTTGTTGTTGTTGTTGCTGCTGTTGTTGTTGTTGTTGCTGCTGTTGGTGTTGGTGTTGGTCCTGGTGCAGCTGTTGTTGCTGCTGCGCCTGTGGCAACAGCTGATGCCGCGTGCTGTGGCGCTGCGTGGTCACCACATTCTCGCACGTATCATCCGTGTCGGAGCCAGCTGGAGTAAGGAATATATGTTTACTGTTATATTATGTTCTCTATATATATATATCATATACCGTTACCTGTCGTCGTCGCTGCTGTGGTCTTCCTCATGCTGTTGATCTGCTGCCGGCGTCGCTTGCCCAGGAAGTGGCATACGGCGGACTGGACATTCGATTCGCTGGCCTTGGCGCGTCGCTTTCGTCTGCCGCTGAGGACGTTGCTCTCGAGCTCCGCGTGCTTCTTGCTGCTGCCCGTCTCGCTGCTGTCGTCCTGGCTGGCCGGCGACTCCGGCGAGCTGTTGGGCGACACCGACGACGCAGCCGCCGCTGCAGCCGGCTGGCCGACCAGAGGCGCTGCCGTGGCACGTGGCGGAGGCGTGTCCGGCGGCAGGGGCGAGATGCCCGGTATGGTCAGCGTGGAGCTGCTGCAGATGGGCGAGCCTATGGCGGCGGCGATGGCCGCCGATGGCGGCACAATTACGTTGCCCGGCCCGCTGGTCAGCTCATCTCGGCCGGAGTAGAGGGGCGCCGGACTGCCCGGTATGGTCTCCTCGCAGAGCAGATTGATGGCCGGCTCGCCGTGGGATATCTCGCTGGTCAGCGGGCTGCCAGCGGCGGGCGAGACGTGCGTGGGCAGCTCCTTGGCCTGCTGCTGCAGTGCGTAGGGGCGTGGCAGCGGCGAAGGCGACGCCTTCGTCTCTGCCGCCGGCAGCAGCGGAATGAGCTGGGACGTACACGGCTTGAGCAGCAGCAGGCCGCCGCCAAGCTCGTGCTGCTTGGGCGTCAGCGTCGGTGTCGGCATTGGCATCGGCATCGGCGTTGGCGTTGACTTCGACTCCGGCTTGGGTGAGACGGGAGTGACGGTGCAGGGACTGTGACGCAATGCAACCACCACAGAGACCGGGATCTCCGGCAGCACAATGGGCACGCCCGGAGGCAGCACGGATGAGGGTGCGGGTGCCGTAGTTGCTGCCGGAGTCGCGGGCGGAGCTGCTACTGCTGCGACTGTGGTTGGCTCCTTGCTGGCCGGGAAGCTAGTGATGCCGTGCGGCATCTCTGGCAGCAGCAGCATCATGGGCTTCAGCGGTATGGGCGCCTGGACGCCCGCCAGCTGCTTGCTGCCCGCCGCAGTCAGCTCCAGCTTGACCGGCGTGCTGCCCGTCAGGCTGCCCGAGGCCTCCGAGACGGGACTCTTCAGTTCGCTGACCGTGGTGGGCTCCTCGGCCATGACGTCCTCGATGACCAGACGCTGCTCGGAGTCGGTGCTGTCCATGGACTCGTCCGAGAAGCTAGCGGTGCCCACGGTGGCCGTCACCGGCGGCGTTCCGGCTATCGAGGAGGCCAGCGACTGGCCCGCCACTGGCGTCTTGCGCTGCTGTATGGCGCACTCGAGCTTCTGGATGGTCTCGCTCAGCTCACTGTTCTTGGCCGGCAGCGAGGCCTCCAGTATGGACTTTGTCTCCGGACTGTTGCTGCTGCTCGTTCGGCGGTAGAGCTCGCTGAGCACCGACGGCAGCCCGACGGCGCCCGTCTGCACCTTGAGCGGCTCGCTCAGCAGCTTCAGTGTGTCCAGCTTGGGCTCCAGCTTGAGGCTGCTCGGATGGGGATGCGGATGGGGATGGGGATGCAGATGCGGCGGATGCTCCTCCTTATGCTCCGTGTTGCTCTCCGGCTGGATGTGAATCTTGGTCTTGCTCTGCTCCACCTCCTCCTTCTTCTGGCTGATGGCCTTGAGCACCTTGTCCGCTATGGAGCTCGGCTTCTGTTCGTACTTGACCGCATCCAGATCGAAGGAGCCCGCGCCGGAGCCAGCGAGCAGAATCTTCACGTTCTCCAGCTTCTCCAGTTTGTTGTCCTTGTTCGACTCGCCGGAGCTGTAGCCGCTGCCCTCGTTCGAGGTGCTCAGCTCGAACACGTTGCGCGTCTCCATGAAGGGGCTGCCCACCAGCTGCTGCTGCTGCTGTTGCTGCTGTGTGCTCTTGGCCACGCCCATTGCGTGGGGCGGCGTGCTGAGCTTGGGCGAGACGGGCACCGCAATGACGGGCGTAAAGGCCGCTGATGCACTGGGCGGCACTGCACTGGGCGCCAGAGCCGGCGGCGTGGCTGGCGTTGTGGGCGGCTGCAGTGCATCGGTCAGGGCACGCGTCGTCTCCTGCACCGTCTGGGCGAGCTCCTCGTTCAGCGCCGTTATATTCAGATTGAAGCTGGGCGACTTGCGCAGCACGTCGAAGGGCGTGGCATGCGGATGACCAGGCGTCAGCTGGGCGCTGCCAGCAGCTGGAGCTGATCCGGCTCCAGCCTTGCCGGCAGCTGCGGACGTCGCCGCCTTGGGACTGGCTGCTGGCGAGGATTGCACTGGGACAGCTGCTGGCTGCTCCAGCTTGAGCAGCTTCGGCTTCTCCGGGTTCGCCAGGCTCGACTCCTTCAGCGGCGAGCCGCGCTTCTTGCCCTTGGCCGGCGTCGCAGCCGCTGCACCACTGGCTCCACTTCCAGCTGTCGTCGCTGCTCCGGCATAGCCGTGCGCCAGCTGATGCTGCTCGATGCTCTGGGCCATGGCGCTCGCCTTCAGCGCCTGCTTGCGCGCCGACGAGCTGACAATGACCAGGGACGAGGATGAAGACGATGACGCCGCCGCCGCTGGCGTTGCTGCTGCTGCTGCTGGAGGGGAGGTGGCGCTGCAGCTGATGGCCGCCATGGGCGAGATGCGCTTCTCGAACTCGAAGGGCTCCGTGTCCTTGAACTCGTACACGTCCGAGGAGAGCAGCTTGATGCCGCTCGTCAGATTGCCATGATTGATGTCGCCTCTAGCTCCAGTGCCAGCAGCAGCAGCAGCAGCAGCTCCTCCACCCGATCCTCCACTGCTATACTTGGACTCCTTGCTGGTGCCCGCTGTGGCGGTGGTGTTGGTGGTGCTGGTGGCGCCGCTGCTTATCTCCAGCTTGCTCATGTCCGGCAGCGAGCGCGTGGCCGAGGAGCTGCTCAGGCTGGCGGACGTGCCGGCCGAGTTGTTGCTGCTCGAGCAGAAGGAGCTCGAGGAGCTGCTAGACGATGAGGGCGAACAGGCCGCGGGCAGCTCCACCTTCAGTGTGGCCGTCTCCTTGGGCTCCGCAAACTTCTTGCCCACATCCAAGGCGGCTGAGTTGCTCGCCTGCTGCTTCTTCAGCAGCTCCGATTTCTTGGCGGGCACAGGAGTCGTCGTCGTCGCTCCTCCTCCTCCTGCTGCTGCTGCTGCTGATGTGCTGGGAGCCTCTGTTTTCTCCGCCTTCTTGATTATGGTCAGCGGCTTCTCCACTATCACCGAGGTGCACTTGGCGCCAAAGCGCGCTGGCGCTATGATGGAGGAGGAGGACGTGGTCGTCGTCGTCGTCGGCTTGATGTCGGCGCCGCTGTGGAACGGCTTCGCCGGCTCATCCTTGGGCTCCGCTTTGAAGGGCTTCCGCTCCAGGCCCGCCTCGTGCTTGATGTGAAGCTTCTCCGACTCCTTCTTGACGCTGACTTCGCTAGCTTCTCCTGCTGCTGCTCCTGCTCCAGTGGTTGCCGCAACCTTGCGCTTGTCCCCAGCTGTCGTCGTTGGCTGCTGCTGCTGCTTGCGATAGGGCAGCTTCTCGGAGGACTGCGAGTCCTCGTCGATGTAGGAGTCCGTCTCCGATGACTGCTCCGTGGAGCTGCCCGTCTTGGGCTCCTGCTTGGCGCTGCCCAGCTCGCTGGGCTCGCTCTTGATGGTCGCATCCTTGCGCTCCAGCATCTGCGGCTGGAACCCCTTCAGCTCCGAGCGTATCTCGCTGAGATCATAGTCGCGTCCCTTGCCAGCGCCGCTGCTCATGGCGCGATTCCCAGCTCTGGGTCGCTGGATGGCGCCCTGTGACTGCTGCTTGCCGGAGGCAGGTGGCGCCTGCTGCTGCTGGGGCTCCTCCTCATCATCGTCGTCGCTATCGTCACTGCCGCTGGGGCGTCGGCTGGGCGCCACCTTTTTGCCACTGGCCACTGCCGCTGCCTTGGCCTTGCTCTGCTGCTGCTGTGCGTCCTTGGCGCTGAGCCGCTTGGGACGACGCACGGGCTCGTCGGAGTCGGTGTCGCTGTCAGTGCCCATGGAGGCATCCGAAACGTTGGCCGAGATGGAGGCCGAGGCGGAGATGCGACGCGCTTGGTTGCTGCTGCTGCTGCTCATGGGCAGCGTTCGCGTGGGCCGCTTGTGCTTCAGCTGCGCCAGCGACTGCGACGCCGCTGGCGACTTGGTGCGGCTCGAATTGGAGGCCACCGACGATGGCGTCGTGGAGCGCGGCGGCATCGAATCGCTGCGCCCGCGTCCCCGCTTGCTAGCCGACTGTGTGCTCAGAGCCGCCGACGATGTGGGCGTCTTGGTCAGCCCGTGCAGCAGAGTAGCACTCGTGCCGGAGCCGGTGCCCGGTCCAGGTGGTGGCTGCTGTTCCGCTTTGCCGGCGCCATCCTTGGGTGGTCCGCTGTTGCTGCTGCTCCCACTGTTGTTGTTGTTGTTGTTGTTGCTGCTGCTGCTGCCCGCTGCGCCGCCCGCCTGGGCGGGTGCTCCGCCGCTGTTGGCGCTGCTGGTGCTGATGGTGCGGGTTTTCTGCTTGGAGCCCTTGGTTAGATTCTCGGCGATGCGCTCGCGCGGCACCCACTCGTCGTAGCGATTGTTCCAGCCGGTGTAGTGGACCAGGTACATGGGCACGTTGCGCTGCACGCTGATCTCGATGACCTTCGCCTCGTAGGTGCTGCCATGGGAGCTGGGCGACTTCTTCTCGTGGTAGTTGACCTTCAATTTGTCGCCGATGCCAACGACAAAATCCCCAGTGTCAATTTTCTCAACAGTTATCTCGTCCTTTTTGCGCTTGCCGCGTTTCTCCTCGCTCTTCTCCACCTGTTTGCGCTGTTGGTGTTTCTCCTTCTTCGTTGCGGCGCCTGTGCCGCTTGCTGCACGGGTTAGAGTGAGACAAAAGAACGCATGAATAAGGGAATAACTGTTGCTGTCACTAGCTGTGTGTGTATTTACAAAGGCAAGCTTATGTTAGGGGTATGCCAACAATGGTACGTCATCAACCATCAGCAGTGGCTGATTTAGCTGTATTCAAGTCAGCTCTAGCTTTTTTAAGGCTCAAGAAAATTAAATATTCCCAAATTTGTATACTTCTATGATCAATTTCAAATATAAATTTAAATAATACTTATAACAGCTACTAAATATAATTATCAATAAATATAGTTATATTTTCCAGCCATTTGTAGCTTGTATTTCTTCTTATTCTTTTCGCAGACATTTCCAGCTAATATTTGCTGTTCGATAATTACACAGCACTGATATTAGATATTTCGATATCTCTGCACGAACTATCGATACCAAATGAGAAATAATAATAAAAAGCTAATAACAGGTGTGTGTGTGTGTGTGGGAGCGTGCCTATGCCGGCGCAAACAAAAACGGCAAGCAAAGGAAAGCTCAAAACAGGCCCCCAATAAAGCAGCGATTAAAACAGAGAGCAAAGACTAAATCGAAATCACATTGATCTTATCAATAGTTCAAACATTGCGACAACTTTGGGGGCCAAAGCCAAAAAAATACAAAATTAACAAATAAAAAAAAAACAAACAAATAAAAAGTGAACGAAACGTTTCACTCTCGTTGCGCATTGCCAGATAATGCGTCAATCAGCGCTGCGCCGAAGCTTTAGACGGACTTAGTTGCCTAGCAGCAACTGCTTATGTAATATATACATTATATTTATATATATATTATATACATCATGCGTTTACGCTTCCTGACCACGGCCAGCAAGCAGCTGCGCCTGAGCAATCAGCAACGCCATCGCCTGCTGGCGACCAGCGCATCCGGCCAGCAGCAGCGGGAAGGAGAGAGTAACGCTAAACAGAGTAGTCGAGCAGTTTATGCGGCTGCAGCGCTGGGCGGAATTGGCGCCGGCTATTGGCTGTTCCACGAGCTGGACAAGAGGCGCCGGCAGCCAGTGCAGCTGGAGCTGGAGCAGCCCAAGGCAGAGGAAACACCACTGGACGCTGAGGATGCGGCACGTCGCTGGCATGTGACCAAGCGCACGGATATGCCCACGTACAGTGTCGAGGATGTGGCAAAGCATGATAATCCAGACAATGGCATTTGGGTCACCTACGGCCTGGGCGTCTATGACGTCACCGAGTTTGCACCCAACCATCCGGGCGGCGACAAGATTCTGATGGCCGCCGGCAATGCCATCGATCCCTTCTGGGCCATCTACCAGCAGCACAACACGCTGGAGGTGCTCGAGCTGCTCGAGAGCTTCCGCATTGGCAACCTCAACATAGTGGAGGCGCTGGAGGGCGAAGAGCTGGGCTCACCGTGGGCCCAGGAGCCCAAGCGGCACGAGCTGCTCAAGCCGACCAGCAAGCGGCCTTTCAATGCGGAGCCGCCGATCAGCATGCTGGGCGAGCACTTCTACACGCCCAACGAGCTGTTCTACGTGCGCAATCATTTGCCCGTGCCGTGCCTCGATCCGGCGGACTATGAGCTCGAGCTGGAGGTGGCAGCGGGCGCGGGCAGGGCGAAGAGTACATTCAATCTGGAGGAGATTAAGCAGCTGCCCAAGCACACCGTCACGGCGGCCATCATGTGCGGCGGCAATCGTCGCTCCGAAATGACGCGCGTCAAACCCGTCAAGGGTAAGTCACGGATACGTCGGATACCCTGCTTAGTCCCAACTAATCCCATCTAATCTTTCTGATCTTTCGCAGGCCTTTCCTGGGGCGCTGGAGCCGTGGGCAATGCCAAGTGGTCGGGCGCCCGCCTGTGCGATGTACTCCGGGCTCAGGGCGTTGAGCCGGATGAGCGCATGCAGGTTATCTTCGAGGGCGCCGATTTGGATCCGACTGCCCACCCGTATGGAGCCTCCATACCACTGTCCAAGGCCCTGGATCCACGCGGCGATGTGGTGCTCGCCTACGAAATGAACGACCAGCCGCTAACCCGTGATCACGGCTATCCTATCCGGGTCATCGTGCCCGGCACTGTCGGAGCGCGCAACGTGAAGTGGCTGACTCGGATCGTTGTGGCGGATCACGAGTCCGACTCCCACTGGCAGCAGAACGACTACAAGGGCTTCAGTCCCAGCACGGATTGGGACACCGTGGATTTCAGCAAGGCACAGGCCATACAGGCGATGCCCGTGACTTCGGCCATCTGCTCGCCCATGCCCGAGGAGCGGGTGAAGGTGGACAAGGGTCACATCACGGTCTATGGCTACGCCTGGAGCGGCGGCGGGCGTCGCATTGAGCGCGTGGACCTCACCAGCGATGGCGGCAAATCGTGGCACGTGGCCAAACTGGAGCAGGAGACTGTGCCGGACGGACGGCACTACGGCTGGTCGCTCTGGTCCATACGCCTGCCCGTCAGCGACGAGCAACAGCAGCGGGCCGAGCTAGAGATTTGGGCCAAGGCCGTCGACTCCGCCTACAACGTGCAGCCGGAGAACTTCGAGCACATCTGGAATCTACGTGGCGTACTGGCCAATGCCTACCACAAGGTGAAAGTGAAGCTAACTTAAGCGAGGGCCGGAAAAAGTACTCCATTTCTCCCCCTTTGTTTCCGTTCGAAAGAGAATTAAAACGTTCAGACTCTACCGTAAAATGGGACTATACCGTAAACTATCTGTAAAACCAGACTATACTGTGTAGTATCCGTAAAATGGGACTTTTCCGTATACTATATAGATTATGTGTATAAAGGAGGAGCTGAGCTCACCTGCTGTGGGCGAGGCATCGCGACTGCGCTGGGTCTCCGATGCTGCCTTGCTGGAGGCGTTGCTGCCAGCTGCACTGGACTCCTTCTCCATGCTGTTGCGCGTCGACACTGACGCAGCCTTGATCTTGGCCAAGGGCACGTCCGCTTCAGCCTCGGTTTTCACGGTGACAGCAGCTGTGGCGGCCGCTGACGCAGCAGCTGATGCGCTGGCTGAGGATGATGATGATGCGGATGAGGTGGCTGCTGCGGCGGTGGATGAGGCGGCTCCACCCAGATTCGCCGTGTTGAGCGCGGCTGTGGCGACGGGGCCAAGGCTCGAGATGGAGGATGATTTCTCCTCGTATTTCTCCACCAGACTCTTGACCTTGCCGGCGGATGCTTTGCGCTGTTTCTTGACCGGCTCCACGACGACCGACGACTCGCTGGTGTTCTCCGACTCCTCCGTCGCGGACTGCGAGGCCGTCGAGGCGGCGCGCACGGGCGTCGCAGTTGCTCCGCTGCCACTGGCCGTTGTTGCGGTGGCAGTGGCGCCTCCACTGCTGCTGCTGCTGGCGGCAATCGTGGTCTGATTGGCCACCGCCAGCTTGCTTATGGTTTCCATTTTGCTGGTGTCCGGCGGTTTGGGCGATGCCACGGAATTGGCACGCACCAAGCTCCGGCCCTTGCTGCGGTTCGAGTTGCGCGACGTCATCAGCATGGAGCAGCCGAGCTTGCGATGGAAGTCGCCGTAGGGCTGCAGGAATTTCTTGTAGGCCTGCTTCACCAGATTCATAACGCTCAGGGTGCACGGCGTGAAGCCCAGCCGCATGGCAATCACTTTCCATTGGTTCTTGGTGGTGACGCGATTGTAGCCGCCGCGTTTCTGCACCGCCCGGAACAGGCGATACAGATCCACGTCGCGACTCTGTATCGAGGGCACCTTGTTTAGCGGAGTGCCCCGATCGTCCATGTACTTGTATAGCTGGGCCACGAAGCGATCCTTCTCCTCGTGCGGCTCGTCGTCGGATGAATCCGAGTCGATTTCGCCCTCATCATCGCTCGTCAGATTGGAGAGGCCGAAGAGCGAGTCGCGATCCCAGTGGGCAGGCAGTTTGCTGCTGTCGAGGAACTCGAAGGCTGCCTTCACGGCGGGCACGTCCTGCTTGCTGGCCATCTCGCGTGTGAACTCGTTCGCCTCCTTCTTGGGCACCGTGTAGTAGCGTCCGTCCTTGAACGAGCGCACCAGATACTCGTCCTTGACACGGATGCGCACTGTGGCCTATTAGTGGCAATTGATTCGATTAAGATTGTAATTGGAAATCGAATTAGCTGGGACTTACCTGCTTGCTGACCTGCGCTGTGGGCGCCACGACGAGGGCGGGAAACCATTTCTCTTTGTCTTTCTTCTTGGACTCGGTCTCCACGCAGACCACCTTGCCAATGTGCTCCTCCTTCTCGTTGACCACCTCCTTGGCATCGCTCTCGTCATCATCGTCCGAGCTGCCGTCGTTCAGCTGGCCGCGCCGTCGTCCCCGACGACCGCCCACCACCGGATTGCCGAAATGCTCGGGGTGTGTGAGTGGCAGCTGATCCAGCGTCTCGCTCTCATTGAAATGCCTGCCGCTCTTCAGGCAGAGCGCAGTGCGACGCAGCGTGGTGATATCGCCGTCGTCGAAGACGACCGTATATTGCGAGCAATCCTGGATCTTTGTTATGGTCGCCTCCACGTTCTCCTTGCGATCTGGATGCCGGACCTCAACGACAGCGCCGACGCGCAGCTGGCCGGGCGTGGCCTTGATGGCATCGTCCGACACGATGCCCGAGCCCAGGCCCTGCTTGTAGGCAACCTTCACTTTGATGTTGCGCACGACTTTACTGACTTTTGCCTCGCAGAAGGCTCCTTTGTACTTGGCGCTCACCTCGGTGCCCACGGGCAGCGATGGTGGATCGTCCACTTGCTGCAACATCGAATCCATTGAAAACACAGAAGAAGAAAAAAGGTCAAACAGTTCGCACTTACCTGCATATTGTGTAAATACCGTTCGTAGTTTGTGTAATCCGAAACCAACGCCACTTTTGTACTGTATTAATGGTGGCTGTACATTTCAACTAAGTGTTTACGTTGTTCCCGTCAAAGTCCACCTCCTCCTCCTCCACCTACTGCTGCTGGGTGAACTCTTTTTCTTTTCGCACGCTTTGCCGCGTTGTGCGTTTACTCAATATTATTCTAGTTTTCTGGGTGTGTGTTCACTATTGCACGATTTGTTAGTGATGCTTGCGGTGTTCCAGCGTGAATTTGGTGTTTTTGCAGCTTGCGACTATATTTTGGCGCAAGTTAAAGCAAAATTTTCAATCTCTCTTTTGCGTTGTTTAGCGTCTTAGCCAAATTTTAGAGATGTACAAATACATGGACGTTTCGATTTTCTCTATGTATTTTTTGGGACAATCGATAAATCGTTGTAATATAGCAACACTGTACTGACGAAATACTTGCCAATCGCCAACTATATGTTGTGATATGGCAACGCTGTAGTGGCAACGCTCTGTTATTTTTGTACTCAACAAACTTTTGATTTGCACTCAATGTTTGAGCGTAAATTCAAATAATAAGGGTGAGCGCGCGGAAGCGAAAAATGCGTGTAGTATTATTGCATTATTACCAATTATTTTTCACTCAATTATAATCAATTTATACACATGTAGTCTGACTGAAGATAATGTAAAATGTCAATACCGTCCGTTTGACATTGCAATGATTCTAATTTTAGATTATGTATGTATTGAAGGCTTTGCTGACATTTCCCCATGCATAACTTAATGACAAGTACGAGCTTCCTAGCAGGAAACTCTTATGTGACAAAGGGCATGCCACTGACAGCTAAATCTGTATGTAAGAAATGACATTTGCAAATCAAAATATTGACACACACATGCAAAAGTGACAAACATACATACATGTATGTATACACGTATACACGTGTGTATATAATAGATGAAATAATAAATAACTAATAAACATTTGAAAATAATAAACTTATTTAGCAGATAATGTGCCATGTTATGCGACTGCAAATTGCGCAAGAAGATATGCTACTAGGTTTGCTGTAACTATTCATTGAGCTGCGTGTTCACGCGCACTAATTGAATTTCTAGCAAATTCTGTTACATCGGCGAAACCAATTATAAGTGAGGCAGGACAAGAGAAAAGTAAAGAG
Organism: Drosophila mercatorum; assembly: GCA_961210405.1. NCBI lineage: Eukaryota > Metazoa > Arthropoda > Insecta > Diptera > Drosophilidae > Drosophila > Drosophila mercatorum. The sequence continues at coordinate 15,053,149 of CAUIUS010000001.1, forward strand.
AGAGAGAGAGAGGGAGAGGGAGAGCGCGTGCGAGAGAAACAGATATGGGAGTCAATTTTATTTGTGTATCTCCTTTGTTGTTATTTTTATTAAGATTTGAGCTTGCTTTTACATGCGCATATGCATGTATGCGCGTGTATGTATGTGTGCGTGTGTGGATGTGACACGAATTGGAATGACACAGCAATTAGCTAATGTTTTTATGCTGCTTCTTCATGTTTTGACTAAAACTTTGCGTGCGCAGCTAAAAACATTGAGGTTATGATTACACCGCAGCGATATGTAAATCGACAAACGCCTTTAAAATAGTAAAATATCGCTTAACTTGATTGGACCAGCAAGCATCATTGTCGAACTAAGCTTTAACTAAAGCATTTAATTGCTAATTAATATTTTCCTCACTGCAAATTGGCAGCGTGAAAGAAATGTGCGTGAGTGTTTGTGTGTGTGTGTGTGTTTGTGTCTGTGTGCATTTATATTCCTAGATTAATTGACTTCTGCTCATCGGTGCTCATGGCGCCCAACGTGGCGAGTTATTAATTTTCGCATTTCCATTAAAACGATATTATCTGTAGCTAGAGCGCATTCGTTCTCTATTGTATTTTACTTATCTGAATGACTTTTACAATGCGTCTGCCATGGGAGCAACGGGAGGCAGCCAGCCAGCCCCCCTCCCCCCACTCCAGCAAGCGCCATCAACCAACGGGGCCGCCCACAGTCCGTTTGCTGCGTGCGCACAAACAAAGGCCAATAATTTCTGCTCCTGCTTTTCAATTATCACTTGCAAAAAGAAGTACAGCAGCAGCAGCAGCAAAAAAAGAAGAAGCAGAAAAAAAAGTGAAAAGAATGCGAAAGAAATAAAAGCGAGCGAAAGGCAAATAGAGAGTGTAAATGGCTCAGGCATAGAAGCGTTAAAGTAAAACCAGTTTCCTTGCGCCCCTACCCAGCGCCTCCAGCCAGCCAGCCAGCCAGAAGAGTAAGTAATTAGTGTGCATTCCAGTGCTTGCTGCGTGCGTGTGTGTGTGTGTGTGTGTGAGTGTGCACAACATTTACTTTTCCACTTCGTTTGCGACAATCAAATGTAACAAAAGCAAAAATAAGTAACTGCAACGGCCTGCAGGAGTAGGCAGTGCAGACTCACACTCCCTCTCTTTCTCTCTCTCTCTCTCTCTCTCTCTCTGTGCTTCCCACTCTAGTAGGCAGTGCAGGAAGCAACTACCGTTGCACCTGTGCAGCATCCCGCTCTGACTTACACACTCACTCTCTCTGCCCCTCACTCTCTCACTCCTTCTGTCATTCTTTAGGCACTTCAGCTCAGCAGCGCCATCGTCATGAAACGTGACATTGAATACAATTCGTCGGCGCTGCCACTGAGACTGAGTCTGTGGGCGAGGCTCAATCGTCGGCGTCGCCGTCTGCCCAACCATGCTAATCTCTCTGTAATTAAGACTGTCACTCAGTCCTGGCATTTGCCAGCTTTCGACGCTGGGCTCCGCTGGGCTCTGCCCAATGTGTCAATATGAAATGGCTTTAATTTGCAGGTGCTTGTGCGCCCAGTTGGCCAGGCTCACGGTCAATGTCTCCATCAGCGCTAATTTCCATTCACTTATCCTCCTTCACTCCAAAATTCTTAGACTTAATATATGTATATTGAACTATAATATATATATATTACAAATTATTTTTAGAGTACATATATAGTTTTTTATTTAATTAGAAATAAATACAAATTCAATTAATTTCTAAATTTTTTTATTATATGTATATATAGAGTTTATATAGAGTCTGCATTATAGACCCATTGGACGAACATCCGTTTTGATAAAGTTTGCAGATTCTTCTGTTTGCTGGAATTTAAAAATAAAATAAAATATATATAAATAAAATAAAATATATAAAATAAAAGAGATTATATATGCTTACCAAAATCATAAATGAGTTACTTCATATTTTTTTTATGCATTTTTTTAAATTTTTAAATTTTTTTTGTATTTTTTTGTGTATAGCACTGTAAATAAATGAATAAAAAAATATATATAATATACTTAAAATGCAGTAAAAGTTTTATATGCTTACCACTGCATAATTTTTGTTGATTATTATGTAAAATATCACTGCAAATAAAAAATAAAATAAATGTGTATATAAATTTTATACAAAAATGTATATGTTTACCATATTAATCACAGAAAATTATTCTTGAATTTATAGAGTCTATATAGAGTACATATTAGAGACCCATTGGCTAAATCTTTGTTCAGGCATTGGGCTTTGATAGAATTTGTCAGAATTTCTTGCTGAAACTTTGGAAATAGAATAAAAAAATATGAATACTGTTAAAAAATGGTAAAAGATGTAATATATGCTTACCAAAATCATAAAATTATATTAAATTTAATTATATTAATTTGTTTGGGTATTAATATAGTTTGCAAATTCTTCCTTGCGTTAGAATTTGATGCTGATTTTTTTTTATCTGGAGTTTGAAAATAAAATAAAAATTTATAAATACTATTTAAATATAGCAAAAGATATAATATATGCTTACCAAAATCATAAACAAATAACTTCATTTTTTAAATATTTTTTTATACTTTTTTTGTGTGTGCATAACTTACTGTAAATAAATAAAAAAAAAAACATACATATATAATATTCTCAAAATGCAGTAAAAATGAAAAATGCTTACCAAAAAATGCATATTTAATTATTTAGATCATTATGTTTAATATGACTGCAAATAAAAAATAAAATAAATATAAATTTTCAGCAAATATGTAAAAGCTTTTTATGCTTGCCATATTGATCACAGAAAATTATTCTTGATTATATAGACCCATAGGACGATCTATTGATATATGTAGTTTGCAAATTCTTCTTCAGAATTTGATGCTGATTTTTAAGTCTGGAATTAGAAAATATAAAAATATATATAAATACACTTTAGATATAGGCAAAAGATATAGTACATGCTTACCAAAAATCATAAACTTATCTTTACTTTAAATAATTATATTTTTGTTGTTGTATATTTTTTGTGTGAGTCGCGCTTCAAATAAATAAGAAAAAATCTTTATATAATATTCTCAAAATGCAGTAAAAAATATAAATGCTTACCAAAAAATGCACTGGAAAAAAATGTTAATTTATGTGTAATAAAACTGCAAATAAAAACTAAAATAAATATACATAGTAAAAACTAAATATGCTTACCACAATGTTATTGAACGTTTGTTTAGGCTCTTTCGCCTAGGCAGTGTCGTCCTCCGGTTTCTTCGTCTCATCGTTGTTCTCGGCGGCGGTGGCGTCGGCGGTGGCGGCGGCGGTGGCGGTGGCGGTGGCGGTGGCAGCGGCGGCGGCGGCGGCGGCGGCTTTAATTTTCGCCACTTTCGGGCGCTTCAATGGTGGTCCCATCAGTTCGGAATCGGTCGGTTTGTCCTTGTTCTTGTGTTTGGATTTTTTCGACGTCTTCTTTTCCCCATCGCTCCCGTCGTCCTCTACCTCCTTTTTTGTACCAGTATCCTTTTCGGTTACTGGCTGTTTAATCTGCGCAAGTAGTTGTCGTCGTCGCTCCAGCTCCATTTGTTGCGACGTCATGTACCGAGGCACTACTGAAGTCTTTCGCCGCGGAGGAGGAGCAGAATTCGATCGTGCGTTATAGTAATACTGATTAGGTTGCAATTTAATAGTAGGTAGGGATTCGGGGATATAGACGGGGGTTGAAGCACGGTAGCCGCGAGCGGCGTCGAATGGGTTAATAGGTCCGTTGGGTGGCAGTCTGGGCGCATCCACAGCCGTCGAGATATATCCGGGGTTAGGGGACGGGGTTGGGAGACAAGCCGAAGTGTAGCCCGTGGCAGTGGTGTAGCTCGGGTTATTGGTTGAGCTTGCGTTAGGATTAAACCTGACAGTCGGGACAGTTGCAAGCTTATTCAAGCTATTCGGCTCTTTTTCTTTAACGCCAGCCTTGTCGTCCTTTCCGGCCGCATCCTTGCTCTTCTTCTTCTTATTCTTGTTCGACTTGCTCTTGCCGCTGTTGCTCGAATCGCTACTGCTGTCCGAGTCGCTGCTACTTGAGCTCGACGACGACGACGAGCTATCTTTAGTCGGCAACACCTCGTGCACGATAGAACCCAATACGGTCACCGAACCATCGCCGCTGGCCATCAAAGTCACGTGCTCACCCTGGCTAAAATTCAAGTCAAGCGATACTTGCGGATTGCGCTCGGTCAGAACGGCGACGGCGTACGTTTCCTCCTTGACGACGATCGAGAAGTAGGCGCAGTCGCCATCGGTCAGAACCACGTTGGAGAGATGCAGCTCCCCCTTCACCTCCTGGAGGACGCTACCGTCGGCGTTAACATGGTTGCCATAGAAACACCACTTCTTCTCCGCGTTACGAGGCATTTTTTTTCTCTTTAATATCAGCGAAAATTACTTTGAAAAAAAAATCAGCTTTTTTTTTTTACGGATTTGTAAAAAGTTCCAAATTCAAACGCTCCTGGATGAGGTTAAAATTGAAATGAGAGAGTCGAGTTGTCCGGCGACACAGGAAGTCTCTTAGCTAGAGTTGATGTTGAAAGCCAAAGCTCTTTAATTTCAGCAAAAAATTACTTGGAAAGAAAGGCACAGGTTTTTTTTTTTTTTTACGGATTTGTAAAAAGTTCCAAATTCAAACGCTCCTGGATGAGGTTAAAATTGAAATGAGAGAGTCGAGTTGTCCGGCGACACAGGAAGTCTCTTGGCCAGAGTTGATGTTGAAAGCCAAAGCTATCGAAACGCCAAAAAGTCAAAGTCATTCACGCAATTGACACTTGGTTGAGTGTTAAGTGTTGTATGCTGTGCGCAGGTGGCCCAATCTGGCAATACTGCGCGCCGACGGCCATCTTGCGCTGTAAGTGCCAAGTGTTGGAAAGCATCAATAACAGTTGCAGTGTTGGCAGTGTTGACAGTGCTAATGCGAGTCTGTTAACTTCCAATTGGAATGACGTGTGCAAAGCTATTGGCTATTGGCCATGCTGATGCCTTAGCCTTTTTCCGGCCAGAAATGCAGTTGGAGGCATTAAACTTTAACTTTTTAAGCTTTATCTGATCTATATAGCTGATATACATATATAATAAAGTCCCCCCTCTACTCAGCTTTTCATGTCTTTTTCTTGCCAAAAACTGGCTAATGCAGCCATAAATTTGAGCGCAAGCAGCTTGCGCAACTGCTGGAATTGTCATGAGCTTTGGCTTAGTTTCGATCGCATTAAGTTATATATATATATATATATATATATATATATATATATATATATATATATATATATACATATATATATCTGTTATTTATGCCGCAATAATCCCATTTAGCTCGCCTTGGGAGCTGCGTGGGTTGTGTGCATAAATTATCAACTTGTTTTTAAATTTATATACATTTAAATACGTGCATCTCCCACTCCCACTTCCCACACCCCCCATCCACACTCCCCCCCCCCCTCTGTGTATTTATATATCCAAAGTTTGTTAGTGTGGCTATTACATTCATCAAAGTCTTCGCCGGGCACTGCAGCAGTCGCAACAAAAGGCACTTTTGTTTTATCGCTGTCGAAGTCGGCCCAACTCTTTGCCCAACTGATGTAATAAACTGCATTGCCCTCGTTCCTTTGAGGTAGTACCAGCCAGCCAGCCAGCCAGCTAGCAGAAGCAGCAGCAGCAGCAGCAGCATCTCAGCTATTTATAAGTGCAGCTGCCCAACTGCAACTGCAACAGAATCTGTGTACTTAATGCTGCTGGAATCTTCATTAGCACTTGAGAGCGTGCGCGCGCGCCGCTCAAACTTAAGCATATCTGGCTTGATGTACTCGATGCTTGTTATTATAATACCCTGTAAAGACTGGACGGCAGCTATGCTTGTCACGCTTATTGCCAAAAAATAGATATTATATTTATTTTTATTTTTTATTTTTATTTATATATAATTAAAAACTAAAAGATCAATTAAAAGCAGTGTATATCTAAGCGTCGACCTGCACCAATTTAATAATAATATATTAATTTATATACAAATAATCTAGAATCATGAAACCATGAGAAATGTTGTAAAAAAAAATATAATAAAAAACTAAAACTAAATTAAAAATATAAAATAAATATAAAAAAAGATTATAATAAATATAAAGCAATAAAAAAGAAAAGAATAAAAAATACTAAATGGAAAAATAAGAAATATAAAAGAAATAAACAAAATTAAAATAATAAAATATATATATATATATTTTTTTTAAATTTTCATTTTAATAAAAAAATATTTAAAATAAAAATATATAATATATACAAAATTAAAAAATGTTAAATAACAAATTAAATAAATATAGTATAATTATTTTTTTTTTAAGCTTAAGAATGAGTGTTTTGTCAAGAGCTTTAAAAAAAAAAACAAAATTAAAATAAAAAAATAAAATATATTAAAAAAAATTTATTTTAATTAAAAAATATTAAAAAATGAAAAAAATATAAAAGGTATATAAAAAATTACAAATAAAAAATAACTCAAAAATAAAAAAAAAATAGTTTAGTTATTCTGCAGTTGTGCATACCCAACACAACTGCTTTTCATATAAAACATGGCATTTGGTTACTGTCAATTTACAGGGTATCATAGAGTTGAGCACGTTCAAAGAGCCTTGTCATAGTAGTTGTCTTTAATTTTGTGGCTTTTCTTGCTGCAGTTGCGCTTGGTGGTGCCGGTGGTGCTGCTGCTGTGGTTATTGCCAGCAATGCGCTTGTGTCAGTGCCTTTGAGGGCCATTGACACGCCGTGCCGGAGCTGCCTTGCTTACGCACTGGCTTGCGTTTCGCCTGGCATCTGCCGAGCCATAAACTCCACAGCCATAGCAACGGAAATTATCTATAAACGAATGCAAAGGCACAAAGCTCGATGGAAATGCATTGCATTTAGTCATGTGCAGCCCGAAAGAATGCAGTGAGTGAAGCAAGTTGTGGCTAGAGATTGATGCAAATACAGGAAGAGGTGACTATGTATGTGTGGAGAGACTAGCATGAGCAATCAACAAATCCAATATACTCTCCTGCACAGCGGGAAAAGAGTATGACAAAATAAGTATGTGGGTATATGGGGTGTCCCAAAAATCACGCAAGATTTTAACTTTGTGTAAAAAAAACATCTGATAATTCAGGATTGTAAAAAATGGAGCCCTACATAAACGAACAACGTATACTATATAAATCAATAAAAAAATTTAAATTTTAAATTATAAATCTGTATTTTCAATCAAAATGACTTCTTGCGTGACTTTTGGGACACCCTACATATCTGTTCCGTTGTACGTTTCATTACTAATGAGTTGATTTGGCCAAGAAGCTAGCCAAAGGCTAGATCTGCATGTTGGATGTTGGCTGATTGGCAGCGCAAGTCATTAGTAAGCTGATGCAACGTGGCATAAGCGCGAGAGAGCAGCGGCTAACTGGATAACCAGAGGGCGGCTAAGCCAGCCCGCTCGACCGTAGCCACGCACGCACATCCATTCGCATTGTGAGATTTATGGTTTGCTCAACTTCTTGTGGCCTCTGACAGTGCTCCTGGTTCCTGGCTGGAAATTGTTGTAGCTGAGGGATGTTCCGAATGCACACACACACACACACACGCACACACACACACACACACGCACATAGGAGCCACACGGCACATAGCTCAAGAAGCGATTACCACCTCAAGCACGGTCGGTGCTCGGTTTGACTTTTCTCCGTCTCTAATGATGGAAAATATGGCATGCGTAGGGCCAGCGACTGCTGGGCGGGAGGCGGCTAAGCAGCTTATTACTGCTGCTCGTTGCCAGGGCCACCGATCACAATCGTTTCCACCTCGCTTCCTTCTAGTTTCCCTCCTTGCCCAAAACTAATTTGACTCTATGCAAAGTGTGTGGCTGTATGGGCGAGCACGTATTTCGATTCCTTTTCAAATTGCAGATGCAGCTATAGATGGCCTTAGCTTGGAGATAGTGCTTCGTTCGAGAGAGGAAATGGTTAGGGGGAAGGAGAGTGTGAGAGATAGAGAAGTCATTCGTATTGGGGAGATGGAGAGAGAGAGAGAGGGGGAGAGAGGGAGAGAGAGAGAGGGAGAGGGAGTGAGACAGAGAAAGGCAGAGAACGAGAGATTGAAAGAGGAAGGGATAGAGAAAGGAAAACGTGAATGAGTGAGAGAGAGAGATGGAGAGAGGAAAAGAGGATCAGAAAGAAGTAGAGAGAGAAATAAAGAGAGAAAGGTAGAAATATAGACCTAGAGAGAGAGAGAGATAGTGAGATAGAGTGAGAGAGAGAGAGAGAGAGAAATACGGATAGAGAATAATTTAGATAGTTTGAAAGACAGTAAGAGATATTAAGGATGGGGTGTGTGAGGATGAGAGACAAGGGCCAGACAGAAAGAGAGACAATAGACTCAGAGAGAAATAAGTCAACGAGAGAGATAAAGCAAGAGAATCAAAACAAGATATAGAAAGAGCAATTTACATTCATTGAAAAAGGTAGAAAATAAAGAGATATATTAGAGGGAGATAGATACACCTTGAGAGAGTGAGACAGAACAGCACGAGAGCTCAGAGTCTATGGGGCTCTGTCCACACAAAGAAGTCCTTAGAAGTCTCCCTTAAGCGCTAACTATAATTTGTAACTTATTATGAGAAATTCTGAACACGAACTTAAAGCCTGAGAGAGAAAAATATATCGCACAATAATAAAAAGATTTCTCCCTGCACTATTGCACCTTGACTCGACTACTGAGCCAGAAATAACAAGCAACTGTTGCTGCTTAGCTGTGTCCCGGTCGAGGTCTATTGTTGCTCGGCATAATGGGAATCCTTAGAACCATGCTCAATTGCGTTTTCTGTTGCTATTTGTGGATATCAAAGCGAAGCGCTGCATATTTCTCAGTTAACGGGAATGTGAGAGAGCTCTGCTCGTAGCCCATGGCCTCCTCCGACAATTTGCTCCGGCATTTGCGAGCTTTTCGAGCTAATTGCAGTGCGTGCGGCATGACTTTCTGCCAGAGCCGTTTATGCAGTATGCAACAATTGAATATCGAACAAGTAAGAAAACTCTAGTCGAGGCCGCTCGACTAGGGTATACCCTGAACCCTGCATTCTTCGTTTCTTTTATATACACATGCACTTGTACGTTCATTACAAGCAAAACATACACACACACATACACAGGCGCACGCATACACAAGCGCAAGTCGTTACGTCAGCTGTTCTTTGGCGACTTTGCATGGCAATGCTATGGGAAATTAAATGTTTAATAACTTTTTTTCTAGACCAACGATTTTGATCAAACTTGTTGGGCGTAATCATGTCATCCATATGTATGTATGTGCCAAAGCACAAGTCTCTAGTATTTGAAATACGGGACTTACAAATTTGAGGCGAAGGGGGCGTGGCATCCAAAATTTAACAAAAACCGAAATTGTCACATAACACTAAGTGCAAAATTTGGAGACTCTAGCTATAAAGATGAATTATATAGATTTATATAACAGAGCATCGATTTCGTTTTTAATCGATAACATTAAAATTAAGACAGTTATCGATTTTTTTTAACAAACTCGATCTTTTCGTGCTATACAGGGACCTACATAAAAAATTTCAAGTCTCTAGCTCTTATAGGTTCTGAGAACGACGCGTTCATACATACGGACAGACGGACAGACGGACAGACGGACATGGCTATATCAACTCGGCTTGTCATCCTGATCAAGAATATATATACTTTATGGGGTCTGCCACGCCTCCTTCTGCCTGTTACATACATTTCAACAAAAACATTATACCCTGATTTCCCATTTTTAATGGGTTCAGGGTATAAAAAGCAAATAACAGAAAATTCTTGTAAATTATCACGCACTCGTCTGGGGCATGCGGCTCTCATTGTTCTTTCCGGCTGCTGCTGTGGCTGCTGCTGCTGCTGGCCACGTTTGCTCCCCGCACATTCAATTGTCAGTATTGTTTCGGCTCCAGCTGAAATCAATTTGCTCTATGAGCATGCAAATTGCGTTACATATATGCGAAATTTAATTAACTTTGTGAGCGAGCTGTGAAAACGTTTTTGTACCATTTTCCACCGAATATGATTTCATTGTACGGCATTATTCTCTATGCGCCATTATGCTGCGCTCCACCATAAACTAGACTTAACTGGGGGCTAAGCCCGACTGGCAAATACCCTGACCCTGGCGCGCCGCACGTAAACCTAAGCTGAAGCTGAAACAACGGATGAGCCGGACGGACGGGGAAGACGCTAAGCACGGGGAGGCGTGCCCTAGCGGAAGCTGTACGTCGGACAACCTGTTGTCGTCGTGGCCTTTGCTATTGAATAACTTTTGTTTCCGAGACGTTTTCATTTTCAATTGATAATCAAACGTGACAAAGACATCCGGATGTGTGTGTTTGACAAAGCACAACTTGCTACTGTTTGACATATATGATTTCCCTGTAGCAGAGAGGAAGCTATGCAAAATGATGAATATATGATGGAATACGGGAAATTGGGATGATATATTGAACAATCTGTATAAGATTAAGTTTCAAAGCCTAAAGATATTGTGTCTTACGACGGCTGGATGGATGAACGGATGGAGAGACTAACGGACGGAAGAAATTATTTAACGCAAACAGACGGACGGAGAGACGAACGGAGGGATGGGTGAAGGGATGGGCGGAGGGACGAACGGAGGGACGAACGAACAGATGAGCGGACGAACGTAGGGACGAAAGCACAGACAGAGGGATGAACGGAGCGACGGGCGGAGGGATGGGCGGAGGAACGAACGAAGGGACGGGCGGAGGGGCGGGCGGACAGATGAGCGGACGAACGTTGGGACGGACGTATGGGGAGGAACGAAAGGAAAGACGAAGGGATGAACGGACGGATGAATAGAGGGACGGATGGATGAACGGACGGACAGACAGACAGACGTACGGAGGGACAAGCGGACGGACAGACGGACGGACGAATCAGCAGACGAGTGGATAAACAGCCGGAATGATGAACGGACGGATAGATGGAGGGACGGGCAGGGCTATCTAGCCGACTTAATAGTTTGGATCAAGAATATATATGTATGTATGTAGATATATGTCATGTTACATACATTTCCACTAAGTCATTATACCCGGATATTGAATTTTCCATGGGTTTAGAGTATAAAAACTATTTTTTCCACATTTCATATTCGCAATGAATGAAATTTGCAATATATGCACTATATATATATATGTGTGTGTATTTATAGATATTTATATTTATATATTTATCTCAATCAATTTGCATTCATAGGAAACACACCTTTTGTTTCAGCTCAATTCAATGGCCCTGCATGGCGCTTAAGTCCAGATCGATGGGCATATGCGTTGAGGCGCGCTTTGCTGTTAGCTTTAATCTGGTCTGAGCCGTGGGTCAAGCTGTTCGGCCGGGGCATCCGCACCAAAAAAAAGAAGAAAAACAAAGAAATGATATATAAACGAAACAGCAAATGTTAGGCCAAAGGGGAGCTGGGCAGCCTAAAGACTGGCAGGGCAGAGGGCCGAGGGCAGAGGGCAGAGGGCAGGAAGGTGGACAAAGGGAAGCAGCAGGATACCGGAGGCAACAATGCCAACTGAGCTGTGCCACTGGAGGTAATTGTTGTCGCGCGCTGGCAGTAAACATGCTCTTTAATCGCTCGCTTCATAAACTCGAGCACGAATTTCATGGGCCACGCCCAGCCGCTCGGCCACCATTGGCTGCTGCCCACCTGTCCGAGCGCCGCCATGGCTGCTGCTGAAGCACGCTCTTTGCTTGTTTGTTAAATTGAACAATTTATTTTACATTTTTTTTTTCTCCTTCTTCTTCTTCTTTTTGTTCAGCTGCTTGCCGCCGCTTCTGCTGGTGGCAAGAGTTTCCTGCTGGCTAAAAAGTAAAAGCACAACAGCAACTGAAAGAAAAAGAAGAAGCAGAAGCAAAAGCAAAAGCCAGCGACGGTGGCAACGGCAGCAAAATGCAATAGTTTAGCATTTGTTTGCTGCTCTTTTGTTGTAGATGAATGCGCCACATTTCACTTGCATTTTATTTGCAAATAGTTCTCAATGCTTTGGCCTTTTTATGCCCGGCCCGCATCGTTGTGTGGCAGCCGCACAGACCGTGTGACAGCTGTCGCCGCAGAGACCCAAAGCGTTTCCATTCAAGCCATCAAAGTCACATAAAGCGCCATAGACCAAAGACCGTGGACCACAAGCCACCTCCAGCCACCGTCAGCCACCGCCAGCTAGCAGCCCACCCCAACCCAACTCCCCCCTCCCCCCCCATTCGTGGCAGCCAATTAAAAAGTTTTCAAAATTCAAAAACATTTGCTGCCCACATTCATATTGCTCGCAATCGAGGCTTGAATACGCTCGCTTGGAATGGCTGCTTCTCTTCTCCTCTATGCGCATCTCTGTCAGCATCTGTTGCATTCATTCAATTAATTGACAGCCAACTGCCGCTCTATGCGATTCTCGTCAGCTCAAGTGGGGCTGAGAGAGAGAGAGAGAGAGAGAGCTCAGCATAAACTTTGACTTTCTCTCTCTTTCTCTCTCGCTCTCTCTCTCTTTTTCTGTTTTCCTCTCTTTCTCGTTCAACCTCACTTTTACATTCTCTTTCCCTTCCTCTTCCATTTTACATCTAGCTTATTCCTTCTTACAGCTTGCTTCTTCCTTCTAGCTTCTTCTTTCTTAGTTCTTACTTCTTCCTCCTCCCTTCTCCCTTATTCTTTTTTACTTCTTCCACCTTCCTTCTCTCTTCTAGCTTCTTCTTTATCCCTTCTTCTTTCTTATTTCTTGTTTCTTCCTTATTTCTGCGTTATTCTTTCTTCATTCTTCTCCCTCATTCCGTTGTCCTTCTTCCTTCTTGCTTTTTGCTTCTTCCTTCTTTTTTCTACCTTCATCCTATTTACTTCTTACTTCTTCCATTGCCCTTCTTCCTTATTCTTTCATTCTTCTTTTCTCTGCCTCTCTCTCTCTCTCTGCCTTTCTCTTTTATTATCTCTCTCTATCTTTATCTATCTATCTCTCTCCCTATCATTTTCTTTCTCTTTCTTCTTTTTCTATCTATTTCTTTCTCACTCTTCCTCATACATACGCCTTCTCTCTCATTCTCATACTCTCTCGCTCTCTCACTGCTGCTCTCTTCCCTTCTTCTCCTCCCCTCAACTTGCTCTCTCTCTCTCTTTAACCCCCCGATTCGCCCTTCATCCTTACCCATCGCAGCTACCCCATTGCTCTAAAGAGTATCTAAACATGTTTTGATTTTCTTTGTCAGCCAATTGGGCCAACTCGTCGACATCTTTGACCGATAAAGCATTCGACTGGGCCAAGACGCTCACTGCATCTCGCCCAACTATTGTCCTGTTGCGGCAGCAAAGCTGCTTTCCTTATGCCAATGAGCTGATTAGGCCAAACACACACACACACACATGCGCGCGAGGCTAATTAAGAGTTTAATGGCGGTCATTAGGTGGCCGCATCAATTGCTGCAATACAATTTATGGCCAAAAAGAGGTGAAGGAGGGAGAGAAGGGATGGGAAGAGAGGACGAGTGCATGCATGCAAGGGCCAGTGCAATTCGTTTGGGCTTTTAACCCACTTTGAAGGTGCTTTGCGTGTGTCACGCGTCACGCCAGTCAGCCAGCCAGCAAACAAAATGAGCCATAAAATAAATCACTCATACGATCCGTTACACAGGGCGCAGACTTGGCTAGGGGCGGGAGGGTGGCGGGTAGGAGGGTAGCCCACACTCTCGCATGGCCCACATTTGCCATTTGGGCGCATTTAGATGGGCATATCTTATGTCAAATAGTTGTAATTGAAGGCGCTGCTGTGTGGCAAATCCTTAAATATCCTGTGTCAATCTTGGCACGGCACGGCACTCGCCTCGTCTCGTTCCGTCTCGCCTTCAGCTCAGCGCAGCTCAGCTCGACTTAGCTTAGCTCAGCTCAGCTTTCCACTTAACCTTTTTCGTTTGGTTAAGGCCACGGCTTCCTTTTGGCTTTGCCTTGTCGCCAACGTCGTCGTCGTCCAAGTCGCTCCGCCCCGTCACTTGCCAATTGAATTGCAAGGGAAGAAAAAACGGTTAGCGAGAGATTTGCTTTGCTTTCGTTTTATTTTGCTGCTGCAGCTTTTTGTCTCAGCTTCTATTTTGGTTGCGTACTTCCTTCCTTCGCCCCCTACTCCCCCCCCGCCCCGCCCCTCCTCCCATCACTTCTGATATTAATTCTATAAGAAATCCGTTACTACTCTAAGCGCCTCCGTCTGTGTTTTTTCTTCTTCTTTTCCCGATTTCTTATTGCCGCTGGGCCATCAGCCATCAGCCACTTGGCGCCACAGCGCTGTCGCTGCCCCCATTTACCGTTGCAGCCCCATTGGCTGCCGCAAGAAAACCTCTTAAAGGCCATTCAGCCAGAGACAAAGAGAGCGACACATATGAATGCAACTGTTTACAGCTGAAAGATCAGAGCTGCAAACTTTTTTGGCTAAAGCTCCAACGGAACCATAGCAAAAGGACATTTTCTTTTCACAAGGATTCCTTAAAGTCTTCTTGGGTCTGATGTAAGCTTGAAGCTAATGGGAGCGTGTTGAGGTTGATTAAAGTCAAGTCAAGCATAGGAGTTTTAAGGGCTTAAGTCAAGGAGAGAGGCAACTAGACCACAGCTCAGTTTGCTCAAGGCAGGCAGACTTGAGTTGCCTATAAATCTATATATATGATACTAACTATAGTTGATTTAGCATGCAGCTTGCTTCAGCATGAACTCTTCGATCTCACAGAAGAGGGACAGTCTAAGCCATAGCCTGGGTATGATCCTTCCCTTGGAATTACTTTTATGAATTTCCTATGAGGAGACTAGGACTTTAACTAATAAGACTAGTAGTAAGAGTAATTAATAATAACAGTTCAACTCTTCAAATCCATCATAAGTCGAGCTGTTCACAACTCTCAGCATATTAGGCTAAGGCTGTAGTCCTTTGAAGGTTCAGTCCAATGCAATCTGTCCGTCCTTAGGATTGCATATAACTTGCATGCATAACATATGCAGTATGCATATATATATATAATTCTTATGATATTCATTATCTTTTCTTAAAGTCTTATTATATACGAAATATTAGTGTGCTTTCTACCTTTAGGCGCAAGTGAAAGAGCACAAGAGACATGCCTACTGGGAGTTTTTACTTCGGAGAACTCTGTCTTGACTAAATAGTTAGGATTTTGCTTAACTAACCCACCTTACTCCATATAGTAGGGAATTGAGATGACTTCAGCCTCTGCACTTAGAATGTATCTTATTCAGCCATATATTTCCCATGGTAAAGCCCATAAGCTCAGCTCAAGCGCAGCTGCTGGGAAGGCAAAGGAGAAGAAGAAGGAGACTCTCGTCTGTCCCGGAATTGTAGTTATGCATCAACACTCTCTCCAGACTAGTTTATATGCTAAGCTGATACGTCTGCTTCAGGAGCTAAACAATTTTTGTCAGTCCAGTGTATTTGTCAGTCAAGCACACCCCACTCCTATTAGTTAGCATATATCTAATTTTCGTAAATTTCTAGCTCAGCAAATATGTAATAATTACAAACAAATTAATATGAAATCATGAATATATGCAGTGACAATGCTTAGGCAAAGGTCTAGTTATGATTTGTAAGGAATATACGTATGTATCTATATATTTATATATAAACATTTCGCCCATGCGTAAGTCCAGGAGGTAACACAATATAAAGCGCAAAGGATAAATATTAATTGAAATTCGATACAGTAAATCTGACATAATTTAATTACATTTCTAGTTCAGAGAGTTGGACACTTGAATAGAGAAAGAGAAACAGAGAGTGAGGGAGAGAGAGAGAGGGAGAGAGACAGAGTCAAAGCTTTGTCTTGGCTAATTAAAATGGCTAAATTCGATGCTTGACGGAAACTGATATGAGCCGAACTGGCGAATGCTTCACTAGCTGCATTTCAATGGACAGTCTTCCATAATAAGCTGCATGCCAGGTGGACGGCAGTGGGCAAATTATACGCTCTGGCTGTCAGCGCTGACATGACAGCTCCAACAATATATAATATGAGCAATCAGATATGTTATGCGATGGCGATGGCTCCTGCTGGCTTCATTGTAATCATCATTATAATGCCGACTGAGTGGGTGTCCGGGGCTCAAACTGTTGTGTGAGCTGCAGCGATTTTTGGATCTGTCAGCAGCGCCATGCAGTAACAAAAGCTTCCGCCTGCGTCACCAAGATAAATCAGCTAAACCATTCAACGCAGCCCAAGCTCCTTTACTATGTGCAGTTCAGTTCAGTTCAGGTAACTCTCCCTCTCTCTCTCCCTCCCTCTCTCCCTCTCTCTCTCTCTCTGTCTGTCGCTGCAAATCTGAGAAGCAGTTTTTGAGATGAGCCTGGCTAGGTGTGTGAGTGTGTCTCTCTCTCTCTCTGTCTCTGGGTAAAAGTTTTGCTATTGCCCTGGTGCTGGTGCTGGTGCTGGTCCCATTCTCGAATGGCATACTCTATGCCATCTCCTGCTCTTTCACTCCGGCCAACACTCAGAGAGTGCTTTGCCGTGGCGTGGCGTGGCGTGTGCAAAGTTAAGCAAATCGCATATTTTATTCATGTGTTCATTAGGCAGCTACAATGTGCGACCAAAAATGTTTAAAGGAAACGCCTGGCAGGCAGGCAGGCAGTACGGAGGGACAGACGAGCTCATACTATGGCACTGGGTGGCAGTCAACCCGTTGCAACATGTGCGGAAGTGCGAGGGTGCTGCCAAGGCGCAACACACCAATGTGTGCCATGCCCATGCAATTCATGAACTGCTGCTAAATGGGTCGACAAAAAACTTCAAAAGGGAAACGACAGCGGCACCAGCTGCCTTCGGCCTGCCCTCGCCATCGCCCTCGCCCTCGTCATCGCCATCGCTGCCAATAGAAACTGAGTAACTGGAGTGCTGCATTATGCGGCTGGCGTGATAAAGTGACTCCAAAACTGGGTTGATCAGTCCCACACACACACACACATAGCAGCAGCAGCACATCATCAGCTACAATAGCGAATCGGCAGCTAATGGAGTAGTCAGCCAATGTTAGCCTAGGTCGAGACCGAGACTCGATATGCGGACTTGCTTTGCCATAACTCACAGGCCACAAACTGCACTTGGGCCACAAAGGACCTCAGAAGCTCACAGCTTGGCCAAAATTAAAGCGAATTTGGAAATGAGTTTGAAGCGAGCACGAAGCGAGAAAGTAAAAGGAAGACAGCAAAAGCTACTTTGACTTAATGAAAACGCAGCCAGCCGCTGCTGCAAGCTGTCAAAATTCGAAACACACTAAAATAAAGTAAAATATATATTAAATTATATATGTGTATACATATATACAGATTACTTATCGTGTAGGAGTATATAAATTTTTATATTTATACATAGACAGGTACATATATAAACAGATATCTTACAAATCAAACAAAAATCTACTAAAAATTTGACTTGAAATCTAGACTAAATAATAAATTAGATTTATAAAAAATATAAAAAAATGTATATATACATGTATATATTTTTTGATTTACTTTTTATTGATGCATATATTTTTAAAAATACAAAAATTTAAAAATAAGTATTTTATTTAGTATAAAAAGTATTTTATTAATGATTTTATTTAAAATTTTTTTATTTATTTATTTTTAATTCATAAAAATAAAATCGTTTTTTTAATTTTTTTATTAAAAATTTTTGTTTTCAATTTGTATTTCTTTTTTTAAATTTGTATATTTTTTAAAACATGTTTTCTGCGACCCTTAGTAGCTTAATCAATTATTTTACATTTAATTTTTTATAATTATAATTTATTTGTATATAATAAAAATGTATTATTGTTTTATTTATTTATAAATAAATAATAAATAAATTTATTAATATATATATTTTTAATTTTTATTTTATATTTATATTATTATTTGTTATTTATTTATAAATTCTATTTTTTATATAAATTTAAAATTTTTATTTTATATTTATATTATTATATGTAATTTATTTATAAATTTTATTTATATATATATTTTTTAATTTTTATTTTATATATTTTTTAATAATCTAAATTTAATTAAAGTTTAAAATTTGTGAATTCCAATTTATTTGTATTTATATATATATCATTCATTTCATGTATTTTTTCTTAAAATATCTAAATTTTACTTACATTTTCTATATACTCCATATATTTTTCATACATTTTTATTCAAATGAAATTGAAGCCCTTATTTGTGTTTCTAGTTTCCAACTTATTTAGCTCAATTAGAGTTAATTAAACTGCGGCACTGAAGTTTAATATACGGGAATAAACACTTTCGCAAACACACACATACACACACACACACACACACACACACACACACACACACTCAAGCACACACATCCAAACATACACACACAATTTTAAAGCGCCTTAATGTATGCAATACATTTTTTACTAAAATTTTATGACGCGACGCCAGCGTCTGCATAAGGTCAAATCCACAGTTAAAAAAGTGCACATGGAATGACCATGGGCAAGAGACACGCATTTTGGGGCAAAAAAATTGGAAAAAGTTGTACTAAATTGGGAGAGAGAGACAGAGAGAGAGAGAGAGAGAGAGAGATATAGGAGAGTGATACATAGAGAGAGAGAGACAGTATCCGATATATAAAGAGAGAGAGAGAGAGAGAGAGATTACCCTCTAGATTAGTCTATTCACACGTATAATACACTATACTTAACTTTATGAGAATCGCATAGAGAAGCAGACAATGATAGGTTATTTGCAGGAAAGATTGAGCGAATGCCGATCTGCCATAATGAACAACTGAATTCAAATTCATTCAAATCAGTTTTGAGTGCAAAAGCTTTCGCTTTGTCCCACGGCAACGGCGAGCGGATGACGAAGCGATAGTTAGGGCCAAAGGGGGGGGGGCAGCCGGCGAGTGTTTCATCGCTCCGCTGCATAAATAAAACTCTTCATTTAAATGCAAAGCCTTAACCGCCAAGCAAATGCAGTAAACTTCACGTACATATGTGGTGAGAGGGGGGAGATGAAGGTAGTGGACGGCAATCCGGAGCCGGAGTGCCGTAGTCCGGCGGATTTGCACTCCACTCGGCGGCGCTTTGCTCTTTTAATGCGCCGCTCCACGTGGCGAGCACACAATTTTGACGTGGTCAAATGCATTTGCATGACGTTCACAACTAACTGCAAACAAATTTTTGGCTATTGCGGCTTAGCAGCAATGGCAACCACAAAATCCAACGGCCACACCCATACCCTCGGCCTCATGGGACGCCAGAAGTTACTCATGCGACAACATTTGGATGCAAAGTGCTGGGCACTGTGTTTGTGGTTCTGCTTGACAATCACGTGGCTTAGCGGTCAAACGCATTGTGACCACTATTTCCGCTCCTTCAGCTGCTGCTGCTGCTGCTCCAAAGGCTAGCCCTGAGCTGGATTTGTTTTTAAGGCTGCATTCTGTGTCGCATGCATCGGCTGCAGCCTTTTAGGCCCTCAGGCTCAGGCTGTACCTGTCAGCCCTTTGTCGTGTCAAGCTCTCAGCGTTGAGCGCATTAAGATCCTGAGACAATGTATGGACGGATTGAGGGGCCTCTGTAGCTGTTGGCGCTGGGTGGCTTAGCAGCACTGACAGCTTTGTGCTTTTCTCTAGGCTGTCTCTTTTCTTAAGACCTTCTTGCTCCTTTATTCATTCTGCTGAGCAGGGCATATGCATTGAAAAGTTACAGTATTTATTAGTCTATAACAATTTCTTATGTTCCCTCTAAGCATTTATAGAGACGGACTACGGATGGACAGTGGATGGCTGTTGAGCTTCAGCCATATCCACACGGAAAAGCTTAGCGTATATTATTGTTATGGCAACAATATGGCTGGCAGACAGCTGGAAGGACGAGGCGATAGCTGAAAACAGATAGCTGTCCTAAGGACATCCCTAGCTGTCTGCTTGTGCCTAGATACCTTAGTCTATATCTTTAACTAGATTCGTTCCATGTGAATCTAGTAATGTTTGCTAAGGGCAAATTTCAAGTCGCCAAGGACGAATGATCGGGAGAAAGGATAAGCATGACAGAGAGAAGCAAAGCAGCTCAGTTATATATTAGATAAATATCCAGAATAGATATACTGCCTGCTAAGTGTGCCACTAAGGATTATACAAAAATATCCCTAGTCCTTTGCCTTCCTCTTAGCTTTATGCTAATTCTGAACTCTATCCTAAGCGACCTAATTCACATCTAACATTTCAAATGAATTCTGATTTGCAAATTCATGCATTATGAACTAAAGCGTTGAATTAGGGGCATATTCGATTAAAAAAAAAAAAAAAAAAAGGAGAGAGAGAGAGAGGAAAAAAAGTGCAAAATTCTGCAGATGAGTTTGTTTGTTGAGTTTGTTCGTTGTTTGCATAAATTAAATGTTGCATTTATGCACATCAATGCGCATTTTAATTGTTCGCATTGATTAAGAATGCGTCGCAATAAAAATGTTCAAATTGATTGCGATCATTGTTGTTGGCACGCACACCTGATAAATGACGTGAAAATCAATTAAAATAAATTATAGACAGCAATATAAATGCGCAAAATGCAAAGCAACAACAACAATAACAACAACAACAACAACAACAACAACGGCGAAATCAAACAGAAATATAAAAGTGCAAAAATAAATATGCTAAAATTCATTAAAATTCTTGCACTTTTTTTTTTTTTGCATAGGCCGAAACTTGAAGCTTTAAATAAAATATTTAAAAAATTGCTTAATGCATTTTTTGTTGACCAAATGAAAGTGGAGTGTTTTTTTTTAACGTGTATATAAATCTCTTAAAATTTTTAAAACATTTTTTAAAGTGTTTAATGGGCATATGGAGGTAAGCTTTTTATAAGGCTTTTTTTGAATACATTTTTAGTATTTTTTTTTAGAAGTATATGAAGCTCATAAAAGCCTTTGAAATATTACTTATTATTTTTGTTTATATATTTTTATTTCTTAAAGTTATGTAAGACTCATTATTATATATATGTTTTTTTTCTGACTTATTTTTGTTATTTTTTATTTATTTATATTAATATTATTTTTGAAATAATTTATTTGTATTTATATTTTTTCTGAAATATTTTATTTTATATATATATATATATATATATATATATATATATATATATATATATATATATATATATATATATATATATATATATTTTTTTTTTTTTAAATATAATATTTCAAAATAAATTTTTAATTAAATTAAAAATACAATATAAAATATATATAAATTGTAATACATTTTTCTTATTTTTATTTTTTGCATAAATAATTTTTTTTATATTTTATTTTTATTTTTATTTTATTATTATTTTTTTTATAATTTATTTTTATTTTTTTTTACTCAACTATTTATTTTGGTGGCTAAGAAATTAATAATATATATTCCAATAGTACTTAATTTAGTTATATTTGTTGTTGTTTAAACTTTCAATCGGGAAAAGCTACAGTTTTTCAGCTTCTTCTTTGATTTTTCATATTTGTAAGTAAAAGTATTTTAATAATAAAAAAAAAAAAATAAATAAATTAGAAAACCTGACGACCCCTGATGGAAGTGATCTGCTAACACCTCCGCTTCACTTCGCAGCAAGTGCACGACTGAACTAGCAGCCTCTGCCTGCTACTCTGCCTGCGACTCTGCTGTGGCTCTGCTTTGGCGCTGCTCCTGATCTCGCTCAACTGCTGCTGCTGATCTCTGCCTATGCGCTATGGCTCAACTCGGCCTCTGCCATTGGCTATGCTATGGCTCTGCTTTGGCTCTGCTCAGGCATTGGCTCTGCTGCAGCTCTGCTTTAGGTTTGCTGTGCCTCTGCTTTGCCTCTGCTTTGCCTCTGCCTCTGGCTCTGCTTTGACTCAACTGTTTGAGTCCGCTCTCTGCCTCTGGCTCTGCTTCACCTCTGCTCTGGCTCTGCCTCGAGCTGTTGACATCCTCAATTGATATGCCAAAAATTATAATTATATACATATATAATATTATATTAAATGTAAATATCGAGTATATTTTATTTCATATATATCTTTCATAGAATCCCTCTGAAATCCCTTCCTAGCTCTCGCCTAAGCTCCGATTGAAAGTTGGACATATTAAATGGATTTGCCTGGCAGAGTTAATTCGATGAGATATGTATGTTTATTGTTGTTATCCTTTTTTATAAGTATTTATGTTTATATTTTTATACACTGTGGGTTAGTGGGTCGGGCGGTGGGTGGGTGGTTGATATCCGTGCCGTGATATGACACAGCTGCATACATTATTAATCCATGCATATTACGTAGTTTTCATTTCTTTCTTTTTTTTATTATTTTGTGCAGCACTTTAATACCCTGTCAAAGTGAGCTGAAGATGGGGTATTCTCCCTCTCTCTCTCTATATATATATATCATATAATTTAGTATATATATTTATATAGCTTATGCATACACTTAGGATCGCCTAAATTTCTTTGCCAGTTTGTACAGTGTATCTCTTAGTCGTGCATTGCCCATGCTCATACCTGTATTAATATTATTTTTGCATTATTTTTCGCTCTTTCGCCAGCGCCCTTTGCTCCACATTTGGCCCATATCATTTAGGACGTCCACCTGTGATTTTTAGTCTCTCTCTCTCTCTCTCTCTCTCTCTGCCCCTCTTTGTCGGCTGGCGCTTATCCGCTTGTCGTCCAATTTAATTATGCACACCTCAGTGGAAAGGCTTTGAGCCGCAGCACGAACTGACGTGGGCTAAAGCGCCGCTGAGTGGTGGGCGAGTGGGTGAGTGGGTGAGTGGTTGCAGTGGTTGCACTGGGCGGCGCGGCACAATTGGCTGTCGCCTCATGTGGATAATATGCAGACACACGCAGCACATTTGGGAGCATTTCGAGTTGTTTTTGTTTGGCTATTGACCTGTAACGGAACGGCCTGACCCGGATCCGGATACGGATGCGGATGCGGATGCCATTGCCACCTGTTGTAGCTGCCGCTGCTGCCATTGTTGCTATCGCCGTGTTGCGCCCGATGTTGTGCATATTCATGTTCGACATCATGTTAAGCGACATGTTGTCTGCGCCTTCTGCCCGTGCAGCCCACAGTCCACGGCCCAAAGACGGCTGTCCATTAGCGACACCAGCCAGTGGTGGTGGTGGTGGTGGTGGTGCTGATGGTGCTGCTGCCCAGTGGTGCTTTTACTTTCGCATTAATTGCTCGGCAAACCCAAAAGCATTTAACGCGCGTTTCGCGTGAATGCGCGGCCAACAAGTGCAACAGCTCCCCACTGGCCCACATATTCGCCGCGACACGACATGCCACGCCCCAACGACGCCCTCTGCGTGCCCGGCGAACTAGCCAAATGTTTCGAATTGGCCAAGTGCATTCAACTTGGCGCCGCTAAATTCACAGAAATCGACTCAATAATGCATGCGGCCGACAATTTGCATAGACTTTGCATTAGGGGTATTCCCCGGTGTTGAATTGCTATCAATTATTATAGTAACCAGGAAAGCAAAGACAACTCAACTCAACTCATGATCTCTACCAAATTAATGATAAAATAGAGTTTATTTTAAGGGAAATATCGAGTTTGATTGCTGGGCGTTAAGGGTATTCCCTGATGGTGAATTGATTGAGGTATGAAAGGTCGGATAGAGTTTTATCTAATTTCTTAGTTACCATATTAATATAATTAAATATATATTTTTTATGGAATATATCAAGTTTTGTTCCTTGGAAGTAAGGGTATTCCGTAGATGGTAAAATGATAGGTATAATAACTTGAGTTGTGTTTTCTTTGGATTCTTGGTTACTTCAAAAAGATAATAAAATATATATTTTTTATGGAATGTATCAAGTTTTATTCCTCTGAAGTAAGGGTATTCCCTGATGTTTAATTGGCTGAACTGATAAGTTAAGCCAAGTTTTCTCTGCTCTCTTGCTTACTGTAGTATTATAATATCGAAAATCTCAGATTTAAAATAAAATTTGTACGCTTCAGCTTAACATTTCCATTACTTCTCGAGCACACCTCGCATATGCGACTGTCGTCGTCTTCGAGTATTCAATTTCTTTGATCAGCCATTAAGTATGATTGCTTGAATATGCTCTTACTGTTATTCGAATTCGATTTGCTGCAATTATTATAGCATTTCCCCCGGTTAAAAGCACGCGAATGGGAACATTTTACATATATTGCTGCATACTGAAGAGACAATGTGGCTTCGCCTGGCAGAAGTTCGTTCTGCTTCACTCGTTCGGGGTAAAGAAAAAAGACGAGTATATTGGCTTTGCATTTCTATAAGTACTCGTCTAACAGAGTGTGAGCCTACAAACAGGCTAATCGATATCTTGGAACAGTCAAAGAGCAAGGAGTCTACAGAATATGTGCGATATATATATATATATATCGATAAATCGATAGATCAATATAGCTAGCCAACTGTTATCAAGTTCTTGGTGTACTCTGATCGAATATTGTGTATTGTGTCGAGTGACTATTTCAAGTTCGATTTTCGATATATATCGATAGTTCGATAGATTAACTTAGCTAGTTGCCCGTTCTCCAGTTCTTATTGCCCTCTGAGCGAGTACTTCAAGTTCTTATATATCTTATATATATATATCGATAGTTCGATAGGTTTACTCCCCTAGTTGCTCGTCCTCAAGTTCTTTTCCCACTCTGAGCTCTTGAGCGCGCATCGTGCAGTCGTTCACTGCTCAGCGGCACGCTCTCATCTCCTCCTCTTTGTTTGTTGTGAAGTTTTTCTTTTTGCATTGGTCGCCCACATAAATCCGCTCAGTTGAAAGGTGCAACGCGTGCGACTTTTGCCAGCCCGTTTGCCGGAAGCCCTGATAAAATCGTAGTTTTCTTTCGTTTCGGGGCACACTTAAATTATGCTTGTTGATGGAGTAAAATCGTCGTCATTGTTGCTGCTCGCTTCAGGCCTCGGCAGGGGTCTGGTTCTGGTCCCCCGAGCCTGGGAATCGAAATGTGTGCCTGTGCCTGGCAAATGGGAAGCAATGCAATTTACGTAGTTTAACACTTGAAATAACATTCACTTACACGGAATTGTTTACGTTGACCGCTGTCATTTGAATGAATTAAAATTTATTTATGCCAACAGAGAGAGAGAGAGAGAGAGAGAGAGAGAAAGAGAGAGAGAGAGAGAGTCAACAAGTGATACCTGGGCTAGAAACTATTACAACTAGACGAAGAAGTGATGGGAATTTATTATTACTATTTAATATTTATTATATATTTATTTATTATTTGTTATTTATTTTTTAATAATTATTTATAATTCATTTCTCATTTATTTATGTATATACATATATTATTATTATTTTATATATTTTTTTATTTTATATAGTATTTATATTTGTTATTTATTATTCATTATTTATTTATTTATTATTTTTTATTTATATAGTATTTATATTTATTATTAATTATTTATTTATTTATTATTTTTTATTTAATATATATTATTCATTTATTTTTTTATTTATTTATTATTTATATTTTATTATTTATTATTATTAAATATTTAATATTTATTATTAATTTATTATATATTTATTTATTATTTGTTATTTATTGTTCAATAATTATTTGTAATTTATTTCTCATTTTTTTATATATATTATTATTATTATTATTTTATTTACATTTTTTATTATATATTATTTATATATATTATTATTATTCTTATTTTATATATTTTTTACTATATATTATTTATATTTATTACTTATTGTTTGGTATTTATTATATATTATTTATTATTTGTGTTTTATTATTTATTACTTATTATTTAATTTTTGTTATTATTATTTTGTTTTTAAATTTAATGTATATTATTTATTAAATTTTTTAATTCATTTATTATATATTAAATTATTATTTTTGTTTATTATTTATTAATTATTAATGATTTATAATTTATTTCTCATTAATTATATAAGATACAGATACGAATTATATGACTATTATTACATTATGATTATTATCACATTGTTTAATTATCGATTATTCATTCAATATTGATTTCCTCATACTCTCGCTCGAAGTCGCCAAAAATCGCTGGCAACGGGAGATCGGATATATCATCAAAAGCTTCTTCGACTTCAGGTGATTTATATATTAGTGCCTTCATCTCCATATCGTCA
This sequence comes from Drosophila mercatorum, assembly GCA_961210405.1. NCBI lineage: Eukaryota > Metazoa > Arthropoda > Insecta > Diptera > Drosophilidae > Drosophila > Drosophila mercatorum. Next base: position 15,079,421 of record CAUIUS010000001.1, read on the forward strand.
GCACTCAAATCGGGCAGTTTCGGGATTTCTTCCTTTACGACTTCCATCTCCGAGTCCATTGTGTTGTTCAGCAGATTGGCTATGAGCGCCTCGTTGAGTTCGGGCTGGCCATTGTCATAGTTGTTGAGTTTCTGGTACTTGTCCAGGCACTCCGCCTTGGGAAAGTCCATGGATTCGAATAAGTCCAAGTCGCTTGTGGGATCGAGACTTTTGGCATACAGACCGTTGGCTTCAGTCGACGTCGATTGTGATGGCTTGAATGCTGCCTTGAACGACGCCAGCGGCAGCGGGGGGACAGATGTCCCATTTTGCGGCTTGCGATGTTGCCGCAGCAAAGTTTCCTTGTAGAGCGACATCTTGGGAGGGGCGCTGGCGGCAAAGCGGACCTTGTTGCCCCTGAACAGCGTCTGACGCTGCACATTGTCCAGCTTGGTGAGCACGCTCTTCTTGGCCAGCTGATGCAATGTATTGCCGGCCCCGGCCTTGCGTACGGCACGTGGCGGTATCTGGTCACCAGTGTTCTCGTCCGTCTTATGAATGTGGGCCATTTCGCGTGAACACGTCAAGCCTTTCCCTGCTCAAATTTATGCTTCTATTTAATATCTCAAAAGAAAAAACAAAAAGCAAATGACAAAATACAAAAAATGAAAATGAATTTTGTACAGAGCTCAAATACCTTGCGATACTGAAATGATTTCAGCTTTTCACAGCTGTAGCCGAGCCGAGATGACAGTTCTCTCTCGAACGTCAAAGCCAACCTTGATTTGCAGCTGTCAGAGCTCCAAGCAAAGTGTCAAAAAACAGCTCACGAAGAGCACTCCTGCCGCATCGAAACGAGCCTAGGATTCAAATTATATAAACTGTATTAAAATATAATTATACAAAATTGAAAATTTGATAAATTGAAAAAATATACAAAAAATAAATTATAGAATTTAAATTTAAGTAAAATAATATTATACAAAACATAAAATAATATAAACTGTATTTACTTACACAGCACACGAAGAGCACTCCTGCCGCATCGAAACGAGCCTAGGATTCAAATTATATAAACTGTATTAAAATATAATTATACAAAATTGAAAATTTGATAAATTGAAAAAATATACAAAAAATAAATTCTAAAAAAACTAAAATAAAGAACATAAATTAAAATAAAATATAAAAAAAATAAATGAATTTGTATTCAACTCAAATAAGAAATTAAAATCATATAAACTGTATTAACTTACACAGCACACGAATAGCACTCCTGCCGCGGGTTCACATAATACAAGTGAATTAAAATATAGATATAAAAATTTAAAATTTTATGCAATGTATTAAATTGTAAAACTACACAAAAACAAAATTTTGAAAAAATCCAAATAAATAAAATAAAGAACACAATTAGTTATACAAAAAATTACAATTTTATTCAATTCAAAAAAGGAATTAAAATTTAATAACACATTTTTTAGAAATTAAAATAAAATAAATAACATTTTTTAAAAAAAATTTATGAAAAAATAATTTTTGAAATTAAAATAAAATAATTAATATTATTTAAAATAAAATTTAAAATTTTATGAACAAATAAATATTTCGAAATGAAAATATAATTAATTAAAATAAAATAATTAATATTATTTAAAATAAAATTTTATGAAAAAATAAGTTTTTAGAAAGTGAAATATAATTAATTAAAATAAAATAATTAACATAAAATTTTATGAATAAATTTTTCGAAATTAAAATAAAATAATTAACATTCTTTAAATTAAAATTTTATGAAAAAATAAATTTTTCGAAATTAAAATAAAATAATAAATATTCTTTAAAATAAAATTAAAAAATTAAGTGAAAAAATAAATATTTAGAAATTAAAATATAATTAATAAAAATAAAATAATAGTCTTTAAAATAAAATAATATAAATTGCATTAAATTAAACAAAACTAAGAAAATCACAAATAAATTATAAATTGAACTTAATAAAAATTATACAAAATTAGTTAAAATTTTTAAATAAAAAAAAGAAAAGAAAAGGAATTTGAATCAAGCTATGTTTGGGTTACTAATTTCAAGATTTTGAACTAGTAACAAAAACATAGCTTCGCCGCCTTCGCACTCGTCGATGTGCGTGTGTGTGTAGATCCTGGCTTTGTTTGAAGTAACAAAAACAGTTTCTTCGCTTTTGGTTGTCAGCCGCTAGCGTTGTGTGTAGAGATCGTCCTCTAGGTTTTAACAAGAAACTCGTTCAAAATCCCAAATTTGATCTCCGAGAGATGCGCGCCTGCGCCAGCGCGACTTTTTTTTAGTTAAGTTTTTTAGGGTTTTCAGCATAGCGCGAGCTGCTGTTGTTGTTGCTGCTGCTGCTGCTGCGGGTGGCATTGCGCATGTTGCCATAAGCTGATGGCTTCGTCTTGGTGGTGAGAGTTGACACTATATGACGTATAGCGCCAGGGACTGGCCTGTTCAGCTTAAAGTGGGTGCTAGGTCGGCCGCCAGATACTCTGCCTCGCGGCTGACCCAACTTGTAGCAGTTGAAAATGTTTTCATCTGGTGAGCCAACTATTTCGAAGTTTCACAAAAATAATCGGCCTACTCTCCTGCGGGTGCATTCCCAAGCTGTTTGGGAAATGGATAATACGAAAATATTTAAAGATGTTAGTTATATTTGAGGATTACGAAAGGTGACATAACCTCAAACAGGGCACGTGATTTGCTATAACTCGAAAATCTGCTCAAATTGACTTACTTGGCAATGCCTATGGGCGGCTTTAGTGCATGTACATATGTTGATGACTTTGGCTTCTTGGATCCGGGGGAGCCGCTAGAAGCTCTGCCTAGCAGCTGTCCCCGGCCTGCAGCAATAGGAGAGATCATCAATTGAGCCAAATACATAAATATTTATAAAAATATTTGGCTCATCCTGCTCGGCAGCACATCCGAAGCTATAATATTATCGGATGTTAAATATATTTGTGGAATAAGAAAAAGTTGACTTACGACCGAGCAACGTCCGTTTTCATCGCCTGCTTGCACCAAAGTGACGTCGATAGCTGCAAAAGCTGCTCAGCCAAGGAGTTATCGATATCGGCACTGGGCCCCCTCCAGCGTTGCCAGCTCGCCCGAAGGCATCAAGCATCACATATCGAATATTTAAATTACGCATTATTACATTATTAATATTGGATTACAAGCAAATATTTGCACAGATACACCGAGTGAAGCTTTTGCCTTTTAATTGCATTTCGCTGGCAAAGAAATTTCATTTACAATTGTTTTCGTAAATATTTTATATATATTTTGTTTTTCTGTTATTTTTTTTTTTGAGTCTCGCTCTGTTTGCATATCGAACATAATGTGTTTGCTGTCTGTCAACATGCATGGGCATGGTATTTGTTTTGGTAAATGTTATTAAAATGTGTTCATAATTTAACTACAAACCGCAGCTGGGAAATAAATATTAAGCAAACAGGCGAAGCAAACAGCTGCCCTTAAGGCTATGTCAATTTAACATAAATGTAACAATGTGACAGTTGCTCTGTGTATGTGTGTGTGTGTGTGTGCGTGTGTGTGTGTTGGTGTGTGTGTGTGTGTGTTGAGCATTTGGCAAAACGTGTGCGCATAAATATTTAAATGCCAAAAAGTCACGTCTTGAATAATTGTTTAACTTGCGAATGCTGCAAGCCAAGGGGTTAATGGGTGGGCTGGCAGTGGGGTAGACGGGGTAGAGGGGGGCTGGTTATTAAATTGAATAGCAGGGGTAATGGCTGAGAGGGGGGTGGGTGGGTGTCAGGGTGCTGTTTAACAACAGCGTCTGCTCTTGATATTGTAAGAAGTTTTTCAACTAAGTGCAGCTGCTGACAAGACGGCATGGCATTAGCCCGGTCCTAAGTTGCTTTTGGGCTAGCTGCTCATTACACACACACACACACGCACAGCAGCCATGCATGCACGTGTGTGTGTGTGACTGTTAATTTTCATATTAAATCCGTTAAAATGCGCAAATACCCAACAGGCAACTCGCATAAGCCAGCGCCACAGTTCCAATTACAGCTAGGCCAACTCACACACACCTACACCTAGGCAATGAGGCAAGGAAGTCAAGTCAAGAATGGCGCACGTGCTTCCCTCTAAATATGAATATGAATATGAATACGAGAATAGTGTAAGTGAAGTGAAGTTATTAAAGCAGCCAACATGCACACAAGTGCACAGAGCGAGAGAGAGAGAGAGAGAGGGAGAGAGTGACAGAGACAGAGATAGAGCTAGTGTGAGAGCATATATGTATGTATGCGTACACCCACATACACACACATTTAGCTTCTTTTAGGAAAATTTCACTGTTAAAAACGTGTAATACGAATTTACTCCTCTCTCAACCTCTTGCCCACTCGTGCGGGTTACCCTGCCATGATTTATGCACCGGTGGGTGGTTAGCTCTGTGGCTGCCACTGCGTATGCCACATCATAAAACATGGCATATCAAAGTTCAATTGCTGCGCGCCTCATTAGCCATGGAAAAACTATGGGAGTGAAATGTGGCCAAGACACGACACCGTTAGCTTCATTATGCATAAATCTCCTGAAACTTGAACAAACATCAAAAGTGGAGCTTGCGCTAGATAAATCTAGATAATTAGCCAAGATAAATAAATATATTTGAGAGCTAGCACTTAACAGTTGTTCAATTAGTTAAGTTAAGCTAAGTAATCGAGGACTCAGCGCTGATATGCCTTACAGTAGAGCAAAAGCATCATCTGCTTAGAGCTCGGAGAGCAGACTAGGTATCTGGGAGTCGTGCACTCCCTGCGAGCGCAAGTAGTGGTAGCAGTAGTATCTAAAATCCTCTATAAGACTGTGTAATCGATGTTATCGATATTTATCGATTGTTAGCAACCTAAAATACCTGAAGCATGTTTGGCATAGAGGAATTTATACTTAAGACTTCAAGTCTCTAGCTTTTGTGGCTAACGAGATCGGATGAACAGGCAAAAGGCGGGAGAGACGGGCGGACGGAATAGATGGACGAACGGATGAATGGATGGACGGACAAAGGGATAGAATAAATGAAGCATAGATGGAAAGAGGAATGGACTAAAGAACGGACGGAGGAATGGACTAAAGAACGGGCAAAGGAATGGACAGGGGGATGAAGAGAAGGGCGCACGAAGGAACGGAGAGACAAACAGAAGGACACACGAAATGACGGACGGAATCAAGCACAGACAGAAGGAGGGTCAGAATGAGGGACGGCCGGAGTAACTGACAGAGGAGCGAACGGAGGAACGAATAGGCAGGCAGAAGCAGAGATGATAGAACGGACCATCTAGCTACTTCAGCGACTCCTTAATCAAGAATATCGATGCTTTATGGAGTCTGTCACGCCTTCTTCTACCTGTAACATACACTTTCACGGAAACCAATATACCCGCAATTCCCATTTACAGTGCATTTAGGACTCAAAACTGAGCTGAACTGAGTTTCCCATAGGTTCTGCTTGAGAGCCTTAACATAAGTAGATAGTTAGTTCCTATACTAGATAAGTTCTTAGCTAGTTAGCTAAGCACACCGTGCACTGCCTGACAGAACTGCAGAGAAACTGTTGCACAAGTTAGTCACAGCTCTTAGCTCAGACGCTGAAGGGCACTGCGAGTACAAGCAAAAGAAAACTAAGATAGCTTCCATAATTACTTTTCAATAGATAAGTTCATACTGCGGACAACTGCAATGATTACACAATTACAGTTGAGCTGAGCGGGAAAGTGTGCCAAGGTAAGCAGTAGCTGCGTCAAGTGTGCTTAAGCGAGCAGGTGAGTAGGCGAGTTAACTAACAAGACGTTGAGTAGCTAGCTGAGCAGGCAACAACTGTACCTGAATTGATAATAACTGGCAGCTGGCACGTGTGTATGTCGGAGTATGTCGGAGTATGTCAGAGTATGTCGGAGTATGTCTAAGATGCCAGCCCTAACGGATTCCTCACAAGATGCCCATAAAAAGCTAGGCGAGCGAGCATTAAACATGCCCACAAATTAGTGCGGCATTTGGGACTTGAACTATATACATATATATATGTATATATATATATGAGTGGTTAGATGTGGGTACATTGTGTGGCTGTCATGCAACAAACTTGAAACCGCCAAAGGACACAAAACAACAATAACGACAAACTACTTAGCTGACAACATTTTGTGTTAGACATTTTGGCTTCGAAGCATCCGGGCCAGCAATAATTTCAAATTTTAAATGAGCTACGCAAACGTGTCCCCGAATGGGTATCATACTGAATTTCAAATTTTCACAATGAGCTGCTCTATGAGACGTGTAATGAATCTGCTAAGTCACTGCCCGCAAACAACCTGAGCGATATCTGGGCCTAATCACAGCATTTTCTCGCCTCCGTTGCCGTTCTCACATATATGTCTTGGGTAAAAATTTCTCTAATCATTGTAACTGCTAGATTTTGAGATACGTTCTCTTCAAGTCTAAATCACTTTTTGTGTGGAGTAGTCAGCGCCTTTCTATGTGCTTCTCATTTTGGTATAGGTGTGAACTGTGCAAAGGTTTATAAATTCTGTTCGAAGTCGAAATTTTATATATTTCAAGGCTTGGAACTCATAATAAATAATAATATTAAAATAAATAAGCTAAGGTCTTCCTAAAGGTCTTCGAACCCTCAAGAAACGACTCGCAAACTGGCCGAATATAGCTTGCCTGATATACAAGCCCACTCGTGGGCAATAGCTGCCTTTACTCTCTCTCTGCTGATTTGGAGAGGTATTATCTGGTCGAAGCTCTGCTCTCCTTCTTCGTGTTGAAATATCTAGGATGTGCGACACGAATCCTTGGCTTCAAAGTAGCCTTAAGAATACATGCCCAAAAATATGCTCCATTTATACGAAAGCCACCTATATAAGTCTCATATGTACATATCTATATAGTATTGTAGATTATATATATATATGTAAAACTCTATGCTCCGCTTGAAAAGTCTTCATGAAATGTCAAGCCAAATATATATGGCCAAGCTTTAGCTTTTTTTGGCCTCTTCTCATCAAACTGTGTATTGGCAGGGTATATGGCCAGTCGTGCTTCGCTTGGTTTAGTTGAACTGATTTTTTGCTGTAATTTGTCTAAGCGTGTGACAGAATGAGACAAGTGGAACTTTCGATAAGATTTAGATTAAAACTGACCAACAGAGGGAGAGGGAGAGAGAGTGAGAAAGAGAGAGAGAGAGAGAGAGAGAGAGATAGTGTAACACAGGCAGAAGAGTTTGACATTTATTGATTTTAACAAAAGCAAACAGACAACTGAGTGTTGGGGTATATAAGTAGGTATAAAGGTATGTAGGTATGTAGGTATGTCCATCAGTCGGCACAGGTGTGTTGGGGGAGTGTGTGTGTGTGTGTGTGTGTGTGTGCGTGTTTGGTATGAAATTAAAAATTACAAAAATGACAGTTAAATAAATACAATAAATACATTTCATTACGCATCCTTCCAGCTGTTTCTCCTCTGTCAATTGGTTTGAAGTTATTTGACTTGAATGCAAAAATATTTGTTGCATTTCTCACATACTTCACACACACACACACACACTCAGGTGTCAGCGGGTATCAGGTGTCACAGGATAGGGCTGGCAAGCCAATGCAATGGAGTCGGAAACACTTCGCTTGTGAGAGAGAAGCCAATGGACGATGTCATTTGCGAACTATTGCAAATTTAATTGACGAGCAATTAAATATATTGATTAACGGGTGATTAATATATCAATTGTTATCAAATAGTTAAATAGCTAATTGCATGGGTAATCAAAACTAATTGAATGGAGGGAAGCATGCATTGAGGAGAGGGAGGGAGAGAGAGGAAGGAAGAGGGAGATACAGAGGGAAAGTGATTGAGGGTGAGAGAGAAACAAAGTGAATAAGTAATTATGAGAGAGTGAGAGAGAGTGTGAGAGAGAGTGTGTGAGAGAGAGAGAGAAAGAGAGAGGGGAAAGGGGAAACAGGGCAGCTACATAAGGAAGGAGAGAAATTAGAGAAGGAGAGAGAGAGTGGGATGAGAAATACTGAGAGTGATAAATATAGACAATGAAACAGAGAGTATATGTGTGCGTGTGTGTGAGAGAGAGAGAGAGAGAGAGTCAGAAAATGAGAGAGAAAGAGAGTAAGAGATTTAGAGGAACTCGGAGAATGAGGAAGAGGGACAAAAGGTCTGATAAGGAGAGAAAAAGAGGGAGAGAGCTAGAAAGTGAGAGAGGGAGAGAGAGAGCGAGAGAGAATGAGAGAGGGGAGAGTGAGATTGTGAGAGTGAAAGAGGAGAGAGAGAGAGAGATAGAGATAACAGCGAGAGGGGATTAGCAGCATGAGGGAGAGATAGAGAGACAGGAGGATAGAGAAGGACTTAGGAAAGTAATAAAAGAGGGAAGGGTAGACGACAGAGAGAAAATGAGAAAGAGACAATAAAGGGAGGGCATAAGGAAGGGAATAAATGAAAGACCCAAACAGAGAGAGAAATGGAGATGTGGATAGAATACTGTGAGAGAAGAAGGAAAGGCCTGTGCATGAGACAGACAGATAGAGAGAGAGAGAGAGAGAGAGAGGGAGAATTAATGAAAAAGAGAAATAGGTGAAGAAATTGAGGTTAGGTCAGATAAAGAGAGGGAGAGAGAAATGTTTGTGCATTGATAAGCAGTTTAAGCAGTCACTGAGACTACTCTGAGAGAGAGAGAGAGAGAATTAATGATAAAGAGAAATAGGTGAAGAAAGTGAGGTTAGGTCAGATAAAGAGAGGGAGAGAGCAATGTTTGTGCATTGATAAGCAGTTTAAGCAGTCACTGAGACCACTCTGAGAGAGAGAGATAGAGAGAGAGAGAGAGAGAAGCTCAACTAAAAACCATATAAAAATCACAAATCAATTCTCGTGACTTTATGACTCGTGGGAGAACTCATAGTTGGAGAGCGCAGAGAAGGGGCAAGGGAAAAGTTTCGCTAAAAGGAGAAAGTTAGCTAATTGAAGCTCAGGCAACTCAATTAGAATAATTAATTAGCGTGTTTAATCGGCTGCTCAGTTTATTATCAGGCAATCCATGACATTAGCTACAGTCGAAGCATCGCAGCCGGAGAGCAGTCAGCCGTAGTAGGTGGTGCGCAGGAGGGCGAAGAACTGATACGACATGCTGATTACCTTCATGAACGTGTTGAACGAGATGGGCGGAAAGGTGGGCGGCCGTATCGAGGCTGGCTTCTGGCTGCGCATTATAATATAGCGCATAATCATCTTGTACTTGGAGTCGCACGACAGCCAATTGTGGTTGAACGCCGAATGCCCAATGCGCGAGCTCTGCGAACACAACAAAGCCAATGCCATAATCAGACGGCCTAATTAGTTATCATCATATATACTCACCGAGGATATCATCTCGTCGCCATAGTAGCACACCACAAACACCTGCACCAGCGAAGCCGAGAAGAATATGAAGTAGAGGACAATGTCCTCCACGTTCGAGGCGGTTATCTGAAAGCCGGCAAAGCAGATGACCAGAGAGGCGGCTATGAAGTTCCACAGAATCGTAAAGCTGAAGATGTTGTTCACCTCCTCGCTCAGGCTGCAAAGAAACAGATACAGATACAGATACAGAGCTCGACTCGGAGGACTATAAACCTACTCCAAGGCCCGCGAATGGTATACCACTAGATTTTGGGCAAACTTCAGGTTCTCGTCCGCGGTGTGATCGTCGCCATTGTAGGCTTCCAGCGTGTCGGCCATGTAGTTGAAGTGCATGGTCAGCTGTGTGATGGTCGTGATGAGCAGCAGATCGACGCAGACGTAGGACACTCCGGCGACGTAGGCACAGTGGGCGAGTCCCCAGTAGGAGAACCAGTAGACCGTGATGTCCGTTTCAGCGTCGTAGGGAAAGAGTATGTGAAAGCCGTAGTTGCGCTCGAAAATCTCGGAGCCCATGAAATAGTATTTGATGGTCGACTTGATGGCCGGATAGAAGCTGAAGGAGGAGGTGTACGTCATGCAGAGGATGGTGAAGAGCCACATGACGCGATTCATGTGCTTGTTGTAGTAGGCCACATTGTAGGCCTCCTGCTGCGCCTTGGTCAGCGGGAACAGTTCGCTCAGGTCGTCCAGCAGCTTCACCAGAATCTTACGGTTCACCGTCAGCCCGAACTGCTTGAAGTCGGACATGAAGCTGAAGCCGATGCAGGGCGCCACGGCTGTCGCCTCCAGCAGGGTCGTCGTCGACGAGATGTGGACGATGAAGTACGCTATCTCCCCTACCACATACGCATTGAAGTTGAGAAATCCCAGCACCAGGTAGAAGCGCAGCAGATAGCGACGCACCAAGTTCTTGTCCCGCTCCGAGTACAGATCCTCGCCGATCGTCTTGTAAAAGACCATCGGGAAGCGTGTCAGATCCTCGAACGTGTACAGCTCCTTTTTCACTTTCTTGCGCCCGAACATCTTGACAGATGCCACCTGAGAGCTCAAATGTTGGCCCTGTTCAGCCGAGACTTGGCTTTTATACCCGCGAGACCGCATGAAATTCACATGAGGGAAGCCAGACAGTTGGGTCGACCCGTTGCCCAATATTATTTATAGTAATTATGGACACCTGGCTCAGGTCGAAGCGGCCAATGCTTAAACTTTAATGCTGCTATTAACTCGACGCCTAAATAGTTCATATAACTAACTTAGTTAACCAAAGGGCAACTGCTGGGCGCAACAGCTCGCAGTCCCTGCTTCGACACAGTGTGAATGGGTTCAAGTTTTTTGCTTTAGAAAAATATACAAATTTCTCGAATAAATTTCGTAGCAAAAGTAGTCAAAAAAAGAGCAAAAGAAATAGTTTAAATTACAAAAAAAAAAGTAATATAAACTCCATATATCATAAGATCCCAAGTTCAGTTGAACTATGTATAACAGTCTGGCAACGCCATGTAGCAGACAGAGCCACAACTAATATTTCTTATCGATAGGTTCAAGTAGTACTTGATTTTTAAAAAATCTATATAAATTCCTTGAGGAAAGATTTATAAAGATTTCTGAAATGAATTTGGTAGAAAAAGTTGTCATAAGCTTATTCTCGCGATCGATTAATGTAGACTATACTTATTTACTTCGATGATTATCGAGAAAGCGTCTCTGCTCTCTCAAAGTGTCACTGGAAGAAGAGAGCGAGAGAACCATGCTCAGCTGATTCAGAGTCGCATCTCGATAGGCATTCAAAATACTACAACTATTTATCGATATATTAAACTTAACAAAAAACATTCAAGCAAATACTTTACAAAGTAGAAAAACTTCTCAATTTTGCTTGAATTTAAGTAAAAAATTTAATATAATTTCCGTTAATTGTTAGATTCCAAGTTTCACAACTAGCTGGCAACTCTGAACTGCCTGAATACCAGTCGCAGCTAGTTTCGGCTACGCCTTTAAGCGCTTGTAACAGACAGCGACGCAGCAAATAATATTTCTTTGCCTCCCAATGACTGTGACACAATTGAGCGCCGACTGTGACTGTGACTTCGCAGCACATTTGAGCAAATCAAGTGCGAATGCCTTTGTGGAGCCCATGAGCCGGGTCCAATTCGCAGTAAGCCATAAATCCATAGTCCACGGCAAAGCAGTAGGCAGTAGCTGAGCAGAGCAGAGCGTGGGGGCTGGCGGTCGCTTTGATGAAACTTTTCAGCTTTGACTTCAATAATTCCACACGGAATGCGCCTGGGCTCAGGGGCACAAACAAAATGATAACCAAATGCCAGCTGGGCGAACTGACTGATTGGCTACCTGGCCCGACCTGGCCCGGTCTGGCCTAGCTAGCCGTCCGGCTGACAAGGAAGTCCGTGTTTTTTATTCAACATTTTGCTTTTGATTATTGTCATGTCGGTGGCACGAAAGAACGACTGGAAATCAAAATCAAAAATTAGAACAATTCGGGTATTTGGAGAGGAACGCGTTGAGCCCTTTGAGCCTGGCCAGGACAAAGGGCGCCTGCTGCTCACCTATTGTTAAGACAAATTCCAATGGAAATAAGCCAAGAACAATGCTCCACTAAAATCTTATTGCATTTTTCGTATGACTGCCAGATGAAAGCTTTATAAATTTGAACAGAGCTGGTGACTTGTGAATAGATTGAAGTTGCATAGGATATGAAATGCTTATGGATATATTAGATAGGCATAAGAATCGATAGTTATTTGGAGTAATATCGGTATATTAGATATGCACAATAATCGATTTTTATCGATGTTACACTTATCGATATACAAGTTATGCATAAGAATCGATTGAATACTAATTGCTATACAAGAAATGTATAATCGACTATTAGTGCGTATAAAATACTTATCGATATACTATATTTATCGAAAATAATCGATTATTTTTGCAGATGTCACAAATATTTATTGATATGCTAATATACGCACAAGAATCGATCATTTTTGCACAAAAACTGCCTATCGATATACAATATCGATCGAATAACTGCTTATCGACACTACTACTAGAATACTAGAATATGCAATGCTCTCTGAAGCACCAATCGATTAACTAGACATGATATTTTGCTGCAAATGACGTGTCGATATATTTGATATGCTCACAATTGATAATCGATTAGTCGATATATCGTTTATTAGCACTGTTAGTTTATATTTTATTTTATTATTTATTTTATCTTCGTGCCAAAACAGACTGCAGAAAACGATTCTCGTACCCAACACAGCGTCAACTGCTGACGGCCCCAAAAAGTAGGCAACAGAAAAATGATATTGAGATGGCCAATATGTAAATGGAAAAACCCGATGGAAAACTCAACAGTTTGTGCAATACATATGTATCGAAAAGAAGCAAATTTGAAATCAGCTTCGAAATGCAAATCGACAACAAGAAATTTGTTAGCCAAACCATGAGTTATCATAGTTTCCAATTGTTTCCTATCGAAGGTAGTAAAAAATTCGGAATTGTTAAGCACTCAATGCAGCAACTGGAGTCGAAACAATGGCTTAAATATGCCAATAGAAAATGCAGTTGAAGTAAAATCGAACCCAACCCCTCCCCCGTGCCCCACTCTCCAACTTTCTCCCCTGGTTGTGAAAGGTTTCCTCATCCATATTCATTCTGGCTTATGTCCAGAGTCGCTGTGTTAACAATTCGAAATTCATATTTTTTGCTTCTTTATCTTACGCTCCATTTGCACGAAAAATTTGCCACTAAAAGCCACACACGTTGTCTGATTAGAAGGCTTGTGGGCTCACCCGCCCACACAGCCATACGAGATTTAACTAATGGAAAATACTAACACACAAACACACAGGTATAAATGCATGTGCATGTGCATGTGTGTGAGTGTGAGTGTGTGCGTGTGTGTGTGTGCGTATGCTGGCTGTCAAAGTAATTATATTTAAGTGAACTATCTATCCATCATACACTTTTTATATCCTGAACCCTTGCCACATTGATGCAGAACAAGGGTTATGAAGGGGACAATAAAGGATACTATGAGGCATATACAGCCTTTCGATATATCAACGTATCGATATATCATCACATCAATCAATCTATCATAAATCTGTCATCTGATCTATATATCATCTAATAAATAGGTCAGCTCATCCATATGAATAGTTATCGATCAATCATGTAATCTATATCGAATCGATATATCATCCAAATCGATATTTTGCATGTTTTCCGTTCATAGTCACTCATTGTCAGGGTATCTGCTAGTCGAGCACTCCACTAAAATATTTTAACTTGTTTTCTAAGTGCAAATCTCTTGCGCAAGGCTAAGCATGGCAAGAAATAAAACAAAATAAAGAAAAATACTGAAACCTGGAGGAAAAATCTGTTTGAAATATAGAAAAATGGCAAAGTCGAATGCTGAATGCCCTAGCGCAAAAATAAAAATTAAAGTTAAAAATTAAAATTAAAATATAATAGATTATATAATAATATAAATAAACTTATATACCAGACATACATCAATTTTAATATGTAAAATATATATAATATCATAACTTTATATAAAAATGATCGATAATTGTATGTTATATATATAATTATTTATTTATATATATATTAGTTATTTATATACATTTTATTTATGGTGATTATTAATTTGTACTAATTTTAAAATATTAAAAAAATAATTACATATCTATAATTTATTTTATTTTAATTTCAATTTAAAAAAAAAAACGTTTTCAAGTAGTCTAAGTAGTCTAAGTACTCCATGGACTCCACTTAGGGTAAAAACTCTGTTGGATTCCTATCGAATTCTAATTAAGAGTATAACTAAATATTTCTGTGCCATACGGAATTTAATTTGTTGCTTGGAAAATTGCTAAAATGCCTAAGTAAATGCGAATGTATAAAAATGTTAATAAGCTTTTCGCCCCAGAATAAAATGGAAAAGTAATAATGAGCATACACACACACACTCACCCACACACACACACACACAGAGAGAGAGAAGATGCTTGCCAGCCACAAGCAAAGCTGATTAAAACCAATTAAAGGTTTGTTGTTTGTGCAAAAATAAATTGAATTGTGCTGTTGCTGCCACGACTGCTTCAATTGTGCTCAACTATCGATAGCTGGAGCTGCCAGCAACAGTCGTTGAACGGGGTGGCAACGCCGTTGCGTGGGTTAGCTTTTGGCTTTTCGTTGCCGCGCCGATCGCATTTCGCTGTTTAATTTGCTTAATTTGTTATTTGTTGCTTTTGCTGTACATAAATAGTGCATATTTCAGATTACGCATCAATTCGCAAGTTTACAGCTCGCATTTATTTTTGTTTTCGCGTTCGTTTTGTTATGCTTTGCCTTGTTTTTGTTCCTGCTGCTGCAATCGAACGTGAATGAAAAAAAGAAGAAGAAAGCAACAACAAATAAATACGCTGAACAACAACAGCTACATGGATTTACCGTAGGCAGCAGCCAGCATTTGAGCGAAAACGATGTGCGAGCGAGAGGCAGATAGCGCTCGAACTGAGTGCGAAGCCGACCGACGACGAGCAGCGTTTGGAGTGTGAAAAAGACTAAGAAAATACATACGTATCTATGTATGTATGTATGTATGTAAATGTGTGCGTGTAAAGCAAAGAAATGTGTAAATATGTGAGCATGTGTGTTCATATGTGATATATGTATGCAAATAGTAATTAATTGAGCAATGCAGCATGGAAAATTTGAAGCACTCGCCTCGAGCCATAGGCGCAAAGCCAGCTTAAATCGATCTGCTTGTTAACAATTCGAAATTCGCAGTCAAAGAGTAAGCTTTGACTGAAGATAACGGTGCAGCGCCATTGTTTAGCGCTTGTTACTAAGCCCATTATCTATTGCATGTGATTACAGCATATGCATATGCATATGTGTATGTGTGTTTATATTGACTGATTGCTAATTAATGCAGAGAGTTGAGCTTTCAATAGCTGTTAAGCTTAGCAAAATTGCAAATCTCGTGATCATTGCAGCTGAGTTGCTTTTGAGATGTTTAAAGGGCAGCCCGACGGGTCTGACAGAGGCAACAGCAGCACATACTGATATCGTTTCTTCAAATAATCGATAACTTTTCTCGCTTTCATGCAATCGATCCTAAACTAGCTTCAGTTTTTTGCGCATAACTTCTATGTTTTTCGAGCTATAGTCACCAAATTTGGGATTTAGCTTTTTGAATGCCTAATGCAATTTTGATTTTTTTTTTAATTTTGAAAATCCCACGAAATTTAGGTTTAGCCCTAAATGAAAATATTTTACTGTATTTATGAATTAACGCATATTCTCTATTCTTAGTTCGAATGCTCTGAAAGTTTCTTTAAAATTGTTTTAGTAAAAAAAAAGTTATTGAAGGAAACGTATGGAGCCATCAGCAAAAGGCATTGGTTCTATATATACCCCCCACACACACATATATATATTTTCCTTTCCAAATCCTATTCATATCCTCACAATTGTAACTAAAGTGCTACTACAACTTTGTTAGAGTATTTAGCAGTCCATCACTCCCGTCCCAGCGCTTGCTTGTTTAATTAGCCAATAGCATACATGTTGACATTTTCGAACAAGTTAGTTGAAGTCTGATTTATCGATTGAGCGCATCCAGTCGACTTCGGGGGGTCTCAAAGGGGGCGAAAGCTGTAAAAAAAATATGTTTGTGAATTCAAATTAAATTAGCACGTATTTTGTACTTTTTCCGTGTGTGTGTTCACTGTGATTGTCATTGCAATTCATTTAAAGGATTTCCATGTAAACAGCTAATTAAATCAAAAGAGGAAGAAGCGCTCGACGCCACTCTGCGATTCTCATGAGGCCAGGGTAAGCGCTTGCCATTGTCAAATTTTCAATTAACTTTTGCTTGACTCGCCTCAGTAATATGCCTTTTCCCTCTCTCTCTCTCTCTCTCGCTCTCTCTCTTTCTCGCTCTCTCTCTCTCTTTCTCTTTACTAGCCTCCAGCCAACAACCTGCCAATGGAACAATTGTGATTCGTCTTCATCGTCTTTTTTTCGGGTAAGTACATATTTACATAATTAATTTAGCTTATCAATAAATGATGCTGAATCTCTTCAGTTCTTTTCTCTTTTCGCTTGCTAGAATCTAGTATTTTAATCAGATTAAGAGCTAATCCCGTTATTTGTTTTGCTGCAAACAATTTTAAAGTGATTCGAACGAAAACCCAAAAACTCGGAGTAAATATTTTTATACTATTTCACGTAGTGATATAGTATATTGGTTTTGTGCAAAATTCGTTTGTCCGTCTGTCCGTATGAACGCAAACCATTTCCACGCTATTGAAGCTAGAGACTTGAAATTTGAAATATATACTCGTGTATACCCTCGTCAGATAAAGTGTCAAGATTTTCCCGATACGCCCACTAGGGGCGTGGCAAATCGGAAAATGAATTTTCCTGTATCCCAGAAGCACTACTTCTAGAAGGGCTAGAGAGTTGAGATTTTAACTGAACAGTCACGTCGACATCCCAAAATCAAAAAGCTATGGCGGATATATCTACGCCCATTGGGGGCGTGGCAAATCGGCTCAAACTGTATCTTCTAAAGTCTTAAAGCTATAACGCTCAAATTTGACACGTTGATTACTGTTATGATCCTACAAAGATCACCTAAAAAATTATGGCCACGCCCACTAGGGCGTGGCAAATCGGTTCTGAAAATATAGTGATTTTACTAATTCTGTTATATTTTGAGCACTATTGATGCTAGAGACTTGAGACTTGGTATATATACTCGGGTTAACATCCCACAATCGAAAAGTTATGGCGGATATATCTACGCCCTCAGGGGGCGTGGCAACTGATATTAGCTTATATCTCCTAGAGTTTTAGTGCTAGAAGCTTCAAAATTGGATGTTAAGTTACTGGGGGTCTCCTCTATCAATTCCCCAAAAATTATTGTTACGCCCCAAAAGGGGCATGCCGTACAAAAAATACCCTGTAATTTTCGCATTTTTTGAGTGTAAGCATCCAAACTTTACAGTTATATTCCTGAATGCCCACTCTATGAGCATGCCAAAAAATATGTGTACACGTTCATTGGGGGCGTGGCAATCGGGCCAAACTTTATCTCCCGTGGACACTTTTATCAGCTTATATCTTCCACAGTTTTAGTGCTAGAGTGTAAGCATCCAAACTTTACAGTTATATTCCTGAGCGCCCACTCTATGCACATGCCAATAATTATTTGTCTACGGCCACTGGGGGCGTGGCAAATCAAAACTGAATCATCTGCAACTTCTGAGCCAATAACGCGCCAAATAATGCCTTTGTGACCTTTGACCTTGTCTTTTGACTTTTTAAATAATATATATATGTTTGAAAAGAATATTTTATTAATACAAAATAACTAAATAAAGAAAATATAACAAATATATCAACATGACCGCACCGGGGTTCGAGCCCACACCTCTACGCTAGCCAACGAACTTAAATCACATTTTCAGAGTTGCCACCTCTCTCATTTTGAGAGATGCCATCTCTCTCAATTTAGGTGCGTGTTTTTGCTAAGGTAAGGGTTCTAAGCTTCGATCCTAATTGAAACTGGCTGGCCACCTCCAATGAAAAGTTTTAATCTGCAGCTAATTTGAGCGGCGAAAGTGGGGATTTAAGGTTAAATTTAAAAAAATAGAATGTGATAGAGGCCCCTGTGGGCTGCTGGGACGTGAAATAGTATTTCGCTGTCGGTTGCGTCCGACTGCAACGTTCTTACTTGTTTGTTTATTGATTTATTTTGCAATGCTCGCTCGCAAGGCAAATGAGAGTATATTGGCTTTGAGCGGAGTGGTGAAGTTTGTTCAGTGGATAAATATATAGATAATATATGGATGTATCCTAGGCTGAAAAAGTTTTAGGAATATGAAGTCTCATAGAGCTAGATACTGGGAATATCGTATGCCTTCGTCTAATAGAACTCTGATGTTTGGAGACTTGCGTTCCTGTGGCAAATCTCTCAAGTTGATATCTGAGCTACAGATCTATCGAAAGCTCGACTGAAAAACCTATCGATATTTGCAGAAATACTGCGCCTTCTTGCCCCTGAGCGCGTATCAAGCAGTCGGTTCACATAGCTTCATTATTTACCTTCTAGAATTCAGCAAATTTGTATTTTCTCTTGTTTTGCTTTTTATTACCTTCATTGTTTCCAATACGAAACCATTGAAAGTGTCAGCCTTGTGTGGGTTATCTAATCATATTTAAGAAATACTTTTCTTGCTTAGCACAAAGTAACTACAAGCCCTTAAGCCATACAATTTCACTCCCTCTCTCACTCTCTCTCTCTTTCCCGAAATTGGCCCAAAGAATGGCATCAGTATAGATATTTCTCCCCTGGAAGCCAATCACAAAAATTCCTTGCTCTTTGTCTCTTTTTTTGTTGTATTTTTTTCCCTGTGTTTTCTTCTTTCGTTTTTTTTTATACTTTTTCTGGTTTTAGATATTGTGGTATCAAAGGCGCTGCTCACCTGGTGTTAAGTTTCAAAGGCTCCACACTTTAGCCAGCAAAAACCCTTCTCCACACACACACGCACACATCTTTGTTGGCCTCTGGGCAAGATGCTGCCGCCCAGCTGTGGGCAGTCCTGCCAAGTGCTTCCTATGCAAACAATTGGGTTTCTTTTCTATATATTTTTTCTCCTTTTCTGGGATATACGCTTACCCAAATCTGGGGATTTATGATTTGGTCAAAAGGCATGCACCTGGCGTTTGCTTCGTTGCATGCGATGCTTGACTATTCTCTGTCCGCATGAGTCAGTCATGTGCTTATCATTATTCACACGTCTTGCTCTCTGGTTTCCTTGTTCAATTTTTGATATATAGAGCTTGGGAATTGTGGGAAAGCTATTTTGTTGTTCTAGAATTTTAAAGGAGTCGAAACTCTCTCTCTCTCTCTCTCTACTAAATTTTATATAAATTTACAATTCTTTTCCTCTGTACATTCGTAAAGGTTTTACTGGCTTCTCACATATATGTTTATAAGTACATCAATAGCTTATATATGTACATATATATCGAACTTACTTTCTAGCCTTCTTCTGTTATCTTCTATTGAAATTTTCGTAAACGTTTTACTGGCTGCCCGGCTATG
Source organism: Drosophila mercatorum (assembly GCA_961210405.1). Taxonomy (NCBI): domain Eukaryota; kingdom Metazoa; phylum Arthropoda; class Insecta; order Diptera; family Drosophilidae; genus Drosophila; species Drosophila mercatorum. Next base: position 15,099,021 of record CAUIUS010000001.1, read on the forward strand.
CATCGACTTCTTTGTATAGCTTAGATAAAGTTATTTTTGACTTTACCTGTAGATTCCTTTCTCCCTGGTATATACTTTTCTATATTATCATATGCTATGTATATATAATCTGTATAAACTATATATATATTATCTTATTCCTAAACGTTTTACTGGCTGTGCAGCTATGAGAATTATAAATAGCATATCAATATATATACATAGATATATTGCCAATATTCTACTTAAACTACCAATTGCTGCCTTTGCTTTTTACGATATTTTCATAAACGTTTTACTGGCTGCATTCAGAAATCAAATCATTCGTAATCTCTACATAGGTCAGCTAGAGTTATGTATATATATTGAAGTGAGACTTCATAAACAGGTCTAGTCCGTTTCCGTCTATAATCACTCCTTAAGCCATTCATAAACGTTTTACTGGCTGCTATCAGACAAGCTCATAGCCAATGGAACATTCACTTTCCTTGAAAGGGCATTAATCAATCGATGAATTTTGAATATCATCCAGATATGAGTGTGTTTTTATTTCTCACTCTATATATATATATATATATATACATATGATGTTGTTGCTGTTGCTGTATTCAAATTGGTTGGCAGGCAAAGATATGCAAACTCAAAGAGCTTCGCCCGCCGCACTCGAGGTGCTCGATTTTTCGTTTGCCGAGCCGTTTGCCAAGGCTGGGCCTGGTGCAGGGCATCTTAATGGGCGTGCTCGACTGTGAGGTCCTTTGATTGGGCCCGTACTACGTACCAGAATGCGAACGAACACAAAGTAAAAACGTGAAGCAGACACACACACCAAAAAAAAAAAGAAAACACGTAGAATGTGGGTAGAAAACAAATATTAGTTCGCTTTGCTATGCATAAAACAAAAAAAAAATGGAGACGTAGAAGAAGAAGGAGAAGAAGAAGAAGAAGACTATAGGGCCAACAAAGCGTAAGAAAAATCGTTTAATGCACAATTTGGCACAAGGCAGGCAGAGGCGAGGCAGAGACAGAGGCAGCAGCCGGTGTCTTCAGGACACGCGCTTTAATTGCCTGCAGCGAGACAATGCAGAAGCGCCGAGGCAAATGGAAAATGTATAACTAACGCCAACTAAAGTAAAAGTAAATTGCAAATGAAATCAAATGGCTAACTGGCCATATCCATCGCAGTTAATACTTAGCAATAGCTGTAGCTCGAGCTCGAGCTTGCCTTGGCTTGGCTTGGCTTGGCTTGGCTTGGCTGGTTGGTTATTGATACTTAGCTACAGCTGGCGACTTCTGGTGCTGCCTGGGCCGGCCAGCAGCCAATCAGCTGCTTCTCCTTTTTCCTTTCTTAGTGGAAATGTTTGCAATTTATTGTTACTGCACAATGCCAACACAGAGAGGGAGGCAGTGCAGGAGAGCGAGCTAAGTCTTGACTGCTGGCCATATGTAGCAATTGTTGTCATGTCGACCGAATGTCCAACAGGACTTAAAGCTCAGCGCACACAACTATCGATGCTGCTTAAGAATCTGTAACAGAAGGTAGGGTATCAGCAAGCTGAGCAGCCCGCGGGCTGGAATCTAAACCCACACAACTATCGATACTTCTTCAGTGAGAAGGGTATTAGCAAGCAGTGCAAGCTGGACAGCCTGAGGGCTGCAAGCTGAAAGCTGAAAGCTGAGCCCACACAACTAACGATGCTTCAGCAGAAAGCAGGGTATTAGCGAGTTGTGCAAGCCGGGCAGCCTTGGGGCTTTCAGCTCGTATCAAGTGCCAGTGCCACAGCTGGCCAACTCTGTGTGTGCTTCATATTTGCATGTTGCTCGTCAGCTAATCACAGTTGTTATACAACGCTCTTCTATGCGATTCGCATGCACGTTTTGAATAAGGTTTATTCAATATTTATGCACTTATTTAGTTTTGTGGAACTCTAACAAGTCGTCGTGTCTTGATATTTATTGGCTTGCCATATACCTGCTACAATAATAGTAGTAGAAGTAGTGATAGTAGTAGAAATTGTGTTAGTAGTAGATGTAGGAATCGTAGTAGTAGAATTAGTAGTAGTTGTAGTAATAGCAGTAGTAATAGTAGTAGTAGTAGTAGTAGTAGAAGGAGTAGTAGTAGTAGTAGTAGTAGTAGTAGTAGTAGTAGTAGTAGAAGGAGTAGTAGTAGAAGTAGTAGTAGTAGTAGTAGTAGTAGTAGTAGTAGTAGCAGCAATAGTAGTCATAGTACTGCGTAGTAGAATTAGTAATAGTAGTAGTAAAAGAAGGGATAGTGTTAGTAATAGAAGTAGTAATAATAGTAGTTACAGTTGTTAAAATAGTAGTAGTAATAATAGTAGTTACATTAGTAGAAATAATAGTAGTAGTAGTAGTAGTAGTAGTAGTAGTAGTAGTAGTAGTAGTAGTAGTAGTAGTAGTAATAGTAGTAGTAGAAATCGTACTCGTTATAGCAGTAATAGTAGTAATAGTGCTCTCCCTGTCTCTCTCTCCTTTCCTCCCTCCCTCAGTCCCCTTTCCTCCCACCCCTTTCCTCCCTCCCCTGTCCTCCCTACCCTTTCCTCCCTCCCTCTCAACCCTTTCCTCCCTCCCCATCTGTCCCTTCCTGCCTTACTCACGCCATCTCAGTTATCCACACTTCACACTTCACGCTGCACGCCCCTCTCAGCGCTTCTCATAGCCCGTATCACATCACAAATCGCTGGCGATGCCCAGCACAGGTGTCCCCAGTCCATTGATTCTAATGCCAATTGATTGCCAATTGATTGGCTAGTGTTTGCCCAGTTTCGGCTGCCGTCGCAGTCCCTGGCCAACTTAAAGCGAGTTAAGCCCCCGGCTAAGCAGTTGGGCCAAACAATTTAAGCAATTCTGCTGTTAACTTATGTTTATATAAACGAAGCTGCAGCAGTCGACTGCAATCGTCTTCGCTGGCCTTGTTTGGGGCGACAGTTGGAAGTCAGGCGAAGTCATCAAATGGCCAGAGCAATGGCTAAAGGGATTCGACTTGGACTGGGGTTTGTCTGTGCGTTTGGCGGGCTTACGGCTTGGGGATTGGGTTCGGCTGATGCCATCGGGCAGGCGCTAGTCCTCAGACAAAAGGCACTGAAAAACTTTGTTGCAAAACACTTAAAATCCAACACACAGACATATATGGTACCCACACACATATATATCTGTATGTATGTGTATACATATATGTATTACTATCTATATACATAGTAAAAAAGAAGTGCTTCAGTCCAGGCGACAAGGACGAAACAATTGATTTGAGATCTTGAAATTGATCAAAATTTCTAAATAAATTTAAATATTTTAAAATTTATTATAAATATTTTTAACCATATCCATTTAAGGCTTAGGGCTATGTAATACCCTATATAAATATATAAAAATAAAATTTATATATATATTCTTAAAGGGGAGATCTTGCTAGATCTGTATACCCTAAGCACAAACGCTGGAGACTTCAGACCTAAGACTTATGAGCAGATACGCCTATAAGTACGACTTCTAGCCCTTTCTTTTTTTGTATACATGAGGCCAGGTATCTTCCAGTCAAACACTCCCAACTGATATGCCTTCTATGAAGAACTCTTGAGCAATCCAATAAATTTCTAGGCAACTTAATTTAGTTTTGAGATCATTGATTAATGATCAGAACTAGCTCGATTTAAATAGTCAGGCAGAAATCTCTAAATAAAGAGATAAAGTTTATTTAAAGCTATATATCAACTGATGCCTAAGAGCATATATTATATAATGAGGGAGAGAGAGAAATATAGAGAGAGAGAGAGAGAGAGAGTATAATGAATCTGAGTGGAACCAGAAAGTTTTTCGCTATATCTATTGATTCGCTATAGATTCCTGTTAGTAGAACCTTGGTAAAGTCAAGGAACTTCAAGAAAAATTCGTTCTGTTAAGTTTTTCTTTATAACGAAGTTCATTATATCAAGGTTTCACTGTATATATATATATCTAAACAAATTTTGAGCTGCATTTGGCATTGCTCAAAGTTTCCAGTTTGAACATTTTGGTTCGGTCTTTACATCGATTGCTTGTCCTTTTGTGCTTTGATTTCGCATGCAGCGAAATTAGATTAGCATAAAGCGATGTTGACATTTTTGTCGCCTGCCCGTGCGCTGCACACACAGTGACTGGCATATCAGCAGGAAAAAGTGTTACTGTCTGACTGCGAGTGTGTGTGTGTGTGTGTGTGTGTTGTGCATTGTCTGGTTAGTCCTTTCCGCATATATATTTGAAATAAAGTTACGACAAGTTGCACTCAATTTTCAGCATTTACTGTCAGCGCGCTGGCACGCCGAGGCAGTTCCCAGTTGGCCGTGCTGGGTGGGGGCCAGCGGGAGCATGTCGTCGAGATAGCCACGAAGTGACTGTAACACATACAAATAACAGGCCAGAGAGTGTCTATGTGTGTGTGTGTGTAGGCAGTCAGACGGGAATGGCCAACAAAAAGTGTGTCAGAGATCCGTGCGGACATGGCGGACGCTAGTAAAAACAAAAGCGAGCAACGCATAAAACGCTTGAAATGAATACGTGCAACTATTGTCCGGGTGTGTGTACGCCGTGCACCTCACAGCATCACGGCCGCATGCCAGATGCCACCAAAAAGCTGAACTGAACCGTCCTGCACCGTTATGTCCTGCCCTGCCCTGTCCTGGTTTAGTTCGTTCGGTATGCCTATCGTCGTTATCTCCAGCCGCAGCGCTGCAAGACACTGAAGGCTTGCCTTTTGATTTGCAAACATTTTCATTTTCATTGCATCTGCCACACACACAGAGAGAGAGAGAGAGAGAGAGAAAGAGAGAGAGAGAGCAGAGCAGAGCTTCATTTGCATATGGAATTACATGCGTGTGAAATAGCCAGCCAACAGCCAGCAGGCAGGCAGGCAGCGCACAGAGCTAGCTTCACACATTCGCATTGCCATTAAAAATATCACAACACGCGTTGCACTGCGCGCGCTCATCAAGTTGTCATGGCAGCCGCATGCCACATGCCACATGCCCCACGCGCCACTTGACAGGTGCCAGCGACAACAACAACAACAACAGCTTATTTCACTCGCCAGCAAATTAGGTTTTTGTAAATTAGCTGCTCATAAATCTGTGGCCATTAAAAACGCCCACACAATTGCTTGAGATATTTATATAAAATAAACTCCCAGCCCCAGCCCTACCACACCCCATCTCTCTCTCTCTCTCTCTCCGATATTTGATTGCTTTCGCCTTAGATTTTCAGTCTTCCAATAGCATCGACAGTTCCATCAGCTTCTCCCATTTGCATTGCAGATCGGAGCAGAAGTGTTAGCTAAAGATATATATATTACTATATATATATGAGCAACTCAATAATTCATGTTACTATCTATAGCTCTATGCGTTCCAGCCTAAAGACACTTTATAGGGCTGGTAGCTGAATGGATTCAAATATATTCGTTCTCTGGTCTGGCTACAGTCGTGGTATCTTCGAGTCGGACCCTTCCACCTTGAGCAGTTTTACTTGTTTTAGTCTCTCTTCATTCTTTCTCTCTTTTATGCATTTCTTGTCTTCCTCTCTCATTCACTTTTTGTCTCATTCTTATTCTCTCTTCCTCTCTCGCTCTTTCTCCTTCTCTCTTTCATTCTCTCTCTCTCTCTCTCTCTCTCTCTGCCGTACCATCTCTCGCATTCTCTTACTCCCATGTACTCTCTCTTCCATCCTCTATATATCCCTCTCTTTCTGTCTGTCTCTCTCCATATGTCTCTCTCTTTTCTCTTTCTTTCTCGCATTTCCTATCGCTCTCTCTTTTTCTCTCTCACGCTCTCTCTCTCGCTCTCTTCATATAATCACCAATTATCTGTTTCTCATTCTCCGTCTCTCTCTCTCTCTGTATATCTCTCTCTCTCATTCCATCTCTCTCTTTCATTATCTCTTTTTCATTCTCTCTCGCGCTCCCATAATCTCTCATTCTCGTCCCTCTCCTTCTGCCTGTCTCTATGACTCTCTCTTTATCTATCTCTCTCATTTGCTTTCCCTCTCTCTCTCTTTCTCTCTCTCTCTCTCTCTCGATTTGTGTCTGTCTCTTTATCGTTATTTCACTTTCTGTCTTTCTTTATCTCTGTGTCTCTTACTCTCATTCTCTTTTCGCTCTCTTTCTCTTTCGCTGGCTCTCTCTCCCTTTCTCTCTCTCTCTCTCTCATACTTTCATACCTTCATATCTCACCTTTTTCCTACCATTTCCCTCACTTTCGCTCCCATTCCCTCTCTCCCTCTCCCTCTCTCTCTCTCTCCCTCTCTCTCTCTCTCTCCCCTTTTTCCTTTCTTTGTCCATTCTTATCAATTTGCACTTCGCTAACAACCAAACAAAAGCCGCTCCAAGTTTTCCACGCTCAAGTACAGTTCATAATTTTACTTATTTTCTATATTTTCTCTCGCTGGAGAAGGGCGAGGGCAACTCTGGACTGCACATGGAACTCCGACGGAGTTACTGAAAGGGAGATGGCAACACACACACAGAGAGAGAGAGAGAGAGGGGGAGGGACGAACTGTTGACTGGCGTAGGCCACGTGAAACAAGCCGAGTTTGTTGGCCAAAAACAAGTTGTAAAGTGCAAAAGTGCAGTCGGCCTGGCCAATTCGGGCCAAGTTTTATCGTAGTCGACCAAAAGCCGAGGCGTTGGCCGAGGGCGGGTGTTGTGGCAGTCGAGCAATTCCCAAGCAGTTAAAATAATTGCAACAAATTTTCAACTTGCACAGAGAGAGAGAGAGAGAGAGAGAGAGAGAAAGAGAGGGAAAGAGGTGGGGGAGGGGGGAGAGACGTACTTTGGCTTAGCTCAGTGCATATAATCCAAGTGGGCGCAGTAGGCGTGGCCGTAAGCAGCAGCCACATAAATGTTTTAAGCTGTTGTGAATTATGGTAATGAATGTCAGCGCAAACTTCCGGCCATGCAAAATGTCTGCCAGCTAGCCAGAGGGTGGCAAGGAGCAGGAGGCAAGGCGGGGGAGGGGGGGCTGAGGCATGGGGTGCTGGGGCGACAGCTTATGCTTTTGTTTGGCGCCGCCTTTGTTCTTTGGGGCGCGGAAATGCAACGTTTTAACTGCATGCGAAACATAATTGACAAACGGCTACAATGACAGAGGGAGAGACAGAGAGAGTCCTGCGGGCAACAGGCAAAGCTCTACGTTGGCTGGCCAAAGAGAAGGAATAGGAGAGCCGGAGCTGGCTGTGATTTATGTTGCCATGCATCGCCATTTTTTTACCTGTCCATAACAAATTGGACACCAGTTGATGGAGCGTGCGGCAGGCGACTTGTCGCAATGCAGCTGCTGCCCGCCCAACCTAAGACACTTCAGCTCTGTTGTGGTCAGCAGCCATGAAAGGATATACCAAACACAGATGGATGAGCGAAAGCCAGACAGAGAGAGAGTGAGAGTGAGAGAGAGATAGGGGGAGATAGGGCAAGCTATCAGCGCCATATGTGTTATAAAACTAAATACAATTGAGCTCAGCTTAACTGCATTTTATTTGTATGATTATAGCAGGCAACAGGACAAAAGGACTTAGTCCTGCGACAGCTCAAGGGAAATTTGCTGCGAATCGGAGTTGACTTGCAGAAGTCTTGCTTAGGGTTTAGTTTTTAGAGTATCTCCAGGCTCTGCTACGCTTCCTATAAAAAAGTGCCATAAAAACAGAGTTTTCGACTCTTCAATCATAGAATTCTCAACTGGTTATAGCTAAGGAGCAACAGCAGCAGCAGCAAGGCAGCTCTCTAGCGAGGTCTGCCGTCAGTCATCAGTGGTTGGCTCTGGAAATAGCTCTGATGATGTATGCAATATGTGTGTATTATAAGCGGATGTATGATGCATTATAAATGTATATACATAGATATTGAATAAGTGGAAGTATGATGTGCGATATATGTATGTCTGATGTATGATGTATATTTGATAAATGTATGTTTGATGTATGAAAAATGTATGTATAACGTATACGTACATATGTATGTATACGTAAATATGAGTGTTTATATGGCTGAACGTATGTATTGATGTATATATGTAAGTACATGTACATCAATACATACCTGCATAGATTCACACATACATACACTTATACATATGAACGTATGTATCGATGTATTTTTGCATGCGTATGTGTATGTACGTATACCTGTATGTACGTTTATGAATGTATGTAAGTAACTATTGATGCATGTATGCATATGTATGTACGTATGGATGTGAACGTATGTATGTATGTATGTGTATGCATGTGTGTACTGATGTAGGCATGAATGTATGTATGTACTGATGTATGCATGAATATATATACATACTGATGTATGTATGTATCTATGTATGTACTGATGTATGAATGAATATATGTACATACTGATGTATGCATGACTTTATGTATGTACTGATGTATGCATGAATACATGTATGTACTGATGTCTGCATGAATGTATGTATGTACTGATGTATGCATGAATGCATGTATGTACTGATGTATGCATGAATGTATGTATGTACTGATGTATGCATGAATATATATACATACTGATGTATTTATGTATGTATGTATGTACTGATGTATGAATGAATATATGTACATACTGATATATGCATGACTTTATGTATGTACTGATGTATGCATGAATACATGTATGTACTGATGTATGCATGAATGTATGTACATCAGTGCACTTCTGCATGTATGAATATGCATATGCATATGAATCTATATTCATTGGATACTTACATCCATCTATATATACATACATACATACCTACATATACACGCATGTACATATGTTCATATATTCATATACATTTGTAATCCGCCTTTATCGACATTAATCGATAAATAATTCAAATTGTTGAATTGACAAATGGCCGAGTGAAAAGTCATTTGAGTTAATTGCAAATGAATATTGCACGCCTGTCAATCAATCTAATATAAATCAAAGCCCAAACCGCATTTTCGGTCGAAGTTTGAGGTCAACTAATTGCTTCTCTCTCTCTCTCTCTCTCTCTCTCTCTCTGTATCTGTCTCTTTCTCTTTCTCAATACGTGTGAAATTAATGATGTTGGCCATGCTGTGCAGCCCGTGTTGTCTGCGGCGATTCCCGTTGTTCGTCGACCACGAACCGATTAGGAAGAATCGACTCCGGGTCGAGTATGTGCACCGGCTGGGGCAGGAATTGCGTTTCTGTTGTTCGCTGCGCTTCATTTGGCTGCAGTTTAGATTCGATTAGCCAAATGTGCTCTGTTGCCCGGTTGGTTGGTTGGTTGGCTGGCTCGCTGGTTGCTTCCATCAACAGATGGCGCCACTTGGTCACTCAGCTGCCAAAGCCAAATGACCAAGAGAGAAGGGGGGGTGGCAACTGCATCGATTGTTTGACTATTGCGCCGTCAAGCTGTCTGCACACTTGTTGCTGCCCCCCCCCCCCCACAAGGGGGCGCCACGGCGGCCAAGGTACAGTTGACTAGCTGCAAGCTGCACGAGCTCAAATTGGATTTTCATACGCAAATAAATTTGACAGCTGCCGATTTGCCAACTCTCCGTTTGCCTGCCATGCGAGCTGTGTCCCATGCCAAGCCATGCCATGCCAGCCATGCCAGCTATTGCTCATCCCGTGCTCGCTTCAATGACCATAAGCCATTTGTCAGCGCGGCGACAGGCATCGAAAAAGAACTCTTCCATGTCAGACGATAGCCGAGCACTTGAGCACTTGAGAGAGCAGCTCCAAAAATACCAAATTATCATTTATCGATATCCATGCATACATAGATAATCGTTATCGTTATCAAGCGTGATATCTAAATTATAAAAAAAATAGAAATAATTCTAATATATATATAAAAAAAATAAGTAGTAGAAAAAATTATATTAAAATAATAATTAAATAATATAAAAAATTAAAAATATAATGAAATTATTAAAAAAAAAAAACATTTAAGAAAAATAAACAACAAAAAATATGTAATATTCCAAAAATAAAATAAAATATATCACATCATTTTTAAAAAATATTAAAAATAATATTTAAATCTAATCTTTTGAATGAATATTCAAAATTAAATCTAATCCTTAAAAATATATTTTAAAAATAAATGTAATACAAAATATATATGTATTAAAACAAATATAAATAATATGTAAAGTAAATCACAAAGAACAAAAAAATATGATACAAAACTAAAATTAAATATATAAAAAAACATTCAAATATATTTTTTAAAGCTTTAAAATTTAAAGAAAAATACTTAAAATACTTAAAAAAGACAAAAAAAAGTTTTAATAAAAAAGCAAAAAAAATTAATTAAAAATATATATCATATAATATATCTAATTTTAATAAAAAAATATAAATATATATATATAATATATATTATTTATATAAATAAATTTAAAATAAACTATATCAAACAAAAATCTCAATATTTTTAAATATGTACATAAAATATTAAAAAAAACTTTTAACCAAATAAAAAGATAACAAAAAATATATAATAAAAAAATTATATAAAATTATTATAAAAACTAAAAATTTATCAAAGCAAAAATTGTTTTGCATAAAAATAAATTTATTATTTTGATAAATGAATGAATAATGTTTAGTTTGATAAAAAAAAGTAAAAATTTTTTTTTTACTTTTTCAGCTTTCAAAATATTTTTTTTTTTAATTTTATAAAATTTTTCAATTTTATATATTATAATTAATTTAGCATTAAACATTAAGCAGCTAAACTTGAAGGCTATAAATCGCTTTAAATATTAATTTTGTTGCCAAATTGCCATTGAAGCGCCCCAGTAGTTGCCCGGGCAATAAGTTTCTGGGAAATGGCACAAATATAGATTAACCCGAGTCTAGATATATATGTGTATATATACATATATATATCATGAATTGGCACAGATTTGCATTCGATTCTGTTGAACTGACAGATAATGGATTATTTGCGATTTGCTAAATGTCTCAATGCGTCGCTCGAGAGCTTGTTTTATGTCTCTTTCTCTCTCTCTCGCTCTCTCTCTCGCTCTCTCTCTCTCTCTTGTTCTTAGCCGTTGCCGTTGATTTGTGTCAACAGGCGAGAGATGGATGCAGCGAGTGTTGGATAACACCTTCAGCTCCGTCGCATAACCATGGTCACGTAGCAGCCGCAAATAGATAATGCGACATGATAACGCATTACGTATACGCACCGCATGCCGTATCGATACAACAAGCTAAACAAAGCAAACAGAGCGAGAGAGAGAGAGAGAGAACAAGAAAAGGACTACAAGAAAAGCGGAAAAACTGTCAGCTGCCGCTGTGCTCGAGCATAATTTAGAAAGTCCGTTTCGATACGGTTTTAGGTGTGAATTTCGAGCAAACAATCGGAGTAGCCAAAGAGACATTTGCACGAAAGGTGTCTGTTTGTGTTTTTGTGTGTTTTGTGCAAAACTGTACTCCTTTTACACTCATTAGCCCGAGGACAGTTTCATTAATGAAGCGACCCACCGCTCACCGCTTTCTGATTGCAGCTGTTGATCCGCACGGCAGCCCCAACCCACACACCTGCATTCAGTTGGCTTAAGCCATTGAAATCATTCGTGCTATTTGGCCCATTGATGTCCAACCAAATTCGTATTCATGCACAAATTTCAAAAGGTTTCGCATGTTCAACTTGTAATGTCAAAGCTACCATTTTTTCCTACCTACTGCCATGGCCAGAAATCAGAGCAGGCTTACAGCTGGCAGTTGCTTTTAGCCTGTTGCCTGTTGCCCGTAGCCCCAATCCCCCAATTTCCATTTCGCCTCCTGCTCCGCCTGCCATTCACTCTCATAGATTTCCGAAATCATTAAGCTTAGTATGAACAAAAACAACTTTTTTGGGCATTACAAGAATTTTGCAGTATTTTTCCAGCATTTTTTCTCATTCAAAAGTTTTTTTTTCTGAAACTAAATACTAAAAAAGAATAACCCAAAATGTTACATAAAGGAGACATATTTTAAGCTTTTGAGTATTTTTTCCTCATTAAAAGATGTATTCCCACTAAATACTAATATAAAAAAATATTATTAAAAATTTTACATAAATATACATTTTTTAGGTTTCTGAAAAAAATCTGGTTTTCAGTATTTTTACTCATAAAAAGCAAAATACTAAAATAAAAATACTATAAAAATACTACTTAAAATCTGCATTTAGTATTTTCCCCCCATTAACTGCAGTATTTTTTCTCATTTTAAATATTGCTAAAACAAAACATAAGAATCTCTTTCACTCTCTCTCTCCTTCTCCCTCCATCTCTTTCCCTCTTCCTCTCGCCTAGATCTTTCCGGCTCAAATTTCGGACTTAATCAATTTGCCTTGCTGTCGTAATGTCATATATGTATGTATGCAGACTCATTTTACACTCGAGTGTAAGAGTAACGGCATTAGTTTTAGAAATCCTCAGCTTTGTCTGGGTGCCGGAGTTTCGCATGCACATAGATAACATCGTTTCGGTTGGGCTTTTTGAGCCAAAATTCGTTTATTTTGCGACGCTCCCAAAGGTAGGCAACGTTTTTTTCGCCAGCTTTATATGCTGGTATTTTTGATTTGCTCATCGAATCGCAAGCACACTCAAACACACTCAAACACACACACACACACACACACACACACAGTGATAGCGACAGAGACAGACAGAGAGGCGGGCGCAGTCGTTGCCAACTTGTTGCACGACGACAAAAACGAACTCAAAACAATGCGATGCGTGGGTACCGTTAGGTGGCCCGAGCGCTCGCCTGGCATGCTCAGCGCTTGTGATTGGGCTTTGGGTTTTGTTAACAGTGCAGCGACGCTGGCATTGAGTGCAAACTCAAGTTGCTGCTGAATGCATATGCCAATGATAATTATAGAAATATGCGTGTGCGTCTGTGCGTGAGTGCAAAGTTGATGTTTGCTGCATTTTACATGCGCCGATCAGTAGCACACTATTGCTAGCTCGCTCTCGCTCATAACTTTTCTATCATATTTGCGAAATCATTTTTAAGCAGCATCTGCGAGTGTGTGTGAGTGAGTGAGCATGATAGTGTGTGTGTAATTGTTGTTGTTAATTAACTGAAATCGCATTAATAAAGTTACTTGAAGCGCGCTACAATGCACACACACACACATACAAATAATTTATGTGCATGCTTAAATGTATGTGTGCGCCGTCTGTGTATAGCCGCAGCGCATAAAAAGTTTTAATTGGCAGGCGACGAAGTTGACCTGACCTCTAGCAAAAGCCGCGATACACACACACACACAGAGGCACACACACACGTGACAGCAATTTTAAGTGCATTTTGAAATGAATGTATGCACACACACACACACAAAGAACTCATAATTTATTTGTATTTTCACATAAAACTCGCTGAAAGAAATTGCAAAAGTAAAAAAAAAAAATATACAAAAAAATATATTTAAAAATTTAAAAAAAATATATAAAATACATATAAATATGTATTTCAGCCACATTAAACTATGTATAATCTCATATTTGAACTTCTTTCTCTCAACTTATTTGTCTCAAAATTTGAGCCAATTAGAGAAGTTCCGTTGTTTGAGTGCAATTATTGTGTACTTGCATTAATTAGGCGCGTGTTTGCAGTTTCGTTAAAAACTTTTCTATTTCAGCATTAAATGTAAATTTAAATCCCTTTTTATTTGCCTTTTCACGCCTTTTGCATTTGCGGCTTTGAATTTAACCGTCATTTAGCGCTCAATTTTGCTTTGAGTTGAGCGCTTTGCGTTCGCCCTTTGAGTGAAGCTGGCGAGCTGAATTCATTAAGCGGGCAGCATCTGTTGCGCGACAGTGGTGTGAGCTCTATTGTGCGCTTGTCTAACTAAAAAGTGAGCACAGTGCGCAGGCATATACACTCAGAGATTTAACTTACACATATATGTATGCTAATTTAACTACTAACTAAACTCATTTCAAATATCAGCCATATTTATGCAGTAATTCTTGTCAGCCAGTTTGAGTGTATATTACATTCATCGCGGTACCATCGTATTGTGCGCCACTGTGCATTCGTATGCTAACAGTGCCATTTTGAGCTAACATTAACATTGAGTGCTGTCTGACAGAGACATAACAGTTAATTTGAGCGTGTACATTGCGCAAGTGAAGTTCACATGGCAAGCGCATTAACAGTGTGATGTTAAGCAAAAACCCACTCAACAACTTTAGCTGCTGCTGCTCTGCCGCGCCGCTGCTCTACTGCTGGGTTTTGTTTTGCTGCGAGCAGTGGTTTCAGTTTGTTTTGTGCGCGCGTTCCGGACGGTAGTGATTGCCGTGTGTCATCGTCGTCGTCGAGGCCGTCGTTATTGCCGTCGCCGCCGTCGTCGTTTGGCATAGTAGTCGAGTAGTCGTAGTTCGTGCGAAAACAGCCAAAGCGTAGCTGGTAAAAACGTTGTATGTCTTATGGTGCTTGTATATCTTTTTTGCTGCTGGGCTGGCTGGCGCGTCGATCGGCAGCGGGCAGCGCGCAGCGCGCAATGATCTTTCAATATTTTTGTTGTTCTTTTTTTTCTGTTTGTGTGTGTGAGTGTGTGTGAGCAGCGTGCATGCATGAATATTTTGATATGAAATGAAAAACGCAATGCCGAAGCGTCGATAAGAAAACAAATGTTAATTACAAAAATTATTAACAATTGCTATATGTGCATAAATGCATATAAATTCAATTCCATTCCGATATGAATTCTCTCTTATAAGTGTGTGTGTGTGTGTGAATGCGAGTTAGTGACTGAGTGTGTATGAGTGAGCGAGCATGATTGCGTGTGTGTGTGTGTGAGTGGGAGCGAGCGAAGCTTGAGACGAAAGAATTGCATATGAAAACGGGTTCTTGCAACCAGTCCACAAACAGAGCCAAAAGAAAAGGGTTCAAAGAGAAGAAGAAGAATTCCCATTAAACAAACGCTGACTGCGCTGCTGCCGCTGGCTTTGGCTTGGCGCGCTGATCGTTTATGGGCCTCGCTCACCACGCGCTCTCGCTCTCTACCTGTGGCAGGTGTGTGCATGAGTGTGTGAGCAAGCGAGCGAGCGAGCGAGTGAGCGGCGAATGACAGCACAAAGCGCAGTGGCTGATCAAAGTGACGTTAGCATTTGTTTTACTTTGCGTTCTTCAGCTCAACATCTTCTGTGTGTATGAGAGAGCGAGAGAGGGAGAGTTTATGTTTGAGTTTGTTTGTCTTTCTATCTATCTGTCTTTGTTACTCACATGCTGCTGTCCATTGCAGGCATCATCAAGATGAATAATGAATTGACAATTAACTAAAAAACAGAAGAAAAACTCAGAAAAGCAAACTCAAATTGATATTAAAAGTAAAACCGAAAATTAAAACAAACTCAAACGGAACGCCGAGGCTTAACGGCAGGCCGAAACAACAAGAAAACGAAATAGAAAAAGCAGCGCAACAACAACTGGCGCAAATGCAGCAGCGATCGTTGGCGTCGTCGCTGCGGCGCGTCAACAAAAAACCAGCAGCAGCAGAAGCAGCAACACCACCACCAAAAGGAAGAATGAAAAAACCAACAACAACGGCGGTAGCTTGGCCGCTGCCGCCGTCGCCGCTGCTAATGTCGCTGCTACTGCTCGGCATAGCTGCATTTAGCTTGGACAGCTGCTCATGTTACGCGGGTAAGTTCTGTCTTCTGCATGTTGTTGTCCCCCTTCCCCTCGTCTGCCCATTACTGTTAGCATGCCATGCATATATATATGTAAGTACGTATTTCTTCTTCTGCTTCGCTTTGTGTTGTTGTTGTATTTTTTTCTTCTCTGCTCTGTTCTGTTTTTGGGTATTTTATGTTGCTCGAAAACAAGTAGAAAACAAACAGCCCGTGGGAATTTGCTGGTAATTCAAAGCGTAGCAGCAAATTAGGCAAAGCAGGGCGACATTCTGTAGCAGAAAGAGTAGCAGAAAGAGTAGCAGAAAGAGGAGTAGAAAGTGTAGTAGCACTTCGATCTGTGCAGATTGTGGTTGTTTGTTGTTGTTGTTGTTGTCAAATCAAATAAATTGACCCAAAAATCTCAAAACCACAATTTACACATGAGCAAATGAGCAAATTTACTACAGTAAATAAACGCGAAAGGCGATAAAGTTTGACACCGATTTTTGTTTTTCCAATTGGGAAAAATGAAAAATTTATAGAAAATTTGTATAAAAAGCAATATTAATTGAATATAAATCTATAAAAATATTATAAATTATTCATAAAAATACCTAACTCCTGTTCATTCTATCGAGCCCAGACCGTAGCTCGTTTTGCCAGGGTTTTTACTGATAAAAAGGAAATTTAACACCTTTTCGCTGATATTTTCACAGAATCCCGAAACAGAAAACGACAGTTTCGAGTATCTATGTATGTGTCTGACTCTCTCTGTATGTGTGTTGGTTGTGTAAATAGTTGCATGACAGCACAAAAGTTAGACCAGTTCACACGAAAGACACAGAGAGAGGGAGAGAGAGAGAGAGAGGGAGGCGGGCAAAGACTTGTGTCCGATAAGAGGAGAAAAAAATAGAATAAATAAAAGTTTAGCTTTGATTCAATTCAACTTGGATTACGCCTTGTCTAATGTTTAGGAAAAATGAGTAGACCAAATATTGAGAGAACAAGAAAAAGAGAATAAGAAGAAGAAGACGAAGAAGCAAAAGAAATCAAAAACTTGCTCAAGAACATTGCACAGGTGTCTGATTTAGGTTTTCTTAATGATGGAAAAAACATTGAGGTGAAAGGGAAATTTTGTTTAAAAAAAATTTTTTTTTAGAATATAATAAAAAGTAAACAAATAAAAATAAAAAAAAATTATAAGAATAATAAAAAGTAAAAAAAACAAATATATAATAATAAAAAATAAAATAGAAAATAATAAAATATATACATAAATATAAAATAGAATATGTAAAATAAAATATATACACAAATATAAAATATAATATATAAATATAAAATAAAATAAAATATACAAAAATAAAATATGAAATAAAATAAAATAATAACTAAAACTAAGAAGTATTAAATACTATTTATATAACAATTAAAAAATTTAAAATTAAAAAAAAAACAGAATAATTATAACAAAAATTTATTTACAAAAAAAATAAATAAAAAAATACAAAAAAAATAAATAAATAAATACAAAAAAAAATAAATAAAAAATATTAAAAACAAAAATTAAAAAATATATTAAAAACAAAAACTAAGAAAATATTGTATTTATTTTTTTTAAACAAAAACTAAGAAAATATTGTATTTATTTTTTTAGTTTTTGTTTTTAATATATTTTTTAATTTTTGTTTTTAATATTTTTATTTATTTTTTTGTAAATAAATTTTTAAAATTTTTAATTTATTTTAAAAATATTTAAATAATAAGTAAAAACGATAAAAACGATATTTTGTCAAACTATCAATGATTTCTCATATATGTATGTATCTCACGCACAGACTGAGCAAAAGTATATATTTTCATATATGTATACGTACATATATCTGTCACCTCTCGACTCGCTCCAACTGGCACCTATATTATTGGATCTTAATTCCTTTAAAATCAATCAAGCGTAAATCCCTTTCATGAATAATTAAATATACGCATATCAGCGAGCTTTCTGTCAGCCATCGGCAAAGTTAAAAAAATAAACAACAACAAGAACAACAACAACGAATTTCGAAATCAATTGTAAAAGTTGTTTCCAATGCGTGAGAACTTTGCGTGTTATCAGTTGAGATAAAACAAAAATAACGGAAGTTGGCAGCTGTTCAATTATTTGCAGGCCTCACTGTACCTGTTACCTGACTAATTAAGCGATGTCAACTGTAAAGTGAAATAATTTGTTTGCCTACATAAAGTTTGTTGTTGTTGTTGTTGTTTTTTTTTTTTTTTTTGGACTTTGCATTAAATCCGTCATTTTGGATTAATGCAGAAATTAACCGTTATATTTGCTTATTAATTATAATACAATAAATTATTCGATTCGCTATCATTATTCTCATTAATTTCAATTTTAAAAAGTTCTCAGTTATTAATGAAGTTTTTGTTGTTGCTCTTGTTTCTTTGTTAATTGAAAATAATTAAAAATTCTTGTATATACGCATGTACATACATATTTCATCTGAATTGATAACGGTGCTTTAAATAATTTATCCGAATTAATCAAAGCACATGAGCCATACGCACGCTCGTTCTTCCCGTTGTTGTTCTTGCTCATTTCGTTTTTTTAATTGATTCATTGTCGTGATTTTATTCTAACATTCCCATATTGTATGTAGGATAAATTCACTTTCGTTTCATTTCAAATTGTTCTGCTTTAAAGCTGACTCAGATTAGGTTCCATTTCATAGCATATCTCTCTTTATTCACCTGTTTCATGCCACTGCGTTCCTCGTCATATTGCTCACTTGCAGTTTTGTTTCTCATTTTAATATAATCTGACCTTATTTTACAATAAATCGAAATATGTGTTCCATTCCACAATGTTCCATGCAATTTTCGAAATATTTCGCAGCCAAATATGAAACAATTCAACTAAATGTCTGTTCCATTCCATATGTGTTCCATTCCACAATGTTCCGCCGTACGTTTAATGCAATATTATAAACATTTCTCTAACAAATGTGAATCTTTATCTATCACTATGTACTTCTACGCCATATGTGTTCCATTCCATAATGTTCCACATTATATTTTATGCAATAAACATATCTCCACTAAATGCAAACAAACAAGTTAAATTCTCGTTATGTGCACCCATTCCACATGTGTTCCATTCCACAATGTTCCACATTAAGTTTTCACTGCAGATATCAATCAATTCATACACTTTGCCATTAATTATAATGCTGATTGCTGATCATTTTTGAAAGTATTTGCTTTTCACTTGTGCAAACTACAATAAATAAAACATTTCTAATTCGTATGAAAGCGCTCCATGGCCCAAAAGCAAATAATTACTTATTAATGCTCGTAATTGCCTCGTCAAAATCTAAGTAGAAAATAATTAACGCAATTAAATATACAAATTTACACATTTGCAATGACAAACTTAGACACACACACACACAGAAATATTTGGAAATGCGTGTGTGTGTGTGTGTGTGTGCCTTGTTCCCACTTTGTTGTTGTTTGCAGAATTTGTAGCCAAATAGCAAATAACCAAAACATCGAACACTGCAAACAAGTTAATTAACATGGTAAGTGTGTACATAATTTGAATATGCTATTCACACTCGCAACTATCAACAGCGCCTCAAGCAACTGCAAGTGCTCGACGAGAAGATGCCCTAGAAATGTGATTCAAGAGCAAAGATGCTAAATATTTTCTTTTATTTGAATTTAATTCTTGTTTTATCTTTTGTTCAGGCAGCACAGAGATATCTTCTATAAATTTAACATTTAGTAGAAATTTTTCAGATTTTTTAAAGATTATTCAATTTTATGTACATTTTTTCGTCTGCTTATATGATATATATATGTATATCTTTCAGTATGTTTTTCCTCGAATTGCATTATTTACTTTACATCTTCGTTTTCTGAAACTTTTTTTCTTGTCTCTTTCCCAAGCACCTTGAGAATTCGAAATATGCCAGAGACCAGTCGTCGCAGCGTCGACACTTTTTTGCGCCAATGTTTATATGATGTATATTTTTTTAGGCTTTTTATAAATTCAATACTCGCTCAACTTGATGTGAAAAAGGGTATATGGGTTCAGGAATTTTAATATGAAAACTAAAGAGAACTGCAATTTGGAGAGAAATCTAGAGCTATTATATCAAGAACTGTAAGGACTAAAGAACTCTGGAACTATTGTATCAAAACTGCGAGCTTAAGAGTTATCTTTCTTAGAGTTCTCTGTAACTTTTCCATCAAGAACTAGCCTAAGCGAACTCAAGAACTCTTCTAGATCTTTCTTATACCTTGTCTAAATACGCCTTCTTCACTGAAAGGGCGTGGCAAATTGCTTAAGTGTCTATAGCCAATAGAGTTTTAGACAAGATCTGCAACTGCTCTAGAGATACAGCTTTAAATGACATTACGGAGCTATGGCCGGGTATCCCGCAGTCGTTCAGCTCCAGATAGTTTATCATTTTGATCAGCTTGAATGTGATTTCTTTGGGAATTTCACAATAATTATTTACAGAGTCGCCGCTCGCGTTTGTTTGTGTTTTTTGCGGAAACTGCTGAATCGGGCCAACTCGAAGTCAAGTCGAGTCGAGTCGAGTCGAGTGGATCAAAGGTTTCCCATTTCCCGTCTAGTCTGTAATTCTAGTTGGCGATTTGCTCGCAGTCAAACCAAAGTCGAGTGCATTTGCCCACCTGTTTGGGGACTCTTGTACGCCTCGACTCTTGTTTTTCTTTCTTCAGTGCCAGTGCCAGTGCCAGTTCCAGTTCCAGTTCCCGTTCCAGTTCGAGTTCTTTATTTTTTGCTCGTAACTGACCCGGCACAAAAGGCAACGCACAGCGCAGCGCAGCGCAAATTTGTTTGTGCAGCTGTTTCCTCGCACTTTCTTTGTCATATTTTGTGATTTCTGTTTTTATTGTTTTTAAATTTGTATTTCAGTTTTTGTTTAGCTTTGTTTTATT
Source organism: Drosophila mercatorum (assembly GCA_961210405.1). Classification (NCBI taxonomy): domain Eukaryota; kingdom Metazoa; phylum Arthropoda; class Insecta; order Diptera; family Drosophilidae; genus Drosophila; species Drosophila mercatorum. The sequence continues at coordinate 15,119,601 of CAUIUS010000001.1, forward strand.
ATTTTTCTTGTTGGCTGTGTTTTCTCACAGCCATCCAAAGCAACTGCTCGAATTACATCGCACACAAAACCAAGCCAAAATAATTAATTTAAAAACACAAAAAAAAAAGAATTTTTTCGCTGTCCCGAAACAGATTGACAAAGGTAAGGGCAAAAACTACAAATTCCTGTGCGATTCTCTTTTTGAAGTGGAAAATAAATACAGATATATGCATATATACAAATATCATTAAAGTAATTTAAGCATTACATTTTTTTAAAATGTTGAAAAAATCCATTTTTATAAATGACAAAAATACATACAAAAATATATTCAGTAATATAAAATAAAAATAAAAAAAATTGATAAAATTTAATAAGGAAAATAAAATATATAAACTACAAATGAAATATATAAAGTATAAAAAATATATTTGATATATAGAACTTTTGAGACATTCGATATTAACAAGAATTTCTGTACGTTCGTTAAGTTTTGTATGAGCATCGCATTCATTAAAGCGGGTATATAGGCTTTGCCAACAATTATACGAATATTAATAGCTTAGCTAGAGGAGCTGTATCGGTCCGTCGGTATTAGAGTCTATCTATATAATAGATCGGGTATCATCTAGTCGGCTACTCCCTTTAGCAATTCATAATAACTTCCTTGTCCCAACTCTCCCAACTTATGGCAAGCTTATCCTATATTCCATAACATATTAACGACCAAAATTTGCAACCATCGCGAACTCAGCCTCGTGTCCCATAGTAAGTTTGATTTAAGTGGGAAAACAATTATATATTTATTCAATTTGAATGTTTAACTTAGATTAAGAATGGTGCAGCTCGTGAAACACAAATAGAAACCACTGGAAATGCTTTTTCGAGTGCGCTCCTCGGACGGATGGGTCTACGAAAGTTGATTATTGGTTTTAGTTAATGCTAACAATCTCTTGCTTGGCATACTCTAACCTCAAAACAATTCTGCTCTCTGTCGGTTTTGTCATGCGTTTTGCAGCCCTTTTCATTAGACTGGAGCTCATACGACGCTGAGAGTCAAACTTCACATGCTTTTTCCATTGTGAAGTGTAAAGTGATATGATTCTGCTTCGAGTTTTTTCTTGCTGTTGATTTCAGTAAGGAAAAAATTACAGTTCGATGCTTATTGTGGGCAAAAAAAAGTGGTTAACTTGCATCGAAATGTGAAAAAGAGAGAAAATTATGATGGAGTTTTAGCTGGAAGTGCCTGACGAGGGGATACCCTGTATCACTATCATTCTAAGTCTCTGAAGCAGAGCTGAAGTAGCTAAAAGAAGTGTCTTCAGCTGAGGCAACTACACAGGGAAGTCTGCAGCTTTTTTGGGAGGCAACTAAAATAATCGATTATTATCGATAGTTATCGAAAAGTAATAATAATGTTCTATTGCATAGATAGTCTCAAGGCTACATCGACTCAGCTCGTCATCTAGCTCTGCTATAATAACTACCACGCCTCTTTCTGCCTGTCACGCCCATTAGACCCTGCACGCCCCTTTACAATGGGGAGCTCAGTGTATATATATCTTCGACTATGCCTGTGCATGATTTTGAACAGATTTTTGGAATTTTCCTTTGTGTGTGGGGGGCTTATGGGGTTAACTGTGTCAAGAGCAAAACTTTCGCAAAGTTTTCCTGGTCTTTTGCCATTTTTGACTGACACAAAACCACAAAATGAAGTCTCTGCCTCCCACACCCACCCACACACACAGACCCACAGAGAAATGTTGTATCCAACGGCTGCTTTCAGCTTGTGCGTGCCGCAACAATATCTTCATTCTAGTTGTATTCAAACTGTGCAGCGTTTGCTAGTTTGAAATGCATTGGTTTTTAAGCCCATAATCGCATTTGTTGTGGATACCAAAAGCTTAACGTATTCTGCAAATATTGTATATTTTCTGGCTCTCTGTCACTCTCTCCCTCCCTCTCTCTCTCTCTCTCTCTCTCTCTCTCTCTCTCTCTCCCTCTCTCTCTCTTGCTGGGCATATATTTGAAATGCATATTTAACGCTTCGACCAAAATGTGGGCCAGCCGCGTTTTTGTGCGTTTTTAACGCTCGTCTTGTTGTTTGCTTATTTGGCTCATTAGATAAATCAAATTTCGGTTTTAGCCATTGTTCGGCAGGATTGTTTTATTGCGCACCAAATTGATTGACCCACAAAAATTCCAAACGTAACAATGGCACTGTGGGCCGAGAATTGCCGACAAAGTGCACTTGCGTGTCGATATCGATAACTTTGCATTGGAGTAAAACGAACTTGAAAAAGGAAAAAAAAACTGCTTTGATGAAATACTAAAAGAAATTCTCATAGATGGCATATCATGATAAATCCTTGTTATCGATATGTTATCGATAAATAAACACATGAAATGCCTTAATTCGTTCGTAGTCTGCCAAAGTAGGTTATTGAGTGTGTGTTACATTTATGACTGTTATCGATAATTTTAGTTGAATTGATCATTCGATGCATTTATTTGGCATTTGCAGCTTGTTATCGATTTATTTGATTTTTAACGATTATTCGATAACGCAATGTGTGTCAATCGATTGCTCTCAGCGATAAATGTAGTACACTGCCGCTTATCGATTGCCTAAATTTGCTTGAATTATCGATAATTTGATATAATCGATTATAATGTTGGCATATTTTCATAGTAGTTTCAACTGACGGTCTACTTAGGCTATGTTCAAGTCCAACTTAGCTATATATCATATAGCAGTATGTCTCGTTATATGTCCCATGTATTTAGCTCTTCTACATTTTTTCTGCCCCATTTGACACGCTTTGTGCCCACTGCGCGTTTGCCATAAAGATTGTGTTGCATTATTCTAATGCGTTTCTATTGACAATATAATCGCGGTGCACATTTCATGCAGCATCAGTCGCCTCATCAGCAGCATCAGCAACAGCATCATCAGCAGCAGCAACAGCAGCGGGCAGCATAAATAACAACTATAACAATAACACTAACAATTATTCGATTTGATCCCCAGTTGGCCAGTGTTTCGTGGCTCGAAATATGCAAAGTGCTTTCGCACAACAATAGCCCAATGCGGCAACAGCCGAAAAATCAGCAGGCAGGCAGGCAGGCAGGCAGGCAGGCAAGCGGCCAGTCAACAATGTGAATTACAAAACGGGCCATGCAGCATGCAGCATGCAGCGTGTGGCATGTTGCATGTGGTGTGGCATGCAATTTACTTGACTGGCCATTGCTCATCCAAATGGCCAGCGCATTGATAGATGCTATTCTCTATTTAGTTTTCTTATTGTTTTTTTTTTTTAGTTTTTGTTTTGGCAAACGTTTTTCCATTTCATTGCCAAATGTCTCGCAAATTTTCCACTTCAGTTCCCAACAACTGCATGTTGCAAGTTAATGAGCTGTGTTGCATCTCCACTCAGCTAATTTGCAATTAAAAAAGCAAAACAAAACTCTATGAAAAAATGACAAACTTTGTGTTTCTTTAACTCTCTCTCCCCCCTCTCTCCACCCCTCTCTCTCCCTCCTCTCTCTCTCGATTTAGAAATAAAATATTCAATTGACTAGATAATCAAATTAGGCACAAGTTTATTATATATTTAAATTCAATTATTGCATTTCATTTTGATGCTCAGTGAATTATGAAAAATGAACGCAAATAATTCAATTAAAGCCCATTTAATTGAAATGCATTCAAATTGAATCATAAATCAAAACAGATTTGAGCACGCATTCCATTTAGTATATTTATACGTGTTCCATTCCGTTTGTCTCGCATTGCCAAACGGCAGGTGGTTGTCACGACTCAATGAAATTGTCTTTCATTCCATTTTCATTTGTAGTTAGTCAACGCTCAATGGAAATGCGCATATATTGTGTTTCATTCCATTTGTTTCGCATGTGCAGCTGCTCGAATCGAATATGTTCCAGGCCAGTCATTTTACACTTTGATAACAGATCTCAATTCGTTCGTTTCAAATAATGTTCCATTCCATTCGTTTCACATAGTGTTACATTCCATTCGTTCCAGTTTACCTTTAAAATACGATTGAATGGATTGCCATTTGTGTTACCTACATTTCTACATTTTGCCCGTAGCATATGTTTCATTCCATTTGTTTCACTTATTGCCAACAATCAATGAGTTGATGAATTGTCGCACAAATTGTACATTCACTATTCACAATTTCAAACTTCACGTGTTCCATTCCATTTCGTTCCAAAATCTTTTCAGCCCAAGCTTAAATTCCTGTTGCATATTCGACCGCCCTCCATGGCATTGTTATGTTTTATGCCAGTCGTTCCGCACAATTAAATTATGCTCTAGCTAAAACCTTCCACAAATCTTTCCATTTAGCCAACGCGAGACAAGGCTAAAATTAAAAGCCAGCCAGAGTGTGTGTGTGTGTGTGTGTGTGCGTGGCAGCTAATTTGCGCGAAAGCCCTTTACTAACTAGAATAGAAAGGGTATTTCAACAATGGCAATGGAAACTGAATGAAAATAAATTGTAGCATATGTCCAGGCGTCATAAAGCACAATAACACGCCGAGTAGGGGAATGCGGCAAAGAAACACGGCAAGGGGGCCGTGGCCGGCACGAAGCAGCAGTTAAAATGTTTGCCCGGACTAAAAAATAAAAAAAAAAATAAAAAAAGCGCTGGCCGCAACGATGCTGCATGCCGCATGGGGCAGGCGCTGAGCGGCAAAAGACGAGTTGAGACAATGCCGTCAACGTAGCGCCAATGTTGTTGCAGTTGTTGTTGTTGTTGCAGCTGAAGCCTCTAGTGATGGTCGCTGAGCACAAGGCGACGGCACGTTGTCAGAAAGCCGCAAGACTTGCGACGTCTACCAAATGCAGCGGGCTTCAGGTGTGGCAAATGCTAAGCTAGGCAAAAGAAAAGAGAGAGGAAGAATGGGAGAGAGAGAGAGAGAGGTGCTCAGAGAGTGAGAGGTAAAGAGCTATGGCTAGACATGGGTCACACAAAACGACAAAGTGAGCAACTTCAAATGCTAACTGGCTGCCCCAAGCTCCAGATACCTGTGTGTGTGTGTGTGAGAGTGTGTGTGTGCTGGCAACGTGCACAAGCACTGAAAATGGGGCTGCTTTTGTTGTGTTTTTGTCGAGGTTTATTTAATATTTAAAAGCATCAACTAAAATATGCAAGACATTGGCCAAGTAGCTGCGGGTGAAATGCAACAAAATGTGCAGCAACAACAACAGCAACAACAACACACTGATATGTATGTGTGTGTGTGCCTGCAGGTAATAGAAGGTGTGCTCAGATTTCAGTCTATGTAAAGTTGATAAGGCGTGTAAAAGAATATAAAATATGTGCATAATAAAATTAGCTGAGCGCTGCAAATGATTGTGGAGAGTCGCCGGCTGCCTGGGAACATTCGCTGTACACCCCGTACCCCTACCCTCCCCACCCTGGCCCCCTTTGATATGCCCATGGCAATGGTAGCATTGGACACCTTGAAGGCGCCTCGAATGTCTACCCGAAAGCCTGTCAGCTCGGGGGGCGTGTCAAAGTCCATAAATAAAATCCGAGTCCTGGACATAATAAAGTGCAGTATGCATGGCAAATGAAGCTGAGCTGCGAAGCAAAGCTAAGCTCGTTGCTAAATGCATGAAAAGGTACGGGGTTTTGGTAGTAGAACGAAAAAGAGAGAGCTAGAGCGAGAGGGGTAGGGGTGAGAGAAGGAGAGAGGTAGGAAGAGAGAAGGGGGGGGGAGAGGGGGAGGAAGAGATAAAGGGGAGGAGGAGATCCGGAATTAGAGAGAAAGAGAGGAATAAAGAGAAAGAAGGGGAGAGATGGAGAGAAAGAGAGAGAAAGAGATATATGGAGTGAGAAAGATAGAGAGAGAGATGGAGAGATGGAGAAAGATGGATAGGGAGAGAGAGCGAGCGAGAGAGAGAGAGATTGAGAGAGCGTGAGAGATGTAGAGAGCATACAGAGAAAAAGAGGATAAAGAAAGAGAGAGAGAGCGAGGATGGAGAGAGTGAGAAAGAGAGAGAGAGAGAGACAAAGAGAGAGAGAGAGAGAGAGGATAGAGAAAAAGAGAGGGGATAGAGAGAATGAGGGAGAGGATAGAGAGAGAGAAAGGTAGAGATGATAAAGAGCAAAAAGAGAGAGAGAAAGAGGGGGGAGAGGAAGAGACGAAACAGAGAGAGAGAGAGAGAGAGAGAATGAGAGATACAATCGATCGAAAGATACTATAGAGAGGGAGAATGAGAGATAGACTTAGAGTTGATAGGGAGAGAGAAAGAGAGATAAAGACAGACTGAGAGAGAAAAAGATAGAGAAGGATACGCAGAGAGATGCAGAGATTCACTCTGAGCCATGAGCCAAGAGACTTCAGCCGAGAGTTAATCAAAATATTTGTTTACACCTCGAGCTGTTTGCAGTCAAAATGAAATTAAACCTATTGTTCGCTTTGACAGGCACTTTGACAGGCACTTTGCCAGCCAGTTACAGCGCAGCAGGCCGGGGCAGGCAGACAGCGGGAGCAACAACATCAAACATTCTGTGCCTTAAACCTAATTGCGCGAATGCGAGTGCCAAACAGTTAGCAAAGTTGGCGCATTGCATGCTCGTTTATCTAACGAATATGGCCATAACGTAGCAGCAACAGAGCAAGAGAGAGAGAGAGAGAGAGAGAGAACTGCAATGTGAGTGACCGGACGAACGAACTGGCGGCGGTCAGTTGTTGTTAGCAGCGGTCAGAGGTAACGAGGCCGTAGATACCAGAGATACGCTGTTTGGGACATTCGCTTCGCTTCGCCGTGCTACCTGCTCGCAGCAGAGTTTTGTAAACCAGAGGGAGAGAGAGAGAGAGTGGGAGAGAGAGAGAGTGCAGCCAGGTAACAGCTCCGGCAGCTGGAGGCCTCCTTCAGTTAGCAAGCTAAACGCCGACAGGGGCTGATGCGGCCCTGCGGCATGCAGTTGTGTGCGCAGCCCAGTCGCAGCGCCATGCATGCCAGCTGCACTGCCAGCGGCATGCCCTTTTTCACATATGCGTAATTGTAGCTTAATTCCTTGGCCATAAAATAGCTAAATACAGCTAAATATATGCACAAATTTAGCCCGAATTGAAGTATTTGAAAGCCATTTGCATTTCCGCTCCTAAAGTCGGCCGATAATGGCCTAACTGTTCAAGCCATTGATTTCTTAACGTCTTATGCTAAGTTGAAACGTGACTTTTGGCCAAAGGAAAAAAGAAGTATTTTGATTGTTAGCTGCGTTGCCACTGGGCGGGCAGCCAATGGCCGGAAATGTCTAATGATTGGCGCGACGCGGCGTTCTCTTGTTGCAGAGGCCGTGGAAATGTCGCCATATCGCAACAGCCAATGCACAAATGAACATACGCATACATATGTATACATATGTATATACACATGCATGCACAGGGCAGTTGTGGCTGTTGACTGCTGTGACTGCGTCAATTTGCACCTGGTGTAAGCGACGCACACATAGGAAAGAAATCACAGAAATATATATACATTGTGGAGGAATGCGTAGACATGTGTAAAGCTATACATGTATATATATATATATATATATATATATATATATATATGTATATATATATATATATATATATATATATGTATATATATATATATATATATATATATATATATATATATATATATATATATATATATATATTTATTAGTATACCCTGTAAAGCCTTAAGAGAGGGTACTCTGAATGCCAAGTCGATCACTTGAGCTTCATTGCTCATTCTGGAGGCATGCCGCTGGCAGTTCCTCAAACTCTTGCTACTCCGGACTCTTCAGAATATATAGCAGATATAGTGATAAGTTCATAAACCTATCTATAGTGTAGTTTCTCAGTTATTAAATGATTATTAACGTCGAGGTATGACTACAGATTAGTCTCTTTCTCTTCTGCCTTTCCCTCTCTCCCTCTCTCTCTCTCTCTCTGCCCCTCTAGACTACTCCATTTATTCATTTTTTCTGCTTTTTCGGCCCATCGTCGTCGTCTGCGCATTTCAATGCAACTCGTATGCACTTTATGCAAACGTCATAAAAAAACCAAAACAAAAACAGAAATAATAAATAAAGAATAATAGTAAAAAAAATATGAAAAAAGAATGGTAAACGCATAGGCCGCAGCGAGTGGCATGCCCCGGCTCAGGCCGGCCTTTGTTGCATTCTCATTTGGCCTTGATCGCAGCCAGTCACTCCGTCAGCTAGTCAATCAGTCAATCACGCAGCTTTATCAGTTTGCTTTTGGTGTGGCGTTCGCTGAGTGAACTCCCTGGCATATTAATTGCGGCAGCAGCAAAGGCGCGAACGCTTGCCACAAGCAACAGAAACAGAGACAAAGGCGACCCGAGGCGAGGCGAGGCGAGGCGCATAAATCCATTTTGTTTATGATCAAAAAGAGTTAACAAGAAATTATAGTATAGGGTATGGGGTGGGGTGGTAGAGTGTAGAGTAGAGAGTATAAATTATAGGGGGGAGAGTGAAGGCTTGAGAGCGGAGAGTGGAGAATATGGATTGTATGGAGAGGTATGGAGTGAAGAGTATGGAGTGGAGAGTATAGAGTGGTGAGTAGGGGAGAGTAGTGGAGAGTAGTAGACATTAGTGGAGAGTAGTAGACAGTAGTGGAGAGTAGTAGACAGTAGTGGAGAGTAGTAGACAGTAGTGGAGAGTAGTAGACAGTAGTGGAGAGTAGTGGACAGTAGTGGAGAGTAGTGTAGATTAGTAGAGAGTAATGGATAATAGAGATTGGAGAATAGGGGAGAGAGTGGAGAATAGAGAGTGGAGAATAGAGAGTGGAGAATAGAGAGTGGAGAGTAGTGGAGAGTAGAGAGTAGAAAATAGAAAACGAAGAGTAGAGAGTGGAGATTAGTGGAGAATAGTGGAGAGTGGTGTAGAGTAGTATAGAGTAGGGTAGAGTGGAGACTAGAGAGTAGCACTAAAGAATAGAGAGTGGATAGTATGAAGTTTAGACTTGTGGAGAGTTTAAAGTGGAGACTTGTGGAGAGTTTAAAGTGGAGACTTGTGTAGAGTAGGGTGAAGTGTATAGTAATAACCTTAACTATAGGGCTTCAGAAAAAGGGCATATGAACTGTACTTGATTTCCACTCAAATTTGAACTCACAAAGCCCCGGCTCATTCCACTGTGCACAGTTTTCGGTTTCTGTTTTCTTTGGCCTTAAATCTAAAGGCTAAAGCAAAGTGGCCAAGTTGTTGCCGCTGTACGTGCCCCATTGGCGTGCATTGTAAGCTCATTAGCTGCTTAATAAATGGTAAAGACTTGCAACACGACCAATACAAGAGACTAGCCAATAGAAATCTATAGAGAAATATATATATATATATATTTGGATAAATTGGTGTATATATCTATACATATATATATGTGTGTATGTACGGATTTATGGCTGCTGCTTTATAGGAAAAACTTTGGCTGTTGTCTATAAAAATTGAGTTGATTGCATTTTCATTCGTGAGTTTTTATTTAATTGTTTTTCTTTTTTCGCTCCCCTCCTCCGCATATATTTGTTTTTGTTCTTTTATGTTTTATTTTGTTGCAAGTGGCACAATGCTAATTGAAATGCGCCCCAAGTTGGCAAAAAAAAAAAAAATAAAAAAGGAAAAACAATTGAAAAAACAACAAGCGTGCGAGGCAGCGGCAGAGGCAGAGGCAGCGGCAGCCAAACAACTAACAAATTATTGAGCGTGCCAATGGAAAAATGGGTGTGCGAAGTTCTCTCGCTCGAACAGCCGTTAGAGAGAAAACCTGCAAACGCTTTTCAGCCACACTTGGCCAAGGTGAACAGTTAGTTGCACTCAAATTCCCTATTTTCTAAAGCAATTTGATCAACAATTCGAGCTGGGCCCATTCACAGTATTTTTCGAGATTCAAATTGTGCTTCAGCCTTTGTTCTCTTGCTCATTCACAATCGTTGGCTTACAAAGTGTTCAGCTGTGAATGAATAGCAAAGTTTATGCAGTGCAGAAGAAAAATAGTTTTGTATTTTTAAGATTAAAACTCTGTTAGAAAATTCCTTTGAAAATGAAAAACAATTGTTAACTAACTTTTATATTTGATAGTATTAATTGGAATTTGCATGATTCTCATGCGGAATGAGCTGTTCTGGTTCAGGTATTTGCTAGTCACACACTCCCGCCTAGAACTCTTACGCTTTCATTTTCAACTCAGGTTGAGTCTTTGCACATTATAATGGAATTGAAACATATATACATACTATATACCTAATGAAGTTGTAACATGTGTTGAAAAAGGTCTTGAAAACTTTATAACAAATGAGTATGAAATGCATTCACATTAAGTCCTCATTGCGGCATTGCGTTCCACTTTTTTAAAGCTCTAAGCAAACAGCAAAGACTTTGTTATCAGGGAAGCGCCGAAGCATGAATGCCCTTAAAGGCCAAGTGGCTTAGAGGCGGCATTTTTGTATGATTAATTGTTTTTTTTTTTACAGAGAGAAGAGAGAGAGAGAGAGAGATACAGAGAGAGAGAGAGAGTTCATATATAGCTGAGGCAGACTGATCTTCTACTTGTTATGTGAGCTATGCTCACCCGCTAGAAACACCGGTTAGGGTATTCTAAATATAAAATCTTGTGATTGCCAACAATTGTTGTTGTTGTTGTTGTTGCTGGTGTGGTATGTCATTTGTGTTGCCTTGGTGCTTGGGGTTTGTTGTCTCTGGTTTTATTATTATTACGATTTGTAGTCGGCGAGTGGTGCGTTTTATCAGTGGGCCAGCATTTGGGCTTCAACCTGTTTGGCCAGCCAACAGCCAACACTCACACACACACACATAATAATAATAATAATAATAGGCCAGGCACATGCATAATCATAATGGCCCACAACCGAAAAGAATAACAAAAACAATTGCAGCTTATCGCTGCGCCCAGCGACTTGGCATGTTGTGTGTGTGTGTGTGTGTGTGGGGAGGAGGGTGTTATACCCTGGGCCCATTCAGAAAGAAGATTCTAGAGTGAGATCAGTTAGAGAGTGCTTGTATATATATAGATTTAGATATTTGTGCGGCTCGAAAAGATTTCTGTGTGTGTGTTTGAGGGAGCAGAAGGAATTCTAAAAAAAATACAAATACAAAATTGAGACTGCCGAAAGAGTTCTTGAAAAAAAACTGTTATCATATGGAAGCTGTTAAACAATTGAAGAATTGTGAATAATTATTTTTGAATAATTTTTCATAATAAAAATACAAATTGTTTTGTTAGAGTTCTAGAAAAAACTCTGATTGTATTGAAGCTGTTGAAGAGTTCTAAAAGAATTTTATTTGCTTGCTGTAAAAACTTTACTAGGATTTTTCAGAATGTAGATTAAAAAAAAAATGTTTTTTGTTAGTTTTGATTTTTATAAATATTTAGAAAAAATATACAAAATGCCTTAGAACTTCCAATAATGAGAATTTATTATATAAGTATAAATTCTAAATTAAAAAAATTGTTTTTTTTTTTTATTTGCTTCTAATATTTCAACACACGTTTCTAGGGTATGCATATGGATTGCATAAATAAATTGAGATATTTTTTATATTTTTTAAATCACTTTTTATTGGCCAAGCTAATGAGCGTCATGTGCAGAGTTTTGCTTTGACTGCTCGCTGCTCGCCTATCGTCCATCGACAATCAATGAGTGCGCTTGTTCGGCCTTTTTAGGTTCGACTCGGCTAGCGCCCCATTAACAGTGCTCAGAGGCAGAGGGACAGAGGCAGTCAGGTGTCCAATGTGGTAGTATCGATGATGGATGTTGGCTGGCGATTAGTTAATGAAATTGTTGCTGTTGCGCTTTTGTAAGCCAAAATTGTGCGCGGTTGTTGCTTTGGTTTCGTTCTTTTTTTTTTTGTTTTTTGGCTGGTTCTTTAGCTGTTTGGGCCGTGCCATTGGCATGAATCATGCATATTGATCTCTGGCCTCCATCTGAGTCACGCAGCCAGTCTGTGGACTTTGTCGACTGTTGCCAAGTGCAAGCGTCGTTGCTTTAAGCCAGCTTTGCCCTGTGCGCTTCGTTGGCCGTAAACAAGAAACGGAAATGTAAACGAACAGCAGAAGAAATATAAAAAAGACAAAAAATTAATGAGAAGACGACAAAAAGACAATTCGATTGGTTTGGAATTATTAATGATTTGTTTTAGAGTCTCTCTCTCTCTCTCTCTGTCTCTCAATCCCCCCTCCATCTCTATTCCAGTTTATTATGCAAAGCGACACCTATTGTCCATAGCTGGCATATTAATCACAGCAATTTCATATGCATTTGCTGATTATAATAACAATTTGTTGTACTAAACCTTTTCCAAGCCATTCGCGATTGACACGTTGCGTGCTCGATACCCTAATGAGATAGCCTCAGCCACAGGTGTGAGAGGCAATTATTGTAGCCGAACTTAGTTCTTGCTAACTGCGCTGTCATAGCGCAGCCAATCAATTACAACATTTCATTAAGTCTCAACTTAAGTAACATTTTGTTTGCTTACTTATTCACATTAAGATCTATATTTTGATATGTTTCCTCATATTTTTACAGTTTTAGTGTTACGACTTTATTGTCATGATAATTATCATATATGATCAAATATTTTTATTATTATTTTTTTTATTTTATTTAAAATATTTTTTTATATATTTTTGTATATAAAATTTTTTGTCTGTTTCAATTATTTATTTTAATTTTTAATCTATTTCATAATATTTTTAAAAACATTTTATTTAATTTAACATTTTAAAAAAATTTGTTTTTTTAATTATTTAATTTTATTTTAAAAAATAATTTTATTGTATTTTGTAAACATATTTTATTTTTAAATTAATTTTAAAAAATTATTATTTTATTTTATTTTATTTTTTAAAGTAATATTTTATTTTTTTATTTAATTATATTTTTTGAAGTATTATTTTATTTTATTTATTTTAGTATATTTTTAAAGTAATATATTATTTATTAATTTGTTTTTGCTTTTATATAATTTCTTTATTAATTTTAATAATATTTTTTTTTATGAAATATATTTTTTTTTAATTTTAAAAATATTTCTCTTATTTATTTATTCACATTAAATTATCAAAAGAATTCAGACTTTGTTGTGCACATGTTAATGACATCATTTGGAGTTAAGGAAAAAGTATGTAATGGGAAACGAGTTTATTCAGAACAGATAATCTAATATAATCTGAAGTTGAAAGAATTTATAAAAGCATATGATTTGTTTCTCTTCCAAGTAAGTGTTTATCAAGTCTCTGGGAATTTCTGCAGAAATTTCATACTATTTGTATAGATTGGTGAACAGCGTTTTTATTATTATGGCTGATTGGGTGTAGGGAGAACGAGTTCTTTCTGATCGAATGCGAAACGGAAATACTTGGAGCGCTGCTGGCGGCAAATGAAATAATTGAATTCCGTTCCATTGCATTGCATTAGATTTGACATAATTTAATTAGAGTGGAAATGGGAATCGAGTGGACTTTTTTCAATTATTCTAATTTGGGCAACATTTATGGCTTGTGGCATAAAAATAATTGCAGCTGTGATTCTATTTACTGAATGCACACAATTAATGCACTGCTCCACGCACATCTGCTCCAAATCATTATGCATAATGTCAAATTGTAAATTTATATACATATATAATTCATATTCTATTTGCTTACGTGTGTGTGTGTGTGTGTGTATGTGTGTGTTAGTTCATAATGTACTTTGCCCGTTGGCAACATTAAAAAACAATTACATTTGTCGCACTCATTACGGGCTGTTGCTGCATCAGAAATTTTCAATTTTACTAATTTTTGATATTTAATGTGGCATGCAAATTGTTGCTGCTGCAAACTTGTGTAACTATTTGTGTGTGTGTGTGTGTGTGTGTGTGTGTGTGTGTGTGCCTGTCTTCTATGCGGCTTTTCTGGCATTGGCGTGTTTTAGACAGCTTACAGCACTTAGTACTCAAATCTCTTTCCGTCCCACTCACGCGCTGATGACGCTCCTCGCCTATTGTTTGACAGACCAAAGCTGACAGCTATGAAACATTGCATTTGAAACCTGTAGCACGTTTTGTTCATTGACATTTCTGTTGACATTGCCTCTGTTGGCGACATATTGTAGTCAATATATCTAGCTAAATCAGTCTGTCCCTCTGTCTTTCTATTGATATGCTTATATATATTTTTCATACATATTTCATCTTAACCATTTCACACTCTTCCTAGCTCAAGCTGCCTTGCTGCCTTCACTGTGCTTCTTTTCCCTTTCTCACTTTCACACATCTCTCTCTCTCTCTCTTTCATCTGCTACCCGTTTGCATTTAATTGACCCAATCTAACATTTGTATGCTGCACAGATTGAAATACACCCACAGTGTTTCTTTATCTCTCAGATCCTGTCGCGCACTCCTACACACTCACCTCTCGCTCTCTCCCTTTCGGTCTCTGTCTCTCCCGTTTCTTAACTCTGTGCTGTTTTGCGACCCCATTTATTGTTGAACTATTTGAGTTATTTGTAGTTTGCGTGCGCCGCCGGAACGTTTGGAATTTGTTGGGGAATGCACGTGGGTAACCCTTACGCCGCATCAACGCTTTGCCATGTTCCACATTTTTTTAATCTACCACATTTGTTGCACGCCGGGTATCATCATTTGCTTATCAAATATGTAACGTTAAGAAGAAGAGGAGGAATATAAGAAGTAGTATGATGAATATGAATATGAATATGAATATGAATATGAATATGAATATGAATATGAATATGAATATGAATATGAATATGAATATGAATATGAATATGAATATGAATATGAATATGAATATGAATATGAATATGAATATGAATATGAATATGAATATGAATATGAATATGAATATGAATATGAATATGAATATGAATATGAATATGAATATGAATATGAATATGAATATGAATATGAATATGAATATGAATATGAATATGAATATGAATATGAATATGAATATGAATATGAATATGAATATGAATATGAATATGAATATGAATATGAATATGAATATGAATATGAATATGAATATGAATATGAATATGAATATGAATATGAATATGAATATGAATATGAATATGAATATGAATATGAATATGAATATGAATATGAATATGAATATGAATATGAATATGAATATGAATATGAATATGAATATGAATATGAATATGAATATGAATATGAATATGAATATGAATATGAATATGAATATGAATATGAATATGAATATGAATATGAATATGAATATGAATATGAATATGAATATGAATATGAATATGAATATGAATATGAATATGAATATGAATATGAATATGAATATGAATATGAATATGAATATGAATATGAATATGAATATGAATATGAATATGAATATGAATATGAATATGAATATGAATATGAATATGAATAGTACGAATGAATAGTACGAATTAAAAAGATATGAATGTGAATATGAATACACATAGGCAAAGATATGGGAATTGAGGAATGAGGAAACTTCTAACTCTCCCTCCTTTCTAGACTCTAGTCTCGCTCTCTCTCTCTCTCTCTCTCCCGCCTGCTATCTGTCCTGATCCTATTCAAGTGCATTTAAAATTCGTTTAGTGCCGTACCCGCTGGCCGTTCAATTCTTGGGTTTGTTTTTCTTCTGCTTTGTTTCAGCTTCAGCTTCTGTTTCGTTGCATGCCTCGTTGGACTGCTGCACACGTATGTATGCGTCTTATGTCAATTGTTGTTGCTGTTGTTGCTGTTGTTGCTGTTGTTCATTGTCTGGCTGAGATTATGGCTGAATTTTGGGAGACGCAACTTTGTGGCGCCCCGAGAGCCCTCAGCGCACTTGTCCACGTTTATTATAAACTTTCGTTTCATGATGCGGCTTTTATCTTTTGTCTTCTCTCCCTCTCCCTCTCTCTCTTATATAATTATGTTGTTAGCTATGTGTGTGTGTGTGTGTGTATGACATAATTATTATGCTGCTCAAATTGTTTGTGCCATTTTGTTTACTCACCGTTAAAACAACAACAACAATGAGAAGAACAAGTGGCACAACAGAGCTCCATATGACAATTGGCTTTCATGCTTTGTTCCACAGACAGTCAACTGGTAAATCGAAGTTTAAGTGGCCGCGTTACCATTGTTTTTGCCAACTCCTCCCCGCCCACACTCGCTCGATAAACCTGCAAACTATACGGAGCGAGTTTATGTATATAAAAAAGTTCTATTCCGTTGTGCTCAGCTGTGTATTGTGTTCCAACTTTAGTCGTTTTGTCTGTGTCTGCACATCTTTTTAATTAATTTGACATAAATTGCAGGCATGACACACTCCCCACACTCATCCCCCTCTCCCCCATACACACACACACTGAGAGACACAAACATTGGCATTCTTCTGACTTTTGTCTGCTTTGGCCAAAGACTTTTGCCAATTGCTGTCTGGTATTCTGACACACAGTCTATGCTAAAAGTTTGCATTCTCACATTTGCTGCATTCTTTTCCCCTCTCGCTCTCTCTCTCTCTCTTTCTCTGTGTGTGCATAGTCAACTTGCAAGTTAGCTGTGAGGCAATTGCTCGAACTTTGAATTGCTGCGATAGCAGCACAGTGTCTAAAGGATATGCTGCAACAGTGGCGCCATCTAGTGCCCAATTAGGCAATTACGCTTCATTTATTGTCGTTTTCTTAGCCATCATTTCTAGAGCTACTAAATATATGGAGTCAAATGACAAGAAATTTCAATCAGAGTTGCCCAACCGCAACTTTAACAGAATTTCTTCTTTAACTCATCAAATTTTCTGGTTTTCGAAAGTCTACAACAAATTGTAATGTGTGCGTGTGTGTGTGGGTGTTTGGAGTTGTGGCCCAATAATTATCTACGTAGAATTGAGACGGCTTATTCTGTTAGGGTCCGGCCCCACTGTGGGAATTTGTGGCAGCTGCCGTGAATCAAACGTAGCGAACCGCACCGCACCGCACCAAAACGTACGACAATTTGCGTTCGTTACCTTTGGCCAACGCTTTTTTGGTTTGTCCACAGTCCACACTCTGCTGCTGCTGTTGCTGCTGGTTTATTAATTATGTGACCCGTCTGCAATTGTGTGTGCGGACATTTGTCTATTTCACTCTTAGCTTGGCAGTGCTATCAATTCGAATGCCCTTTGGGTTGGGTTGGCTAATGAGATGTCATGAGAGAGGGAGAGAGAGAGAGAGAGAGAGATGTATATAGACATAGTAAGAGAGATATAAGAGATACAGCAACAGCTACAGCTACAGCTACAGCTACAGCTACAGATACAGATACAGATACAGATACAGATACAGATACAGATACAGATACAGATACAGATACAGATACAGATACAGATACAGATACAGATACAGATACAGATACAGATACAGATACAGATACAGATACAGATACAGATACAGATACAGATACAGATACAGATACAGATACAGATACAGATACAGATACAGATACAGATACAGATACAGATACAGATACAGATACAGATACAGATACAGATACAGATACAGATACAGATACAGATACAGATACAGATACAGATACAGATACAGATACAGATACAGATACAGATACAGATACAGATACAGATACAGATACAGATACAGATACAGATACAGATACAGATACAGATACAGATACAGATACAGATACAGATACAGATACAGATACAGATACAGATACAGATACAGATACAGATACAGATACAGATACAGATACAGATACAGATACAGATACAGATACAGATACAGATACAGATACAGATACAGATACAGATACAGATACAGATACAGATACAGATACAGATACAGCTATTGATAAATGTATAGATATAGATATAGATATAGTTATAGATACAGATACAGATTCAGTTATTGATAAAAATGGATATATCGAGATATATCCATCAGATATGCTCGTTGGTTCTTGAAGTTTTCTTACATCTTTTGCAAAAGGTCTTTGAAACCAATCTCCTGAACTCAGACTTGTATATCTTCTATATACATTTTCTATATTTGTAGCTTCCCTTTCAAGTTCTCTTAAGTCAAACTTATGAACTCGAAATTCTATATCTTCTATGGATATATATAGGAAGTATCTGCTGAGATCACATGGCTTCTATATATATTACTTTGATTCCTTTCAAGATCTCTTAAACCAACCGTCGCATATCAGACTCTAATACCTGATATAGCTACTCATGTCTACTAATATCTCTTATCTTCTCAAGCGTATTTCGTCTTCGACTTTCAGCTGTTTTCTTAGTTTCGTTCAACTTTTCTTCGTTTCTGCTCGTTGGTCAAAAGCTGCTCTGAACTTTGGACTGTCATTGTTTTGTGCACTGAAGCAGCCCTTTGCGTGTGGGCGTGCCAACTCGTCGTCATCATCATCATCATTATCATTATCATTGTGTGAAAGCTCTTCAACTGCGTCTCATCATTTCTGCTTCAGCTTGTTATTTTCTTTCCTTCTTTCATTCATTTCATTTTTTTTTTATTTTTTTTATTTTTTTTTTAAATTTCTTTTTGCAATTTTTTGGGTGTTTTGCTTTCGAATAGGCGCAGCAAGCGTAAGCCGTTTCTTTTCTAAATATTACTTAATTTCTGTTTTCATTTCACTTCTCTGCAACGCCGTTAATTGAACGGCAGCGAGGCGCTACAACATCATCGCTGATAAGCGCAATTGTAAACATTTCGCCCATTAAACTCAATTGAAAATTGCTTTATATTGCCTCGGCTCGCCTCGCCTCACCTCGCCTCGCCTCACTGTGCAGCGCAGCAGCGGCAGTTAATGAAATGTAACTAACGACTTACAATAGGTGCGTGCATAACGAGGGCCTAATAAAACGTGGACGAGGGGCCTGGGTGGAAATTACAATGTTATATAAGCATTTAGCAGGCAATTAAAAAAGGCGTTTTTTTTTCCCTATGCCAAAGCCTATTTAAGTTTTAATGCCGCTGCGTTTAATTATAGTGCGTGTTTCAGTCCACCGTTCCACCGGTGGAATAGAAATGAAAATTGATATTTAGAAATTTAGAAATTTGTAAAGAGATTTCTTTTGTTTTATTTCGAACTCCCCCAAATTATATATATTTGTTATGCATTTCCATTACAATTTCCGTGTGTTTCATTCCAACGTTTCACATAGAGATAACCTGTCAATTTCAATTGAAATTTGGCAATTACTTTTGTATTATTTCGAGCTGCTCCCCCGCAATCTATATTCAATTATATTTAGTTTATGCATTTCCATTTCCATTTCCATTTGAATTTGAATTTCAATCAATCAAAAAGTTGTTGAATTTGGCTGACAGCTCGCGAGCTAAATGAATGCCATTACAAGCTGTGTTGTTAGCCAAGTTAAGTTTTCGATTTGTCCCGAACTACTTCAGGCTGTTTGAAGTTTGTTTGCATAGATGGCCCTTGGGCAGTCGGGCAGCTGGGCAAATGGCCACCTGGGCACCAGCCTGAGCACCTGTAACTGAAACACACTTGGGCTGTGTAGCTTCCAGCTTCCGGCTGCCACGCCCACTCGGGCTGAAATGTGTGCTAACTAAATGTGCGCCTGGGGGCGTCTATTCTAATTGTGTGTGTTTGTTTCTTCTTGTTTTTATTTTTATTTTCACTTGTTTTTTTTTTTGTGTGCTGCTTTGTTTGCCCACGGTGTTTTGCAATTTGCTCGTCAACTTACTTTATATTGAATTTCAATTTATGTTATTTTTATTCTGATACCCTGGAAGCGTGAGTAACGAGGGCCCAGGGGCATGTCATCTTAAGAGTAATGAAACTGAATGACTAAGACCGGGTATCTTTTAGTCAGGCATAAAGGCAACTTTGGTATCTATCAAAACTAGAATCTGGATAGAAACTGGATATCTTCCAGTCAGGCATACCCATAACTCACCTGAGTATCTTCTTGTCAGGCATAAGCTAACTGAAGCTTCCATCGAAAGTTCTCAAAATCTGAGACTAGGTATATGCTAGTCAGGCATGCTCACAGTTTGCTTTAACCTCTGCAAATCTCAGTCTGGGTATCTTCTAGTCAGGCATGCGCGCAACTTGAGCTTCATTTGTGCTCCACTTTTCTTGTTGTTGTATCTTTTTAGTATTTATTCAAAATTTGATTGCGTTTAATTATAAATTTTTTTTGTGTCTGTTTTTTTTTTGTTGTTGCCATTTTCCCATTCCACGGAAAGTTTTATTTTCTTGGCTTTCCTCTTGCCCAACGCATTTTATGTGCATTTGTGTTTTTGCGCCATTGCGCAAATATTTACTTCGCATAACGGTTGCCTTTTACAGCGCGCTCACACACAGAGAGAGATGGAGAGTGAGAGGGAGAGAGAGAGGGGAGAGAGATACATACAGTGTGTAACTGCGACTTGTTTTTGTTTGCGTGCTCAAAAGTTCTCTTCTACTTCGCGCGGCACAGCTTCAGCTGCTCTCCTCGCAGTCCTCACACAGTCTCATGCCCCCACTGAGCATCTCAATGACCTTTTCAATTAAGGCGAAAAAGAATTCATTTTGTTTCCTGCTGCTTTTTGTAGAAATGCATATCAGAGATATAGTAGACATATATATAAGTGATATATATATATATATATATATATATATATATATATATATATATATATATATATATATATATATATATATATATATATATATATTTATGTAAGTTGAAAAATCTAGCTTGAAATGGAAAACTCTAAAGTCGAATGATAATTCTCTCTGATGCTGCAGCTGTTCGCCTCGCCTTTCATTTGAAATATATTCTCTGTATATATTTTGCATTGAGCTTTCATTAGCTTTGATAGCTGCTTGGCACAGCATAGATCATTAGGTAATTCAAAAGAGATAAAAAAGAAACGTAAACGTAACGTGAAATTAAGTATAAATAAAATGAATGCAGAGTGAGTTGAGTCTGCATAGAGATACATATATCTATCAGCTATACAAGGTGCATGAATTACTTTAAATTTAATCATGAAATTAAATTAAATTTAAATTAGTTTTCAGCTATTTGACTCCATAGAAAAAATGTATAATTGAAATTTTAGGCATTTTCAGCTTTAATTCCAATTTAAAGTCTTAAACTTTACAGCATTTTCCAACACACACTTTAAACAACGTTTCGGGTCTTATTTTTAAAGCTTATTCAAATCAGTCTGACACGACGCCTTCCATCTCTGTCTGTTTGGGCATTGACGTGAAATATTTTTATTTTTGATTGATAAAAATATGAACAGCCAGCAGCAGAGTTGACGTCGCTGCTCGCTTGCTCTTTGGCTGCTGCTTGTTGCTTGCTGCTTAATTGAGCATCAATTAAAAATGTCTCGCCTCATTTAATGTGCGCTTAAAAGAAAGAAGGAAAAAAGAACAGCCACAGCCACAGCAGCAGCAGCAGCAGCAACATGTTTGCTCGTTATGAAAACTGATGCACACATTTATCAGTTGCTTACACTGTCTGTCAGTCCGAGAGCCAGGGAATCTGAGAGACTCGCAGAGTCAGTCAGTCGGTCAAGCTGTCAATCAGGGAATTGGAGTTTGTCACCAATTAAGTCAGACAGCAAGTGAGCCCAGCAAGTTGGTCAGTTGGCCAGTCAATCTATCAATCAGTTGGTCAATCAATCAATCAATCAATCAGTCAGTCAGGCTATAATTGTGTATCAGCCAATCCATCAGTCAGGGAGTAACTATGTCAGAGTCAATCTGTCAATCAGGAAGACAGTCAGCTCTATTCGGGAGCTATTGAGTCAATCAATCAGTCAGTAAGTTTGCCATAGTCAATCATTCAATCATTCACTGAGCATGAATCTGTTAATCAATCAATCAATCATTTATTTCAAGTTGAACAAAGTCTTACAGCGAGAGCATCAATCAGCCTTGCACTGAGTAAATCAGCCAATCAATCAGTTAGTTAATCAGTTAGGTAATCAGTCAGAGTCTGTCACTTACCGAGTCAATCAGTCTGTCAATCAATCATTCAGGCATTAGTCAATATGCCAACCAGTCAGCCAGTACATCAATCAATCTTTTGCTAACACAATCAGTCAGTCAATCAGTCAGTCAGTCAGTCAATCAGTCTGTCAATCAGTCATTCAGGCATTAGTCAATATGCCAACCAGTCAGCCAGTACATCAATCAATCTTTTGCTAACACAATCAGTCAGTCAGTCAGTCAATCAGTCTGTCAATCAGTCATTCAGGTATTAGTCAATATTCTAGGTACATCAATCAGTCAGTCAGTATGCCAATGGCACTCAGGAACTGAAGGCCTTCCATCATATTTCTGTCAATCAGTCAACCAGTCAATCAGTGATTCGAAATCAGTCGGACTCAGGTAGCTCGTGTTTTAGTTAGTCAGTCAAGGATTCAGTGCCAATCAGCCAGTCAGTCAATCAGTCTGCCACTAAATCAGTCAATCAGTCAGGGCGTCAGTAGTCACTTAAGGACTTAGTCATTCAGTCGCACTCCGTCGTTGCCAATCAATCAGCGCCAATCATCCAATCACCCAATCATCCAATCATCCAATCAGCCAGTCAGCCAATCGGCTCTTCAGTCAGTCAGACACTTCAGTCAATTAGTCAATCAGTCACTTAGTCAATTACTCATTCAGAGCCAGTCGCACTCAGTTAGTCAGTAACTCCATCAGTTAGTTAGTTAGTAAATTGAAGTAAAAGTTCTTTTCTCACTCCTGCTCCCTCGCTCCCTCTCTTTCTCTCTCTCTCCCTCCCTCTCTCTCTCTCTCTCTCTCTCTCTGCTCATTGCATTTTCTTGTTCTGCTGTTTGCCCATATGCATTTGTGGGTCGCTCCGCCGGCGTGCGCCCAGCTATATGCTCTATACATATGTATTTATTTTTTTTGCTTCTTCTTCTTTTTTTCTTTTGCATTTCCATGGCTTGACGCATAAGACCAATCCTCGGTATCAGTTTACCAGTTTGCCAATCCAATGATACCATATTGTTGTTCTTTAATTGAGCCACTGCGATGAGTCATTTGTGCTGGACTGGGTGGGTGGTTGGGTGGCTGGCTGGTTGGGTGGTTGGGTGGTTGATGCATGCGTGATTGATGTGTGCTGCCAAGCAACCGAATATCAAGTCATTTGCCCTTCGTTAACAAGACTGCAAATAAAATGTAAATAACGAGTTCGTTTCGCATGCACTTCAACTGTCCATAAGATCTATTTATATATTTATATATTCTATATATATATGCATATAGTTTGGTTAGCAGATTATGTTTGATGGACGCGCATTTGTGGTCCATGGCAGAAATGCCGTAATTGACTTTAATTAAGGGCACACACAGACACACACACAGAGAGGCACCACTCGATTGGGTTTGACAACATGTTAAAGTGCTGGTTAAATTTTGACAGCGACCAACTTTTGGTATCTCTCTCTCTCTCTCTCTCTCTCTCTCTCTCTCTCTCTCTCTCTCCCTCTCTCTCTCTCTCTCTCTCACTCTGTTGTGCTTAATCAATTTCACTTTTGTTTACGTGCTGCAGCTGGGAGTGGGACCGATCGGATCAGAGGGCTGATCTTTAACCCAACCCACTTACATGTACAATGCAGACATAAGGAATGCAGGGCCATCCATATATGCATATAGACATACTATGCACATATATATGTATGCATGCGTTACACACTTGTCGCCCGGCCCCAAGTCCAAATGAAAATACGAGTAATTACATGAGACATAATATAAATGCCAAGCGGCGCACATAAATCAGATTACGATGCAACCCCGCCCGCCCGCTCCGCCCTTTGCCTTTGCCTTTTTTTTTTTTTAAAGGCAAGTAAAGTCAAGCTTGGGTCATAATTAAGAGTGCATATAGAACAGATAGTTGAGTGAGAGGGGGCAATGGGAAGCTCTGGCTGGGGCTGGGTGTTAGTTGGACTCGTCGGCGTTCGCACATGTGTTTGACACATAAAATGCCAGCCAGAAGAGCATGAAACATTATGAAACACGAATATATATATAAATATTATATATGTGTATGTGTGTGTATATATATATGCATATATTTGATATATCAAAAGGGCTGGCCGCATGTTTGGCGGCAAGAATTCAGAATTTTTTTGATAAAAACCAAACATGTGTGACAGTCGTCTCTATCTCTCTCTACCTCTAACTGTCCCTCTCACTGTCTCGCTCTCTGTCTCTGTCTCTGCTTGTGTTATGCTTCTAACTTCAAAAGGAAATCGTGTACTTGTAGTTGGCCAAAAGATATTCAGCCAAAAGGCGCATAAGCAAAAAAATACATTTATTTATGGCTTTTTGAGCTAAATAATGAACTGAGGAAACTGCCAAACAAGGTATATAAGTGCATAAACTCTATGGGAGAACAAGAGAGAAGAAACGAGAAGAAGCAGCAGCAGCACTTAAGCTATAAAATTGAAATTTTAAATGCTCTTAAGTTGAGTGATTTTAATATCGCAGCGAATGGAAACTGTTTAAGGTTTCTCTCGGGGGAATTTGTTTTCTCCTTTTGATATGATATATGATGAGACGAAGAAGAAGAAGAAGCAGATAAAATTGATAAATATTGAGAATATAGTACGATTATGAATGTAAAAGCTGTGTGAGAACTTATCTAAAAATATGCAGCGGTTGCTATGCTTCTCTCTGCAATTCACATGCAGAATATAAGGATTATATAGAATATCTATAAACGTATGTATATTTATTTATCGATCTATATGATCCTTAATAAGGAAATTCTATATATGAACTTATCTAAAAAGCCATAGTATTTGTGCTTCTCTCTGCAATTCAGCAAGTTTTGCCTTAAACTTGCGTATGAAATTCATAAATATTGTAGACTATATATATATTATTCGATCTTTAATATGCTTTCTGTGTTATGACTTATCTAAAAATTTATGATATTTATGCTTCTCTCTGCAATTCATAGACTCTTTGCTTACACTTGCTCATAAAATAATGAAACCTTTGGGCAGAGCATGGAAAAAAGTACACGCGTAGGTCAACCAAATTTAGCTTCGGGCACGCCTTCAGCTCTGATGTGTGTGTGTGTGTGTGGGTGTGTGAGTGTGGGTGCAATTGTGTGTGCTTTGCTGTTATATTTTGTATCAGCTGTGGCAGCGCAGCTAACCTCAAATGGTTTGGCCGCTGTTTGACTCGAGGCTGCTCGACTTCTTTTGCGCTGCGCCCTTAACTTTGCCAGAGTGTGAGTGTCACTCTCTCTCCTCTCTCCTCTCTCTCTCTCTCTCTCTGTGTGCATTGTAGCGTACTTCCTGGTTGTGTGGCTGGGGAAGTTAGTGACGTGCTCCTGTTTGTTAATGAAAATAAAAAAGAAGCGAAAAGGCGAAATATACATATTTACACAAGCACACAGAATATATATACATAGAGATACACATATACATATACATTTATGGAAAAAAGAGGGGGGGGGGGAGGGCTAAGAAGCAGAAGAAGTTGGCGAAAAAAAGAAAACGCGTCGCACAGAACACGGAAGCAGCGCCCATCGCTCGCTCCGTTCCCAGCGTCAACATTGAAACTGTTTGTTTGCTTAGATGGTTGCTTGATGACGGGTCGGGCAGACGAGCTGTTGGCTAGATGCGGCTGGTGCTCCAACCAACTACCAGCTATCACTCTTCTCGCTTCTTGTGGAACGCACAACTATTTGCTACATTTTTGCGCTGCTTGTCGAAATAATATTGGCAACGCGCATCGAAACGTGTTTGCGCCATTTGTGGCAAGCAGTTACACAGCGCGTTGTTGCGCGAATAATGCCACATGACCATAGCTGACAACAAATAAACAAAGCTGCAGCTGGCCATAGATGGCGGCCATCCAGAACTTGCCAACTGAGATGAACTCAACTGAACCGAACAGAACAGAACAACAACCGTCTCGACTGACCAGCACACGCATCGGTCGCACTTTGATTGCAGCAAAAGTTTCGCTCTCTAGATGAAGAGGAACCGAACATGCCCAAGCTGTAGATATATATTAAATACATATATGAATTGTGTCCGAGCAGTTGTAATTAATATGAACAGGCGGTAAGAGTGCGTGACATACACTGGACAACAAAAATGGGTATTAATAACGGAGCAGAGTGGTGCACTCAGGGGAGGTGGCAAGTGAGGCAAGAGAAAGTGGGGAATGACTTCGTGAAAGAGTATGAAACGGGGCGAAGGGAGGCGCGGCAGATACTGGGAAGTGGAGATATTCCTGGTAGAGATAATAAGCGGAGGGGATATAGGCAATATGCCCTGTAGTTTTTTAAAAATATAAATATAAATAAATAAAAAAATAATAATTAAATTATAAATTATAAATTAAATTATAATGAAAAATAATACAAAAATAATAATAATAAATATTAATAAAAATATAATAATAATAAATATTAATAAAAATATAATAATAAATAAATAGTAATAATAAACAAAAAATAATAAAAATTTAATAATAAAAAATAAATAGTAATAAACATAAAATAAAAAAATATAATAATAAAAAATAATAATAAAAAATAATAATAAAAAATAATATTAATATAAAAAAATAATATTAATAATAAAAAAATAATATTGATAATAAAAAATAATATTAATAATAAAAAAATAATAAAAAATAATAAAAAGTTAAAAAAAAATAATAATAAAAAATAATAAATAAAATAATAATAAAAAATAATAATTGTAAAAATAAAAAAGAATAAAAAAATATTTAAAAAAATAAAACAAAATAAAGAACAAACTAATAATATAAAAAATAATGAATAAAAATAAGAATAAATAAAAATAAGAATAAATGAAAATAAGAATAAATAAAAATAAATAAATAAAAGAATAGAAATAAATTAAAAATTAATATATCAAAGTTTTTTTTTTTATATATAAAAATAAATAAACTTATATTTTTGTTTTAAATTAATTTTGCATTAGAAATTGCTTTTTCTTTCACAAATTCTTCACGCTAAATTTATCTAGATTTTTTATATATTCAAAGATACCCAACAACAGTACAGAGTATTTTCTAGTCAACCACTTCCCATAGAGCTTACTTTCATATTTTTAATATATTGTATATTGCCTCACTCTACAAACAACATCGATCACTGCGTGCAGCCATTGCTCAGTCATGGAATTGCATTTGGTCTTCATATACGATAGTTTTTTTTTCGCTCAGTGTAGCTGCCTGCACGTTTTGTGCAATATTTCGTCAGTGGGCAAACAAAACGTTCCTGAACTGTGGGCCATTTTAATTGATATGATGGAGTCTGATTAAAAATTCGCTGGAAAATAAGCGTTGCCCCTGCAGAGAACCTCAATTAAATACAGCACAAAGAGCAACAAAATGTACAACAACAAAATGGAGAGAAAGAACAGAAATAGAGAGAGAGAGAGAGAGAGAGAGAGAGAGAGAAAGAGAGAACGCAATAAACAAACGATTTCTTCTGTTTGCTGCCCAACTTCAGTTGAAAGGCAAACAGGAAGTTCATATTTAAAATAAGAACAAACTGAGGCACGCACACACACCAAAATGCGAAGCGCCCACACACACACACATGCCTATTGAGTGCGGCCAAAGAGACAGAGAGAGAGAGAGAGAGAGAGAGAGAGAGAGAGAGAGGGAGAGTGAGGGAGAGAGAGGAGGCGACGTGTGCGACAGAGTTTACAACCAATTAGCATAAAGCCCTTTGACTTTCGGCCGACAACATTGACGACGACGACGATGTCGTCAGCCTCAGCTACTCATCAGTGGCCCCGCTGCCACGCCTCTACGGCAAAGAAGGGGCGGCTATTGCTACTGTGTCTGGCAATTGATTGTTTTTTATTGCGCATTTCTATGCTTTATTGCCCAAGCATTGCAGCGCATACCCTGTACTAAGTGAAACAGGCATATTGGTGCTTAGTTGTGGTATATATATTATATATATATCTCACATATTCCTAATATATCAAGCCTTGCATTAACTTAAGTCTTAACTTTTAGCTTTCTCATTAGCTTAATCATACATACCCTGTAATTTGGCATATTTTGCTACAATTTTTGCACTGATTAAATGTTTTTCTTTTAGAGAAGCCTAGAAAGAGTTGTTGCTTAGAATTTCATTTGCAGTCTCTTTTTGAGTCATAAGTAATAGCATTCTCATATACCCTGTAATTTGTCAAATTTTCTTGCGCCTTTATCTAAAGAATTTTTAGCTTGAAATTTCTTTAGCAATCGATTTTTGTGGCCTAACAATAGGTTTTCCATATACCCTGTACTCTTTCATATACCCTGTAATCTTTTATTTTTTGCTTAAAAGGAGGTTTAGCTTGAAATGACCTTAGAAATGGATTTTTGGAGCTAACAACAGGTTTTCCATATACCCTGACCTTTTTCAGATCTCATTTTGTCTTCATTTGGAGAAGTTCGTCAACAGTTTTAGCTTGAAATTTGCTTAGCAATCGATTTCACTCATATACCCTGTACTTTTCCATAGCTTCTCTTGTCTTTATTCTCTTCTAAACTTCTTTTGTTGTTCTTTTTGTTTATTTCTCTTGCTTTTCCCACTGCCAACTGGGCTCTATGTACTTGCTGCTGTTGCTGCTTAAATGCATTTAAAAGTCATTAGACGCAGGCCTTTGGGTGTAGCCGCTGCAGCTTCTTGCGATCAAACACGCCCATCGCACCAGCACGGACTGTCTGTCGTTAATTGTCGTTTAGTTCGAGTATATAGAAATGAAGCGCAGATTATATATATACGTGAGACCCTTTAGTGTATTGTTTTTATGCTCGTTTGGTATGGCAACAGCGGGTATATTGGTTTTATACATCTTACTAGAGAATCTTTGGCATATTCTTAGCCTTAACTTCTCTCAGTTGTAGATTTAGGCTCGTCAAGTCTCAGCCCAGTCCCTTCATGGCCTTTAACGAGCATTCTGCAGCCCGTTACGCCCAGTTGCAATTGCTGCTATGCTTTTTGTTGTTCTGCATCGCTTCAGCTGCTCCTTGTGCATAATTATGTCCATTAGCGTGGCTCGCAGCTTGCCGTTGTTGGCTATTTGCTTGAATTGTCTTAACACGTCTTTGGCACAACTTCAAAATAAATAGGTTAGCTGCACGCAATGCACACACACACACACACATACACACACACAGTCGAGTGCACACACGCATAGCACCGTGTAAGCAATCAATAAAGCCAACAAAATATATTGTTGAAATGAACATAAACAGCGCACAACATTCTTTACAGACGACGACGTCGACGTCGACGAAGACGAGGACGAGGATGGCGACGCAGAGCGGATGAGAAATCAGCCAAACATATGCACATAATTTCATTTGCCATAAACAGTTTGCAAATTTTTGCATATTTTACTCCGGCTGCGGCCTATTTATATAGCCGGCTCGTGCGTCTGGGCAATGAAAATCCCTCACGCCCTCCCACTGCCCAGCGGTGCGGGGGTGGGCGTGTCGTTAGAACACTTAACACGCAATACCCCGACCACAGCCGCTTCTGGCCCGGGACTTCAATCAAAATGCCCAACAGCGAGCTGCAAGGGTATTGCCTTCGCGGTATTGCCAGACTGTTGTTAAGCCACTTGAAAGCAGCGAATGTCGCTCAAGACTTTAATTTCTTCAATTAGAAATTTAGCCCAGAAAGTGATGAGAAGTAGATGTGGCGCGGTGGTCGGAAGTAAGAGGAATGGAGAAGGGATATTGGAGATATACTAATATATAAATATATAAAAATATAAATTTGTAAATATAGAAATACAAGAAATATATAAAAATACAAATACAAATGTAGAAAAATATTTAAAAAAAATATAAAATTCTAAAAGTAAATATATAAAAATAAATAAATAAAAATAATTGTATAAAAATAAATTAATAAAAATAAATTTATAAAAATAAATATATAAAAATAAATATATAAAAAATATATAAAAATAAATATATAAAAATAAATGTAAAAAAAAAATTTATAAAAATAAATATATAAAAATAAATATATAAAAAAATATATACAAATAAATATATAAAAATATAAGTGTATAAATTATAAAATTCTGTAAAAATAAAAATATTAAAAAAAGTTAAAATTACAAAAACAAAATTATAAAATAAAAATAAAAATATAAAATATAAAATATAAAATATAAAATATAAAATAAAAATAAAAATATAAAATAAAAATAAAAATATAAAATAAAAATAGAAATATAAAATATATAATAAAAATAAAAATATAAAATAAAAATAAAAATATAAAATACAAATAAAAATATATAAATGTATAGATATGGGTATATATATATAGGTAATATATAGATAGGTATATATAGATAGCTCAAGATATTGCTGCAATCTCTCTTTTAGAACATTTTGAGTCACATCATTTCCCTTTTCCTTTCCTCCCTTTCTCTGAATATCTCGCTGCATGCATGAGAACAGTGATCTCTGCTGTGCCCAAACGAGAGCGGAACTTATCGTCTCTCGCTTCAATTGAAAATGCTTATCAAATAACATTTCAAATGACATCATTTCCCATGGCAAGTAATTGCTACGCATGTTCCCAAACTCAATCGCTTTGATGTTGGGGATGGTCGTGGTCGTAAACTCTTTGTTCTATGATAAACTTTGAATAGAAATTTTCATTCATTTCTGTATAATTGCTGTGAGATGATGATGATTTGGGTACAGCTAGTTGAACAACTTCCAAATGAATAAGAAACTCCATTCAAGTTGCATTCAAAATATTGTGATTGTTCAACATTTAGTGCTCTCTCTCGCACTGCATTTCCAAATTTCCTTTGCCCCTTGACAATATGTTCACGCAAATTGTTTGATATTTTCTTAGCTCCTCATGCAGTCAGCATATGAAACAAGCTGATTGGCCTTTGATATTCGCTGAAATTGAACAATTTCATTTAATTTGGCTTTCGAAAATGTCGCTGCAAATGTGTTTTGATTACATTTGGTATAGCTTTAGCTGTTTTTAGAATTTCCGCAGAAGTGCTGACTTGTTAAACTCGCATGGCCCATTGTGAGTCAATATAAAGCGAGAAGCAGAAAGAGAAAGAAAAAAATGCTTTATTTATTTTGAACATTGATCGACAAACAGCTAAAAGTTTTATGCGATATGTCATGTACAAACACAGACACAGGCGCAGGCACAGACACAGATACTCTGCTAACCCCTTCTACATGCCATGACAGACAGACAGACAGCTCCCCTTTTTGCCTATACCCCGCCATCAAATCGCAATCCACTTCGCAAGACATTGGCGCAGTCGCGTGTGCCGCGCTTGTCACATTTTATTTGATTTTGTATTTTTATCTCGGGCGCCCGAGTCTCGGCGCATACATAGGTAGGGGCGATTCCCTCTGATTCAGATACAATGCTTTGCTGCTAC
Organism: Drosophila mercatorum; assembly: GCA_961210405.1. Lineage (NCBI taxonomy): Eukaryota > Metazoa > Arthropoda > Insecta > Diptera > Drosophilidae > Drosophila > Drosophila mercatorum. The sequence continues at coordinate 15,151,046 of CAUIUS010000001.1, forward strand.
ATAATTCACGCAGCATCGCAGCTCGCTCTAGCTAGCTCTGTGTGTGTGTGTGTGTGTGTGTGTTGGCTTTTGACACTCGTGCTGAATAAACAATAACAACAGGAGACAAGCAACATGGCAAACAACAAAACAATTTGCTGCTCAAAGATTTCTCAAGCACATGCTACATAAGCTAAGCCACCCACTACCACACTCCCCCTATCTCGTTCTGTTTCCCTCTTTGTCAGTTGCCTTTTTTTTCTTCTTCTCAAATGCGCAACATTTCATTGTTTATTTGTCAGCCGAAAAGTCTCTCTCTCTCTCTCTCTCTCTCTCTCTCTCTCTCTCTCGTTTCCTTTCTTTTCAACTAAGGCAGTTGATGGCCAATTCCAGGCGCTAAATGTTTGACAGCTTCCCTTCAAAGACATTAGACACTCTCACACACACACACACACACACACCCATGTGTGTATTTGGTTCGTGTTTTATTGCTGCTGCCGCTTGTAGACGCACATTTTGTCGCATTTAATTAGCCAGATAGCACGCGACAACAACAATATCGTTTGCGGCAGTTCATCATCAACATAAACAACGAGGGAATTGTTATTGTTTATGCTGACATGACAAAAATAAACGGAAAACAAAGCAAGGAAACAACAACAAACAGCAAGAAATTAGAAATATGAAATGGAGCTATAAATAAAATGCATGTGAAAAGTCGTTTTCTTTCATTTTCCTCATGAAAATCCACTTTAATAAATCAAGTGATTTAGACGATGTTTTACTTAACTTAATGCATAGCTAAGCAGCTGATTAGTTGCCCAATTTATGGATTTATATGTACATATATATATTTTAATTATTTTTATTTACTTAAAATCAATTTTAATAAATTATATTTTGCTCTTCTCTTTTTAGGTAAGTCTTACGCTCCATCTGATGATAAGATGAATGACGAATTGAATGGTAAAGTTTGAAAATTTTTTTAAAATATATGAAAATTGTTTAAAAAGATTCACAAGCTAAACTAATATTGAATTTGAACAAAAAAATAATTTTTTAAAGTAAAAAATAATAAAATAAGTTAGTTAAAAAAGACAAGTTAAGTGAATTAGTTAATCAGTTGCATAAAATTATAATTTAAAGCTGATTTATGGTAGACAAAAGCTGCAAATAGGAATTTAGGGTATACTAGCTATATATAGACAAACGTAAAGTATATACATATATCATCTTGATCCGAGCTGAGTCGATCTAGCCAACGGCCTATCTGTGTGTCTGCAGTAAATGTTTATCATAGTTGGCTCGATAGCTCAAATAATTGCCTAACTATCGATAATAATCGATACTTTTGTTTTGGATGTTGGCTTACCTGTAGTTTCAGCAAAGTTCAGGGTATCTTCTAGTCGGGCACTGCCAGCGACAGCACTGTTAGTTTTTAATAAAAAATATATCTGTTGACTCTGAAATATTATTGGATAAAATTGAAATTCAATTAATATTTGATTTCAAAGGATTTTGCCCTATTTCATTCATGATGAAATTTGTATATTTACCATTATTATTTGGTTAAATTTTTTTGTTGGTTCCCATAGCGCTTGCTGCTCATCTCGTCGTTGCGAGGTGTACAAATTGCTTTATTATTGGCTCGCGGGACAAAGCCAAATGCCTTTGTCAGCAGCGAATTCCATAAATTTTGCCTCTAGTTTATTAATTTGCATTGCTGCTCATATTATTGGCGTATTTATTCGTCTGTTTGCCGCTTGGGCCCAAGGCAACGTCGCTTCTACAAATAAAGGAGACAAAAAAATAAATATATATATATATATGTGTTTTTTTTCATATGACATTCGTTTGTATTAACTGAGATATTGCATTTAATCAAAAGTGCGAACCACTCTTATTTCAACAAATAAATGCAATTCGCTAACAGAGGTAGCTCTGCGTGACTGCATTATTGACAGAAGGTTGAAAGGCAGCCCAGGGCAAACAGAGAGTTTTTTGAATTCATTGATAATGGAAGTCAGAGTGTGTGTGTGTGTGTGTGTGGGTGTGTAACTGGGACAAATAGGCGTGGCAGATCCCTTTAAATATATATATTATTTAAAGGCAGCAGCAGCTGAGTCTACTTAGCCTCGTCTAGCGGAAGCTAGGGACTTGGGTGTTATAATGTCCCAAATGCTGCTATCAGGCAGAAGCTGATCTAAATCCATAACAAACTTCGTTTATTTGAGCTAGAGTCATATAGAGTTATTAAATGCATACAAATATGTTGAGTATGTTGATAATAGTCCTATTGAGGGTATCTTTTAGTCGGTGACTCTTTAGAAAATATGAAAAACTTTAAAGCTTATATTTTCTATATATAGTTAACTCTACCAAAAGTCCACATTGCAGGTTAGGGTATCTTCAAGTCGGTCAATCTCTAAAGTAGGCTTAGCTGATCGGCAGTCTCTACTGACTTACAAATATAGAGTTCATAGTTAACTCTCCCTACACCCAAAAAAAAACCTATTGTGCCTAGGGTAATTTCCAGTCGGTCACTCCCTATAGCATACTTAGTTGCTGGCAAGTCTCTTCTGACTTTCATTATCTAAAGCTTGCATACGAAAGATAGAGCATATAGAAAAATCATAAAGCAAACCCACTGTAGCTAGGGTATTTTATAGTCGGGCACTCCCACAAAAAGAACAACATTAGGGTCAAACACTCTTTCTGGCTTAAATTAGCTGGGAATTTCCCGGTTTCTCTTTGAATATATTTTGTAGGCATTTTAAAGCCAGCGGCAGAGGATACTTTTTAGTCCTGAACAGCCTGCCTCCCCTGCCCGCCCCCTTAATGATTTCTAGTTAAGCTGCTTTGCGCTACCTCTCCGGCTCTATGCCACTGACCTCATCGTGGCCGCAAATCATTGTAAATTCTTATTGATATTTTGCAATAATTTTTCTTTGTGGCAAAGCAAACGCGCTCTTCTCGCTTCCAGCTCCCCCGCCGAGTCCTGGCGAGGCGCTGTTCATAGTTTTGCCGCATATTTTTTTTTTTCAATTAGGTAATTGATTGTGCTTTAAATGCGTAGAACCGGGATACACCCAATCGATGAGAGTTAATTAATTTAAGTTAGAGTTCGAACAACCCATCAAATTTTATGTATTTACAAACGAGCAGCATAAACTATGGCGCGAGTCCCTTGTTATACCAGAAATGAAAACGAATATGGAATAGCAGATATTTTATGTATATAAATATATATATATATCTGAGCGAGCTAAGCCCCAAGTCAATGTCAAAATGTCAGCCTTGGGTCTTATGGGGGGGCCAAGAGCTGCCAGCAGGAGCCCTTCCTAGGCCTTATTCCTCGACTGTCTTTATGCGCCGTTTAATAATCAAACATCTAACAGACGCACACGCGTACACGCCGACTGTGCTGGCAACCGTTTTTCAATGTCAATGCACAGCTAAATTTAAGGCACGCTAATTGGCAACGGGGCCGGCACAATAAATCACATGGCCAAAAGAAATCACGTCCTGCCACGAAAACGTGGCGGCAGCAGCGCCTGCAGATTTATATTATTTCGAAATAATATTTTGAATTATGCTCACAGCGTGCCAGATTCTAATTACCCAAAGGCTTAGGCCAGACAATTGAAAGCGGCTTACAGCAATCGAAATGCCAACTTATCAAATGGGCATATATACATATATATATATAATATAAATAAAGAGTAACACTTAGCGCCTTTAGCCTGATCCTTTGGCTTCGGATGATCAATCACGCGCGGTTCGTTGCTTAGGTATGTTAATCATAGGATTTGGGACTAGGCCTGCGCTCGTTGGCTAATTAGCAAAACCAATTTGTGTGCCGCGACCTGGGTGGGCGTGGTCGGGCGGGCGGGTGGTGTCGGCTGCTTGAGACAGCGGAAAAACTAATTTTCAAAGTCAATGTCGCGAAAGCTGGCATTTAGCAGGCGTCGCGGAAAGTGTTTGAAAAGTTGCCGTTGCTGTTGTTGGTGTTGAGTGTGTAAAGTTTTCATTATATATTCAGGCCAAACACACACACACACACACACGTCTAAGCGTAAAACCCAATTTACATGCCCACACAGGGAGATGGGGAGGGGCGAGAATAGAGAGTGAAAGTGTGTGTTGGGAATTTGGTGTTAGAAGCTCTCGCTGCAAAACTTTTCGACTTTTCCGTGTGCACAATTCAATCAGCAACAACAACAACAACAATCAGCAACACACACACACACACACACACATGCATGTTGACTTAGCTCTGAAACGTGTTGATTTGACTGAAATGTGTGTGTGTGTGTGTGTGTGTGTGTGTGTGTTTTTTACTCTGTTTGTTTGTTCTACTATGGAAATCATTTTCATTTCCCAATGCTCTGCAAAAAGAGCACAAAAAATTGATGAATGAAATTTCCATTGCTAAGTTCTTAATATGTGCGTTGTGTGTGTGTGGGTGACTGTGTGTGTGTGTTGTGTGTGTATAATTGATATGCATTCATCTTATTTGAAACTGACAAGCGGCTTGCCATTATTGCCATTGCTCTTTTTCTTTTTCTCTGTTGATGTTTCGGTTTCCCTGCTGTTGCTGTTGCTGTTGCTCTTGTCATTGCATTTAATTTGCAGCAATGGTCATTAAAAAGTTTGCACATTGCAGTCATTAATACAGCTGGGCAGCAATCTCTCCCTCTCTCTCCCTCCCCTCTCACCACTTATCTGCCCTCTTAGCCTGCACTTGTTTTATTTATCCATCAATCCATTTTGGCTAACTATTCATCAATCCATTTGAATGTAAATGAATTAGCCGACTCCATGCTGAATCCACTTCTGAAAGCCCTTTTCAGCTTAGCTCTCGTTAATTATTTATTATTATTTATTTTTCATTTTTGCATTCCATTTCAATTTGAATACTTGCAATATACCCTGTGGCTTGAAGTCGGAATGATGATTCGACAAATTGAATTTTATCATTTTTAATTATATTTAAATAATGGCTTAAAAACTAAAACCCATCTTGAATGGACAAAAAAAGTTGTTTTAATAAAATAATGATGAAATTTTTTTATATATAAAAAAAAAACAAAAATTTGCTGTTTGGAAATAATTTTAAAATTAAAAATTTTAATTTATTTAAAAGTAAAAATTTTAAAATTAAATGTATTTATATATATATATATATTTTTTTTTAGAATTTTTATATAATTTTATATTCAAAGTCTTTTACTTAAAAGTAATAAATAAATATTTAAAAATTTTTAAATTTTTTAAGAACTAAAAAGGAAAATCAAAGAAACATGATTTCATGATTTATATGTATATCCAATTTATATGTATATCTGTCCCTTTAAAATATAACGAAATTCCCTCAAAGACTTTCAGCAATTTCTCGGTATGAAATATTTCCCTAGCTTGACTTACAGGGTAGCCCGGCAGTCGGTCAACCAGACATTGAGCTGCGCCTCTTTTAGGTACAAATTAAATACATGCAATTTGCGTGTAGTCTTAATGAAAAAGATATTTAAATGAATTTTTATAGCAACATAAGTGGTGAATCATTTCATTCAAGAGAGCTAAAACTCAGCTGAAGTGGGCGTGGCACTGCAACTGCGAATGCTTAAAGTTTGGCTTTAAATTGAATGTTGAAACGCAATTTAAGTATATTTTCGTTTTGTTTTTGTTTTCTTTTTTGTGGGCAAACCCACACAAGCACAAGCAGTGCGAAGTAATTGATGCAGCAATATAATAGCACGCTGACAATGCTAACAACAACAACAACAACAACAACAGAAACAATACAGACACTTTTGATAGCTGTGAAAAGGTAATAGCTCGTAGCTGCAGCTCTCTCAATATATAGGGGCACATGCTTGAGCGCCGCACTGGCTGGCAGAGCCAGTGTGCTTTGACAGGATAGCGGCGAGGACCCCCATGCTGCTTCTGCATCAGAGCATTACTAGTTCGTTACACGCTCAACGATTCATCGATGGGCGTGGCCGGCTAATTTGCCCGCCTGCATTCACTGGCCCCGGCCGGAGTCTTGGCAACAGCCAGCCAGACACTTCAAATGAAATTTCTTTTGAGCCAGAATTCTTGATACTCGAGCTTAATACCTAGAAGATGTACTAAACATATATATAAGAGATTATATATATAAGTATATGTATGTTATATATATAGGTATTTATTTGTGAAGCATTTCTCATTAACAATTAAAAGTTCAGCTTTGGCGTGTCGGAAAATAACAGCTGAAACAGCTTTGTGTGTTTTGTTTAGGTTTTTCCGTTGCTTTAATCATTGCAACAATATGAAATAGTAAGCGTGTGCAAGTCGAGCTCAACTGACTGCACAATACTCGCTCAAGGTGGAAATGAAGAACGTCTAGAAATATACATTTGTATATATATGTATATATATATGTGTATTCTAATGCAAATTAAAATATTTTACTTTATAAAAGATTATTTTATAAAAGACAAAAATCTTTGAAAAAATTCTTTTAAAATATAAGAAAATATAAAAAAAAAATAAAAAAAAATAAAAAAATATAAAAAAATATAAAAAAATATAAAAAAATATAAAAAAATATAAAAAATATAAAAAATATAAAAAATATAAAAAATATTAAAAAATATAAAAAAATATAAAAAATATAAAAAATATAAAAAATATAAAAAATATAAAAAATATAAAAAATATAAAAAATAATATAAAAAATATTAAAAATTATAGAAAAATATAGAAAACTATATAAAAATATAAAAAATATAAAAAAATATTTAAAAAAAAATAAAAAAATATAAAAAAATTAAAAAAAATAAAAAATATAAAATTAAAAAATATAAAAAATATATAAAAAATTTAAAAAAATATAAAAAAATATAAGAATATAACAAAATATATAAAAACATATAAAAATGTAAAAAATGAATGAGCAGTAAAAATACTTTTTAAAATATTACATAATACATTAAAAATATTTACATTCATGAAACAATAATATTAAAATTTTAAATTAAATTTGATTAAACATCTGAATATGCATTTGAAGCTTGAAACGAAAGCCAATATACTCTCTTCTTTAACTCGAATTGAGGAGCATTGAAACAACAGCAAACCGATTGTAACTTTTTTCCTTTTGTCTTTTTTTTGCTGCTGTTTTGTTCGTTTTGTGTTCTGTTTTGCATAATGAATGATTCATGAATAAAAATGTTTGTTGTTGGGGCTGAGTTTCAGAAGTACTCTTATTTTTGTGTAGCCACGTTTTAGGCGCTTTTCTGTGTTGCTGCTGTTGTTGTTGTTGTTGTTGCCCCGTACAGCGTACACATTATTAATGGGCTAAAAGGGCTTTGTGCAACAGGCGAATAAAGCATATCAATGGCAGCATTGAGTCGCGCCTGACAGCAGCTGGAGAGCCTAGAATTTGGAAGTGGATTTAACTTTTATAATTTAAATGGAGTCGATACCGCGATAACGATAAATATCGATTTAGAATTTTCAGTTATGTTCCCATGAATGTGAGGACAGAGTATCTGGCAGTTGGGCACTTGAGGATTATCGGTGTTCTTCTTGTTGATATTGATAAAAATTACTTAACCTTTTTATCAGCTTTATGCCGCAGCCATTGTTTCTGGTCAAATATTTGCTTCAGAAAAAGACAAAATAATTGTGAACTCAAGTGAGAAAATAGCTAGACGATTTGTTGTTGTTGTTGTTGTTGCTCTGGTCGGTTGTTGGGGCAAGTGAAACACGTGATGCATGTTTCCCTGCGACTTTGTCTGGCTTTGTTTTTATAATTAGATAACATGCTCCATAAATGTGACCTCACTCTCTCTATCTCTCTCTCTCTCTGTCTCTCTCCTCGGGCAGAGCGCTATCTGGTTGCCCTTGCTGGATGCTGCTGCAGTTGGATGCGTTAATTAAAATAAAAACACAGCTGCTTATCGCCTAGACCCGAGGAGTTGCCCACGTCAACCGTTTCGAGAGAGGGGGGAAATCTTGCTAGGGAGTGTGCGTGTGTGAGAGGAGAAAGGAAGGGAGAGAGAAGGAGAAAGAGAGAGAGAGAGAAAGTGCATAACTTTTTGGCTGGCAGCGATAACAACAAAAGTTGACTGCACTCGCTTTGTGGGCGACGAGCGGCGGCGGGACGGAGAACTTATTTCGGAATTATGCGCCAGGACGCAACTTTGCTACAACAACAAGAGCAATCATCATGCAATGTGCAACTCGTGCGAGAGTCTGTCTGCAAATTTTTGCCGTTGTTGTCAACAACTTGTTCCTGCAGCTTTGGCAAAGTTTTGGAGCAGCCTGCGCTGCACGTCGTCCAACGACAAGTAAATCCTTCTATACACACACTGAGGCAAAGATGGAGATGGCGATGGCGATGGCGATGGCGACGGGGATAGAGACAGAGACACATGTGCACGCACAGATATATGCGATGTCTGCTGTTTAAGATAAACGAGATATATATTTATATATATATATATGCTTGGATGTATGTGTGACTGTGCAATCCCCACTTGCAGTTGCGTCTACATTATGCCACCGACAGCGCCAAGCAGACGCCGGCGGGCGGCGGCAGTTGAGCTGTTGGCCGAATGTCTGTAGGGTAGGCCAAGGGGTTGGCATTGCGGCTGGGGTTGGCGTTGAGTGGAGCCACTCCAGCTGCAGCTCTGCTATTTTACCGTCTCCGTTGGCTGATTGAATTGCCTGATTGCTCTGATTGCCGCCGCCAGACGTCCGCGTCTATCTACCTCATCATCAACATCATCGTTGAAATTAAATTAAGACACTTCAAATTGCCGCCTGCCAGTCTGACAGCCTGCCTGCCTGCCTAGGCATGCAGGTAGCGCTCGCGTCAAATGCCAGCGACGAGTCCTTCAATTACTCTGACTACATTATATTATGTACATTATTTTGTACATGTGCTGTCGATATATTATCGATTAATGGCCCTAAATGGTGCCCATGCCGCTAAACGTTGTTTGAGTAGGTATTGGTGACTTTTTTGTTGGTGTGAATGAGGTGGAAATTTACTGAGACGCCCTAAATGAGTATCGAAATATGTATCGATTAATATATCGATATCTACATATGCTTGCCTATGATGCTTTATTGAATTATCAATTGATTGGGAGAAAAGTCTGTATTTAGTCAGTATCGATATATGTCCTTCATAATACCTATCGATATACATATATATCGAAAAGAAATTGTCTGTATAAAAGTACTTTAACTTACTAACCTTTTGATTGAATTTACAAATATGCATTATAAAGTGTTTTTATCGACTTATCGATAGACCATGGACTCACACTAATAACAAATCATCAGAGCGCAGCACGATCCTAATATCTAATCACTATGTAAACTAGATGTCCTATATCTCAACGACTTTATTGTCCAACAGCGTTCGACACATAAAAATGATCGATAAATATATATCGAAGATAATACCACATATATCCGCATGTGTATAAATATATGCCTGTTAAGCCCTTGAGTCTGCATTTGAACGGAATAATTTATTGTCTCTATAAATGTATTTACACTTGATGCTAATGTAGATAAGGCCATTACGTGCCACAGGGGCAACATGTTCAGCACTTTGTTGTACTTGATTACACACTTTCAATATTAAACGTTGTTCTTGTTGCTTCAGCTGCCCCAGTTTCCCGGGTCTTATCTGCGCCGCACTGCCAACGATAAATGTCCGAAATGGAATTTTCACAGCACGTGCATATATATACATATATATAGATACGTATAATAAAACGTATGGAGAGTGCTTTTAGAATATATATATATATATTTTTTCGATAGCAGCTCGATAAAATGTCTGCATTTTGTCATAAATCGTTTTCGGTCGATAACATTTGGTTTCGCTTGTCAACAGCAGTTTCAGCAGGCGTTAAACGAAATTACTTTTTATTTTATGTATAATTTATTGCGTACGGAGTGCATTGCATGAGTGGATTTAATCGATTATCGACATATGTGTGACAGTGTGATGTTATCGATAGGTTTTAATGTTGTTTTGCACAGTTTATTGCTGAGCTTTGTTTATGGATGTCTTGTTGTTGAGCTGTTATTGACATTTTTATTTTTATAGTTATCGATTTGTATTTATCGATATGCGAAAATTGAATGGTGGTATCGATATGTTATCGAAATTATCAAGATCGATGGCTATTTCAATTTAAGCAACTGTACTCTGTTGCCACATCGATATGCTATCGATACATTATCGATAGTTTAGTTTATGCCCCGTGGCAGACGCAAGTTCAGCTTCTGAGCTGAAAGCCCTTTCATATTTGTCCTCCATGTACTTCCGGAGTATCGAACTGTTGCTATCTCTTGCCAGACCTTGGTTTTGTTTTATTTATTTTTTTCCCACTTCCAACATTTTGCATCTTGCCAGAGGATGAAATAGCTTTCAATTTAAGCTGCACAAAACTTGCATTTTTTTTTTGGCTTTTTTCAAATTAACAACAGCAAGAGGAGGAGCAGGAGCAGGAGCAGGAGAAGGAGAAGGAGAAGAGAAACCGAAAATATCTCGAGATTTTATGGTAGCAGCTAGAAGCGAAATGTCAAGCGTTTGCCAGCAAGAGCTTCGCTTGTCTAACTGAGCTGTTGTTGGTACCGCCGCTGCCCCAGCTGCTAGGCGACACATATTTCGTTTGCTAACTGAAAATTGCAATGCAAAATGCAGCAACAATAACAATTTGGGTTAAAATGATTGTGGAACAGAAAGCGACAGCAGCGTGGCAGCCACTGGAGGCGGCACAAAAGAAAACTCAATGGAGCGGCAGAGGCGGCGACTGTGTGTGGCAGCAAAAGAGCAAGAGCAAAACAAAAAGACGAATTCAACAAAATGCAGTTGTTGTTGTTATTGTTATTGTTGTGCGTGTGTATTGCTCACTTCTTTTCTTTTTTGTTGTTGTTAGTCATCGACACTTGGCGCTTTGTGGCAGCAGCCGGCGGTGGCGATGGCAAGCGTCCAGTGATCGTTCACTGTGTGGCTTTGGATTTTGTGCCACTTTTCAGCTTTGCTGCATACGCTGAAACTGACCCTGGCCAGCGGGGCAGGGCTCTCTGCATGCAAAAAGCGGAAATAAGCCACTTGAGGCGACCTCAAAAAAACAGTAAAGGGGGAGGAGCATGCATGCATGCATGCATGTGTGTGTGTGTGTGTGTGAGTCTGAGTAATCGTGCGCGCCACTTGCCACAAGCGGCCACAAAAGTCGGCGACGTTAGCCAGCAAAAGCTAGCTGCAGCTTGCAGCTGCCACTGACTGCGGTCTCTCTCTCAGTGTGTGTGTGTGTGTGTGCAGCTCTCACTCTCTCAACTCTCAGGTAGAAGCAAAACGTCTGATTCTAGTTGCCTGCACTTTTATTATATAAAATGAAATGTTTAAAATAATTCAACAGCAGCAGCAACTGCAGCTGTGTGTGTGTGCTGCTGCTGCTGCAGCTCACACAAAGGTTAATACGTTGACGTTGGCCAAAACCTGATTTACTTGTTCTGCTGCTGCTGCTGCTGCTGCTGCGGCTCTCCTTTTGCTGTGCTGTGCTCTGCTGCCCTGGCGCTGCTGCCCAAGCGGCTCTGATTGCCTTTGTTTAAGCTCGCCTCGCTGCCTGCCTGCCTGCCTGACCTGCAACATAAATTTCAGCATTTATTTAAGCCTGACTGGCTTCTGCTCTCAGCTCCTTTTCTTCTCCTTTGCCACTGCCCACATGTTGCGCACATGCACAACTCAAGTGGTGTGTGTGTGTGTGTGTGTGGGTGGCTACTCAACGCCGTCCAGTGCAATTGACTTCAGAGCTACTTGGCCAGCTTCCTCGCCAAAGTAAACAATCAATATTTTTAGCCGATTTCGTTATAATTAACACTAAGAACAAACAGCAGTCAGCACATGCGGCACCCATCTGACCTGCTCTCTCACTCACACATGCCAGTTCCCTCTCCCGCCCTCTCTCTCTCTCACTCACTCTCTCTGACCATCTCTCGTTGCATTGCCCTGCTTGAACTATAAGATTTTCTAGCCATTTTCTGGTTCTTGGCTCGTTTTTTATGTGAATATACCCTGTAATAAAGCATAAGTGGGGTATATGCGTGTCATTGTATGGTAGTCGAGTCTCTAGCTGAAGCAGTCTCTCAAGCATTTGCATAGGTTTTGCTGCACTCAATGCTAGCTAGGCTCATATATATAATAACAGTATATCTCTAGTCGTGCATGCCCCACAAGTTCTTCTATTTTTTTTATATTTTGCCTGCATCGCCGTTCAATCAGTGGCTTTTAATAATTAATTTTGCTCAAATTGTTTATGAATTGCATTGGGAATATTTTTGGTTTTTGGCCAACGGCAAAAATTTTCTTTATAAATTTGGCAGAGGAAGTAAAGCTTGTGGCTGGCAGTGGGGGTAGCTACGCCCCAATATTCAAATGAGAAAGTTGAGATAGCGGAAAATAAAGCAAATATTTAGGAAGAAAATTGAATTCCGCTATGGCATAAGAGATCATAAGAGATCTCTGAGATCGATCTACCTGCGATCTATCACCATCTCCTATATCAGGCTCTTCAGCTATTCCAAAATTCACAAAATTCATGCTTTATATTTAATTGAAACTCCCAATGTTAGCCAAGTGTGCATTGCACAACGTTTTACACAAATCATCATCATCAGCACTCAGATCCATCCAAATACCAACTTTCAAGTTTCTGCAGGAAACAGACTACAACTAGACGCTTAGCTCTAGCTGTCTAGTACATAATGCTTTCGTAGCTGTTTCAATTGATTCATTTCAAACAACAACAACAACAACAATAAGAAGAAGAAGAAGAAGAAGAACTCTAAACAGATTCTATTTCTGTTTTGGGTTTGTTTACCCAGAAACAAAACATTGAAGAAATCTCGCCTAACTTTGCTGACGAAAACTTTTCGCTTTAAAATTGGTTTCTCTGCTTTAAAGTTGGTCGACAAAAAAAGTAGCACAAGTAGGAATGTGGCAGGCGGGCGTTATAGACTGCTGACTACTCGCTTGCTGCTATATATTGGAGTTATAGTTAAAGTTATAGCTGGGAGATAAAGTTGTATCAGATTTGCTAGACGCTCAAGGAAAGACGAACGTCGGGAAGGATAGACGGACGGATAGACATATAGGCGAATGCAGGGAAAAACGGGCAGATGGATGAATGAATGAATGAATGAATGAATGAATAAATGAATGAATAAATGAATCTATGAATATACCGATGCATGGATGGATGGACGGACGAACAAGCAGACAGATGTACGGCCGGAGTGACAGACAGAAGAATATGCAAACTGACGGACATGCAGAAGTAGTATATTATATCCAGGGAAAAATGTCGAGCATTACATGTACCGATGAAGCAAGAAGTATTCAAATGCTAGAAGTAACTCTCCCTATCTTGACTTCTCCTCTCTCCTCTCCTCCTCTCTCTCTTCAGCCATTTTGTTCCTTTCGGCTGCAATCAGAATTTAACTTATTCAAAGTCTGTTTAAGTACAGCTACTTTGCTCAACATATATATATTTTATATATTTTTTATTTATATATATATATATATATTTCTTGGTAGATTTTTGTAAATCAATATTGGCCAACGCTTGGCTCTAGCCAACCAGCTCAACCATCAGCTTTGGCTGCTGCTGCTGCTGCTGCTGGTGCTTTTGGTTGGGTCAGCGAGCGAGCCAGCGGGGCAGTCGGTTGGTTGGCAAAGGCAGAGCCTAGCCAAGGAAAATAAATTGCTTTGCTCAATTAGCGGTTTTGCCAATGCAGCATTTCACTTTGCCAACGGCCACGTTTTGGCCATGGCCACAGCCAATTGCCAGCGTGTGGGTGGGTGGCTCGGTCTTGGCCCGGGCTTAGATTGGATAAGATGAATGTGGTGCAGGCAGCAAGTAAGTTATCCTCGTGCCTCGATTTGCATATGGCGGCAATTAATGTCACTGATGTTTGGTAATCTGAGTAGCGCGTCAATTGTGACAGTTAATCGAGCTGTAAATTGCCTGGGAGGTTGGGTAGAGGTGCAGCTGCAGCTGTTGCAGCGGTGCGGCGCTTGGTTCCGCTTCAGCGGCGGCAACAGAACTTAATTATAAAACATAAGCAGAATATGACAGCGTATAAGTTTAACAGCAGCCAACAAGAGAGAGAGAGAGAGAGAGAGAGAGGGGGGGGGAGGGAGACACGTTGGGGCAGGGAACAGTTGGTAGCAACAACAGCTGGGAGCATGTCAGTACAACTGGTTGTCTATCCGTCCGTCTGTCCGTCTGCCTGTGCATTGTTTCAATGTCACGTCGCATCACCCGCCGCCAGCAGCAGCAGCCGGAAATGCAGTCGCAGTGTTGCAAGTTGCATGTTGCAAGTTTGAGCTCTCAAGTGCTGCCACTTTCGTGTGGGTGTCTCGCTGTGCGACGGCTCCGCAGCGCTACTCAGACACGGACGATGAAGTTGATGTCGACGACGACGACGACGACGACTGCTGCTGTCTCTGGGAAAATGCGCTAATTATGTTGCCAGCTGCTGGCAACTTCTGCTGCTGCTTTCATTGTTGCGACCTTGTTTTGTGTGCAACAACAACAGCAACAGAAACAGCAATTTGTTGAATCTGGAGTGCACGAAACAGGAAGAACTACACTCATAAGTAGCTGCTTTTCTGCACAGCAAGGATAACAAATGATGATGAAAGTCACAATTTGTGCGAAGAGCAGCGGCAACGCGTGAACCAGATTCCCCAGACCAATTTCACAGTAACTTCTGAATGGACTCGCAGCTCGCAGTTGGTCGAGACAATCTAAAGATTATTTCAATTACAAATTCATTTGGGTTGAGCTAGGTTGTACTAGGCCCCAAACAAATTAGTTTGAAACAAAAAAAAAAAACAAAAAACCAAACACAAATTAGTAAGTTCTTAGGAAAACAACAGCAGCAACAACATGAAGAACAACAGTGACTTAGCATCAAATGAACAATAAAACGTCAAGCCCTATAAACTGGGTCTGTAAACAATGGGAATGGCTGGGTGGCTGGGGGGCTAGGGGGCTAGGGGGCTAAAGAGCAACAACAAAAGGTCATTAAAGCTGCTACATACGTACGTATATGTAGCATATAAATTCTGAGAAGATTTAACACAACAACTTGGCTTTAGCTAAGCAACTTCAACTTCAGCTACAAATGCGAAAGAGTTGAGAAAACAGAACCATAGCGATGGGAAGCTAGCGCGCTGGCACCCGACTCGGCCAACTGCATGTTGCTCATATATGGTATGTCGCATAGAAGAACAACTACAGCAACAACTTCTGGGAAGGAACTACATAAATAAAGCAAATGTGACAGCAAAGCTGAAAAAGAGAGAGAGAGAGAGAGACGGACATGAAGAACAACCAAAGCGCATCGCCAACGGGCAGACAGCCAATCCTTATTCCACACACAATTGTTGAGAAACGCATTAAAATCAGAGCACAAACCAAAGCGAGCATCGAATTTGTTTGCTCAAATCCATTCAACCTGTCGTAAAGTGGAAATATTGAAATAGAGACAGAGAGAGACAGAGAGAACAGCGATCTGAGTGAAGGCGACCAGCAGCTGGCACTAAATCGACTGCTAAACACATTTGTATACATTAGCAGAGATACAGAGATAATGCTGTTAAAAGCATAACATTGCCTTTCTATGCGATTCTCAGCTTGTATGTGTTTGTCAATTGATTAGGAATAGGTTTGGTAATGATTGGATAAACAGAGCGAGAGAGAGAGAGAGAGAGAGCAGAAGAAAAGATAAAGTAGATGAAGAGTGAGGATAGAGGGGAGAGAGTGTACAGAGAGGAGAAGAGAAATACTGTATATAGAGTGAGTATGGAGAGAAAGAGAGTATCTAAAAGAGCATAGGGATAGGTAGCGAACGGAAGAGAGAGAGAGAGAGAGAGATACAGAGTATCTAATGGAAGAGAATGAGAGAGTATGGATAGAGAAAGTATCTAATGGCAGAAAAAGAGATAGTATGGGGAGAGAACATGGAGAGAAAAAAGTACTCAGAGAAACGCAGAGAGACAAATTGAGAGAATGACAGAGACAGAGGACAGAATACAGGAAAAAGAGGGCAAGTAGAAAGAGTTTTAGAGAGAATGTAAAAGAAAGAGAGAGAGAGAGATTTAGAGTATGCAAAGAGAGAAAGAGAGAGAGAGAGATTTAGAGAGTATGAAGTATGGATAAAAATGGAGTATGAACACAGAGAACTGAGAAATAAAATGAAGAGAAAAGAAGTGAGAGGAGAGAATGTGGAGGAAATGACTCAGAGAATGGCCAGCGATGACCAGAAAGAGAGAGAGAGAGTAATTTCACACAAGACTTATCGAATGGGCTTAGACACAACCCGATGAGCAAATTCCAGACAAATTCCCGCAAAGATGCGTCACTATTGTGACACGCTGCTGGCAGATGAAAAGTTTTAAGACCCGATTAGCATCGTCGTTCAGCTTGATTCAGGCTAAGCACAGGCAGCGCTGTCAACGCTTGAGTCACACACAGAGAAAGAGAGAGGGAGAGAAGAGAGTGTTAAAAATTTGCTGATTCAACTGGATTTCTGGCCATAATCCGGGCTATCAATTTGTCAGGCAGTGTGTATGAAGGTTAATTCGAGTAATCGGCGAATGCATAAAGATTTTATAGTGGAATTACCACGGGATCGAGTTGTGTGTTCGTTCATAAATCTTGGCGATTTATTTAAGAGCTTTGCGTTCTCATATGCAGGTGCATGATATCTGTGCTGCTGTTGTAGCTCAGGGTAAGCGTGAGAGCCGACTAATAAATGCTCATTACGGGCGCCAGATGATGAGCACGATAATGAAGACGTTGCCGGCCATGGCCAGAGCGTAACAAAGGCAAAAATTGCATGCAATTGCGTGCCATGGAGCGGCAACAGGAGCAACAACAGCTGTGTAAGCTGAGAACCCCAATCATAAGCTGGCTGAAAAGAGAAAACCGGTTAGTAGCTCTGGGTCGATATGCATATTATGGCTAAATATGGAATTTGAGGTGCAAAGCAAACCCAAACAGAGAGCCAGAGATGCTGGCCAAAAGGAAAGCTCAAGATTCAGATATGGCTACAGCTGTGGACGTTAAATCAAAAGTAAATAAAAGACAAAAATGACAGAGAGAGAGAGAGAGAGACAGAGAGAGAGAGAGAGAGAGAGAGAGAGAGAGAGAGACAGAGAGAGAGGAGAGAAGAGAAGCAATAGCATTTACCTGCCATGGCCAGTGTCATGAATGGTTGCCATCGCTGCCGCCTTCGTCCGTGATTGTCGTCCTCGAAGCGCTGTCTTGATTTTAAATTGTTTTTTATTAATTCAATAAAAGCATGAGTCAAGCACAGCCCATGAAATGGCCAGCGGCGAAGTGGCAGACGACGGCGACATAGAAGCAGCACAAATTTTAGTCATTTAGCCATAGTTAAGCTAGCCAACAGACACACACACACACACACACACATACGTAGCTGTGGAATGGCAACTAAGTGATTTGCAGCCAACTCGACTAGCAGATACACTAGCTATTTCAAATATGGAAGGGTTACTCTTAGGGTAACCTCGTCTTAGCCCGAGAGTCGCATCAGATTGTAACTCGGTTGAAATTGTCAAGTTTCCTGTTGCCATATCGCTCTTCTATGCGCTTCTCATGCCACTTTCGTGCTGTTCTTTTTTTCTTCCTGCTTTCATATATTTGTATTTAACTTTTATGCTTCTAAGCGCATTTGCAGCCATAACTCAAGTAATTGTTGCCGTTGCGTCGCAAGTTGGCAGCAAGGCCGAGAGGCAAAGGCGAGGCGACGCCAAGCGAGGCGAGGCGAGGCGAGGCGTGGGCGGCACGCCGTTTAGTTTGTGTGTTTCCTTTTTGGCCAAGTGGCAAAAATTTCAAATGGCATTTTAATAGTTTGGCTTATGCCAACAGTTGTTGGTCGTGCTGTGCTGTGCTGTGCTGTGGACTTCGGCCTAGTTGGGTCAGGCCATGTCCTTGCCGTTCCACTTCACTTCATTTGTCACAAAATATTTACATACGTATATACAAGAGCTATTTCTCGTTGCCGTTACCGTTGCCGTTCCCTCCCTCTTCGTCTCGAGCACAAATTGGAATTCTGCGGCTATAATGCAAATCTATTGGGACATTGTAAAGCCATCAATTTGCGCTTGATTTGATTTTTTGATTTGTTTTCCATCTCAGCATTCGCCTTTGATATACGCCATTTGCTTTCCACTTTCAAGTCCATTTTCCTTCGCGTTGATCAAAGCAACTAAATTAAACTAGCCAATCAAACGATGATCGATTGATTCAACTGCGTTCGGCCACTGATTAAATGTAGACGGATTAATTATATTTATGACTAAATGAGGATAAATTTATGACATTGAGGATAATCAAGTAATGAGCGAACGCTGTTTAAGTCGAGAACATAGCAGTGGCGAGGTGTTTATGGCATATATCAAGGATTTTATGTTGTGTTTAATACCTATTCATGAAGTGAGACGGGTATATTGGCTTTGTGCTTTCGACTGTTCGTTTGTCCTTATGAGTTTGTGTTGAGCTCGTTGATTGGGGCATGGCATATTCAACAGTTGTGCAGCAGCTCCGTAATGTTACTGTAAAGGTGCACCAGAGCTCTTCCTGACTGCTTTGCTGTCACCAAATATTCAATTTCTTCTCAAACCCAGAACGAGTATTAGGCAGTCAGTAGTGCCTGGTAGCAAGGGTCTTACTTGTTTTTAGATCGTGCTGTCATTAGCTTGAATTATATATTGATACAGCCACAGAGCTGCGTAGAGTGCAGCCCGAAACAGAAAATCAGGAAAATGTGAAAACGTGAAAATCTGCGACTAAGCCAAACCATATTAAGAGCCTTCAGAGCTGTCGAGGTAGCGAGGGGGCGAGGGGGTGAAACAGAAGTGCAGGAAGAATGCGGCACGGCAGAGGATGCGGTTCGATGGGGAGACAATGGTGGCGAGGAGCACGGTTTGAGATGTGATAAGTGCAATTTCTCACGTGGCACCAAAGAGCGCAAGGATTAAGCGACGGACGAGCGACAGCCCAGAAATTTATGAGACGTGAGCAGCAGTAGCAGCAGCAGCAGCAGCAGCAGCAGCTAAAGAATGGAATTGAAAATGAGTTTTTGGGGTTGGGCTGGGCTTGGGCGGGGGCAAGCGAGAGCGGTGCATATGAAACGTGGCTCGTGTGCAGTTCGCCGTGACAAACGGCAATGGTGACAGTGTCAGCTGTGCGGACGTTCGTTCAGTCTTTTCGGAAAATGCCGTTCGAAATGGAAATGGGATCGGTGTATGCGTTGAGCGCAGACGGGGCGCGGGCCGGACCAGCAGGCGAGGGGATGCAATTGCTACTTGAGTGGAAGTTGCCAACAGGCTGACGTCGACGCTGCTTTACATTATCTCTCTCCCTCTCTCTCTCTCTCTCTCTCCCTCTCTCTGTGGACTATGTTGCTCTCTCAGCATATTTGACTGCATTGTTGCACCACAAATTGTGTTATTTTAAGGCGTCACATGTGGTTACTGTCGCCGGGTCTCACGTATAAATAATGCGCTTATCGACTCTTGACTGTAATTACCCGAAAGAAAGGAAGAAAGAAAAAAAAATAGAATAACAGTCTAGCATGTCTAGCTTGCCAATGGGGTGGCTGAGCTCCATTGCTATTTTTAAGCGAGTTTAATGAGCTCATTAATATGCAAATGCCGAGCTGCATAGGGGCGTGACCCCGGCTCCCGCAACAGACGTACGCTAATCACCCGCTCTGCCGTCTACCTCTCCCTCTCGCTGACTGTCTGTAGAGCTGCAGCAGCAATTCAAACAATCAATCACACACACACACACACACACACAGATACTCTCAGCCACAAAAGCTAATCAAATGCGCATTGTAAGTTCCCCTTCAGAGAGAAGAAAAGTCTTAAAGGTTGTTTCCGTCTCTGTGGCGCAAGCATCGACTGCAAGCGCAAACCAAATCAAATGACCACTAAAAAAATCATGTCTCGAGTAGAGAGCTATGCACACACTCTCTCTCTCTCTCTCTCTTTCTCTCTCCCTCTGTAAAAGTGTTAAATTTGATTGATGCGTTGCAAAGCTGCTGGCAGACACACTGAAAATTAGTTAGGCCACAGTGTGCGAGTGGTGCTGCGGGTGGTGCTGCTGCGGCCGCTGTGTTCTGTTGCCGTTGCCTGTGCCGTTGTGGCGGCTGCGGTTTGCTTTTGCCCTGACACCAGGAGTCAAAATGATTGACAACTCGTGGCCAACATGCTCATACCAAGCCAATCCAATCTACAAGATGATTATTAAATGAATATATAAGTGGATTACTTTTTACTCGACGCGACTGCTCGAGGCGTCGTCACGCCAAGGAGTTTTCTGCTCCAGGAAAATTACATTTGTTTTCCCAGAGATTGAATGAAGTCAGCTCGCCCAGCGAAACTGCTAGAAAAGGCCAGAAGCAGCCAGAAATGGCTAGAGCCATCCAAGTAATCATCTTATAGGCAAATGCTTATTGGATCTTGACGGCTGTGAAGTCAGTCAACGCGATGAGCAATGCATGAAGAAAGCATTTCCGGCTAGCTTAAGCGCTCGTTTCTGGCTTGAGTTAACCAATTCAGACTTCTTTTTAGTGGGAGTTTCCTTATGCCAAGCGAAGACTCAGACTCTTGAGGCCCTTAAGGTGCCTATCTGTTGCTCGAAGTGCTGGAAAGTGCCAGAAAATGAGTTCATATGGCCATCAGCTCCTGCCTATATTATATTTCTAATGCATAAAATGAACAAATTTCATAAGCTGAACACCAGAAGACTACTCTATATTATATAGAAATCTATATATGTTTCTAAACATATAAGAACTCCTTCAGCTAGACTTGAGTCCCTTATAATTGGCTAATTTATATGATTCCATGTGAAAGACAATTTCCAGTCGCTTCGCTGCGTCCACTAAGACAACCATAACGAGCCTGTCCTTTCAACAGCCCCAAAACTCACTCCCACTCAGCAACAGCTTCAGCAACAGCTATGTGGAGTGACAACTTGAGGTTGCAAGTGAGAAGCGAGAAGCACCTCGAGAACTCCCTGCAAGCTCTCAGCCTAACACCTACATAATTATGACAGCCGAAGCAAAGTTCGCAAACAGACGCTCGCTGGTTAGCCTCAGCTCATCAGGTCACATTATATTAGCGGTCGAGTGCATCTATATAACTGGTGTGTGCATATAATTGGCTCATCCAGGCCTGCTCAACATGTGTGCGTGCGTGCGAGTTGCCTTTGAAGTTGTGGCAACTGTGACAAACTGCAGCCAACTGCAACAATGTGTATTTAATGTCCAAAACGTTCCCATTGCCCAAAAACCACTTTAAAGTGAAGCAGAAAAACGAAGCAGCAGCAGGCAAGAGAATAGAAAGACGAAGAGTAGATACACTTACAGAGATGGTATAGAGAACCAAGACTTTATTTTATATTTACATATGTAGTAGCATATGGCATCAGGCTGATTCAGTCTGCTGCTGACAAACTCGACAAACTGCTCAAGTAGGATATATGAAATTGAATACGTCTCGCATTACAGTGCAGCTGCCACACACATGTGTTTGCCTGTGTGTGTGTGTTTTATCATTAACATCAGATGCCGACGACTACTGCCGCAAGGAAGTTGCAGCAGTCTTGCCCCACTTGAGCCTGTGGCTTGAAATTTTGTGCCACTCGTAAGTGGCAATGCAGATAAAACTGGCGTCGTTTACATTAAACAAACAAATTTCAACAAAAGCTCAGCGGGACGACAATCGAGTGTGTGTGTCTGTGTGTGGCTGTGTGCGGGTGTTTTCAAAATGCCCGACATAGTTTCCTGTGAACAAGTCCTTGTGTCACTTGTCTCTCTGTGTGAGAGTGTGTGTGGGTGTCTGCCTGCCTGCTAAAGTGCTGTAAATTGAGCGCATCACCAAAAATAGCAACATATTTTGCATATAAAGAGACTCGGCAACAACAACAACAACAACAACATATGCCTGCAGCAGGCGCATATCAAATGTCTGACAGAGGCGGTTGGAGGAGGGAAGCCATTGAAAGCGTGTGTGGCCGCTGCGCATGCGCAAACCGCAAACCTAAAGCGCTGCTGCTTAGAATAGAGAAAGAGAGAGGGGGGAGGGGAGGGTAGGGAGGCCTGGTCGGCGTAGTTGAATGCGAAGGATTGCGGCGTTGGGGTTGCTGTAGCTGCAACAATTGTGAACCACAGCAGGCAGGCAGCAGTAAGCGTAGCGAGCGTTTGTCAAGAGCGTGCCGGACACATTGGCAATTTAACGCCTGCTTGGCTGATGTGTGTGTGTGTGTGTCTGTGTGGGGGCAGGTGGCAAACTGTGCGCCACTAACAGCTGAGTGCTTGCCATCTTCATGGCAACGAGGACCATTCCGTTGACCAGCATTGTCGACGGCCTTTGAGTCGCCCTCTTGTCAGGCGTAACCAAACCACAGGCTAGAATTATATATACCCAATCACAATTGCAAGCGGCAACTGGGCCTCGGCTAATCAGCGAGCCGTAAAGCCGCCTACATAGACACTTTCAACTTTTCCCAATCGTGCAAAGTAAAACAACAACAACAAAAAAAAAAAAAACATGTGTTGGCCATATGCGGCGTTTTCTTTATTTTGTTTTGGCCAAATGCGATTTGCCGCGCTGCTAATTGTTAATTGCCACAGTGTTGCCAGCAGTTGCATTTTTTTTCCTCATCAGCTTGCAACATGGCCATAAAAATATGTAAATAGAATTGATATACCCTCTAGTTTGTAACAAACAGATGGCGCCACGGATGGAGAGGAGAGATGTTGAGGAAGAGAGAGAGAGAATATGTCAGATATGTATGTGAGTTGAGATGTAGGCTACAAAGACTTAAAGGAAAATCTTAATGGAAGAGAGATAAGAAGATATAAAATGTGGTAAATTCGACTTAGGTATCTCATAGACAATCACATCCAACTGAAATCAATCTCAATTCAGCTGAACTCTGCTCTGCTGACTGCTTTGGGTATCAGTTAGGGTATCTGCCCGTCGAGCGTTGCCCACTCGTATAGATTTAATCGTTCTCATTTCAGCTGAACTATGTTCATGTGCAAAGTGCGAGTGGGGAAATCGTTTGAAAACGCTAAACTATTTATAGCACGAATATGATAGACACGACGATTCAAGCAGGAAGCAAAAAGCGAACTGAATTTCTAAGATGTTTCAACTGAAGTTTGGACACAGTGAATAATTTATAAAGTGTTGTTGCTTGCTCGAGTTGAATGAAATGCTACAGTTGCAGTTACAGAAACTTTTGCTACTTATGGCTCTCTATTTTATTTGTCGACTAAAAGATACTTTTGTAACGTTCAGATACTTTTGTATGTGACGGATACTGTTGTATCTTTAATATACTTGTGTTGCCACTAGCTGCTTACAGCTACTTAGGGATCTTTGAGATGCTCTTGTATATTACAGATACTTTGGCAAGCTTTAGTCTAGTATCTGACAGATACATAGATGTGTGCAGCTTAAAGTTACTGTTGCATCTCATCGGCTCTTTTCTGCCATAGATACTTTTGCATCACATCACCTGCCCTCAACCATTCGAATCATTTGGCAATTTGTATTCTGTACACATAAGAAGATCAACAGATACTTCCGCTATAATAGGCTATTCAAATATATATTTCTAATTTTGATTTCAATCAATTTGTGTTCGCGCCCAAACAGTTGTCAGCAGTTGCATAACTAAGCAATTTCTGGCTGACAACATTTTCGGTATTTTAATTTTGAACTCTTCGGGCTTTGAGCACATCAAAGGCTGCACTTTCTATGCGTTTTTCGGGGCTACAAATAAACAAATTATTTACGTGGTTTTCAATAAACGTGGCGCAGCAAAGGACGCTCGTTGTCACTTTGTGTCTGTGTCCCGCTCACAAAATATTGTGAAATACATACATACATACATACATATATATGAATGTTTTGCGTACAAAATGAATTTATAATCCCTTGAAAAATGGGTCAGGCCAACCAGCAAAAATATTTGCAAAAGCTGAACGCAGAACCAGAGCCAGCGCCAGCACCAGCACCAGTACTAGCACCAGCTCTTCGCTTTCGGTTAGACTTTCCTGTTTATTGTTGCTGTTGCCCGTTGTCACTTGGATTTATTGGATTTATTGCGCTACGGCCCAACTTACAGCCCCCAATTTGTGTGTTTGTTTTGTTTTGTTTTTGTGTGTGTGTTGGTTTTTTTTTTTATATTCTTTTATCGGTTTGCTGATAAGGAATTACCGTAGAACTATCCCGGTCTGTATCGAATAAATAAAATTAAAATATTTATACGTTTATTTTGGTCTGGTTGTCGAAATAATAAAATAATATGAGAGCAACTTTTTATTTATTGAAAAGCAATTTTGTATTTCAATAGACTTATTGCATTTTGAACAAGTTTTCTTGTGTTTATGGGAGTGCAGAACTTGGGACAGGGAGTGCACGACTGGGAAATACCGTGAAGAATGTGTTATTTTGGATATATGGGATGTTGAGGTAGGCAGGGAATGCAGTACTTAACCTTATGGTAAACTGAGAGAAAGTAGTTGAGACTGAAGCTCGAATTGATAACAATTTGATTTCAATCGAAAAACTAGAGCTGAACTTAGGCAACGACTCGTTGACTATTGATCTAGTTCGAGCTTATATACATATATTTACTCTGCCTATATTACATTATACTTAGCCACCAAGCCAACGTACCCGTTTAGATAGTTTCATATCCAAATAGAAATTTCTGTGTGAAATTGAAGTTGTTGTGATAGTTGTCGCAAAATGCACACACCCAAAATAAAACGTAATAAACAATATATGAAATGTGGCAAAATGTGACATATTTCTATTTTACATTCTGTTAGAGTTTTTCCTCTTATTTTTTCTCTTTTTTTTTGTAATCAAATAATTGCAAATTCAGTTAAGCAAAGCGAGTTTAAGCATTTATGCCATTCAATATTAAATTAGTATTTTTTGTTGCTATGAATAGAAATTGCCATTGATGGGCGTATGAAAAAGTGTGTTTAATACGAAATATAGAAACTATGCTGAATCAATATGTTAGAATATTTTGTGTGAATGGCATTTAATGACTTCAACTCAGTTTGGAACGGAGCTATAGTCAGGCTTTGGTTAGGAATTCGTTTAGCAAAGTTAACTTCAGGCTGTGTCGGGGTCATGAAGGCAGTTAGGCAGCCATTGATAATGGAAAAGTGGAGAGCATGGCAGTATGACTTGACTTGAAATAGCTCCGTATACCATATGTAGCATAACTTGATCAGTATGTTTACCGCTATTCGTATCCATAACATTATTATCGATATTTTTTTCCTTAGAAATTATCAAATAAAAGTCACACTGAGATACAGGACTTTTTCAAGTCTTTGATTTCACTATTTATTTGCATCATTTAATCACTCAGCGAATTGCCTCTGAATGCCGAAAGAAAAAAGCAAAGGAAACTAATTGAAAACAATTTGAAATGCTAGACATGAATAGCAGCGAGTCCGAGTTGGCCTTATTGTTTCACAGCAACAAATAACTGGAATGACTAACTGAAATACGCTCGGCGGGCGAGTCCTTGAACATGACCAGTGCATTGTCAAGGTCGAGCGTTGCTTTTTAACGAGCACGCGCCGGGGGAATTTGTTTGCATTGACAGCTTGGAACAAAATGCTCATCATCAACAACTACTCTTTTTATTGCAGATGGCATTCCGCAACAGCAACAACAACAACAACAACAACAACCACAGCAGCAGCAACAACAACAACATCAACAACCAGTACCACCGACAGGAGGACAATCGCAATCGCAACAACAACAGCAACAGGCGCCACGTTTCACAACGCATCCATCGTCATCGGGATCCATTGTTAGCGAGGGACGGACCAAGATTTTACAATGTCATGCGCTGGGTAAGTTGAAGCCAACAATAAGTTAAGTTCACAGCGTAAGCCGGCTTGCGTCTAAACATTACACTTGTCCCTCAAAGCGTCTGCCAGTGCAGCAGCTTAAGGACCTGCAGGAAGTTGAAAGCGTTCGCCCCGCTGGGCATTGTGGCAAGTGGCATGTAAAATAAAACCCTAAACGGAAAGCACAAACTCAAACTCAAACTCAAACTTAAAAATGAAAATGAAAACGAAAGCGAAAACGAAAGCGCACACACACACATACACACACACACACACACACACACACATCTTTTTCCCAGCACTTTTTCGCCTTTTGCTTTTGAAAGATAATGAAGTAGAAAAACAATAACTTTTATGAGGTTTCCAGCGTTTTGGGAAGCCCTCGAGAGGGCGAGCGAGAGGCAGAGAGAGAGAGAGAGAGCGTGCCATAATCCTTTGAGCCGTTTTGTTTAGGGACTAACTCCCCCATAACGGGCGCTGGGTCACTTTAGGGCGTGCCAAAGCACACACACACACACACACACGAATACAGGTGTTGTTCGACTCTGGGCTAAGCCTGCTGCGTCTGACATTTCCAAGTATCGGTTACGTATTGTAACGTGGCAAAAATGTTATGAGCTCGGACTTTGGGACAGCTCCTTTCGGCCAGGCTCTGGCCCCTTGTCCTTGTCAGCAGCCGTTGCTGTTGGTTGTTTGTTTGCTTATGCCAGAGCGCCGTAAGGGCCCTCAAGACAATTTCAGACCCACATGGACACACTGTGTGTGTGTGTGTGTGACATTAACTTGGCGCCTTATAGCCTGAGGATACGCACAATTAGCCGTGAAATATTTAAAACTTTATACATATTGGTTCATTGATAAGTCAAAGGGATATAGATACCTAAGTCATAGTGACTAGTCATGTGTGTCCTTGCCTCAGCCCTTAAATGCTTAAAGTCTGTTGATCCTTAAACAACATTTTTCACGTGCGTTTATCAATGCAGCCACCAGATACTTTCGTTGCTCAAGCAACCTTACGATTTCATTTACCTTTTGTCTGATTCAGCTTCTGCAATTCAATCGTTTGCAACTCCAAAAACATTGATTTGTATTTTGTAGCTTGGGAAAGTGCTTTAAATGAATCGAGTTGGATAGTTAGGCATCTTATAGTTTGTAGTATTTGAAAGGAGAAAGTAATTGGCTAATGCTGTTAAGGATTTGTATTGTATGTGGATGTTAGGCAATGCTAAAGGAAACTATGTTAAGTAGCTGCTAATGTGGAATGCCTGTTAAGCTATGTTAAGGGAAAAGATGTTAACTGAATATTAAACTGAGTTCCTCTTGGGGTCAGTTTGATCACGTTCAGTTGCGGAGATAGCTGTCGATACTATCGTATAGTTATCTGTATCTATACTCTACACACACACACACAGACACCCATAAAAGTATGCTATAGATATTTTGCCCCACTTGACAGAGATATGCACACACACTCACAGGGTATATGCCATGAGGAGCGCCTGCACTTTGCGTAAGCTGGCAAAATGGCCAAAAGCAAAAATGTGGCTAACGCCAGCGAGGCAAAACATGCCAAACGACAAGAAGAAAAAAAAAGGCAGAGCAGAAGAAGAAAAAACAACGGGATAAACAAAACATGCAAATCTTTTTAGCTGCTCTTTGCGCCGTTGTCCTTGGTGTGGCAAGTGTCGCTGCATGTTGCAACAAGCAGTGCCACTGGCGGCGACGGCGACGGCGCTTTACGCACTCTGCAGTCACTTTGCCGCTTCCAATTGTCAGCGCACAGATGACACAGTCACACACACACATACAGACCTCTATGTGTGTGTGTGTGTATTTGTGTGTGCATAGGCATTGCAGCTACTTCAGGCTGTTGCTAAACTAACTTCAGTTCATTTTGATTTGCTAGAAATGTGGCTAGCATCGGAAAAATGTAAAATATTGAAATGCATTTGCAAAGCAGAGTGGAGAGAGTAGAGAGAGAGAGAGAGAGAGAGAGAGAGAGAGAGAGAGAGAGAGAGAGAGAGAGAGAGAGAGAGAGAGAGAGAGAGAGAGAGAGAGAGAGAGAGAGAGAGAGAGAGAGAGAGAGAGAGAGAGAGAGAGAGAGAGAGAGAGAGAGAGAGAGAGAGAGAGAGAGAGAGAGAGAGAGAGAGAGAGAGAGAGAGAGAGAGAGAGAGAGAGAGAGAGAGAGAGAGAGAGAGAGAGAGAGAGAGAGAGAGAGAGAGAGAGAGAGAGAGAGAGAGAGAGAGAGAGAGAGAGAGAGAGAGAGAGAGAGAGAGAGAGAGAGAGAGAGAGAGAGAGAGAGAGAGAGAGGGGAGAGAGAGAGAGAGAGAGAGAGAGAGAGAGAGAGAGAGAGAGAGAGAGAGAGAGAGAGAGAGAGAGAGAGAGAGAGAGAGAGAGAGAGAGAGAGAGAGAGAGAGAGAGAGAGAGAAGAGAGAAGAGAGAGAGAGAGAGAGAGAGAGAGAGAGAGAGAGAGAGAGAGAGAGAGAGAGAGAGAGAGAGAGAGAGAGAGAGAGAGAGAGAGAGAGAGAGAGAGAGAGAGGGTATAGGCATGCTAGACTTTGACATACCCTACACTCTTGAAATATATTTGCTGTTTTTATAAGGAAATAATGCTGGCAGCTGAGGACTTGTGTATTTTGTATGCCCTAAGTACATTGAAGATGTGCATGGAGGGCATATTAGTTATGTGAAAAGGTATGTAACAGGCAGACGAAGGCGTGGTAGAAGCAATATATATATGTTGTTCAGGGAAACTATGTGGATATGTGTGTATAAATGAAGTATGTAGTCTATGCTTTCTATATATAGCATACATCTGCAAGCAGAGTATCTGCCAGTCGAGCACTCCCCTCTCGCGCACTCAGCCTTCTTAAGCTCCTCAGAAGTGCTTAAGCTATGCTATTTGTAGCTTTGTCATTGCCCTGGGCAGGGCTCAGGGTATCTTCAAGTCTGGCACGCCCCTCGACTCGACCGCACACGGCCTTGTGTCTTTATTAAGCTTCTCAGAACTGGTTAAGCTATGCGCTTTGCTTTCAATTCAAATTCATATTCATTTTTGCTTCAGTTGCTTCAATTTATTTATTTAAAAGAGTTCAATGAGGAGCAGAGAGTTGGAACTACAGCGGAAGTTCTGTATAAATAAAATCGAATAGTATTTAAGATCAAGTTTGCCTTGCTGGCCCAGCCCCACAAACTCAACCTTTCGACAGGCTAAAAAGTGTAAATTTTTGTAGCATACTTTGAGGAGTCTTTAAGAAACTTTCAACGAGAAGGCAAATGCTTTATCTAAATGAATGTGCTGAGATTTTTGGGGCATTAAAAACAATGGGTTGTTGGTTGTAGTTGTTGTTGTTGCATTGTGGCGCCATCTGGCGTTATGTAGCGATAAACTGCGGTTTAGCAGATTTGGTAAGCAGGTAAGAAAGAAAACTGTTAATCACGATTATAAATGACAAGTTTTCTGCGAGCGGCGGGACGATGGGGTTGGGA
The DNA here is from genome assembly GCA_961210405.1 of Drosophila mercatorum. Taxonomy (NCBI): domain Eukaryota; kingdom Metazoa; phylum Arthropoda; class Insecta; order Diptera; family Drosophilidae; genus Drosophila; species Drosophila mercatorum. The sequence goes on from CAUIUS010000001.1 coordinate 15,180,536, forward strand.
GAGCGTAGTACAAATGCAACTAATATGTGTGGCAAGTGCTGGAAGTGCTTGCCGTTGGCTGTGCTCGTACTTTAGGGTGTCATAAGCATAAAGCTGGCGAAATGTGTGTTGAATTGTTTTCGAGCCAACAAAATGAAGCTGGAAGACGTTGAATGCATGTGAACTGAGCGCGATGTGCAACACGCTGCATGCCTGCTGCTGGCTGCTGGCTGGCTGCTGGCTGCCTTGCCACGTCTTAAATGCGGCGCATTCACTTGCAACAAAGACACTTTTATGGCTACAAAGCCGTTGCCGAGTGCCACTATATATACCTTAGCCGAGCTGAAGCTATATAGCAGCAGCCAAGGAGCCCAAGCGCCAAACAACAGCATCCAGCAACTGCATCCAGAGGCGAACGTGCTGAGAACCTGCGTGGCATACGCCCACTTTTGGACTCCCTTTCTACGCCCATTCTGCTGCTCTTAGTGCTCCTCATCTTGAGCATCAACACGCAAAGCAGCCGAAGAAGAAAGAAAAATACAGCGCGAAGCATTACCAAAGCGAAGGAACAAAAAAATACTGAAAAAATTTGTATTGCATTGTTTTTTTTTGTGTGTGTGTTTTGCTGCTATTTGTTGTTGTTTTTCTTTTTTGCTTTTGTTTTTAAGTCTTCCTTTAGTTGTTGTTTTTTATTGTTTTTTGGCTGTAACAATGCGGCTTCACGTTTTTTCTGCTGCCTGTTGTTTTTTGCCGTTATTCCCGTTGTTTTCGTGCTGTTATTTAAGGCCTGTATTGTTACTGTCAAGCGCACAGGACATGTGTGGGAGAGAGAGAGAGAGAGAGCGGGAGAAAACTAAAGAGAACTTTAAACTGCAACCGACTGCAGCATACCCTGGCATATGAGAGAGGGTTTAGGGGGTGTTTATGACTGCGACTTGATCTTCTTTGAGGATCATCGGTTCTGTGGAAGCGCTCGGCTCTCTGAAAAGCACATGAAACAAGTCTGAAGGCAGCACAGACTGCTTGATACTCGCTCATAAGGTAACAGCATATCAGTTGGCTCAAAGATCGTGTGTTTTCCTACTTTACTTTGTAAATCAAAGATCTATTCGTGTAGGAGATCAACAAGCTTAGCTCTAAAACTGGGAAAGAGAAAAATAATATCAGCTGATTACTTTTGACCCAACCTTCACAAGTTCTGCCGCCACACATTGGCCAACATTTAGAATTTGTAGCTGAAATATTTTCAAATTTCATTTTGACACCCAGCTGCCACGCCTCCAATAAAGCAACCTATACATACATACAGCAAGCAATATACTCTCTACTCACTGCTGCTCCGCTGCCCCGCGCATAAAAAAATGTAAGAAACTATTCGTAAATAATTTTTATGGGTATGCCTAGGGCTGGCTGGAGGGAGTCGCAGGTGGAAAGGAAACTAGAAAAAGGCCCAAAACTATTTATGTGGTTAATGTGAAATTTGTGTTGTTGCCTAATGGATTGTTTGATTGCAAGTTTCAGATAAGCGAGGGCAGAGCAGAGCATATTAAGCAGATATATATATATATATATATATATATATATATATATATATATATATATATATATATATATATATATATATATATATATATATATATATATATATATATATATATATATATATATATATATATATATATATATATATATATATATATATATATATATGGAACTATAAAAATATATATTTCTCTCTAATTAATAGATTAAATTGTAATTGACTTTGAGCTTTGAGCAGGCTAGAGGTCAGATATTTATTTGGCCTATTACTTATGAATAAATTAAGAAGGTTTTGGCCAACATAAAAGCTGTGAGCAGGTGGGCAGAGTGTGTTGAGCTCTGAGAAAATTCAGGAATTATTTTTAAAGAAATTTTTAAAAATTTTATCTGAGAAGAAAATAGGCTTTAGGATAGATAGATTTTAATTGAATCGAAAATGCTTTTCTCTTTGCTTGGCCTTTACGCCAGGTATGCCCAAGCGCACAGGTGACACACTTACAGCGTAAGATATGACTGGCCGTCCGTCTGTCTGGCTGCTGACCAACTGTTGTGGCTGCCAGGGCAGGCAGCGGGCTAGATAAGAGAATAAGAGCATAAAGCGAAGATGCGCGAATGCGAAAACAATGGCAATGCATAAAAGTGAAAAGTGAAAAGTGTTGCCAAAAGTGTGAGAAAACAACTGCAGCGTGATGAGCAAAACAAAGTAAAGTAAAGTAAAGCAAAGCAGACTAAAGTAGAGTAAAGTAGAGTAGAGTGGAGTGGAGTGAAGTAAAGCAGCGTAAAGCGAAGCGAAGCGTTGCAAGTTGCAGCAGACGAACAGACGAACGTGCTGCGAAAAGCCTTTCAGACACTTTGTATACCCTGGGGCAGCGGCAACAGGGTATGCTGGCTGGAAGACAGTTGCTCTAGGCTTACATGATAGAAATTGTTTATAATAATGTAATTAGTTTGTGGTATTATAAATCGATAATTATCGATAAACGATTATAGTATATAGTATATACAACTAGATCAGATAGTCAGGTGTATATATAATATATACCAATTGGTAGCCTTGCTATATATAACTAGACTTTAACCAGGTATTAGCTAGCTGTTCACTCTCCGCTTGCCGCTCAGCTTGTTGTTGTTTGTTTTGTTGTAGCTGCTTTTTTTTTTGGTTTACTTAAATTCGAGTGCAATGGCAACAACAACAACAACAACAACAGCAACTTAGACACACACACACGCACACACCTCTGTGTTTAGTTGCTGTGGCAACACTTGGCAGATGTCCTCTTGGCGACTGTTTTGCCTTTTGCTGCTGCGGCCCTCAAAGGGCGGCGTCGGCGCATTGCACTGTGCATAATTTAGCAAACATTTGCCACAGAGTTGCACACACACACACACACACACGCACACACACACGCACATACACACACACGCACACGCACACACACACGCACACACACACTCACAGGCTGACTAAGCGACGAGAGCTCTGCGTCACTGAGGGCAAATAAATAGGTGCAATACGAAGGACTAAGACCTAATGCCACAAAAGAATAAATAAAAATGCAATGCAAACAGGCTATGCCCGACTAGCAAATACCCTGTAATCATTGATGATGTAATGTAAGTAGATTTGCATGATTGCGAGACATCAACTGCTCAATCGAACCAGAAACTACAGGGTATTCGCCTGCACAAACAGCAGCTGGCCAGAGATCGATGAGCACAAATGAAACAGAATCAGAATCAACAACTGCTCACAGAGTGGCAGCTTCCCGGTTCCTCTGGATAAATATCGTAGTCCCTGGCAGCCGTTTGACAATTTGCAGACTTTATGAGAGATGGAGGGGGGGAGGTAGGGATGTGTGGCGAAAGTGTGTGTAGAGAGAGTTTTTAGATTCGAGTTATGTGACAGAAGACGACAAGTTGGCAAGCTCTAGAGCGCTTCAAAGAGACAGCCACAAATCAAACAATTTCCGCTGTTTATGCGAGGCATGTACTGGGGCTGTACAGCCAGCCACTGGAACAGGATGAGGTGCATGCCACACACGCACACATATGCACACACTCTTCCTCACACACACACACACACACACACACACACACACACATATTAGCTACGCACACATGCAGCGGCTGGAAGCGTGAAAATGCAATTTGTTGCGTGGAGTCGTCAGTTTATTGAATTTATTTATATGCAGTCGCTTGCTTAGACATTGACTGATTGAACGATTGATTGATTGAGCGATTGAGTCACTGAGTGCGAAAGCGAGTTGCATTTAAAGGACTACTGCCTGGCTCCATAGCATTGTATGTGTGTGTGTGTAGCTGGCCAAAAGAGTTGAAAGATATATATTTAGCTAGCTTTAAGCCAATCGGATCTGAGGCTAGGAGTAGCTGGAATGCAGGAAGTATACTATAGAAAAAGGGATATATAGATCGAGAGAGATATAAATAGAGAGAGAGAGAGAGAGAGACATAGATAGAGATAGAGAGATATAAGTAGAGAGAGGCATAGATAGAGAGAGATATTGATATAGAGAGATGTAGATAGAGAGATATAGAAAGAGAGAAAATAGATAGAGAGATATAGATAGAGTGAGATAGATATAGATAGAGAGATCTTATATATAAGGAGCGATAGATGTAGATAGAGGGGGAGAGAGAGACATATATAGATATAGATAGAAAGATATGGATATGGAGGGAAACATAATAAGATAGATACAGGCATAGATAGAGAGACAGATATAGCTAGAGAGAGATAGATATAGATAGGGAGATCTTAAAGGCTAGTTTCCTTGAAATAGTGACAACTCTACACCGCTAGAGGGCGCTAACAAATGAATCGAATTGCGTTTTAAGCCGTGACTTTGCCAGATGAGCTTGACTTAGCTAATCCAAGTGAACTATATACTAGATATAAAGATCTTAAAGGCTGGTTTCCTAACAATAGTACCCGCTCCTCACCGCTAGACGGCGCCAGCAAATGAATCGAATTACGTTACGTTTCAATAGTTGGCCATGTCTAATGCGCTTGGCTGGCTCGCTTTTGTGGCTAGGGCTTAAAGGATTTTGTCAGTTTAGTTATTAAAAACTCACTTGTGCAAACATCAGCGAAAGGGAGACAAAGAGAGAGAAAGAGAGAGAGAGAGAGAGAGAGAGAGAGAAATAGATAGGGGGGGGGGGTCTCTATGACTGCAAGGCACTGGTCACTGGGCTCTGGTCACTGAGCCCATTCGGTTGTGTGTGTTTGGTCGGCTGGTTTGGTTTGGTTTGGTTTGGTTGCTCTGCTTATTGGGGAATTTGCTTCGATTTAACGCTGACACATATCGCTGGAGAGAACTCTGCTACTGCTGCCTGGTTTCTTTTTTCTCCCAGTGCATTTGGCTTGGCTATATTTGCCTTGCATTGCTGCCGCTGCTGTTGACTAAAGAGAGCTTCCGACTCTGCGTGTGTCTGTCTGTGTGCCTGTGCCTGTGCCTGTGTGTGTTTGCCTTAGAATTCCCCAAATTGTAATTTTATAGCTGCGTCATTGCCCAAATGCTCAAATAGACTTTAGCCCAGCGCCGCTTGCAGGCCAACTTTTTATGCCGGCCAACACTTGAAGCAACTTCTTTGCTGCTGCTTCTACTTCTTTTTTTTTGCTTCTGGCATTTACTTTTGCTTCACGTTTTCTTTCGTGCTTGTTTTTTGGCATGGGCACTGGCACTGGCACTGGCAGTGGCTCCCTCTCTCTTACGGGCTATTCTGTTTCTTTAGTTCGCTTTTATTTCCTCTCGACTCCCTTCTAGCATTTCAGCTTTAGCTTTGGCTTTAGCTGTCCGTCCCAATTCGATTTCATCTGCTGCCAAAGTGCTGCCAACTGAATGCAATTGCATTGCCATTGGCCACATCTCCTCTCCGTCCGCCTATCTGTCCGTCCATCTATCTAGCCATCTAACTATCTAGCTCCATCGCACTTGCATGTAATTTGGCATTATATACCCTGTAGCAGGTGGAGGAGGTATAGCCAACTAAACCATATTCAAATGAGGCTTTTCAAGTATCCTTCCAATTAAAACTCTTGTGCTGGCTGTCAGAGCATTGGCCAGCCGTTGAGCTTAGTTTATTGATTAGCTTGTTAAAGTGTTGTTCGCCCGCAGGCGTGCCAGCTGAAGAGCCTTTTTTTGGCTGGCTGAAAAAGAGAGCAGCACAGTCGAACGCATCCTGTTGCTTGCCCCGGGCCAGCGACAATGTGCGATTAGATTGCAGTTTACGGTAGGCTGATGAGTTCATGTATATATATATATAAATATAACGAGTGGACGTAGGAGAGGGACTCAGAGAGGAGGCACAGACTCGCAACATAGTTGGCCAATGCGCATATTTTATTCAATGCTTCATTTAGCCCGGCGAAATGTCGAACTGGCCAAAGGCCATATCCAATTTTAGTTCAGAAATTGCAATTGCAATTGCAATTCCAGCAGCAGCAGCAGCAGCAACAGGAACTCTCAACACTTTTTGGCGCACATAAATCAACTTTAAATTAAATGCTCGACTCGACGGCAAATCGGTATCAAAAATGTCGTTGCAACAATAATGGCAAAGTCGTCGGCAAAAGTCGTTTATTTCGCTGCCCGCTCCGATTGCATTTGGCTAAATTGTGTGCCAAATCTCGATGTGCTCGCAGCATCCTGCTGCTATCATTGTTACCATTGCTGCTGCCACTGCTGAGGGTCCCTCGATAGGCAACGGAAACTCAAACTCAAACACACACACACACAAACACAGAGAGAGAGCGGGAACTATAAGTAATATCCTCTTTTTTTGCATTGGGCGTGGCCAGCACAAGATTTAATCGCACTCAGCAGGGATTGGGGAGAGAGAGTGAGACAAAAAGACACAGAGGGGGAACAAGTTAGCGTGACACAGACGAGACTGTACGACTAGGACACACGCTGAATCCTGGGAAGAGATGGTATTCCAAAATTTCTACTGTTCTGTTCAAGTTATGCACCAAAAACAAAGTGAAATGATCGATATTTATCGATTATAAGCAAATGGTATCAGTTATCGAAATAAAGGTATATATTTGTACTGCGTATGATATATAGGAGTATACATAGCAAATCTGAGAGCTCTAGCTTTTGTAGTTTACGAGATCGCTGCGTTGAAACGAAAGGATAGACTGAGGTGTGCGTCCCTCAGGACTCAGGACTCAGCTTAAGAATGTATACACTTCTGAGGTCTAGCACACACAGACACACACGCACACCCAGTTGAGCCTTTACTCATGCATTATGCTTGAACTTTATTCACAGGTTCACCACAGCCCACATATCGTTGGCTCAAGGATGGCATACCCGTTGCCGATTATTCATCCAGTCAATTTTATCGCATTCACATCACGAAGCGCGAGGATGCTGGCAGCTATCAGTGCATAGCCAGAAACGAGGCTGGCTCCATTTTCAGCGAGAAGAGTGACGTTGTTGTCGCCTGTAAGTATGAACACATAGCTATATATATATATATATATATATATATATATATATATATATATATATATATATATATATATATATATATATATATATATAGATATATATATATATATAGATTTGCCTGCATATATCGAGTGTCAGCTGTAGCTTTGTGACAAATTCAGCTTCAACTGTTCGATCAAACGGGGTGCTAAAGCCATTGTAATTAGCCTGCTGCTTATGACGTGCGAACACATTTCTAACTACCTGTCTGCATGTCAAATTGACATGCTTTATATTGAACACACACAGGGACAGGTACACACATTAGGCACTTGGTGCCAGGCTTAGTCTCAGTTGAAGTGGCTCAAATGTGGTTTCACTACACAAAGCATAAATAATACATGAAATGTTTACAAATAAAGAATTCGTATAAATGATTGACTGACTGACTGATTGATTGATTGATTGACTGACTGTCTGGCTATGTAAATGAATTTGGTGACAAATATTAAAATGAGCCCAAAAACAGTTGCAGATTCAAAGATCTTTATGATATATATATATATTATATACCGATTCAAATTTGGTTGCTCGCTGTAACAGCTGCATTCGATTTGGAGTCTTGGGCCGTCAGCTGCTTATTATTTCTAATTAAATGTTATGAACAGCAATTGTACAATAATATTTGACATGGTAATTGGGCTGCGAGCGAAAATCAATAGTTTTGTAAACATTCTTGGTTCGACGAAGACAGTTACAATGGGAATGTGAGAGTTATGAATTGTGATGATGGGAAAGAAGTGAATCGTATAAAAATATAAGAATAGAATAGGGGGTAGTATAACAACTGAGCAGTGCAGGTGCTCGATAGTCGTGCATGCCGCAGCAAAAACAAAATATCAATATATATCAGCAAAAACTTGAGAAATGTGTTTAATTAATGATTTGAATAGGTCAGATGCAAATGTAAAGAGCTAGGGGCTTAGTTGAGATAAGATAGAAGATTTGAAGGCGCGAGTGACTATATAAAGATTGATTGTAATAGATAGATAGATAGATGGAGAGATAGATAGATAGAGAGATAGAGAGATAGATAGATAGTTGACTGGATAGACAAGAAAAGACGATCAATGCAAAGTCTTCTTGATAGTCCGCATTGAACTAGAGCATATATACAACCGCCTCTTATAGACATATGTATAAAAGCAATATGCCCTGTATTTTGTAGTTTTAATGGGTATATATATGATAGAGCTTACCAGCGATCGCTTGATGAAGAACCCCTCTTTGCTAGTCTTGAGCTAGAATGTTATCTCACCAGCAGCCAAATTAAGTTCTTAACAAATCACAAAGAGAAAAATATAAACTATAAAACAAGTTGTTCATAAGAGACTAAGCTAAACTACAAAGAAATTAAGTTCAGGGCAAACTAAGTCACTCAGAACTGTTGAGCAAAGACAAATTGAGCGCCTGAAAGTATGCTGGACGCATTCGGATAATGCTGAAGGGATACGATATGATATTATACTTCAATTAGTTATTATTGCCAATGAGCAACAGGAGCAAGATAATGAATTAATTTACTAATGCTAGAGCTGATTGCGCTCTAATCGCTAGCGTAGACAATGACAACTTTTGTTGTCAGCTGTTGTTGCAGGCGACTTCAGCTGGGAGTCACGTGCAGCGCAATGTGTCAACTGGCAACTTGATAAGTGACAAGGGTGGCGATGGGGTGGCGATGGAGTGGGAATGGGGCTATGTAGGTGGTAGCATAGAGTTGAGACGGCCATCAAGCTGGCAATTAAGGGCTGGTTGCCAATCAAACGCTTGTCACACAGCTCGGCTCGGCTATAGATATAGTAGCTGCTAATTTTTCTTAAATGCGAACTTAATTACAACAACAAAACGAAAGAAGAGGCAGCAACAGCGGCAGCAGCAGCAGCAGCAGCATTGTGGCAATAGGGTCACAGAGCAAGTAACATACAATTAGGCAGAGCTGTAAGTGTAACAAGAGAGAAGGAGAGAGGTAGAGAGAGTGAGAGAGAGACAGAGCGAGCGAGCGCGTGCGAATGTGAAAGAGTCTGAGCGACACTTGGACTGTGTGTGTGTGTGTGTGTGTGTGTGTGTGCACCACACATTACCCAACTGCTTGAACCTAATAAATCGAGCTCTTGACAAGCTGGTGACCTTCTTTTCGGGCACACCAGCCATGAAGCTGACGAGCTGCTTGATAACGTTGATGATGACGACGACGACGATGACGATGACGATGACGATGACGATGACGATGACGACGATGCATAGGAGTGGCCCAAGACGGCGCTGAGTTGAAGCGTCTTGAGCACTTAATTAATTGTAGGAGAGCGCTTAAACTGAACTAATAACCTTTAGAGCTCATAGTTTGGGGCCTGCGAAGCGAGAGGGTTGCCTTTTCAGCACGCTGAACTGAAGTGTGCCTAGGGCGGGTGCCTGCAACTGTGTGTGTGTGTGTGTGTGTGTGCGCGCGCTGTGCCACTTGATAAGAGGTTGAACAAAAATTGCCAGCCCGCAGGTCAGAGGCGAAAGCTGCTTGATTCAATTAGCTCGCGTGACACAACAGGCCCTCAGCGTTGGCCAGAAAACTCGCGCATATATTTTCACAAAATGATTTTCGCTTTTCCTTCAGACATGGGCACCTTTGAGAACATGACCGAGGGACGTTTGACCGTGGTCAGCGGCCATCCGGCCATATTCGATATGCCAGCCATTGATTCGGCCCCGAAGCCCTCGGCCATTTGGCAGACGGAGAAGGGACCGCTCAACTATGAGATCAAGTACGCGTTGACCCAGGCCAATCAGCTCATCGTGCTCAGCGCCGATGAGCAGGACCGTCAGGCATATCGAGCACGCGCCCTGAACACCCAATTGGGCAAGGAGGAGATGAGCGCCTTTGTCCACCTCAACGTCACTGGCGATCCGTATGTGGAGGTGGCGCCCGAGATCATTGTACCGCCCCAGGACCTGAAGCTGAAGCGCGGCGAGGGCGTGGCCGAACTGCAGTGCATTGCCAATGCGCGACCCTTGCACGAGCTGGAGACCATTTGGCTGAAGGATGGAGAGCCCGTGGAAAACGCCGGAATTCTGCACACGCTCAACGATCCCTGGAACCGCACCCTGGCCCTGCTGCAGGCGAACAGCTCTCACGCCGGCGAGTACACCTGCCAGGTGCGCTTGCGCAGCGGCGGCTACGAAACGGTCATGGCCAGCGCTCGCGTCTACATCCTCGAGCCGCCCATGTTCTTTACGCCCCTGCGAGCCGAGACCTTTGGCGACTTTGGCGGGCAGGTGACGTTGCCCTGCGACGTGGTTGGCAATCCGACGCCCGAGGTACTGTGGTTCCGCAATGCCGAGCGCATCGAGGCGCAGCTAGCGAATGGCGGGTAAGTGTGAAAGTATATTAATACTAGAATAGTTGAACAGTGTTGGAAAGTGGTCGGTTTGGTGTTGATCAGGTATGCAAATATGAGCTCAAGCTTTAACAAACTGTATTAGACTACGTTTTCCAACACTTTTAGATCAGGGTAGTTGTAAAGGAATCGGTTTAGTGTTGATTAAAATTACAGATATGAGCATAAAGGTATTAAGTGTTGACCAAACTGTATTAGACTACGTTTTCCAGCACTTTTAGATCAGATTAGTTAAACAGTGTTGTAAAGTGATCGGTTTAGTGTTGACTAATAGTCAAAATTTAAGCTGACGCGTAGTTAATGCTTAGAGAGCAGAGTCAGACTGCATTTTCGAACACTTCTCTGTCAAAATAGTTAAACAGTGTTGTAAAATGAGCAGTTTTGTGTTGAGTAATAGTTTAAAAAAGTGCTTAAGGCTATTAAGTGTTGAGCAAGTATTTAGATTACGCTTTCCAACACTTTTGGATCAGAATAGTTGACCAGTGTTGTAAAATATGCAGTCTAGTATGGAGTAGTACTGCGTTCTCCAACACCTTCATATCAGATTAGTTAAGTAGTGTTGACTAGGACCTTAAACAACTATATCAGACTGCGTTTTCCAACACACAACACTCGCTGTTTAGTTTATATAAATATAAGAGAACTCGAACGAGTTGAGAATTTCATTTGAACAATTCCAATTTTAATTGCCGAATATAATATATTTTCGCGGGCAGTGTTAATATTTGACCAGATTATCAGTTGATACTCAACGGATAAGTATATGGAATATATGTAAGTATGCATATACTTCATGGGAATATTCAGCGATATGCATTAAATATGTTAAATCGCGGTATTCGTGGCAATTGAGGGGCTCATCCGAGCTGAGCTCGAAATATGCCAGCATAGCGATTTCGATTAATAGGCGTAAAGCCCAATTAGCAGAGTCGGAATGTTCGGAGAGGTTGTAGGTTGTAGGTTGTAGGCTGTAATTGGGAGTGGGGGGGAGTTGCGTTTGTGAATAATTACAACTCATGAATGTTAAACATATTGCAGGTACTCTGTGAAAGCCGATAATACGCTGATAATTAAAAAACTGACGCTGGATGATGAGGGGATGTTCCAATGTCTGGCAACGAACGAGGCTGGCGAGAAATCTGCCTACACCTGGCTGCGTGTGAAAAGTGAGTCAAGTGCTGGCAATCGATTGATGATTACATTCATTTAACCCTAACCCATATATCAATCTATGAATCATATTTGCATATATATATATCTATTTGTACTAACCGATTCCGCTTCCCAGATACAGTTGGAGCTGCGCCTAGCGAAAAGATTTTTACTAAAACGGTGCTGTCTCTCTCTCTTTCTCCCCCATTCTCATTCGCCATTGTTGTCTCCGTTATTATCGAACTAACATTTACATTATACATACATCTATATATATATATATATATAAAACCCCATTCATATCAATCAACCACGATAAGCAGCTACAACCAAAGCAGCCGCTTTGCTGCAGCCGCGCGTGAAGCGTCTGGCACAGCCGCGCATCTTGCGGGTGAGGGCCTCGCATGCTGGAGGTTCGGGTTCAAGATCGGGCTCGGGATCGGGCATGGGCATGAACGCTAGAAACCCTGGCAAGGGTAAAAACCGCAAGGAGTTCCGCTTTGGTATGGGCATCAAGAATGCAAAACGCTCACAGTTCACAAACCACAATTGCACTCACTACTGCACCGCTCACACTGAGACGAGCCAACTCATGTCTAGATCATTATCATATATAGTTTGCACGCACTACTGCACTTGCATGAGAGGCATTCAAATCGCACTCACTTTGACACTCAGACACTCGTTTATTCATCAGACATAACACGAGTGCCACACACACAAACACACACACACACACGCACACTCATAGAGTGCTGCCCCACCTGCCTCAAGTGCAACATAATTGTGGCAATTTGTTTGCTGTTTATGCTCATATTTTAAATACCGCATTAAATCATCAGCGCGCTGCATTGTTCGTAGTTGACCTTAATTGCGGCACTCTGCCAATTGTTATTAACACTTTGATTATTAACCAAAAATTACAACTTAAAAGTACAAAACAAATGAAGTTAATTAAGCGTAGTTTAATTCGTGTTAAAATAATACAAATTTACTTTAAATTAGCAGAAGTCAAAGAGAACTTAGAGAAACTTTTTTTAAATAAATTTAAGAAAAATCTTTTGGGCCATATAAATTGTATCTTTGTTTACTAATTTTCAATTGTTATTAAAAGTAATTAATTTTATAATAGTTTATGCTAGCTTTTGGCAGATATTTAACGATTAACTATATACCAAAAATTGCTATTCTGAGATCCCAAATTTTAAACTTTTCTAGATTGGTTAGAAAAAGGCTAAAGCTATATAAATGTGTATGTATGTTTCTATGAATAAATATATAGATGTATGTATGTACAGATGTATGTGTTGATGTATATACATACCTATTGATGATATAGATATGTATATGTATGTATGCACTTGCAGCTGCTTGAACCTAATAGAAACTAAAGAGCTCAAGCCCAGCCTTGCTCCAGCAACTCTGAATAGACAACTTCTGCTCAGTAATTCGAATTGTGCAGGCACACAATAGAATTTCATTTATAGACATAGGTATTTCACTTGATATTCACTTGCCCAAAATGTTAACTACGCATTAATTAAAATTGAAATCTGAAACGGAGACAAAACGGAGTCTCGGAGTCTGTTTGCTCAAGCTCAAGGAGAGCAAATGCTTGGGGCATTTCATAAATATGCATGATTTTTGCTTGTTTTGTTATTACTTGCAATAATATTAATAATTATCATTATCATGGCCATTCTCTTTATCATTATTATCGTTATTAATATTATTGTCTATGCATTATTATGGTGCGCTGAAGATTCATAGATATTGTTGAGAACTTTGCCGTGGCACCCAAGTGCCGTTAAGTGCCTAGCTTGGGTCGTCGGGCGATGTCTGAGCAACAGGCTTGTAGCTAAGTTAAATAATACATGCACACACACACACACACACACACACACACACGCACATTGTTTGTATTTGCTATGGGACAATTTTGCATATTTATGAATTTAATATAGCGCAAAATAAAGATAGACTAAAGGACACATGCTCAGCAAATACGTAAACACACACACAAGCATAATACATACATATATCTATATACACACATACACACACTCTTGTCTTGCGTAGCTCACAACAAAGCCCAGCAGCGCATTTGAACTGATTTGGAGCCTTTATTGCTGGCAAATCTCGTTTCATTTTTGCTCGGCAAACATGAAATGTTGGCAACAAATTAAATTTACTTTTAAATTATGAATCGGGCATTAATGAAAATCTGTTTGTGAATAAATACACAATGTTGCCCAGCAATTAAAATTTTTTTTAAATTTAATTTTTAAATATTACAACAACAAAAACTTTATATTATATATAAAAGGATATAAAGATACATATATAAAATATAAAATAAATATAAAAATATTTATTTTTTAAATATAAAATAAATTTATTTTGTTTTATATTTAAAAAAAATATTTTTTATATAAAAATCGATTTATGAAATACGATCAAATTGATCAATAAATAATATATTTTTAAACATAACAAAAAATATGTGAAATATATGTATGTACATATATAAAATGTAATAAAATATATTTTAAAAAGTAATAATACATATATATGTATATCATATATATTAAGAAATATATATATATAATATAGAAAATGAGATACATACATAAGAATATGACAAGAAATGTTATTTGAAAAGCAAATGCAGCAACTGCCAACTGTCAACAGCTGCTAAATGCCAAGGCTAAGAGTAGCATGCAAAAATATATTTGAAATATATATAGCAGGATTTATATATGCATATATATATGACCCATAGATATATATATGAGACATTACGCTAATTCATATCTTGCCGCCTGCCTGGCTGCATAGCGCAGCAGCTGAGACGCCGCCCCAAAAAGCATGCTACATTATTTTATTCGGCTGCGGATGCAGCTCAAGTGTTGCCCGTTTGACAGCAACTAAACAATTATGCATTTGAAAGTGCAGCGCTTTTCTGCTGCTGCTGTTGTTGTTGTTGTTGTTGCTTTGCTGCTGCCGTTTAAATATTTGACAAACTGCAGTCGACGTCAGCGTCGGCAGCGAACTTGTTTGCCAGCTCTGAAGTCACGCAGAGACCGAGCGACACGGAGACACAGACGTACGTCTGTGCTCAACTTGTCTCCAAAAACATTTTTGCTCAAAAATATGCAGATCCATGGGTTGGCTGGCTGGTTGCGAGTGAAAGGGAAAGTTGGCTCTGCCGACTGAAGAGCGGGATGGGCACACTTCTTGTTTAAGTTGTTTCAATTTGATGGCTCTTTAAGAACTTGAACAACTGTTATTTTCCTTAGCTGAGCAGCTTTTGCGCTCCCCTTCTCCCTCTCCCTCTCCCTCTCACTCTCTCTCTCTCTCTGCGTCTGTCCGTCTAAGATATATTTTTGGTTACATTTTAATGGAGCTCGGCGACGTTTACATGCCCGTCGAGTTCTCGTCGTCCGTTGGCCATGTAAATTGAAAATTTCGATGCATATTTCGTGTCGAGCTTTGCTTTTCTTCCTCTTTCTCACTCTCTGTCTCTGTCTCTGTCTCTGTCTGTCTCAGTGTCCTTGCTGGCGAACCGCTTGCCCGTCCGCTGCACTTCATTGAGTTACAACTAGTTAAAAGATTTTGTATTCTTGGCTGCGGCTGCTTTATTGGAAAACTTTTGTCAACTTAAGTTGAGTGATTTAATTTTATGGCTCAGTTACCTAACCACCCACCCACCCACTAATAAGCTCTCATTTCACTTAATGTGCAGCTCACAATTTCAGATAATTTGTTTATGCTGCAGCTGCTGCTGCTGCTGCATCGAGCGTGGCCGAACTGAAGGTAATCTTGATTGGGCTTTAGTCAAGGATTAGTTTCATCCGTCATTCTGCTCAGCTGTCACTGTTGAATCGTAAAACATTTTCGTCATAAATTCACTTTAGCTATTCCTAATGGACTTCGTCTCTCTCTCTCTCTCTCTCTCTCTCTCTCGGTCTCTGTCTCTGGCTTTGTCTTGTGTAATTTTATGCAACATATTCGAATTTACACATTCATAATCCGCATGGATATAAATTACAATTAGCCGCTTCGCCTTGAAAGTATTTTCTGGAATCCGAAACTCGATTTGAATAAAAAATGCAATCAAAGCAGGCGCAAAGCCATGCAAATTATTTGCCTAATTTGACTTGTTAAAGCAACAAAGGCAATCGAAATTAATTCTGTTTAAATTCACGAAATAAATTTAAAGATTTGTGCAGTTCGACTTGAAGTGTAGCGAAGTAAATGTAAAACGGAAAATATCTGAGCATCTGAGCTTCAGTTTTTGTGACTGTCTTTCCCAGAATTTGTCACCTACGCAAATGACTCGGGTCCATTGTGTATATCCTGCAAACGGTCAAGGACTTGGGCATAGAAGATGCCCAGTATTTGAGATGGCATAAATATATCTGATGAATCTTTGATGTAAAGCATAGATTAGTCTCAATAAGGAAGTCTGAGAAACTATAACTAACTATAATAAATCGATAGCTCATGTAACTTTTGAAGATCTTTTACTGTTATACATATATCGAAATTGCAAGTTTTTACCTTTGACATAAAGAAAAGAAACCTGAGCTGATAGTATCTTTAGTATAATCAAGGAGCCAGATGACTTTTAACATCATTTTATGCTTAAGCTGCAGAGCTGCAGAGTTTAAGATCCTTAAAAGAAGTGCTACAGAATCAGTTTATAGAATCCTTAGCATAACTAAAGCTAGAAATGATTGATTTGATCATCTCATACATGAGCTTAAGAGCTGAAGAAACTAAGAATATAGTATACAATATCATATATAATAGTCTAATCGAAAAGTAATCGAAACTTGTCAACTAAAATCGATAAATATCGAACTGAAGATCAGCAACAGAATCACTTTCTGTAATATATATGTATCTTTAGCATAACCAAAGTTAACCACAAGTTCATCGTGCTGCTGTTTCGAGGGTATCTGGCAGTCTTTCACTGCCAGCAAGTGCCCTCTAATGTTTATTTATATTCGCTTCTATTTACGTATTTAGCAATGAGTTATGCCCCTAACTGTGGCACTGGCAGCAGGGCAACAAGTGGCCAGCTAAGCTGCCGCACACTCCACCACATTTGATGATGGGGAGGCAGATGGATGGGTCGTGGGAGGGCGACCAGCTGGCTTGAAATTATTTTCCAGGATAGCGCGTACCGAGCGCCAATGCTGGGCGAGGCTGGGTGGGGCTGGGGTGGTGTCAGGGGCCAGCAAGCGCCGGGTCGGGTTCATAAGTTGTTTGCATTTTAATTGCGCCCGCCTCTCGGCTAAAGTTTTGCATATTTCTTCTTGGTCTTCTTTTATTTCTGCTGTTGTTGTTAACTTTGGCTTTGGATTGGCTTTGGCTTTTGGATTGCACCTGGCACAATTTAGCACATTACCTTTGGCCCCCTCGGACGTAGTAGCTGTTGTTGTTATTGCGCATTTTCCGGCTGCCTGAGCTGCTCGAGTAACATAATTTTGTAATTTCCCGAAACGCAAAGTGATTTTAATCGCTGCTTCCTGGCAGTTTCACTGGCAGACGCTTCACTGTTTGTCTATGCAGCGCTACCAAAGTTGCCACAGAACAACAGCGTATTAATGAAGAGGCGGCGCTGGTCGGGGGGCGTGGCAGCCAGCATTTTCCGGCACTTGGCAGGCCGCGCCACAGACACACACGCTGTAAAATTTAGATGCAGTCATGCAATCAGCTCGACTCTCTCTCTCCCTCTCTCTCTCTCTCTCTCTCTCTCTCTCTCTCTCTGTCTCTCTCTCTCTCTCTGTCTCTCTCTCACATGCGCGCAGCTGTAATAACACAATACACGCAACACTTGAAAGTTGTTTGCTTACTTTGTGCTTTGCTAGCCTCGACTTCTTCTTCTGCTGGCTGCTTCACATTGTGCTCGGGGCAAACAACAGGTGGCGCCCCACCTGGCGTTCGCAGCACGTAATTGCAGTTGATTTTGAGGCTACATCAAGTTTGATTGGCAGGCAGTCCTGCGAGAGACCCCTGCCCCGAGATATTTGCTCTGCTATAGATATATTCGACACTTGACAATCTCTTAGCCACGGTATAGAAATATATAAATGTACAAAAAATATATATCTTATAGCGTAACATTCTTGAATTCTTATTGTAACTGTAAACGGTCTATCGTGTATACTTTCCATGCTTAGAACATCCCCCAACCACCCTTAGCGCTCCAGCCTCTTCATCGTTGTCATCGTTGTCATCGTCGTCATTCTCACCATCATCGTCGTCCTCATTATCGTCCTCATCGTCGTCATCTTCTCTTTCCTCGTCTTCGGCTTCCCGGTCCTCCTCGGAGGGATCGTCAAGGGGTGACCTCAGCCAAACCGAGTAATTTTCAGCTATCGGCCTTGGCCGCGGTGTATCCAGAAGAGACTCGATCGAGCTAATGCTTGGCATCGTTGTGTCGATCTGCTCTGAGCAGCAGAGCGTCCGAGTGCGCTTGTATGGATCGTCTTCGAACGAGAGACCCGACGAGGCCTTTCGCTTTCTCTCCGAGTGACCCGAGCTGGTCGACGGCAGTTCGTCGTCATCGACATCCATCGACGAGATGGTCGTTACAGACACTGGCTCCTGACCTACATCTAGCCGCCCATCTTCATCGGAATTTCGATTATCATTGCTATCCACCACATTCTCAATCCCTTGTTCTTCCTCCATTCTCTGGCTTTGCTCCCCTTCTTCGTTAGCTTGCTTCAACTGTGCAATGCAGCGATCCGCGTAGGCCCGACGATTGTAACTTACTTTCACGTGCTTCGGCAGCTGAAACCACTGGCGCTTAGCGATCCTGCCCAAGTCTGAAAACTCACGGACAGTGAGGCGCTGCTTTTGTGTCTTGTGTAGTGCTTGTGTTCGGAGTTCTACCAAGAAATTTTGGAAAGGAAACCGCGAAATCAAAAGCCGGAGCTTAACGGAATTTAGATCGAAAGAGGGCGTGTTAATTGTGAGTGTTGTATTAGTGTTATCAGTGGCTCCAGCGGGAGCAGCAGCGGGAGGAGCAGCAGCGGGAAGAGCAGCAGCGGGAGGAGGAGCAGCGGTAGCAGCAGGGGACGCAGCATGTGGGGCATACACACTAGTCAAACTATTTGGCGGAGTGACAACGTAGTCAACAACGGGGCTAGCACCACCGCGAACGCGACACGGTGGACGATCCGTTACCACAACAGTCACCACATTGGACATACGACGTGGGTTAAATGAAATGCGAGTCCGCCGTTCAGGATCCCTGTTACGAATTGCGTGCATGGCAACGGTCACGCTATTCGGGGCATTTCGCCAAATCATTTGGGTGTGCGCGTGAGGAGCATTCCTTCCTGCAGCACGAGCGGTGCCGTTATACGATCGCACTGCAGCACGATCCGTTCCCGTAGCAATATTCGCAGTCACATCTATGGCGGCAGTCGTATTGGTAGCCGCGGCATCGCCCATAATCGCTCTACCGCGAGCAGCATTCGCTTCAACGTCGTCAGCATTCGAATGATTAATATTGGGCGAATCTGGTTCAGTGCCCGTCAAAATCGAGAGGACTGAAGAGACCAGTCTCTTAAACACGCGAAATATACGACTCATTGTTATGTTTTATTTTTATTTTTTGTTTTTCAACTTTTTTTTTGCAAAACACAAAAAAAAAAAAAATTATCACAAAATATTGTAGTACCGAAAGGTTTTTGTTTGAAATTCAGAGGAATGTTAAGCACAAGTGAGTTCAACTGATGATTGAGTAAGACTGAGCATTTTGGGTAGCCTCGAGCTCGGACATCACCTTGGCGGCCTGCTGCGGGCTGGATTTCAAAATGGAAAATGTTATGGCCGGAACTTGAGTGTCGATCGGAGCACTTGAGGCTTGAGAAATTTAGCAAAGCCACTGGATCGACTCTGGATACTCAACTAATGTCAATAACAATGATAATGACTACGGCAGTTTCTGCATTGCAATGCGTTTTAGCTGCGGCTAAAGATGTGCCCACAGTTTGCAAAATATGCCGCAATTCCTATGCAAATATTATGCAGGAGGCCAACTGCCAGAGGACTGTTGGGGCGAGCACTTTACGGGCGGGCGCTGGCACTTATCGCCGGTGCACGTCATTCCTGGCGAGGGCTTTAGCTTGAGGCGGCCGCTTTAGTGGGTCAACTTGATATTAATTGCGAATGCCAGGCAACAATAGCAACTACAGCTCAAGTCGCGGCACGCTGGCACGTGGCATAAATCGTGCGACGCCGCAGATCAATATGTCCTTTGGTGCAACAACTGGATTAAGACTAACAGCTGATGGCACTCTCCCTCTCCCTCTCTCTCTCTCTGCTTTTGCTGCGCTCTCCTAATTATGTCTCTCGGACTGTGTGATACTCGTTCAGGTTTAGTTATAGCGAGTTAAGGTGGATGCTTGATGGATACAACTTTATCTATCAATCTAGATACAGATTTACTCAAATAGCTCATCCAATCCTAGAGGCCATATGGAAGTCTCTTTTAAGTTTCAAGTCTGCTCGCCTCCTAGCGCAGCAAACAGCCAGAGACGTTAGCCCAGACAGACATAGCACAAAGTACAGCTAATATACTCTTGTTTACTTAGCCAACGAGTATAAATATTCAAAAAAAAGAAGAGAAAAAGAGCAGAAATAAAAGCGAAAATGTTGCCTCTTTCGTTTTATTGGACACGTTTCTTTAATATGCCCTTTGCGTGCACAGCCGCAACAAGCTTGTGGCACCAGAGAGTCAGAAAGGAGGCTGGCGGCGGAGTGGCGGACTGGCGGCAGCTTGTTCTCTTTTGGGTTTGGGGCAATGCCCTTTGACATGCAGCCGCTTAAGCACTTTTAACACGTTAACGTGACCTCCATCCGCCTGTTTAACCCGCCGTAATGAATAACCGTATTGCCCGCATTACACTTTAAGGCAATCGCCTTCGCTTCGATCAATAAATGCGCCTAGACTTAACCAGTGACTACTTAGGCGCAAATATAATATATATGTATATATAATATATATATTATTTACATGCCTCGACAACATTATCATGCTCCTGGGCTATTCATCAGTAATTCGTCGGTCAATAAATTCGTGAAACCTGTTGGCAAACGAGCGTTTCACACAGCACTTGAGCTTGGAATCATTTGATATTTAGCGCACCTTTAGCTTGGCCAAAAATTAGGCTACTTATATGCGAGGGCTGCTCAAGAAGTATCGCGTATGTTAAGCATAAGAGAGCCTCTGTTCATTTGCTTTGACTAGAATAAATATAAATATATCCAAGCATATATCCATAGCAAGCAGCCCTCGCATGTGCCCTTTAAAATCCATCAATAAAATCCAAGTTTGAACAAATCCCGGCGCAGCCCAAGTTGAGGCGACTAAATTATGCATAAAGTGAAAACTTCAATTGAATATTGTAAATTCCCTCAGCTGTCGTTCGGTTAATTATTATTATTATTACTATTACTATTCCTCTTCTGCTTCTTTTTCTTAGCTAGTTCGTTTTTTAAAGCTCGGGCATAATTGTTGTAATTACTCAATAAAAATCAACGCATATGCCCACTCGCTGCTCGCGCCCATTAAGCCCGTAATGTCTGCGTTCCTTTGTCGTTTGCCTTAATTATTAAATTGGGCAAAGACCTTTGGCTGGGGCTGGGGCTGGGGCTGGGGGAGGTTAGCGGGGCAGCAGAAGCACTTAAAGCTAATTAACTTGTCGGACAATCAATGAGCACTTAAAGAGCGCTCCACGCTTAACTTTGTAACCCACTCCCCAACTGCGTTGACTTCGCTGCAGTTTTTGGCTCAGATTTCATTTCTGCACAAAATCTCCGATTGCATTTATCGTTATCGCTATCGTTATCGGTGCTTGTGTATTGATATTTCGATGCAAATTAATTTCATTCTTATGTTTAATATATTTATTATAAATATTTGCGCGCTGCATGCCTCTCGGCTTTATTATTGAACGATTTCTGTTTATGCCCTGAGTACTTATAGCAAATAAGAATCGAGGCTATATTGGCTTTGTGTAAGTGAATGTTGTAGGCGGAGGAAGGCGTGCCGGAAGCCATAAAGGATGATAGGCTGAGTCTGTACAGCCTATATATGCTATATGTTGGGATTAGCTTATAATCGATAAATATCGATAATTTGATATAGATTGTTGTACCATAAAAGCTGCATTTTGCAGATTTCTCTGTTGAGTATATAGATTCGGAATATAGATATATGTAAAATATATATAGAAATGAAGCACAGAATGGCTGTAAAATCAATTCCCCAGAGGAGACACGGTATCTGCTAGTCGTTCACTTCCGCCTAGAGCA
Source organism: Drosophila mercatorum (assembly GCA_961210405.1). Taxonomy (NCBI): domain Eukaryota; kingdom Metazoa; phylum Arthropoda; class Insecta; order Diptera; family Drosophilidae; genus Drosophila; species Drosophila mercatorum. Next base: position 15,202,452 of record CAUIUS010000001.1, read on the forward strand.
CATTTCAGTGTTTTCTTGTTTGTTTTTCACTGTGAAATGTATAACAGTTGTCTACAGTTGCGCCACAAGCCATACAATATTCCTTACAAACACACACACAATGAGCACTTAATATCTTAATGTAAAATGCAAAAACAAAAAAAAAGAAGAAGAAGAAGGTTTTTATTGTAATTTTATGCACTTATTTACATAAGCGGAGTTAAAATGAATGCATCATATGAAATAATTACATTATTACTTCTGCTGCGATTCGACTTGCGTAAGTGGCAACAACAACAACAGCAACAATGGCAGCAACTGTAACTGCCACAACAACTGTAACTGTAGGAGTAGCTTCCAGGCTGACAATCGCCATTTTTGCAATATTAAAAAACAAAATGAAAAATTAAAGTGAATAATGAAAATGAAACAAAAATAAAGTGCGAGAGAAAACATTTGCCAAGTATGCGAACTCAATAAATAATTGAGAACTGCTGGCATTGCTGGAGTTTTAAATGTTATTGTGGGCGTGGCTGTGGGGCTGAGGGCATAGCCGTGGCAGCAGCGGCTACGAATGAAATAAATTGACCTGGTGTCAAGTGAAAGTTGAATTCCGCTGCAACAATTTGGAATTGGAATCGTTTGTGTGGCATGCGTGTGTGTCCCTGTGCTGTTTCATTCCAAACATTCCACACGTAAACGTTAATTTGTAGCTTGTGTTATTAATTGCATGTTCAATTGAGTAAGTTGAGTCTGTGTTTCATTCCAACATTCCAGCACAAAATATTACTAATTAGTAAAAATGTCGTTTCATTCCAACATTCCACAATACAAACATACAGTCACTCATAATTGCAAAAACTTGTAGATTTCATGTTCCATTCCAACGTTCCACCAAGACATGTAGTTAAATATAATTGTAGAATGTTGTTAATCTCTTGTATTCGTTTATAAATATAGTGTTCCATTCCAACATTCCAGTTGGAACAGTAACTAGCTATAATTCCAGCATTCCAATATTCATTTGTCTATATATATATATATAGATTACTGCAATATAAATCAGAAATCATTTAAGCTGTAATAATTCAATGACAAATTGTAACAGAATGGGCTTTGAGGCAGCTATTAAGTGTGCCGTTCCACAGTTCCGCATAGAAATGGACTTTAGTTGAATGTGTGATTTATTGTTGAATTGAATTTAGTGTATTTACCTAAGGAGGCAATGAGATTATGGCGTTGCCAGATGGTTGCATTAACATTGTTATTATCCTTGGCTACTTTAAGTATGTCAATATTGGAGTATTACTTGTTTGTGGGCGCATATAGCGCACAGCATGCAAATATTGGCACACTCATCGCCACGCACACACACACACACACTCGAGTATGCATGCATGTTTTGCCACGTATTTGAGTTGAACACACACACACACATACACGTACACACGCAGATGCGGCACCACGAAATTATCCACACCTTAACGCATGATTTGCGTCTTAGTTTGCCAAAATGCTCAACTATTCGATCAACGTCCATTCACAGCCGCCGGCCCCATAATGGAGCAGTCGCCGCAGAACGTAACCGCACTGGATGGCAAAGACGCGACCATATCCTGCCGAGCAGTCGGCGCACCCAATCCAAACATCACCTGGATCTACAATGGTGAGTGATTATGAATATGAATATGAATATGAATATGAACCTATGTGAATGCACGTATGAATTGTAGCCAAATGCTAATCTCGATGTCTGTTCGTATTATATCTCTTTTACATTTGATTTTTTGGTATGCTAACCCAACAAACTAAATTGCAACCGCTGCAACTGTAACTCCTCCTGTAACGCTTGCTTTGCCGGACTTCCCCGTTCACTTTAACAACATTAGACACCCAATTGGTCGAGCTATCGAGCCGCATTCAAATACTCGAATCTGGCGATTTACTCATCTCGAACATTCGCGCCTCCGACGCGGGCCTCTACATGTGTGTGCGCGCCAACGAGGCGGGCAGCGTCAAGGGCGAGGCCTATCTGAACGTACTGGGTAAGTAATCGAATCAAAACGAATATCCGCCGGAGCGCAGCTACACCCCAAAAATCACTTGAGCGGCTGCCGAACTAAACAATATTTCTCTGCTTGCTCAGCCGGATGCAAATGTAAAATGTTAACTAATATAATTTAGATGCGCCTATATAGAGATTTATATATATAAATATAGATATATGTATTCCAGTGCATAGCTAACCCCTTTAGACTTGGCTAACAAACTAACTGAATGAGTGAACGCTGCACCCATCTGCCATATCAGTTCAGTCAATTAAAAGCTGAGAGCAAAAGTTGTTAAATCATGAATAAAATAACAAGAGCTTGAAGTGTACTGGACTAGGCTAGGGTAGAATGTGGAAAGAACTGAAGTGGAATGGAGAGTGGGGATTATATAACATTTGATTAGGCATCAGAGTTGAGGTAGGGCAGGCATGAACTGTGGGAGCATGAAAAATATAAACAAATATGTTGCAAGTCTAACAAGAGCTTTATAATATAGAGGAAGGATGTGAACTGTACTCAACTCCTATAAGAAAGATGGGAAATATTCTCATAGGAATAGTCAAAAATGGAGAAGTGAATGAGAAAAGGACTGATCGAAAGAGAATGGACTGATTGAGGATGAGATTGAGCTGTGAATATATAAAAGATATAAGATTGATGTGAGCTGTTAAATATTATGCAAGATATTTCAGTTCTACTGAAAATGCATTAAAAAGTAGAATAAATTCACACATACAGCGTAAGCAAGGAATACCAATTCAGCGTAAAGTGTATACGAAAGATGTTCTTATAGAGAAAAGAATGAGGAATGAGAAAAGGCATGAACTGCATGAGATATATGGGAAATCCATTGATATTATTCAATTTAATTCTTAAGACTTGAGCAATGAGAATGATATGAAAGAAAATGATATGCTAATAAGAAGCTGGCGCAGAACTGCAACGAGATAAGCATAAAAGCAGTGCATACTATTCAAATATATGAAGAGAATATTGAAGAAATATATATTAGATAAAATGTATCCAATATATATTTCTTCAGTATTCTATTCATATATATTCGTTGAACATTCCCCTTTATATGCATAGCTAAGCTATCTATAGAATGTGTATATTATTCAACTGAAATTCATTCCTTTCATATGCAAACAGATAAATTTGTAGTTCGCTAAATGCGTGTAGCTAGCTGTTCATTTAAGCTTGTTTATGCAAGTTTGCTTTGTGCTTTTGGCGCTGCTACGCGCAGCAGGGGAGCGACCGCAACAATGGAATGAGCTAATAATATTAGTGCCCAGGAGCAGCCGCAATTGCGAATTGTCAGCGCTGCAGCAGCGTGCGTGCGGCAACAGCCATAAAAACCAACAAGAATGTGCCACAAGCAGGTGCACGGGTCGAGGGTCGGGGCTCAAATCGGCTAAAACTCTGCTCCATTGCCACCAACTATAATGCATTCATTATATTCCCATCAAAGCCGCAGCCGCAGCAGCAACAGCAACAGCAGCCAACAACCAACAACAATGACAATAGCAATGGCAATGACAACACATCAAGCAGCTATGACAACAATAATAATTGAGTTTTTTAGCGCATTGTTGGGCTTTGAATGCAATAAAGCAGAGTCGAGTCCGCTGCTAGCTTTTAGCTTTTAGCTTTTAGCTGCAGCTTGAACGACTCTCTAAAAGGCCACATCAATGTCTGCTAATTGGCAAAGCGGTGCAGCGCTTTGTTGCACTATAAATAGAATCCAGGCGGGGTATATGCGTGCGCGTGGGCAGAAAGATAGTTTGAAAGTTATTATAGATAGATATATGTACATATATATATATCTATCGCTATCAGCTCTATCTTTGGCACAAATATATAGTGTATAGTCATAGCCATTAGTACTGCCATTAACGTGATGGCAGCTGTCTATGGCGCAACAGAGCATTGCGGCGGTCGTTAACAGCCGATTGGCGCAACATTCTTGTTAGTTTTGGCATTTTGTTTTGCATGGAACGCATGGCGTATGAGGACGGTAATCAACCAAAAAAAAGAAAAAGAATATATATATATATATATATATATATAAATATATACATATGTGTAGTGCACTGTATGCAAACGAGGCGGCGGCATTCACTAGCAACTACAACAACAAAAAGGTCGTCATGGCCAGAAAGAAAATGCAGTCAGCAAAAAAAAAAAAAAAAAGAAAGAACTGAAAAAAGAAGGGCCCAAACGGACTCAGCTCAAAGTCTGGTCGAGCGCGTTGAACTTTTGATGCATGATGCGATGCGGCCAAGTGACTGAAAAGGCAGGCGAAAAACGTGCACATACAGATATATATATACATACATACATATATATATATATATATGTATATATATAGAGACTAGTATGTGTAAGGCCTTAAAGCTTTAATTCTATGTGGCTGAGCTGTAGGCAACGCAGAATTTTTATCTGTTTCGCAGTTAAATGACATTTTACTCACACTCTCTCTCCCACTCTCTCTCTCTCTCTCTCTCTCTCTCTGTCTCTCTCCTTTTAGTGCGAACACAAATCATTCAGCCACCGGTGGACACAATCGTGCTGCTTGGCCTAACCGCATCGCTGCAGTGCAAGGTGTCGAGCGATCCGAGCGTGCCGTACAACGTCGACTGGTATCGGGAGGGCCAAGCGGAGCCCATCATCAATTCGCAGCGGGTGGCCGTTCAGCCGGATGGCCAGCTGGAGATACAGGCGGTGCGGGCGGGCGACGTGGGCGGCTATTCGTGTGTGGTGACATCGCCCGGCGGCAACGAGACCCGCTCGGCGGTGCTCACCGTCGTCGAGCTGCCGTTCCCACCCATCAACGTGTACGCGGAGCGCCTGGGCGAGCCGCAGCAGCGCTCCATCAATGTGTCCTGGACGCCGGGCTTCAACGGCAACTCTGCCGTATCTAAATATATTATCCAACGTCGCGAGGTCACTGAGCTGGGTAAGTCCAATGCAATCCGATTTCCACCCACAACTCTCGGCGCTGGCGTTGCTGCGTAGTTATTCCTAAGGCTATGGATTTTTGTGGTATTGGAATTTGATTTATTAAACACACACACACACACGCAGACACACACAGACACACACAGACACAGACACGCAGACACTCACAGACACAGACACGCAGACACACACAGACACGGATTCAGTTTGAGCTGCTGATTTGGGCCCTGAGGTCACGTGTGTGTAATTAGAGAACATGTAAATCACATCACAACAACACCAAAAACAACACCAACACCAACAACAACAACAACAACCAAAAATGGGGCATAGACAAGCAAACGAAGAACAAAATATAATTCCATTAACCTGTCGACTCTGTTCTTGAATGACAGTCTTTACTGTAGCCGTACTTATTTTCTTGTATTTTTCATATTATATTATAGGGAACCATTCAGTTAGTAACTCTTCAAATGAAACCTCATCTAAACAGTCAGATTCGGTTGTTCCGAAAAGTAGGCAACATTTTTTTATACTTGATGTTTAGTCCAATTAAATCCATCCATCCATATATGTATATGTACTTTTATTTTTATACAACAATTAGTTCACAATAGTTCGTTGTGAAATTGATGTTTTTCATGCTCGCCATTTTCATCGACTCGCAATTTTCATGCATTTTTTTTTGTTTCAATCATCCTATAACTATATAAATATATATGTATGTATATATACATTGACTATTTCGGTGTGATTCATCTATATATTATATGTAATATTTAGTTTTTGGTATATTTTTGTTTGTTGATTTTCTAATTTTATGTTTTTATTTTTATTCTATTATTTCGCACATTCAATCGCACATCAAAACACACACGCACATTCACACACACTCAATGGCACTTGAACACCAAACTAAATATACCGTAATCAACACACACTCATCGCTCATCTTTCATCACTCATCACTCATCGCTCATCTTTCATCACTCATCTTTCATCACTCATCTTTCATCACTCATCCTTCATTACTTATCACTCATTACTCGTCATTCATCACTCATCACTCATCACTCATCACTCATCACTCATCACTCATCACTCATCACTCATTACTCATTACTCAATACTCATCACTCATTACTCATTACTCATTACTGATTACTCATTATTCATTACTCATTACTCATTACTCATTACTCATTACTCATTACTCATTACTCATTACTCATTACTCATTACTCATCAATCATTACTCATTACTCATCACTCATTACTCATTACTGATTACTCATTACTCATTACTCATTACTCATTATTCATCACTCATTACTCATCACTTATCACTCATTACTCATCACTCATCATTCATCACTCATTACTCATTACTCATTACTCATCACTCGTCACTCATCACTCATCACTCATTACTCATCACTCATTACTCATCACTCATCACTCATCACTCATTACTCATTACTCATCACTCATTACTCATTACTCATTACTCATTACTCATCACTCATTACTCATCATTTATCACTCATTACTCATTACTCATTACTCATTACTCATCACTCATCCACTCATCCCCTTATTAATCAATACTTACGATTGCACGTTTCCCACTCTCTCTCCCACTCCCTCTGCCTCTTGTCTTCCTCCTCTCTTTCGTTCTTTCCTTCTTTCACTCTATCGCTATCCTTTCACAACGACGTTTTTCAACACATTAACATCACAGAAAAATTTGTAGGTCCAGTGCCCGATCCAATGCTCAATTGGACCACCGAATTGACCAACGTTTCGGCCGAACAGCGCTGGATATTGCTGGAGGGCCTGAAAGCCGCCACCGTCTACCAGTTTCGCGTGAGTGCCGTCAACCGTGTTGGCGAGGGCTCACCATCCGGACCAAGTAATCTCGTCGAGCTGCCCCAAGAAGGTAAGTAAGCTACTAATCTAGCCCATTAGAGCTTTATTTGTGCTCTTTTATTGTTCGTTGCTTTGAGTTTTTATGCTTTAGTCGGGAATATTCGGACGTTGTAATAGAACCCGAAACTTATGATATTCCCTCCCAACTTCTGTTTTTCCTTTTGCTGAGAAGAGAAAATAATATTCTCCTATTAGTCATTATTTGATTTTTAGTTAAATAGACTCATTACTACTTCAACTTCCAAAGAAGTGTCTCTTCGTATAGATGAAGTAATGTTTATTTGTATTATCTAAGTATTCCTAATTCCTAATTTGATCTGTTTTCCTTAGTTGTTCAGTTGCCTTTGGTTTCTTAAAGAGCACCGTTTTAGCTAGGGTTGCCTAGTGCACCCGCCAAGGCTACGGCGTAGTAGCTGCTTTCAAAATGATATATTTAGTATCTGTATTTAGTGGCTAGAACTAATGCTATAACCCAATGTATGTATTGTACTTCTAACTGCTATCGTTGTCGTCAAACTGCATCGTCGTGATCGCCCGCTTTTGATGAATAAATGCGCATAGTGTTGCCACGGTTCCGAGGTATATAAATCAAAGAGAAGGAGCTCTCTCTCTCTCTCTCTCTCTCTCTCTCTCTCTCACACACACTCAGACACAAGTAAAAACGTCTCTAACTGCACCTCAACACACAAACCCCCTCCCCTGATTGTTCAGTTTATATAGATCGTCTATTGACATTGTAAATTTTCTCTAAATGTTCTCCAGCTCCTTCGGGTCCGCCCGTTGGCTTCGTCGGCTCAGCCAGATCAACGTCGGAGATCATTACGCAATGGCAACCGCCTATAGAAGAGCATCGGAACGGCGTGATAATGGGCTACGTACTGCGCTACCGTCTCTACGGGTACAACAATGTGCCGTGGTCCTATCAGAACATTACGAACGAGGCGCAGCGCAACTTTCTCATACAGGAGCTGATCACCTGGAAGGACTATCTGATTGAGATCGCCGCGTTTAACAATATGGGCGTGGGCGTATTCACCGAGGGCGCCAGGATCAAGACCAAGGAGGGCGTTCCCGAGGCGGCGCCCACCAATCTGCGCGCGTTCGCTCTGAACTCGACGGCCGCGCAGATCACTTGGATCCCGCCGAATCCGCAGCAGATCAACGGCATCAATCAGGGCTACAAGATACAGGCGTGGCAGCAGCAGGTGATCGACGGCGAGATCAGGGACGTCGAGAGGCGCATGATCACTGTGCCGCCCAGCGTGATCGATCCGCTGGCCGAGCAGACGGCCACGCTCCCCGGCCTGGATAAGTACTCCAAGTACAATGTGACGGTCCTGTGCTTCACCGATCCCGGCGACGGCAAGGTCAGCAAGAGGGTGTACGTCATGACCAAGGAGGATGTGCCCGACGAGATAACTGCCCTGCACTTCGACGACATCTCCGATCGCTCCGTGACCGTTTTGTGGGCACCTCCCCGCCGTGTCAACGGCATTCTCACGGGCTACACGGTGCGCTACCAGATGCGCGACCATCCGGAGACCCTCAAGTCCGTCAACCTGACTGCCGACGAGACGCAGCTGACGGTCAACGAGCTGCAGGCGACCACGCACTACTGGTTCGAGATCTCCGCCTGGACGCGCATTGGCCGTGGCATTCCCAAGGCGGCGACCATACAGTCCGGCGTGGAGCCCGTCCTGCCGCATGCCCCGACCAGCCTGGCCCTGTCCAACATTGAGGCGTTCTCCGTGGTGCTGCAGTTCACGCCCGGCTTCGACGGCAACTCGAGCATCACCAAGTGGAAGGTGGAGGCCCAGACGGCACGCAACATGACCTGGTTCACCATCTGCGAGATCAGCGATCCCGACGCGGAGACCCTCACAGTCACCGGCCTGATGCCCTTCACCCAGTACCGCTTGCGTCTGAGCGCCACCAATGTGGTGGGCAGCTCCCGGCCCTCCGAGCCCACCAAGGACTTCCAGACCATACAGGCGCGGCCCATGCACGCACCGTACAACGTGACCGTGCGGGCGATGAGTGCGCAGCAGCTGCGCGTGCGCTGGATACCGCTGCAGCAGACCGAGTGGTTCGGCAATCCGCGTGGCTACAACATCAGCTACCGGCCGGTGGAGCGCAAGGCGGGCACCATCAAGAGCCCGCCGCGCAGCATGCTCATCGAGGACCACACGGCCAACTCGCACGTGCTCGACGGCTTGGAGGAGTGGACCCTCTACGAGGTGCTGATCAATGCCTGCAACGATGTCGGCTGCTCGCGCGCCAGCAACTCGGCGGAGGAGCGCACTCGCGAGGCGACGCCCAGCTACGGACCGCTAGAAGTCGAGGCGAATGCCACCTCCTCCACCACCGTGGTGGTGCGCTGGGGCGAGGTGCCGCGCCAGCATCGCAACGGACAGATCGAAGGCTACAAAGTGTTCTATGCCGCCACCGATCGCATCGTTAGCGTCCCGGTGCTCTTCAAGACCATAACGAGCAACAGCTCGTTCACCACGACCCTGACGGAGCTGAAGAAGTACGTGGTCTACCACGTCCAGGTGCTGGCCTACACTCGACTGGGTGACGGCGCCCTCAGCACGCCTCCGATACGCGTTCAGACCTTTGAGGATACCCCCGGAGCACCCTCGAACGTCAGCTTCCCGGACGTGACCTTCTCGATGGCCCGCATCATCTGGGACGTGCCCGATGACCCGAATGGCGAGATCCTCGCCTACCAGGTCACCTACACTCTGAACGGCAGCGCCAATCTGAACTACAGTCGCGAGTTCCCACCGTCGGACCGCACCTTCCGCGCCACCCAGTTGCTGCCCGAGCGCTATTACACCTTCAGTGTGACCGCCCAGACGCGGCTCGGCTGGGGCAAGACCGCCTCCGTGCTGGTCTACACCACCAACAACAGGGATCGTCCACAGGCGCCGTCGCTGCCGCAGGTCTCGCGCAGCCAGATTCAGGCCCACCAGATCACCTTCAGCTGGACCCCGGGCAGAGATGGCTTCGCCCCGCTACGCTATTACACGGTGCAGATGCGCGAGAACGAGGGCCCGTGGCAGCCGCTGCCGGAGCGCGTGGATCCCCTGATCAGCTCGTACACGGCGCTGGGATTGCGGGCGCACACCACTTACCAGTTCCGGATTCAGGCAACCAACGATCTCGGCCCTTCGGCGTTCAGTCGCGAGAGCATTGTGGTGCGCACCCTGCCGGCCGCTCCGGCCGTCGGTGTGGGTGGCCTGAAGGTGGTGCCCATCACGACGACCTCGGTGCGCGTGCACTGGAGCGCCCTGGAGACGGGCATGTGGAACGGAGACTCGGCCACTGGCGGCTATCGCATCCTGTATCAACTGCTCTCCGACTTCCCCACCGCATTGCAGTCGACCCCGAAGACCGATGTCATGGGCATCAATGTGAACAGCGTGGTGCTCTCCGACTTGACCCAGGATCGCAACTATGAGATTGTCGTGCTGCCGTTCAACTCTCAGGGACCGGGTCCGGCGACCCCGCCCATTGCCGTCTACGTCGGCGAGGCGGTGCCCACCGGGGAGCCGCGAGCCGTCGACGCCGCCTCCATATCCAGCACGGAGGTGCGCCTGCGCTGGAAGCCACCCAAGCTGAGCATGCAGAATGGCGATATCCTGGGCTACAAGATCTTCTACCTGGTCACCTACTCGCCGCAGGCACTCGAGCCCGGCCGCAAGTATGAGGAGGAGATCGAAGTCGTCTCCGGCACGGCCACCTCGCACAGCCTCGTCTTCCTGGACAAGTACACCGAATACCGCATCCAGCTGCTGGCCTTCAATCCCGCTGGCGACGGGCCGCGCTCCGCTCCCGTTACGGTCAAGACGCTGCAGGGCGTGCCCAGTGCGCCGCGCAACTTGCGCTTCTCGGACATCACCATGCAGAGCCTTGAGGTCACCTGGGACGCGCCCAAGCTGCTCAACGGCGAAATACTGGGCTATCTGGTCACCTACGAAACCACCGAGGAGAACGAGAGTAAGTCCCAGAGGTCAGAGCACTTCAAAGCAGGCCAAATCACTCAGCTCCTTTGGTTTCTTTCCTTTACAGAGTTCAGCAAGCAGGTGAAGCAGAAGGTATCGAACACCACTCTGCGCGTGCAGAACCTGGAGGAGGAGGTCACCTACACGTTCACGGTGCGCGCCCAGACGATCGACTACGGACCGGCGGTCAGTGCGAATGTAACCACCGGGCCACAGGACGGCTCGCCCGTAGCGCCACGCGATCTCATACTCAGCAAGACGCTGTCCAGCGTCGAGATGCACTGGATCAACGGACCGTCCGGCCGCGGACCCATACTCGGCTACCTCATCGAGGCCAAGAAACGTGGTGAGTCCGACAGCCCACACAATGTGCCCAATACTTAAATGTGGTTCTGGTTCTGCCCCACCCACCCCCCCTCCCTCTCTCTCTCTCTCTCTCTCTCTCTCTCTCGCTCTTCCTCTTTAACTCTTTTGATTTCTATTTTGCAATAACCTTGGTGAACTGTTTCCTATAATGCCTGAGCAGAGAAAGCAGAGCCATCGTTTGTCTGTAAGTATCCGTAGCACTAATCCGATTTTCTTACTCCGATTTTGCTTGAACTAATAACATTACATATATGTACATATATATTTATATATACATATGTATATATATATATAAATAGTGGCACTTAGATAGAACAACCCATTGATATTGCCCATCTAAATGTTAGTTTCTGAAATCGCAGACGACTCGCGCTGGACTAAGATTGAGCAGACCACGAAGGGCACCGTGCAGGACTTTACCGTTAGCTATCATATACTAATGCCATCGACTGCTTATACATTCCGTGTTATTGCTTACAACCGTTACGGCATCTCGTTCCCGGCCTACTGCAAGGACTCGATCCTGACCCCGTCGAAGCTGCACCTCGAGTACGGCTACCTGCAGCACAAGCCCTTCTACAGGCAGACTTGGTTCATGGTCTCCCTGGCGGCCACCTCGATAGTCATCATCGTGATGGTCATTGCCGTGCTTTGCGTGAAGAGCAAGAGCTACAAGTATAAACGTAAGTGAAGCGACCCAAACACATTCGATCTTTATTAACTGAAGTCTTTGACGCGGCGCAGAGGAGGCACAGAAGACACTGGAGGAGTCGATGGCTATGTCGATTGATGAGCGTCAGGAACTGGCATTGGAACTGTATCGTTCGCGCCATGGCGTCGGCACTGGCACTCTGAACAGCGTGGGCACACTCCGCAGCGGCACCCTGGGCACCCTCGGCCGCAAGTCCACCAATCGTCCGCCCACCAGTGCTCAGCTGGGCAAGAGTCCGCCACGACCCTCGCCCGCTTCGGTGGCCTATCACAGCGACGAGGAGAGCCTGAAGTGCTACGATGAGAACCCCGACGACAGCAGCGTGACCGAGAAGCCATCCGAGGTGAGCAGCTCTGAGGCCTCGCAGGTGAGTGGACAAAGAGTTTGAGCTGTCAGCCAGCAGGCATTAATCCGATCCGGCGGTCCATTGCAGCACTCGGAGAGCGAGAATGAGAGCGTGCGCAGCGATCCGCACTCCTTCGTCAATCATTATGCCAACGTCAATGACTCGCTGCGACAGTCGTGGAAGAAGACCAAGCCCGTGCGCAACTACTCCAGCTACACTGACTCCGAGCCCGAGGGCAGCGCCGTAATGAGCCTCAATGGGGGCCAGATCATTGTCAACAACATGGCCCGATCGCGGGCCCCATTGCCCGGTTTCTCCTCGTTTGTCTGACAATCAACTGAGTTCTAAGATCAAAGCAACAGCAGCAGCAGCAGCACCGTCATCAGGGAGACTTTTGTTTAATCATCATACCCGGAGAGACGCATCGAGAGGACATCGGGAATCGTAGTTCCGATCTGCAACCACCTGCAAGGGGACCAAGCACCACCGCTCTGCTTGGCCCTCCGTCCGTGTGCGTGCGCGACTAAAGTGTGTGACGTGTGTGTTTGGCTGCTGCTTCTGCTGCATGGACAATTTATTGTAGTTGACTTTTATCTACATGCTATACACGTATATATATATATATATATATTATTTATAGTTTCTAGTACGAGAGATCTGAGATTTGACAAGCATTTAGTTTTACGACAATGTTCCACTGACCCAGACCCAATTAATTTTAATATTGACCCCTTTTTTTTGTACTCTATATATATATATATGTATTTTTTTTTGTTTTTAATTTGTTAGTTAACTTATTTGTTTGCTGTGCGTCCGTTGTCCGCCACAGAACGCCTACAGAACGAAAACAAAAAATATTTGTGATACGTCCATTTTTTGCTCGGTTTCGTTTTGTTTTCTTCTCTGGCGACATCTCCGCCCCTTTAAGCCTTGCGTAATCTCATTAATTTTTAATATTTAACTAATTTACGAACTACGAAAAAGAAAGAAAACAAAACAAAAAACAAAACAAACTGAAGAGGAGAAGGAAGAAAGAAAATCGACAAGCGCGAATCGAAGCAAGAGACAAAAAAAGAGAAAAAAAATATCGAATTGCTCATTTTTTTTTGGGCTGTTGCCTTTGCTGCCTGGAAGCCAGCATGAGGCGAGGTGGGCAAAGGTAGCGGCGGCTGATGCAATCAGCGAGAAGAGAAAAATGCAAAACAAAAAAAGAAAACAAAATACGAAATCATATAAAATAATCGCAAAGAAATTGAACAAAAAACATAAAACAAAAAAGAAAAGAGAAATTATAGCATATCCAAGAATATATAAAAAAAATGTCGACATTTTTTTTTTTTTGTGTGTAGACGCTTTTGGTGTACTTGAAATATCAGATAGGCGTACGCGCGCGTGTTCCGAGACAACAAATATAAAATACTTATAGGCCATATTAATGCAGTTTGTAGCACGTAAGTTGCAGATGCAACAAAACAAAACAAAACAAAAGAAAAAGAAGAGAAAACGCGAACAGATACACGAATTAGCAGCAGAAAGGGGGAAGAAGTACGAGAAGTAGTAGAAGAAGAGGAAGATGATTCACACTTATCACAGCACACACACAACATAACGGTACTGCCCCAACAACAACAACAACAGCACACATTTTCTCAATTCACAAAGGACATAAATGTCCAGAGGTCGGCACGAGATCAATATGCTTACATATATCCAAAATATATAGATGTATCATGTTATATGAATGTATATCTTTGTATCTATCTAGCAAGCAAGCGTCGCATACACTCGTATGCGATGCGATGCGGGGGGAGGATATACATACAGATATCCAGTATGTGCGCGCGCAAAACTAAGCATAGATAATGAAATCTAGATCGTAACATTTTAATCGTTAAACTCAGAAAGCAGAATTCAATTTCTATATATGTCGTAAGCAACAACAATTTATATACCCACGCAGCCATACGTGCGTGTGTATATATATCTATAACTTAAATGACTGATTATATATTTTTCTCTTGATTGTATTCTACTACTTACGCGCATACATACAGGTCAGGTGTGTATGTATGTATGCATATAGATTTATTATATGTAAAACGAAAAGAATTCTATTATTATAATTAGTTATTTTAGAACTGTAATATTATTATTATTATTATTATTATTATTATTATTTACGATTAATATTAATATTATTTTTTTGGACTTTTATATTGTGTATACTTGACTTTCTTACGAATATGTTTATGGATTATGTAATACGAATACGCCTGCTCTTTTTTTTAAGAACTCTACTTATACTCCTAAGACTCGATGCACAACTTCATCTAGATATGTATGTAATTCTAATTGTTAATTGGTCAGCAAAGCAAAGCAAAGCAACAAAACAAAAAACACAAAGAAAACATAAAACAAAATATGAAATGAACAAATATTCAATTAACTACGAGTACAATATGTACCACACACATATATATATATATATAATATATATATATATATATATATATATATATATATATATATATATATATATATATATATATATATATATATATATATATATGTATACATTAAGGCATCGAACCTATTGGAAGGAGATCGCATTTTGGAGTCGCGGCATCAGTGCAGTGCGAAAGCCCAGCGCGAGTAGCATGTGGCACGTAGCAGGCGACAGCAAGAGAGGAAGCAAGCAGCAAGCAGCGGGAAGCTGGAGAGAAGTTAGTTGAAATCGCGCAGCAAGCGCCAAGTATTAGCCCATATTTATGTGTAAATGTAATTGACGAATCATTTGATCCAATAAAAAGCAAAACATAAGTGTAAAAAAAATAAAAATCCAAACCAAAAAAAAAAAAAAACAAAACGAGTTTAAATTTGAAAAAATTCTTAAAAATATATTTTAAATTGTTATCAAGAGTTGTGTGCTTAAAAGACTTCAATTCCACTCAATATTCAGCCTCGAATGAGCTTTAAAAGCGACTCCCACGTACAGCTCAGTTCAGTCTAGCCTCTTTTAAATACATATTATGAGTTTCCCTATTATACGTTTATATATAGCGCACATATTTGCCTTTAAGTATGCTCAAAAATACACATTTGCAAACGTTTAATGCGATTCAACGCCTTTCGGCTACACTTTGTGCAGCTCTCGGCTAATGATGACGTCGAAAGCTCACAAGCTCCACAATTAACTGCCTTCGCGTCTTCAATATAAAGAATTTGATGCGCAATTTTCCGAATCGCTTAAGGCTTTCATGTCGTCGTCGTGTGAGGCCATTGACATTAGATATGCGTCTGCTGTTTGACATCGTTTAAAATTATTATGCAAATTCTGAAACTAACAAAAATTAAAGGAGAAAAAAAACATTTAAAAGGGTTTTCGGTAGGCAGTGCCTGACTGGAAGATACCCGGAAAGACCAGTTGTTGCCATCAGAGAGAGAGAGAGAGAGAGAGAGAGAGAGAGAGAGAGAGTGTGAGTGAGGTCTAAGCTCTGCCTTATACTATAACCCCCCTCTCTGCGATTCTCAAACACACTCAACCAGCTGCAATTTCGTGATATTTTATTATGGGCAAAAAAAAAAAGGAAAAAATAAAAGAGGATTTAGTGGGGAAATATGCCAAACTGTCGCTGGAACTGGCCACCCGAGAGAGTTGTACAAATCAGTCTAGGCGTTGCTAATACTATACTGGACGTGGGCGGGGCCGGGCTAGACCACGCTGTTCGACTCAACGGAGCTGGGCGTGGTGTGCTGCGGCTCGAGTGCCAGTTTCGTGGTGAGCGCCACGCCAACGGCAGCGTCAGGCTCATCTGGCTCGGCTGACGCGTCGGCTTCCTCGTCCTCCTCCTCCGGCTCATCCTCCTGGTCAGCCTCGTCGTTATCAATGTGGCGCGCCTGCAAGGCGACAATGTTGCGCTCCGCGGACATAACATCTGCGGCTGCGAGCGGCGCCGCCACTGGAACGCTGCTAATGGACACACCCGCTGGTCGATCCCGATCGGAGCTGGTGGCGCCGCTCAGGCCCAGGCCGGACATGCTGGACATGCTTGGCATGCTGACTGGACACATGCAGGGCACGAACTGGATGCGATTGCCGCCCTTCTCCGGCAGCGCGCTCTGCGGCTGGTAGTTAAAGTAATCCGGATACGGATATTGCGGACGCGCATTATACAAATTGTTCACGCGACGACTGTATGTCGGATATTCCGCGTTGTAGGCGGCGTAGCGCAGCGACGAGGATGACGCCTCGGTGGTGCTGCTGCTGGGCGGCGGTGCGCTTGTGGTGCTGCTGGTCGTCGTTGTGGTTGTTGTCGTCGTAGTCGTCGGTGCCGGCGTCGTCGTTGTCGTCGTCGTTGTGGTGGGCGCGGGCGTTGTGCTGGGCGCCGCGCTGCTGGCACTGGCCTGAGCGGGTGGCGTTACGTCCGTCTTGAAGCCAGCAGCACCAGGAGCAACGTCATGGCGTCGAGCAGCCGCGTAGCTGGTCACCTGGGCATACGGGTCGTAGTGTCGCCCCGACAGCAGCGGCGTCTGTGCCGCGCCAAACCCAAACAGCGGCACCCCGAACCCTCCGCCTGTCAGCGGCTGATAGGTGTACGTCCGGAAGTAGGTGAGTGGTATCTGCTGCAGCACCTGGCTGCGCGGTGTTTCGCTGCGAAAAGAAGCAACCCATTCATTATTAACCAGCTGCACTGTCCCCAGCGTACCTCTGACTTACGTCGTCGCCTTCGGCCACCAGAAGCCGCTCGCGGGCAAAGGCAGTGCGCAGAGGCCAGCGATGAGCTGCAAAGCAAATGGGAAATCATAACTAGAATACCCTCTATGAATTGTGAAGTATCAATAATATATTAATTCTTAATAATTTAAAAATAAACTATTTTCAATTTATTTTTTAGCAAATATTATTTATAACTTATAAATTATAAGTAAATAAATAAATAATATTTATTTTTTTGTTTTTTTCTTATTGAAATAAAAGTAAAAAAATTTTGATACTTCACATTCCAAAATATTTATTTTATCTGTATAATTATTATTTATTATATAAATTTTTGTTATATTATTTAAAAAGTTTATAAATATATTTTTAAAAATATTTTTTTGTTTTTTCTGTTTATATTTATTTTCATATTTTTATTTTTTATTTAATTTTTAATATACATTTTGTATTTAAAATATTTGTTCTTCATGTTAATATAAACTCAAATCTCTAATGTTTTTTTTCATACTATTTATTTTTGCATTTTTGTTATTTAATTAATTTAAAAAAATTCTTTTATTATTTTGCATAGTTCTGTTTTATTATTTAATTCGTAAGACATTGTCCTTTTTCTTGTTTCCCATTTCTATTTTATTTAATATATTTTTATTTATTTATATTTTGAAATTTGTAGTTTTTCTCTTCACATACCACAAAATATTGCCACATTTTCGTGAGATTTTCAATTAATTTTCACCAGATTCAAGTATATATCAATATTTATGTCCTGTCTGATAATCCTGCACAGGCTGACGATAAACACAAAACACCATCAAAAAATAGATTGAATCGAATTGGAAGCGAGGCGCGAGAGGGTTCGTACGCGTGCGCAGCTGCGTTTGCTCTAAACCCAAAGACAGTTGGAGGCCGAGCTTTTATATCGTGGATGCCACAAGCTGGGCATCGGTCGAGTTGGGCTTGGGGTTGGGTTACTGGCGGCTGCCTCCATTTCCATTTCCCTTCCCATTTCCACATTTCCCCACATTTCCAGCTGCCCTCGAGCTGTGCGCGCCAGACATGAAACGGACGGGCGCACGGCGTGCCTCTCGTTGCCGTTCGCCTTTTGTTTTTCGTGGCACGTCGACTAGCGGCGGCTCTGCGTAGCACGAGAAAATTAATTGCAGGCTTGGAAAGAACTGAAAAGTCGTATAAGAGAGCGAAAAATAAGTTGGGAAATCAATAATAATAATGAACGTGCCTAGCTGTGCCGTCCCGTGCCGTCCCCTGCCGCAAGAATAAGAATAGAAAGCCCCATCATTGACAAAATGATTGAATGAATGACGTCGGCCCGAGGGCGGGAGGGGTTGCTGCAGTTGCTGTCAGAGAGGGCCACAAGCCATTGAATTAGCCATAAATATTTGTAGATGACTATTTTCTCGGTTTTTATTTGTATTTCGATTTTCGGTTCATTTGGTTGTTGTTTCTTTTTATTTCTTTATTTTCCAGCTTTTCACACATCCAAATTTGATTTTCTTTTGATGCTGGAATTTGGGTCACACTCTCCGAGTCGTGATTCTTTTTGCCAGCTCCTCCCCTGTCCCATCGTCCCCCCCCCCCCCTCGACGTCTTATGCAATGTCGAGCAGAACAATTGGGATCGAGAGGTTCGATCATTAAATCTGCATTTTATGACAAACTTTCTAGCCGAAACTTTGCCCACGAATGGCTCGCCTTTGTGTCCGTAGGAATTTATTGCCATTTTTTATGAACGCTGAACCCTTTCAGAGTCTTATACGAGTCTAACTCTAAAGAATAGAGCAGTCAGGGCAAGATCATGAGTCCAGGCGGTCATTGAGGTGTTAATGGAGCACAGTTTTAATGACGCCGCTGAGCAGCTCACGAGCCGTTAAGACGCGAAATGCTTGGGATATGTACATATACGCCAGATCTCTGTCTGGCAGGTGATCATGACGTCAGTTGGAAGTCATTTTCAGAAAGATTCTAATGAGGTTATTATTTGGGAGTACTATAAGATCTGAGAGTGAGCAGAAGAGAGAGGGAGAGTTATCACAAGGATTACAGCTAGATCAGGATCAATCAAAGAGTCTTTAAGATCAACGATAATTTATTTCTATTAAAAAAAAACTTAAGATCTATATACATATTACAAAGAAGAAAAAAAGTTATATAATCATATTAATAATAATAATAATGAAGATCATATCAAAGCACGTTGATCATGCAGTCGCTGGCTGCCCGCCTAGCGTGGAGGATTCTGCACGTACTTGGACGTGTAATACTTGACCGGATCCTTGCCCTGGTCGTGCCTATGGCGGCCCTTGTACCTATACAATGTGGCAGAGAATCATATAAATCCCTTGGAGCAGGCAAAGTCGTCACACTCACCGCGAGTTCAGGATGAACCAGGTGCTGTCCTCGTGATCCAGGCAGCTGCCGGGACAATCGACCTCGATTTCGGAGGATCTGTGGCGCTTGGGGCTGCGCAGCAGCTTGCCCAGCGTGTAGACCGGGAAGGCGAAGTACTCCCGCTTGAGGGCATAGCGCGAGCTCTGCCGCTGCACCGGCGGTGCTTCGGTGGTGCTGGTCAGCGAGTCGTACGGCGTCTCCATGCTCTCGTCCACATAGACGATCTGGAACGAAGCGGGCGAGCCACCTGAGCCACTGCTGGTGGTGCTGCTGGTGCGTGTCTCCTCGACCAGAGCTGGCTCTGAGGGCACGGCCAGGTCCAGCTCCTGGCTGATGGCGTCGTCAATCTCTGCCTCCAGCTGCTCCAGTTGCTCCAGCTCCTGTGCCGCGTTGTCCGTGCTGTCGGTGGTTGGCACCACGTAATGCCGATGGTTGTCGGGCGGCTCTAGCGCCGGCGAGCTGCGCAGCGTCGGCTGCCACTGCACCACCTCCTGGGGCGAGTGGTAGGCGCTGTACTGCTTCACCTTCTTGGCCTTCCGCTTGTGCTTGCTGCGCGGCAGCTGCGTCTCGTAGGGCGGCGGCATGGGCGTGGTTGGGCCGAGTGGCTCCGAGGCAGTGGCAGTTGCCGGCGCAGTGGCTGGAGTCGGATCTGTTGGGTAGGTTTCTCGAGAGGCGCCGGCAAACAGAGTGCTGGCGGTGGCTGCTGTGGTTGAGCTGCTGCTTGTCGTGGCGCTGGTGGTTGTGCTCGGCGGAATGGTGATTGCCTCGTGAGCATAGAAGGGAATCAGCGTCAGATTGAGCAGCTCCCGCTGGCCAGGCAGCCGCAGCCGCTCCACAATGGGCTTGGGTCGGAACATGGGCGTCGAGGGCGGGTAGAGCACCTGCCCGGGCACCGGCTCCTGCATGGGGTAGCGCTGGGCACTCAGCATCGTGTTGAGCAGCAGCTCGCCCCGGGTGCCATTGTAGACGAAGATCGGGTAGCTGGCAGTGGGCATCGCGTTGTCCCCGGGCACATTGTCGAAGATGGGCAGCGACTGCGGCTGGCGGCGTCGCTGGGCCGGCCTGGGCGGCCGGGCGCTGCTTTGGCCCAGCTGCTGGACGTAGTGGCTCGGCAGCTGCAGGCGGTGCGGCAGCACGAAGTGGCGCTGGGCGGGCGACAATGCGGCCAGCGGAGGCGCCACCAGATGCGACTCCTCCTCAGCCGTATCCGCATCCGTATCCATATCCGGCCGGATGCGTATGGTGATCGCGGTGGGCGGTGGGTGGTGCTGGCGCTGCTGCCGGCGCTGGGCTCTGGACCGTCGCATTGTCGAGGCCCGCGTGCTGGTGGCGTAGTCCGAGTCCTGCCTCGACTGGCGCTTCATCAGCTCGTCCTCCAGTATCCAGAGCGGCCGCTGCGCCGCATCCAAGTAGCTGTGCGTCAAAGAGTAGGACGTGCGAGCGGGCGTCCACGCCCAGCTGCCGGGCAGGGCGCTCAGCAGGCGCAACAGCGCCAAGGTCCAACTGCTCAGCGCCTCCATTTGCGTGTGCGTCTTCGACTCGAGTGGCCAAGAGGGCAGCGCCAACTGCAGTCTTTATATGGCCACACTTGAGGGCTTGCGAATATCGCCCAACTCGTTCACGCCGG
This sequence comes from Drosophila mercatorum, assembly GCA_961210405.1. Taxonomy (NCBI): domain Eukaryota; kingdom Metazoa; phylum Arthropoda; class Insecta; order Diptera; family Drosophilidae; genus Drosophila; species Drosophila mercatorum. Next base: position 15,223,555 of record CAUIUS010000001.1, read on the forward strand.
GTCAGCATGGGTCAGTGGGTCTGTGCCACATCGAGTCCGGTGGCTCAAGTGGTTCTAGGCCACATTCGCAGCTCGCCCAACGCATGACTGTCGCACGAGTACGCCTTGCCCCACCACCTATTCCACCACGTCTCGCTTTAAGTGGATAATGAGTCCAACAGTCGAATGGCAGTCGATCCGAAATTTCACCCATTTTCCACTGTTGTGCGTGAAATTGGGCCTGAACCCGTTTCGCTGCCCACTAGAGGTCGGACTCGAGTAGATTGGATACAAATTTCGGAGCTAATTCAAGGTTGGGTTCTGAGCGCTGCTAATGGAGGAAGACTGGAAGACGAGCCTGACCGAATAGTGGGCAGCAGCCGCGGGCAGCAGGGCGGTGCAGGGCGGTGCAGGCCTTCATATGGACAGCTGTCAAAAGGGACATTAATCAAAACACTCTAACTGATTTGGAATGTGTTCACCATTCAGAGTTCGACATGCAACAATCTGTTGGACGTTGGACGATCAAAACATGGCAGCCGATGCTGATGGGAATCCACTGAGCGAGTGGGGCGCGATTGTGTGTGTGTGTGTGTGTGGATCTTGGTTCTGGGTCTTTTGTTTCACGTTCTGGATTTGTGTTTTTAGTGCACGCTGTTTGGAAAAACAATTTAAGCAACTTACAAGTATTTCCCAAGCCAGAACGAGAGCGAGAGCGAGAGAGGGACAGGGAGAGGGTGGCCGAGAAAACTGACAAACTAAACATGACCACAGCGGAGTGGAGCAAGTGGAACGGCAACGCCAAAACGGGGTTAATAGCCTTTGACAGACGGACGGACCACGGGCGGTGGCCGGCGATCGTGAGTTCTCACTTTTGGCAGGGGCAACAGCGACGGCAACGGCAACGGCAACGAAAATGGAAATGGAAATGGAAAATGAGAATGGAAAAATGATTTATTAGCCTCTATCTGTGGCTTTGATCGATCAATCGGCGCTAGCTGCTGGTGCCTGCTCTTGTTCTCCGCTCCATTATCTGCCTGTTCCGCTGGCTAATTACAAAAATCAAATCATTTTCCTCGCCGAGACGAGACGAGACGAGACGAGTCCGAGCTCAGCTAAGGCTGTCTCCCTGTGTGTGTGAACGGTTTGAAAACGATTTTCGAACTCAATATATACCCATTCATTCATATCGATTATTAAGTGCTATCTTTAGGTGGTAATTTATGCCTGCGATATTATATCATTTCGTTAGGGATCGCTCTCGCTCTCTCCTTCCCTCTCTCTCTCTCTCTCTCTCTCTCTCTCTCTCTCTGTCTCTCTGTCTCTCTGTGGTGCAATTGCGTGACTTTACAGCATAATTAGATCGAATTGGAAGGCATTCGCCAGGGCTTTATGAGCTTTTAATGGTCTCTAATGCATTTTAAATTCGCTTAGGCGCATTTCGTATTATTCGGCTCGAATGGATCTTCCTATCTGGAATTCCTAACTAACTCGTGCCCATAATTAACAGCTAGAAATATTTGGACAGAGCTGAGACAAACGCCAATGGGGAGAGGAATGTGGGACTGGCATGTAAATCATAGGGCAGCTGGGAACATAGGGGACAGAGGAGAGGAGTCAGAGGGGGACTCAGTCAAGCGCATCGCATTTTTGACACCGACAATTTGTTCTGTCAATTTGTTATGGAATGCATTTTATGCAAATGAAATCTGTCCTCAATCTATCTCACAGAAACATCACTTAGCGACCTCTCTCTCTCTCTCTCTCTCTCTCTCTCTCTCTCTCTCTCTTTCTCTCTGCTTACCTGTGCTCACCTGTGCATCATATTTTGTGGCATTCTTCTGGCAACTGATTGATGCGCCGCATACGGCGCACTATGAATAATAAACAATAAACTAATCAAGAGCCCAAGCGAAGATCGCCCGATGCATCTGTCAGATCGACAGACGCAGAGACAAAGAGAAAGACAGCCAGAGATATGCAGAGACAAAATGTCAAATGATTCGTTTGTCTTGTATGTATATAGATGCCCACTCATATGACGTGGGTTGACTGGGACTGCGGATGGCACCTAATGACATTTGCCAGAGAGCTTAGCCCTCTGATGGTCAGGTGTGAAGTCTCCAGATGATAGCGATCTCAAGTAAACTAAAATATAAAGAGAGCGAATGACATAGCTGACAGAGAGAGAGAGAGAGAGAGAGAGAGAGAGAGAGAGAGAGAGAGAGATAAACATATGTCCCTAGATATATCCATGCGACTCGTATCTTATCAGCCTACATATGTATAATCGCTTTGCTCGCATAAAAATAATTACCCCAGTCCCGCATACAATCTGGATTATTTATTGGCCCCTTCAGCGACCAGCCACACCTAATCTTATCTCTGGCCGGTCTGTTGTAGTCATATCAATCAGTATATTAATTACAAGTCAACCCATTACACAGCTCGCAGCCTGCGCGCGCTTCCAGCTGGAAGTCCACTCACAGCCCAAGAGAAAGTGATTTGCAGTCGTTGCTGCTGAAATATTAACAGAAATGCTGCTGACTGACCAGGCGAGCACAGATGCATAGTAGACTGTAAATATTAGTTAACAGTGAGTTAACAGCGCGCTGTTAAGACACTGTTCTTTAACAGCTGAGTTAATTTACAGTGAGTTAACATAATTAGAGTTAACATCGTATTAACAGCGTATTAACAGTGATATGTTAACCACATGTTAACTAACATTTTTGTCCCCACTGCTCATTTCTGTTCAACTGGCATTTTCTGCTTATTTTGCCCTACCAACATCATCTAACAGTATTTTTATTTACTTAAAATTCCCATATAACATATGCAGATTATGGCTGATCTTGGCAAGATAGAAGTAGAACTCTAGACACTAGAATCATTCTATTCCTAGCCTAAAAAAGGCTGCAAAAGATGGCATACATATGTATTTTTGGCTTTTTTAGGACTAGGACTACATCCACTTGTGCCACCAGGAATATGTAGGTCAGCTAGAAATCATTGAGGAGTGGCTTAGTTGCTGAAGCAAGTGATACCCAAATTGCCAAATAGTTTGTAGAGTGCGTCCAGCATATGCTGAAAGTCTCATTCAAATCCATTAAGTCACGCAGAAGGTGTTAGACAAAAAGTTTGGCCAAATGCGAATGAGTGTAGAGAGCAAAACGAGCCGAGATGACGTCGCGATCAGCGAAAGCTTTTGGCGCGATCGAAGTGAGCTGAATTGTTATTGGACAGCGAGAAGAAGCTCTTCCAGCACGCGCCGTCGCGACTCGCGCCGTCGCGACGGCTGCGTCACCGAAAGCTCGGCCAACGCTTCGTCTGGCCTCGTGGCCGCATCGTCCGACACTGTCCGACTCCAGCCCTGCTGGGGAATGTTCAGCATTCGATTTGGCTGCTTGGGCTCAGTGCGAATTGTGTTGTCGAGGCGCGCGGCGGCTACTCTCTCTCTCTCTCTCGCTCTTGCTGTATCTTAATTACACTTGATTTTGTTGTTTTTTTTTGGGTTTGTTTTCGTCGCCGAACTTGTTGTCTGTCGTCGTGAGACTGTCGGAGCGGGCGTCCGTCCAGCAACAAAGTGAGCATTGCCTTAGGCACTTCAACTCCGAAACTGTTCCTGTTTAGGCTCTGAAAATTGTTAGCTCATAGTTGATACATTTTTGTAGAAAAAATAGCCGAAAAATTTCGAAATATAAGAACGCTGAGACACAAATCTATATTGTCGGATCTATGTATATATGGGTATCTAACCAATAGTCCTCTGGTCTCAATTCACATTCCAAGCAACTGCATAGATTAGGGAAGCAAGAAGAAACAGCAAAGCCGAAGGATGAGCACCCAGAGCGATCACATACCCAGCATATCGGCGGGCCGCAAGGCCGCCTTCCAGGTGCTATCGGGCGGATCGGCCGGGTTTCTGGAGGTCTGCATCATGCAGCCGCTGGACGTGGTCAAGACACGCATGCAGATCCAGGCACGGCCCGCGGCCATCACCGCCGCCCACACAGCCGAGGTGAGTACGTAGAGTTCATGCAAACAAAAGGTGTTTTTTTTTTGTGGTTGGCAAACATAAGGCGAGTTCAAGGAGTCTATATATAAGTCAACTCATACATACGTGTCTGTATGTGCAGCATAAGCAAGTCGCCGATAAGAACCAGACAGCTTTTATGGCCATGCCCAAAAAAGAGAGAAAGAGAGAGAGAGAGAGAGAGAGAGAGCGAGAGAGACCTTAGCACGCAGCAATCATGCTGAACAGCTGATAGGGTAGAAGTGAGATGTGAGAGGGTGTGTGTGTGTGTGTGTGTATGTGGAGAGGTCGTGTCAAGGTCATCAAAAGCGACCAGCCAAACAAATATAGACTGTTATCCAATGGACAGCTGATGAGCGCTTCGCTATTTACATACATACCCATACACACACACACACACACACACACACATACTCACGCTTATCGATTGGGCGCTATTCTCTCAAAAATTTCCAACTTATCTCTGGCTATTCGGTGGTCTTTAAACTCGTTCATATTATCATCACGCCAAGCGTATCGCACTTAGTTCCCAACACAGCCTGGGGCGAGCTATAAAATGGAATTATATCTTATCGGTCTATGTCTTTGAGATCCTCTGGTCTTAGCTGCTCAGAATGCATTTAGCGCTGTTCTGCAGATAACTGTCCATATACTCGCCATATAATGTATATAAATTGTTATAATGCGTATATATTTTGCCGGCTATATACGGAGTGATGCAGAGAATAACGGAGAACAAAGAGATCGAGATGGGTGTTTATATATGTATGTATATATATTGTATATGTATGTATGTACAGTATATAAGCATACGGAAGCATTGCTCTTCATATATATGAATATGAATATATATACATATATATATATACATTTCATTACTAATTAATGCCAGAGCTGTGCAACTCTTTGAGCCAATTGCTAGTGCGTGGTGCTATTTTACTTTTCGCAGCTGAATGCACTGTTTTATATACATATATATGAGTGTATATGTATATATATATATGGTTTATATTTATGTATATACGTTATATATATTATATTTTACACTCATTTACATATATACACATATAGATGTGTCAGTTCGTGATGATATTTCTATGCGTTTAACTAATTTGTTAGCACATTACTAAAATAGATGCACAAAAGTAATTTGAATTACACACACACACACACACACACATACATACGTACATACACACACATACACACACACACACACACTCACACACACACACACATACATACGCACACAAGCACACAGAGCTAATAAACTAATTCCGAAAGCTTCCAGTATATTTTTTCTTGTTTTCTTCCGTTTTTCTATGACATTTGCGTGCCGTGAGCAATCGAAAATGGCACAAAATTTCGGCTGTTTTCACGCCAAATACCGCTAAAATTGAGTCAATTTTCATTGAGACTCACAAAAATATACAAATAAAAATTCCAAATTACAGAGATTTAATATGTTCGATAAGGAATAAGAGAATTCATTTCTATATAGTTATATAGAGTCTCGTTAATTAGGGAGATTTTTCAAGCCGACAGCTGCTTTGGCGCGAATTATTAAGACTTTTTACTAAGTAAGGCAATGCGACTGCATATCTGGCTATAGGAGCTATCATGGGTACTCTGGTTAACTCCTATAGATAAGAGTTCAGGCTTCATCTGCCAATGTCTAGAGTTCTCAAGTCAGACTATATCATGCCTAATCACTCACATGCCGCTTGCAGGTGCACTACTCCGGCGTGTTCGACTGCTTCGCCAAGATGTACCGCCAGGAGGGCATCGCCTCGTACTGGAAGGGTCTGATGCCGCCAATTCTGGCCGAGACGCCTAAGAGGGCCATCAAGTTCTTGGTGTTCGAGCAGACGAAGACGTTCTTCCAGTTCGGCTCGCCGACGCCGACTCCGCTGACGTTCGCTCTGGCCGGGCTGACGGCCGGCACTCTGGAGGCGATCGCCGTCAATCCGTTCGAGGTGGTGAAGGTGTCGCAGCAGGCGAACCGCCAGAAGAAGTTGATGGGCACCTTCGATGTGGCGCGCGAGATCGTCCGCAACGATGGGGTCGGGCTGCGCGGCCTGAACAAGGGCCTGACCGCCACCATGGGCCGCAACGGCATCTTCAACATGGTCTACTTCGGGTTCTATCACAGCGTGAAGAAGTACGTGCCGGAGAGCAAGGACAACACCTGGGAGTTCATGCGCAAGGTGAGCATCGGCTTCCTGGCCGGCACGCTCGCCTGCTTCGTCAACATACCGTTCGACGTGGCCAAGTCGCGCATCCAGGGACCCCAGCCGGTGCCCAGGGAGATCAAGTACCGCACCACCTTCAGCGCCATCCGCACCGTCTACAAGGAGGAGGGCTTCCGCGCCCTCTACAAGGGCCTGGTGCCCAAGATCATGCGCCTGGGCCCCGGCGGCGCCATCATGCTGCTCGTCTTCGACTACACATACGAGTACCTCCTGATGAACCACTCATAGTCCCTCACCCCCTCTAAACGTAGCTCTAAGAAACTGCCGAATTTTAGGACATGCCGGAAACTTTAAGACCTAGTTGATAACAGATAACAAAGGACGCTCAGCTTGGCAACCAGATGTAAATACAGAATAATATATAGTTCAAATCGTTCGCAAGACTTTTGCTCTTAATGTGGGTCCACTAACCTTTCAAGAGCTGCTCCAGTGCCGAGGAGGAAGGAGCAGCAAGAAAACCTTTTCGACATTCCTTTACTATAATCAAGAAACAAAAATTAGTTGGCTGTGCCTGAGGACAGTTGTGGGATACCAAAGGAGCTGGTAAAAGGCAGGCTGAGGATATTGATGGCACCTCCTGGATGGAGCCTCGGCAATAACTGGAAAGACTCCTCCTTTTCACTTTTGGCTTAACACATCTTGAGTTCTCGGACAAGTTACAAACCTCATAGTTATAGTTACTAAACAATATCAAATAAATTCTAATGAGAGCAGAGCTCCGGCTCGAAAAGAAAACTCCGAAAAGTATGCAACACTAGTCAAGAGCCTTGCCCCAGCATGGCATACTTCTGGACATATAGATGAATTACTTGCGAAATCGTAACATGGACAGATATAGCTAAAGTCCTCGATAGGCCCTCATGTACCCCGATAATGTAAAACAAAGTAAAGTCGTTAATTTCACATTTAGTCTATGAACATCTTGTAGTATTTATACATACATATATATATATATATATATATAAGTAAATTGATTCGCATAACCTAGGTCACAAGATAAGTGCAGTGAGGGGGGTCACATATAACATATACTGGGCTGTAGTTTCTCTCGATTCTGGTATATAATAGATGTATGTGTATATATTTGGATGTTTGTCGTATACATATATATGTATATATATGATGATATAATCCCGCTGCGATTTCCTTTTAATTCAAGTCGGAACATTTAACATTATTTAGCCGCAACATAGATCTAGGTATTTTACATGTAAACATTTAATATATATATATATATATATATAGACATATATATAGTAATACGTGTATATATGTAGAACCCTCTTTGCTATTTCGGTTTGTCTTTAATTGGTTCGATACTTAAGTATAGTCAATTGAATTGGATTACATTTAGTATAAGGTTGGCAGAAGCGAGCAATTGGTTGTATCTGATTACGTTCCTATGATCCGTCGACATTCTTGTCGCTGGCTCACAATAATTATAGTTAATTAACTGTTTCATGCATGTCTCTGTTCTTGTTTTACATTCAGTTGTCGTTCTCTCTCTCTCTCTCTTCTCTCTTTTGGACCACAGACTAAATACATGCATATATATATAGATATAGATACATACATTCATATATATGTAACTAACTTAAGACTATTTAATAAATCTTGTAAAAAAAATCTCTCTTCATATATATTCATGTATATATATATATGTTGGATTGGGTAATCCGAGTGCTGTCGCTCAACTTCCCTCTAGATATACTTTTGCACATGTTTATTTAAAAAAAAAAAGGTAATAATAACTATAATAATAATAATAATGATAATAGTAATAAAATAAATATGATTTACTTTAATTATCTGTATTTGCTGTTGGTTCGTGTATTCAAGGTATCATCATATCAAAAATTATGTTGCTAACATGCTCAATTTATACGCCAAAATCCAAAGAGAAAATGCTCACAAGAGTTCTGTAAGTCAATCAATAAACTACTCAATTTAGCTGCTTATCTCTGTGTCTGTCTGAATCTGTATCTGTATCTGTATCTGTGTGTGTGGGTGTGTCTGTGTTCAAGTCGTCTTCAAAGTGCTGTGGTGTAGGTGAAAGTACATGAATATATATACAGATATATAGATTTATATATATATATATTTCCTTCTATGTGGACCATCAAATTTCAATAAAATGCAATCCAGTGCCAGCTCCACTCTACCGATCTGAGCAGTCGCTCCGAGTCTCTTCAGTCCATCTTCTATGTATACGCAATTGTCTGTATCTGTGCTTAAATATATCGAGATATATATATATATATATATATATATATGCCTAGGGCATATATCTCTCTTTCTCTCTCGCCTGCCGACCAATATCCATAGCTTATGACAACAAAAATACATATAATATAAAATGCATTCCACTGCCACTTTCTAGATCCGAGCCTGAGCCTTTTCTTTTCAGTGTCTTCTTTTCAGTCCATTGTCTTCGTTGTTGGTCGCGCCGACGCGTTCCAAATGCAAAATTAATAGATAATAACAAAAACAATCAGGAACAGTATTAAAAAAGGTAATTAACTTCCGAATATCTCTATGCTAAGCTAATGGAACGATGCTGGCGGTCATCATGCACCACTGGATCTGATCTCCAGTTTCTAATAGATGCGCTCGTAGAACAGCAGATACGCCTGCGCCTTGAGCGCCGCATCCTCGCTGACCTCCTGAACACGGGAGTCCGACACGTAATACCATTTGCCGGGCGGTGCCTGCACGTTGGCCGCTTCCTCGGGCTCTCCGTTGGCCATGCCCGCCGCCTGGTCGTACGATGTGGTAGTGGCCGCAGCAGCAGCAGCCGTACTATCAGCATCGGCGGTGGCATCGGCATCGGCATCGGCATCGGCGACTGCCGCGGAGTCAGAAGCGGCGGCAGCTGTGTCATCATCGACAGCGACGTTGCTTAGGTCTGAGGTGGCCTCGTCCGTGGTGGATGCATTGCTGCTTGAGCTGGTAAAGTCGTCGCTATCGTCCATGGCATTCATGCGCATCTCGCGGGCCTTCTCCTTGGCCAACAGCTCCTCTAGCTTCTTCAGCTGTTCATCGTCCTGATCGAGTTCAGCCTTGCTGCCGTGCGGCAGGAATTTCCAGCGCTTATCATCCGGGGTCACCTTCGGACGCACCTTCACATAGGCGGTGTAGTGTCCGCCGTACAAGCCGCCGGAGTGCTCGACGACGCCGTAGAGCGCATAGAGCAGCTTCTTCTGCTTGCGGTCGATGTTGGGCAAGTTCTTCACTTTGGAGCCGCAGAAGGCGGCTATGTCCAGCAGCACAGTGTAGCTGACCGGGCGCGTCAGCTTGCGGAAAATGCAACGCGGCCCCAACTGGAATCGCTTCAGATGCAGAATCAGCACAGCCGGCGGGCTGGAGATCAGCAGCTGCTTTGTGGCATTGGTATTCACCGATTTGGCCTGCGGATCGGGTCCGTTGATGCGCCGGGTGCAGCTCTCGCAGCCGACCTTGTTCTGGCCCGTCATCAGCTCGACGGCCGTAAAGTTGTTGAGACACGACGGCACCGAACACTCACCCACCTCGCACTGATAGCGGGGCGCAATCGTAGTGCTCCAGTCCGAGTAGCTCTGGGTGCGCACACGCTTCGAGGGAGCCGCACTCTTGGCCTGCTCGCGCAGCCTCAGCTGCTCCATCTGCAGCTGGAGCTGCCCCGATGAGTATTGGCGTATCAGCGAGGCGCCCTCCTCACTCAAGCTGGCGCTCACCAGGCTGGCCGCCGCGCTGTCTATTGCCGCTGCTGCCTTTGCGTCAGTTCCATTGCTGGTTCCATTGTTGTTGTTGCCGTTGCTGGTGGTGCTGGTGGAGCTGGCAGCGCTGTTGGTGGCTGTGGTGGGTGCCGGACTGGTGGCTATGCCTGAATCTGTGTAAACATAGTTAGAGCGAGATAACACTATCACTTGCTGTCCCTTTCGTATGCATATTGCATTGCCTGAACATCGAGTTTGTTCGCTTACCATTCTCGTCTTCCTCCAGCGAATCCTTGTCCATGTGCTCGGGAGTGTCGTCACGTTTCTCGCCCACCGGCTGCGAGTTGCCATTGCTGTCCGTGTAGAACTTGGCATTGCTGCTGGCGGCGGCCGTGTCGTCAACTAGATTGTCCTCAACGTCGGCGTCAGAGTGCTCCGATGTGGTTGCGCTCTGGGAAAGTGATTTGGCACGAGGACCTTCGCCCCAAGGAGCTGAGCGAGTCTTATCGCTGTCAGTGTCAGCTGAAGTGGGCTGGGTCTGACCCTGGCCGGGCTGCTGGTCCCCATCGATATCATCGCCGCCGCCACCGCCGTTCGCCTCGCCACTGATGTTCAGTTTGAGCGAGAGCTTCTGGGCCTGCTTGGTGCGCTGATGCTTGGCGGCCCGTTTAGCCTTGCGTTCGCGCTCCTTTTCCTTCTTGACCTGTGCCTTGGATGGCCCCACCGGCTCCTGTCCCTCGGCGTGAAGATAAAATGGCGGCGATGCCATCCCCATATCCGACTCGCCATTGCTGAGTTTGGGGTTGGGGTTGGCGCTGCCACCGTTGTGGGCGGTCGAGGGCGAAGTCTCGGGACTGTTTCTGCGACGCTGTGGCGGCTGTGGCTTTTCGATGGCCACGGGCAGCGATATGTCCAGAAAGTATTCGTGGCGTGAAGAGATATTGAAGCAGTCCTGGCACTTCAGTGTCGAGACGAGAAAGCCGCGAAACACCTGCTCCGGGCGCAGTATGCGGTCGGCTGCCTGATTGCCGTAGATCTTGCACTTCTGGCGCAGCTCCTCCGGCACGCTGTTGATGTCCTGAACCTTGTATCCTAAATTCTGCAAAATGACGCGCTGATAGCGCTTTAAGTCCTCCGACCGCACGCTCTCCAACAACTGGCGGAGCAGCTCGTGCGCATCGTGCTGATCGCCGCCCGTGAACTGTGGACACTTGGCACACAGTTTGTCGAAGAGCTTGCTGGGGGTGAACACGCTGCCGCCGGACTGCAGCTCCTCCAGCGCGTTGGCCAGGGCAGCGGTGAGATTGCCCCACGAGCAGAGCGTGCCCTTTATCATGGGCAGCTCAATGTCGCCCTTATCCTTAAAGTTAAACGTGCCGCCGGGCAGCACAAACCTAAAGTAAAGCACTAGAAATTAGCGAAAGTCTTTCCCTTCGGCCTTTTTGGGACTTACTGCTCTCCGGGTTCGGCCAGTTCCTTGAGTACAGCCAGTAGAAACGGCGTTTGGGCCAGACACTGCATGACGGCATTGAAGAAGCACGTGTTGCCCAAATTGGTTAGGCCACGCACGCGTGGCAAGCGATCGAGCTCCGGGTGGCCCAGAGACGGAGTGGCCGGCGGATTGGTGACACGCTTGGCCATGCCTGGCACTGAGCCAGTTGCGCTGGCCGGCGGCGGCGATGGCGGCGGCATCGGGATGGCCGCGTTACCCTCAGTGGTTGCAGTCATCAGCTTGCCGCCAGTCATCGGGACAATGGGACTAATCTGGCCTAGAGTGGATAGTATTTTGTACTGTACGTCGGCGACGGTTGCGAGAGGCTTCTGAGCGAGACGCTTCACCAGCTCGACGCAGTCGAGCAAGTGCTTGCGAGAGTTGGCGGACACCTCGCTGCCGCAGTCGTAGCACCAGATCTTGAACGAGCGTGTATTTAAAGCCAGAGCATGCGAGTCCGAGTGAGGAGTCTGCAAAGAGAGGCAAGTTAGTGGAAGGGCTATAGATCGGAGTGCGATTCATTCGCCTGCTTTACCTGGTAGTGGAGCAACGCGTGCTTGTTGCGCTCGCGACTGCACAGCTGTGTGCCGCACTTGAGGCACAGCCAGAGCGTGTTGTCATATTCACACGCCGCTGGTTCATCGCCGCTCTCGTTCGGCGGCTTCAGCTTCTGGCATAGCTGGCAGTCGTAGAGCAGTCCGGTTGATTTGAGATGACGCCGCAGACGCGTCGCATCCACCGCCTTCTTGATGTGCTGGCAGCTGGTGGTGCTGCTGCCGGCGCCGGCATGGCCATTCACCAGCTCATCCTCGCCCGAGTCGGTCCAGCTGCTGCCGTCCTGTTGTGCGTCGGTCTGACGCTTCTTCACCATGGTTCCCCTGCAGCGGTTGCAGTTCTTCACCTGACCCAGCGGCTGTCTGGCCTCCCGCACGCTCACTGAAATGGAATAAGAGTAGACTGTAGCAAGCACTCGACCGACCAGCAGCACCACGGCGCGTATCGTCCGCTCCAGATAGTGGTATATGGAATACGAAAAGCGCGCGCTCTCCGCCGTGATGCCTTCGTCAGCTTCATTGCCCTGAATTCTTGTCCCGCCGCTGTAGTAATTATTATTGTTATTGTTATTTCTGTCACTGTTGCTGATGCAGTTGCTGTTTCTGTTGCAGTTGTTATTGCTGTTTCTGTTACTTTTGTTACTACTGGTGTTGTCTTTGTTTTTCTTGCTGTTAGTATTGTTGTTGTTGTTGTTGCTGCTGTTGCTGTTGCTATTGTTGGGTTTGTTGTTATTAAGACAGTTGCACACACGGTTCTCCATTGAGCACTTTTTAGGGCGCAGCGATTTCTAGTTTAGTTTAGTAAATTTGTGTTTCGGCTTTGTCTACGTTATACGTTTTTGATGACTGATTACGAATGTACACACACAGATATATATATATATATATACATATATATATTGCGTATATATATGCTATGTGATGTATGGATCTGATATAGTAGATGTTCAAACTGATTTGACGTCGACTCGCCGCCGCCTGGGCAGTTGGCCGTCTCTGTTGAGCTGCTAAACGTGTGTCTCAAATGTGCCTCAGCTCAGCTTAGCTCAGCTCAGCTACAGCCACAGCTACAACAGGCGGTTCGCCGCGCCGCGTCGCGTCCGATGCATGAAGGCGAGTTAATTGAATGGGAACCGTAAATAGTGCAGCAAAGTACTACGGAAACAGGTTTCAAATGCAAACAGAACCAATTAATTGTTTATTTATTTATGGGCATATGTTTATATGTACATTTATCATACATGTATCGACTGATAGTGGCTCACGGCTCACGCTAAAGCACACAAGCCTTATCAGCACAGTTTTTGGCGCATCTCGGCTAATCGAACTGAACTCTGGCTTCAAGCTGCCTGCGGAGAGAACTTTGACTCGGGAGAGTGTCAAAGCTTCGGCTTCGGCCGAGCCGAGAGCAAAGTTTCGCCTGTTATTGTTGGCTCTGTGTCTGGGTGTTCTGGGCGATTGCTGCTACATTGTGGGGTGGCGCAGTAACTTGCCTTTTCTTTTCTTTTTTTGTTTTTGTTTTGTTTTCAATTTTGGGGTCAAATCTTTGACGCACGTCCATTGGCACTCAGCGCTGCGCCGACGGCAGCAGCCGCAGCAGCAGCGCTGCTGTTTGAGGTTAAGTTTAAGTTCAGGTGCTGCCATATTGGGCAGCAGCAGCAGCAGTCGCAGCAGCAGTCGCAGTCGCAGTCGCAGAAGTCGCATTCGCAGCATTGTTGTGCTTCGTGTCTGCTTTTGTGTTTGTTTGTGTGCTATGTTGTGTTTGTGTTGTCTGCCGTGTGAGCCACGCAACGCAGCGCAATGCGACGCAACTGCCATAAGCAGCACATTGGAATCTCGGGGACAGTAAACCCATTTTTTCTTTTTGACAATATATACAAAAGCACGCACACAATGTTGCGCGCATGCATGCATATACACTCACACACACGCACATTCTCACACACACTCTCACACGCACACACACTCACGCACTTTCGCATGCAGTCGAGACAGGATAGTTATAATCTCTGCAATTTTTGTCCAGTTGCCAGACGTTTTTCACATTTTTGATCTCTCTGTTTTTGCAAACTCATCGTGTATGCGTTGCGTTGTTTTTGTTGACTTACCTTGAGTTAGTTACTGCAATATGCGATGTACATGAAGTGTTCTAGTGATTCTGTAGATTTGCGCCCAACCACTGCGTAAACACCAGGCAAACAAAAAAACGTGAGCTTGAATTGCGTTCGCATTCGCACTTAATATGTAAAAGAAAACATCGAAACAACAAATCGATTGTGTGCCGAAATGCAACCGTGCCGAATCGATGCGATGGCCTAAGCCATCGATGAGCGACAAAGACAGCTGTGTCGCTGCATGTGGTGGTTCGTCGAGCAGAAACTATCGAAACCATGTTGAGCGCGCATTTGAATGTGAAATGCAACGGTGCTTCGAATTGAAAACTTTATTAAATACGCGCGCAGAACTGTATAACAAGAAAGTAATTGAAACGATTGCACATGTTTGATGTAACGAATAGTTTTAAATATATTTCTGGCTTGTTTTTGCAGCTTTAAACTAAATCCAGCTGAACCAATAGAAAGTGTATTTAATTATCGGCTAACTAAGTATTTGGTAGTGTTCGGTTTCTGGTTTCTGACTGTTTTGCCGTTACTGTTAGCCGAATTGTGCAATAAATTATGCATGCAAGAGTGACGGGCCGAGCCTGGGTTTCGGCCCGCTGCGGCGCCTAGAGGATTGCGAGAAAGCCGAGACGATTGCGAAAGTAGTTCGGTTCCAGGCTGAGGGTATCAACTAATCATGTACACCCTACCATAATAGCTTTAATTCATTGGAAAGCGCTTCGCACACAGAGCTTTCACTGCGTCTTCCTGCAACTGGCGCCATCTGTTGGCGAACGGCAGCGCTCTAACTCTGTGGCTGACAAAAGTCAAGTTTTCATGGAATTACAATTTAAAATATGTAAAAAAAATATATATGTATATATTTATTTTGCTTACGATTTCTCTTACAAGGCTACACATTGTGATTCCAGGATAAGTCAAAATAAAAAAAAAACGCATAAAAATACTTAGAAAAAACTTTGTAAAGGCGAAACAAAAAAATTGGCGAGAGAGACAGCCGAGGAAAGAGTGTGTTAGTTGGCTCAGTGATGATGGTGCCACCAGCCGGCTTGGCGGGCATTCACATAGCTCTTGAGACCCTCGCGCTGCGTAATGGACTGGTGAGACGGGAAGAGATGGGGTCCGCTCGTCTCGTAGTTGAGCCCGTTGTGCTGGTTGAAGACATACGCCTTGGGAACGTCCACTGAATTCGAAACGCTAACGCTGGAGATGCTCTGCCCCGGGCCGACGGACGGAGACGGAGCGGGCAGATAGGTGCGGCCGGGTGGCGCGGGCGCCCAGCTGGTTGACAGTTGCGGCTTCTGGGGCAGTCCAGCGGGACGATATGGCTTGTAGATGCTGGGCGGAGCGACGGGCAGCTGCGGCTGCTGTGGCTGCTGCTTGGGCAAGCTGACCGAGTTCGAGGGGCCGTAGACGTTGTTCCTCAGATCGCACACGGTGTTGTCGATGAGGCTGCCCAGTGGAGCGGTATAGATGCGGAAGTTGACGTCGCTGTAGTCCAGATCGGACAGCAGGAAGACGGGCATGCGGTCGGAGAGCACCCAGACGTTCTTGTTCTCGTCGATCTTGACGTCCGCGGGGAAGACCAGGCCCACGTCGTCGCGGTCGACAATGCCGTGGAACTGCGGCGTGTAGGGCATCGACGAGTGCCAGCAGCCGATGGCGTTCTGGTCGATCAGATTGAACAGCTCGATGCCATCGTCGCTCATCACGCGGGCTGTGGTGTGGGCGTTGGCTCCGCGCTCGTCCAGGGCGAGGAAGTCGTGGTAGCTGTCCTCGGTGCGGGACTCGTCCCTCAGGATGCGCGTGGACACCGCAAACTGGCGATGGCTGGCCAGGGGACTGAAGTAGAGGGTGCGATAGCCATCGGAGCGGATGGGCGACAGGGCCATGCCGAAGATGCCCTCCTCGCCCCACTGGAAGTTCAGGCCGGCAATGTTGTAGTCGCCGCGCAGGGGATCCGGGAAGAAGTAGGAGTGGGCCGAGAAGCGCCAGGACTTGTTCTGCTCCCAGGAGTACGCGATCAGTCCATAGCCCAGCTCATCGGAGAAGTAGGCCATCGCATCATCGCAGGTCTTGCCCACGTCCACGGCGATGTTGGCAATGAACGTGTTCGGATTCGTATCTTCAGCGCGCAGCTCGTAGCGGCGGATTCTCGTGTTTGTGGTCAGATCGAAGACGTTCACGGCGTACGGGCAGGGATTGGTGGTGGTGTTGCCAATGCCCACGGTGCCCGTGTCCAGCACCCAGAGACGCGCGCACTCATCGACCTTGATGCGGTAAGCAGTCGTAATGCTGTTTGCGCAGTCGCCGGCCGTATTGCTGCGCCAATCCGGATACGGGATGAGCTCAGGCGAGCCCGACAGGCTGTGATCCATGTTGATGTAGTTCAATGTGGACGGAATGCCTGAAAGAGATGACAAAAGCCAAGCATTAATCATGAGCCTGATCGACGAACGGAAAACCTCTCCACTCCGGGATCATTAGCGGTAAGTCCTTGCTATCTTAAGCCACTGGCCACGCAACTCGGACAGAGATCTTCAGTGAAGCTTGAAGATAAAAGCTGAGCAATTTGCAGAGTTGGAAACAGATGCAATTGCGGCACAAATTGCGGTTGACTGTCGAAAATGCAACTTTCTAGTCGGCTGGCGATTGATGTGCTATGCGTTGGACATCAATCAGTTAGTCAGTCAGTTAATCAGTCAGACAGCGAGATAGAGAGCGAGAGAGAGCGAGAGAGCGAGAGAGAGAGAGAGAGAGCGAGAGAGAGGGAGAGAGGCAATCAACTGATGTTTGTGTGTGATATGAGACGTTGTCGAGTGAGTCGAGGCAACTTTTTCTTGGCTAATGCGCTGACTCCTCGGCTCCACTCAAATTAAATGCCAGCAATTTCCGTTGTCATTAGCCACTGCATCATATCATCATCATCGCCATCGCCATCGCCATCACCATCGTCAGCGTCAGCGTCGTTCACATCGGCTGCGTTTCCGCTCCAGTTGACAAGCGCAACTTTAACCAGTTGCCGCTGGTTGCGGGCGTGCGCGACATCACTCGCACTTGTCTTGGCTAATTCTATGAGTGGCATCGACCTACAGCTGTCCCCATAAGCATTGCCGCAGCCAAACAACCAACAGCCAACAGCTAACAGCCAACAGCTAACAAGTAACCCCCCTGTCCGCCCACGGGCAATCAACCAAATGCATTTACAAAACGCGAGCTTGAATTAGCTCCATTTCATAAATCCAATTGCAGTTAGCTAATTCGATTTAAGTCATGGTTTCCGACTGAAGTTGCTTTTGACTAACTGACATGGACAGGCTGTATGCTAGCTGTGCCATTACATATATGGTATATAGCGAGCAGGCAGGACGTACATCGATAAATATCGTTTTTTTTTATTTTGAATTAGTAAAAGGGGATATGCAAGAGCTGGATATGTATATAACTATATTTTGCTATAGTATAGCTCATATAGTAAATATGTTATACTAGAGTTTAGCTGATATCGATAATTATCGATACTTGGTTTTGATACATTTCTTACTCTGCCATAGGTCAGTCATATGCAGAATAACTAGTCTATATATAAGCGAAAGCAATGTATATACTTCAATAGTTCTATTACCCTCTCTGCTCTAGAAATCGATAATTATCGATACTTGGTGTTGATACATTTCTTACTCTGTCATAGGTCACTCAGAATATCTATCTATATTTATCTAGTCTATATCTTTCAGATAAGGCATACAGAAGGCATTACTCAAATAGTTCTCTTCCCTCTCTGCTTTAGGATCTAAAACTCGTATGTGCTATCGATCTAATCATCTATTTAAATGCATTCGGCCTGTCAGCAAATTAGAGTTAAGTTTGGCTTTCAGCAAATCTTTGCCACTTCAAAATTCCAATTCCAACTCAACTCCAAGTCGAACTCCAGCTGCCGCTCGAATGGCAACGGCAACTCAAACTCAATCTGGAATGTCTCGCCCGATGTTTGTGTAATCTGTTTCGTGTGATGACAAATGAATACCCTGTTCACTTAACAGCATAAACAACTTTATTTTGTTGCCACGGCATGCATGTGTCAGCTGCCTGTCAGACTCGATGCATAATTGTGTCCATCCGTCTGTCTTTCGGTGTTTCGGTTTGTAACGCTGATCTGGTTATATGTACTGCTCCGCTCAGCGGACCTGTTCCCATGCGTTATAAACAGTAGCGCAATGAGCGCATTTTAATAAACATTAATTTTGGTCGCTTAGCGCGTTTGCAAGTGGTTAAAAACCAATGAATTTACCATTAGCCCGATAACGCTGTCTCCTTCTCTCACTCTATCTCCCTCCAGCGCATGCGCGCGCGCGCGCGCTCTCACTCTATCTGCATCCATCTCGCTGTCTCTCTCGCCATGTGTGTGTTCGCATTTCCAGTATGTCAATTGCAATGAGCGATCATTGGCGAGCCAAAAGGAGGCGCATTGAGACATTCGGTAGCTGTTGATATCAATTTGTAATTCAATGGCTCCGAGCTCATTGAAATTGCAAAAAAGAAGAAAAACGCTAATCGAATCGAATCGAATCGATTCGAATTCAATCGAATCGACATGCCACAAAATAATTATAATTTTTCTTTTTATTTTTTTCCCCTCTGCGAATCGCATACGAATTCCGTTTGCATTAGATTTTAAATTATGTGGGAAACGCGCGATTTTAAAGCGAATTTCGATTTGCCAATTTAATTTGCATTCGCTTCTGAATAAATACATATTCCGAAATGTGTTTTCCAGCACTGGGCGTGGGCTGTCCAAGCCACAATACGAGCCATGATTTATTTACTTAGCTAAGACTAAGAAAGGCTACAAAATTGAATTCAAATTGAATTCACTTTAAGTTTCGTTTTTCTATTTGATTTATCACTAAAAAGCAATAGAGGAGGCTCAGCATATATTGAATTGAGTTTTGGAAATACTATTTTGTAACACTTCGCTTTCCAACACTAAGCATTTACATAGTCCATTTAAGGCTCCTCGTAAATAACACTAATGTCAATGCCTGCCATGCGTATCACGTTTTTATCCCAGCATTAAAGCCACTAAGCGCCGGGCTTAAGCCTTCCAAATCCTTAACAATCGTCGCGCAAAAACTAGATATGAAATGCGAGCGGCGACAGATTCCATCTTTGACTAAACAGCTTTCGTTTTAAACTTGAATGGAATGCGAATTAGGCTTAAAGTATTTGCATTCAACTTGTCAACCCGAAAATATTTCCACTCAACATAATTGAGTTTGCGGTGTAAAAGTTGTATTGTGCGGCGGCGGCGGCGGCGGCGGCAGCTGCGGCTGCTGTTGTTGTTGACCAACACTCGAATATATCAATCGGACAAAAGTAGACAAATAGTCAAAAATAGACAAATATTTTTAAGTTAAATTTGGGAACTCGCAAGTCTCTGTCCAGTTGACAATCGCATTGTGTGATCCAAGCCGACACCATTCGAAGGGCCCGAAGTTGATTGATTCGTTAATGTCTCAATGGCCCTTTCAATGGGTCGAGTTGAATCGGACTGAATGGCCACTTGGCTACCTGGTAATGCCTTTTCACTGTCCACTGACTGCAGGCGGTTGGCCATTGTTACGAGTTACGAGCTCTACTTAAGATTAGCTAATTGATTTGCTTTTAAACCGCATTTTGCGGATTAACTTTCGCTCTGTGCGGCACCAAATTCGGTTGAAGCCAATGCGCCCACTTGCCACTTGCCACTCGGCACTTGGCACTTGGCACTTGGCACTTGGCTTTTGATTTGGGCGACCTTCTTGGGGCGTTGGCAACGGTGCCATTCCAATATTCATAATACTCATATTCAAATGCCATTCTTCGAATACGGCTCAAGGCTGCATTGGAATTTGACAGCCTAGAAAGCTGCTAATAGATTGTGCCTAGGACTGGAGACAACTTCAATCTGGTTGTCAAAGTTCAATGTGGAAATTGACTAGATAAGACTCAGTTGGCTTTGAAAGGGCTGGAAGATGGAATAAGGAGGAAAAGAGGTGGCAGCTGGCATATGAGAGATGGCAGATGTATGATAGGAGATGGTAGATGAGAGATAGAAGGAAGGTGGAAGATGAAGGATGAAAGGTTAAGGATGAAAGAGAAAAGATGAACGATGAAGGATGAAGGATGAATGATAAGCGATGAGATATGAAGGAGGAAAGATGGCAGTTGTGAGGTAAAGTATGAAAGATGAAGGACTAAGGACGAAAGATGGCAGAAATTACAATCTCTCTTTACTATAGCCATAGCTGCAATGAACCTAGGCGAATGCTTTATCAATCCTAAAGCTAGCCTATCATCTCTTTACCTAACTTGACCAGTTGCATTTTCTAGCTCACTTCAAAGTCTAACTGAGATTTCCTTGCATTATTCCGATCTTCTTTCGCATAGGAAGCACTCGTCGTAAGCTCGATGCGTTGCTTAACTCGTTCGTCGAATATTCATTTAGTAATTCAAGTTCGTTTCGCAGATATTTCCTTGACCATTTGGTAAACCAATTGTCATATCGTGCAGAACCAACCAGAAAGAAAAACCGAGCCGAACAACTAATCAAACTTGTTGCACTCGAATGCAGCTCCAACTCTCACTCGGAATCGAAACGCAGCTAATTGTTTACTATTGCCATTTAGGTATATTCACTTTGTTTTTTCGTTTTTATTGGTTTTTATTGTTTTTCTCAAGGCTGTGATGAAGCCTTCACAATTTTCTTGTTTTTCATTATTAATTTATTTATTTATTTTTTTTTTTCTAGTTAAATTGGCTTTTCATAACTGTGTGTGTAAATTCTTGTGCGCCGCGCGATGTTGATTTATTGTTGTACAATAACCGTTAGAATTTGCCGTTAATTAAATTATGTTTGGCTTAATTGAGGCGCGAATGACTTTTGGTTTTTGGCTGTAAAGCGACGCAAAAATGTTGGCCAAAAATACCTTTGATTCGATTTGTGGCTTTTAAAACATTTACAAGGATTTATGTTTGATTAAAATATAAATCAAACTTTGGTATGTGAAGCGGAAGAGTTGAAGGCTTCAAATATTTTTATTGAATATTTTTTTAAAATAATTTTAATTTTTTATAAAGGATTTTCACATTCACATTTTATAGCAAAAAAAAATCAAATTTCTAAATTTAATTTATATTTTTAAATAGTTTTAAACTCTTGTTAATGAAAGAAAGAAAATTATGAATATTTTAAGCTAAAATTCGAACTTTTTCCTTAAGATTTCAAAATTCAATTTTAATTTTAAAACACTTTAAAATTCATTTAAATAAATGAAACACTTAAAAAAAAAAACAAAACAGAATTTAAAAATAAATATTTTCAGCTCTTCCGCTTCCACTTTGAAAATTTGATTCATATTTATGTAAAATTGTGCCAGAAGTTTCTTTGAAACAAGCCAAAATGTAGAGTGGAAAACTCTGAATATTAATATGAAATCTGATTAGTCAATCATATATTTGCTATGCCAGAGGCTTTTTGAAAGATTCTTCAAAATATGATTCAAGCGCAAATATTTTGTAGAAAATTTGGAATCTTTAGATTTAGTTTCAATTGAATCACTGATTGCAGATCGGCCGATAAGTCGGCAATTAAGCAGCAATGGCATCGCCAGAGACATAGGCACAGGCATAGGCACAGGCACAGGTGTCAATTAGCTAAGCAGGTTGCCTTAATGACATACGCAGAGCGCTCGTTGCGTCAATCAGGCAATCAATTTGTTGATCAATCGAACATGTTAATTGAGTGCAAAACAAGTGCGAAACACGGCCAAAGCGGGCAGAAAGAGATTTCTGCTTTTTGGCAAAACTAATGAGGCCCAAAATGTGTACCTGATTGATTGATTGATTGACTGATTGATTAATCGCTGCACATTCGCAGCGGCCGTACTCACCGTCGCGCCAGCGCGGCACCGTGACGAAGAGGCGATTGCCAAAGTGCTCGATGCCCACGGGCAGGGCGTTCTGGGGGATGTAGTCGCCGCTGGCTATGGCCTGCTCCTTGAGCCGTTCGCTCGGGAAGGCGAAGTCCAGTTGGTTCCAGCTGTAGCGCTCCTGCAGCTTGTAGGCGCCGTGGGCGTGGCCCGCCAGCAGGAGCAGCAGGCCGAGCAGGCAGACTGGCAGTCGAAGGGCGGACATGGCGTATGCGCAACGCAGCTGGTCGGAGTTACGAATACACACAGTACACACTGAACAAAAAAAAAGGAGGTATGGGAAGTGCCTGGAAGTGTCTGGGCCAGAGGCGCTGATGTCCTTTGTGGTGGTGGGCGTGGCTTGGATTATGTTTATATTAGTTTGAGTTAAATCTCAGCTCGAGCGACTGGCGCGTTCACGACTGTTGGCCATAACTTTTCGTTCACGTTTTATATAAACTTATTTTTGCAGTCGCAGCATTAGCAGCAGCCGCAACGGCAGCAATGGCAGCGGCAACAGTTGTTGCCGCTGCGGCAGCAACAGTTGCCGAAGGCGCAGACGCGTGGCTTCCTCTTCGGCAGCCATCGGCCGGCTCTCGAGCGGCTTAGCTCTCGCTGTGCCATTGTCTTTTGCTACCATGATTGATTTTCACGCATGTTTAGATAAGCCCCCCTCTCCCTCTGAGACCCCCCACCCCGCCTTATTCGCCCCTGCCCCTGCCCCCTGTCCCCTTCCCCTCTGAAGACAGCTGTAGTTCCGTTTAATGAATTTGCTTTTAATCAATTCCGAATTCGAATTCGAATTCGGATTCGAGTTCGACTTCCAATTCGCCTTCGCCGACGCCTTTCGCTGAGGTTTTTTTTGTAATTTAATTGGCCTCAAAAAAAAGTTGCTCGCAATTTTTGGGTTTTGTTTTTCATTTTGATGATTCAGCGCCGAGGGTCAAATGCGCAGAGTTTCCGCCTAAAGCGTGCGTAATATGCAAATACCCTACAGATCAGGCATATTAGCTAGAGCGGAAAAGACACGAAGAAGTCGTAGCTGGTATGTAGATCGATTTAGGAAATACTTTTACCGTATGCAGTCCCAGGAAATGAGTCTTTCTGTGTGTTGTTCTCTCTCTCTCTCTCTCTCTCTCTCTCTCTCGCTCGATCCCTTTATGTATGTTCCTCTCTCCATCTCTTTCTGTTTACTATTATCTATCTATCTGCCACTCTTTCTCTCTCTTTATGTATTGTTGTCTACCAGTTCCTCTTTCCCTTCCTCTTTCTTTCTCTCGCCCAACCTCTTCCCTATCTCTCTTTATCTTTCTTTCTCTCTCTCTCTCTCTCTCTCTCTCTCTCTCTCTCTCTCTCTCTCTCTGACTATATATAAATATATCCGTTTTTCTTTGTCTCTTCCTATACCTTTTTTGGTCTGTTCTCTCTCTCTCTCTCTCTCTCTCTCTCTCTTTGTTCTCTTTGTATACCTCTGCCTCTCTCTCTCTCTTCCTCTTTCTCTCTCTTCTCTTTCATCCTATTCTCAACGTGAGTCTTTTATCTATTGTTCTCTCTTTGCCTCTGTTAGTCTGTCACTTTCTCTCTCTTTGTCTCTCCTTCATTAGCCCTTTTCTCCCTCCTCTCTCTTTCTCTCTCTCTTTCTATTTCTCTCTATTACTGTATCTCTCACATACTCTCTCGGTTTCTCAGTCTCTACCTCTCACTCTCTCTCTCTCTCTCTCTCTCTCTCTCTATTTCTATTTCTCTCTCTGTCTCTCTTCGCTTTTCCCACTCGTTTTTCCTTTCTTGCTGCAAACGAACAGAGAATATGTTTTTTTTATAGTGGAAGTCAACGTAATCACAGTTGATTTTTCCGTATAAAATCTTTAAGCCTTTCCTGAAGAGATAAGAGATATGTGCTCAGTATCAATATATGACTTCCAAGAGACAAAGGCTATCCATATCTATATAAAACTCTCTTTTAGGAAATGTTCATTCTCTTGCGTTCTATATACAGGTATATTAGGTAAGTGAGAGCAATATTCGATATCCGATAATACAACCACATTCTGTTCCAAAGCACATGCTCGAAGAACCATTTCTTAGCTTCTTCTCTATCCTGTAAAGTATCTACAGCATAAATCAGATATATCTAACTTCATACTCCATATTTCAGAGTATTTCGAGTGCTTTGTTCTATGCTCTAATGTTTCCACAATACAATTGGCACAACTACTATGGTCAATAATTGCTTTTGGGCAGCTTTTAGGGCAGGTCTTTGATTTTTTGTTGTTTTCGTTTTCTCTAAGCTCGCATGCAGGTGGCTCCGCCAGAGTTCGAATGTCTCGGGCATTACTCAGCATTAAATGCGTGTTGTGAGTGAATAAACTATATTTAGCTGGTTGTATTACGTACAAAGAGCTAAAAACCAATTCGATTGGCATCCATTTTGACAGCTTTTCCGCTGCATGATGTCTGGCAATGGATACATTGTATCCGAAGTCCGGGCATAGCTTAACCGGAATCTGTTTCCAAGCTGTTTGTCGAAGGACGTCGCCGACTGTCGATCGCATTTTTATTTCTCTATTTTGATATTTTTGCAGCTGCCAAAATGCAATTGGTAAAATCCAATAATAGCCGCAAGGCGATACGCAATACGCATTTGCGTGGCATGCCCCAAAACAGCAGCAACATGAATTAAGCCGCAGCGGCTACCACATTGCGTGGTGCGCGATGCGTGGAGCATGGTGCGTGGTGCGTGTGGCTCGTTAGGTGGCTGTCTGTCTGGCTGTCTGTCTGGCTGTCTGTCTGGCTGTCCGTCTGGCTGTCCGTCTGGCTGGCTGGCTCGCTGTCTGGTTGGTTGGTTAGTTGGTTGGTTGACTGTCTGGCCAGCTAACCACCGCAACGGCGGCAAGTGTGGTGCGATTGTGCATGCAAATTGCCACATAAATAACAAGCTCATTTCTTGGGCCTTTACATGCCTAAGAATGCCATTTGACTCTTTATACTGCTGCAGATCTAGAAAAAACTGGAATGCTGCCCGCCGATACATTGAAAGCAACATGTTTCTACATACTTCATTAATGTCTGCATAATCCACACAATGTTGGCTGTTCTCAATCTTTCTCAAATGACACACACGACATATATGGATATACTCATTAAGTGTCCATCTATGTATGTCATCATAATGCATCTTGATTTTCATCAGTCAGTGCGTATATTATTGCCATCAGCATTGGGCTCATCATAAATATTCTTATTATCATTGTCATTATCACTATCATAGTCATTATCATTGTCATTGCTTTTGGCATTGTCATTGGCACTGCCTTAGCCATTGTTAATATCATTGTCATTGTTCTTATCATTATGATTGTCATTGTCATTGTCATTATCATTATCATTATCAGTGTTCCTGCCATTGTCATTATCATTCCCATTGTTATCATCAATATATCTATAACTTGACATTTATCCTCATTAAAATTATCCCTTGCTCTATCATCAGTTCCAGCATTAGCATGAGCAGTGTAGCCGTAGCTCTGCCCCGAAGATCAAGCTGTCTTCATAATAAGCCTGCCAAAAGTTATAAAAAGTTGTTTCAATTGAGGCACTCAGCACGCTCGGCACGTATTCCGATGGAAAGAGGAATTCTTGAGGAATGCCTGTGAGGCCAACACAAAGCTGCGTCTCAGAAGGCGATTATAGATATATAGTTGTATATGTATAAAGATTAAGATACCGATATATATATATATATATATATCATGGCATCACCTTATTTATCGAGCTAGTTATTTTAGAACATGCTGCGCATTTTTATGTTGCGTCTCATTAATTAATTTCATGGGATTTATTGCAAAATTTGCTTCAATTTTCTTGTTGTTCGGCTGTTGGTTGGTTGGTTGGTTGGTTGGTTGGGTTGTTTGTTTGTTTGTTTGTTTTGTCCGCATCACGTAATGCACACAACAGTAAACATAATTAATTACAAATGTATTGACAGGCAGTCAGGCAGCAACAACAGCAGCGAATATCAGCAAAATGTAATATTAGAGAAATAACTGCCAACATGTAAGGAGCATCGATGGATGGTGGGTCAGCGCGAAGTTGAATGTTGCCGCTGACTGTGGCTTGTTGCATTGCATTGCTGAAGAGTGGTGCGACAAGTGCATTGTGGGGCGGACCGGGGTGCTGCCGACTGCCGACTGTCGGCCAGCGGCTGGCGGCTAACGGCTGGGATATTACCAACCAGACGATGCCCGCCTGAGATAGCATTCGATTTATTTATATATATTATTTGTGTGCACTTAGTTTTAATTTATGATTTGTGCTCCGATGGTTGTAGGCCGCTTTCCTGCTGTCGGCACCTCTGTTGGCCCGTTACACCTGCTACGCACCGTCCCGCCGCTAATAATAATTGCGACAGACCGCGACGGCGAGATTTATTGGGAAAACTGAAACCGAACGAAATTCAATATACACACGCAAAAACAGAAAAAAAAAACAAAAAAAACAAACAAGTAAGAAAACTCTAGTCGAGGCCGCTCGACTAGGGTATACCCTGAACCCTGCATTCTTCGTTTCTTTTATATACACATGCACTTGTACGTTCATTACAAGCAAAACATACACACACACATACACAGGCGCACGCATACACAAGCGCAAGTCGTTGCGTCAGCTGTTCTTTGGCTGCTTTGCATGGCAATGTTATGGGAAATTAAATGTTTAATTACTTTTTTTCTAGACCAACGATTTTGATCAAACTTGTTGGGCGTGATCATGTCATCCATATGTATGTATGTGCCAAAGCACAAGTCTCTAGTATTTGAAATACGGGACTTACAAATTTGAGGCGAAGGGGGCGTGGCATCCAAAATTTAACAAAAACCGAAATTGTATAAGGCTCACATAACACTAAGTGCAAAATTTGGAGACTCTAGCTATAAAGATGAATTATATAGATTTATATAACAGAGCATCGATTTCGTTTTTAATCGATAACATTAAAATTAAGACAGTTATCGATTTTTTTAACAAACTCGATCTTTTCGTGCTATACAGGAACCTACATAAAAAATTTCAAGTCTCTAGCTCTTATAGGTTCTGAGAACGACGCGTTCATACATACGGACAGACGGACAGACGGACAGACGGACAGACGGACGGACAGACGGACAGACGGACATGGCTATATCAACTCGGCTTGTCATCCTGATCAAGAATATATATACTTTATGGGGTCTGCCACGCCTCCTTCTGCCTGTTACATACATTTCAACAAAAACATTATACCCTGATTTCCCATTTTTAATGGGTTCAGGGTATAAAAATGGAGACAAATATTAAAACAGCTTTTGATCAAAGCGATTGCCCAAATATCCGCTGAGATATGGAATTGTGCAGTTCGTAGGCCTTAAATTGTCTCATTTGCATCCGAAAAATGTCAAGTCGGATTAAGAGAGTCTTTGAAATTCGATATAAAGCCCGAGCAGAGGCTGCTGCCACCAAAATACACAGTGCCTACGGCTAGACAGATGGGTTTATAAATAGAAATGGCGGAAATGAGTATGTGCAAAGATATTGATTAAAATATGCATGAGTTTAGATTATATGCATAGATATTGAGATAGATTATGCGATAAGCGGATTGTGTGCTCTGCTGATATACAAAGCCTTTAATGAGATTTAGATTGGCAATTGCACTGATGTCGATATAGATATGACTAGAGTCGGGGGGAAGTGGGCTTATAGAGGAGTTTATAGAGCTAAGGTTCCGCTGGTCTCTACTAGCATCAAACAGATCTCGAGGACTAGTTACTATTCAGCTCTCATATGCCTAGAAATGATCGAGAAGATTGACAAGATTATGTGTATATAAGTTGATTACTTGATAGGCTTATCGCACTTGTGCTGGGAGCTAAGCTGATGCTTTGCGTGCAAAGAGATTAACTGTCAACAGAGATCACAGATCAAAGCAAAGATCAAGCAAACATACAATAACAAAGTTGAACTGAGCTGAGTTGAAGCTTTCTTTTGCATCAGGCATCAAGCTTGTTGCAGATCAAAACAACTTTCAAGTCAAAGATATTCCTTAATCATATCTATATAGTTTTGCTTTGAAGATTTCTCCTGGTCCCATCAGACACAAATAGTTCTGGTTTCCATGTCAACGAGGCTAACCCAATAAGAGCAATGGCAACGCAATAAGAACGGTTTGATACGACTTCCGTTCTTATTGATTAGAGTCTGGAGCTGGCTCGCTGCCATTAGGTATGAAAGTGCGCATCATTCAAGCGGAATTCAATGCCGGATAACTCGCTTAAGTAAGTGCGACATTCCTACAGCAATGGTGTCTCTGAATCTGCTTTTCAGGCTCCATTTGACGACGGCTGTTTATCACTTCGCGTCTATCTTCAGCCGGATGCTGGCTAAGATCCAAGCTCAAACTTGTCAGCTGTGTGAGGGACAGCTGAAGCTGAGTCAAGCTCATCTCAAAGTGAGATCAGCCAGCACAGCCTCAGCAATGTTGAACCCTTTGCACACCTTCGTTAAGCTTTGGATTCTTTATATGGGCAAGTTTTAAAGAGAATATTTCAATAGCTAGATCGAAGCCAATAACTTAAGCAGAGACTTAACCAAAAGGGTATCAGTCCCATGAGAAAGCCTTTGAGCCTTGAGCCATCTCGAGTCTCTCTGTGATGCTGATTAAGACTTTGCGTCTATCTAATTATCGGGCTATAGCCTGGATTACATAATGTGCGACAAAACTGTAGTATCCTAATTCGCATCTGCAATGGCAACGGAAACGTCAATTTAATTGGATTTGAAACAATTTAATAAGATCATAACTAATAGGAGTTCAATGTCGTTTCGATTTTTGATTTAATTTGAGCGCCGCGGCGGAGCTGGTCCTGGGATCATTAAGTTTTTTGCGTTCGGCAATTGATTTTATTTAGCAATAGCTTCATTTGAATGTGGGGAGCTGTCAAGCGGGCTCAAGACGCAGCTAATGGCAGCTGAATGTCTTTCAGTTAGCCAATCGGGTTTTTCGCATACGTTTTTTCTCCATGGATTGTTTGCGGCTGTCGCTGTTGTCGCTGTTGTTGTTGTTGTTGTTGTTGTTGTTATTGTTGTTGACTTTTTGGGGCGTCTCTCATTATCTTGGACTGTAAATGGCAATGCGTGCACATTTTCCGCCTCGAGGTGGCGTGGACAACTCGAACTGGAACCAGTTCCACAGATGCCAACGGTTCCCATCGCCCGTTACGCCAAGTTCAATGTCAATGGCCGTGACATGAGTTGTGCATGGGTGTGCTTGAGTGTGTGTGTGTGTGCGTGTGTGTGTGTTTCGACTTGTTTCACTTTGCCTCTGATTTATTTGTTTGTTCATTTCTCGACGCTGTTGTTGCTAGTTAGTTGGCTAATTTCGCATTATTTGTTGTTTTGGTGTGTTTTGTTTTTTGATTTTTGTTTTGAGCAAAGCAACTGCTACATTGTTACGTCTTGTTCCGAGATTTCCTGCTCCGATCCGAATGCTAATGAACGGCCTGTTAGCCTGTTAGGCCAATGAGGAGCTCTAGACAAACGCAAAGTAAACAGCTTGAGATTTGGCCAACTGCTGCATTACCAAACACCATACGCCACACACTAGACAGCAGACACCACACACCTTACACCACACACCACACACCACACACCACTCGCCACTCGGCACTCGGCAGACACCACCAACACTCTGGCAAGCGCCATCAGCACTTATGGCAATCGTCGTGGTTGTGTCAAACTTGTCGCCAAATTGGTGGAAATTGATTGCATTAGCCGCCGTCGCATTGTCTCTAGATATACAAACTCGGAAACACATATATCCACAGATATATCTAGATATATATGGCAGGCACCACTGCAAGAGCCGACAACTCAATTAGCTAAATCGCGTGGCAAATTATAGCACTCTTGACTATCTAGCAGCTGGCCCGATAAGACACGTAGCGACCATTGCAACTGTTCGTGCCACGAGCCAAAGTCATTCCAAAGACTTTTTCGTCGTTGCTGTTGTTGTTGTTGTTGTTGTTCAGCTGCCTGGCTGACTGGCTGGCTGGTAGGGCCTATACGCATGGAATGTGTCGGCTCAATTAGACTATCATTGGCATCTTTATTGGTCATGCGTGTATCTTGGCTATCTACTCTTGTTTATCTCTTACGTATACAGGAGTTAGAGGTGCCTATGTCATGCATGGCTAATCTATCGATAGCGAAGCTTGTTCGCCTTTTAGATAGATGGCTTCGAGCATAGCTCAGGAACTTTTGGGCTCTGCATATATCAGAATTAGTATATGAATTCATAGAATTACTTTACCTTTTGTGCTCCTCTGACTAGTATAGTATAAATATAGCCTAGGTATAGTATCATAGCTCTTTATTATTATATACCCTATGAATTCGAGCTCTTGACTCTATTCGAACTAATCTTTACTATCAAACAGTTTCACGTCTTACAAAGATATTTAAGCTAAGCTTGTATTGCCTTCATGTTAGGCTTTGCCCTGAATACCCTGTAAATTGTCATACGCATATCATATTATGCCTTATCCACCTCTACTTCATATCACCTCTCTCCCGTCTATCTACAGGGTATCCACTTTCCTTCAGTTTGCTGATCAAAAATATATATTTCAATATATATTTCAATTAGTTATCCATTTGGGTTATATATTATTATATATATATATACATATGTGCTCTACATGCTAAGCACTTTACACTTTAATATTTCAATAAATAACTCGCGAAAAAAGAAATATTGAATTTCCTATTGGAAATTCCTACCACCACCAGGGATGGGGTGGGCGTGTGTTGTCCTTGACGTCGATGAAGTAATCATAGGAGATCGGAGCCTTGGGATCAGCGGACTCATCCGAGGCTGCTTCGCCGTCTTCCACCTCTTCAACAGCCTCCACAACAGGTTCTGCAGAATCGCCACCGTCCGCAGGCTGGACCAGATCCTCAACTTCTGGTTGATCTACAGGCGCGGCACCACCCAGTGGTGCGATTAGCACCAGAGCGAAAGCAAAGCCTAATACAATGTGACACTTCATGATTGCTTGTCTGCTCGCCAGAGATTCTCAGCGCTTATCTGCTTGACTTTCTATGACAGTGACTGCTTTTATATGAGCACCGAAACGCGGACACTTTAATGTGGTTAACATACATTCATACACATGTATCCATTAATCTATATATATATATATATATTCCCATACTTTTGTTGATATTTGTTTTCGTTTTGTTTTTTGCAAACTGTTTGCTCACTTCGCGCTTATCAAGCAAACAAAAGAGACACAGATAGAACTGATGATAGAGTTTGTCGAGGAGTAAGAGAGACAGAGAGAGAGGGAGAGAGAGGGGGAGAAAGCGAAATTCTCTCTAAATTAGGTTATCTAAATGAGACTCAATTCAACTGCTGCGATCTAGTAACTTGCGCCAGTATTTGATAATCCTGAGTGGATATCTATATCTAGCTGACTAACAGGCATCAGCATGGAGTCGTTAGCTCTTTAATCAATAAGCGAGATACGTTTTACATAAGTAATGTAGTGTTATAATTGATCTGTTATCTATCAGCTATGCTTGAATCTTAAGCCTCTGCAATGAGCGCAAATCAAACTCCGAGTGCTTGGCAGGCGTGACTGTTTCCTTGAGCTGAGTCAGTACAGACTACCAGAGTATGACTGAGTCTATCATTGGTTTGTCAATCGTCCAATCAAACACTGAAATAGGTTTTACCTGCTCTCATTAAGCGGAAACACTTGAGCAAGAGTCACCAATCGGATTACGCATGTGCCTACAGTGCAGTTGAGTTAGCTTTTGATTGATTGTTGTGTGGGGAGTCAGGGTATCTGCTAGTCGAGCACACCTCACTTAATCATAGCAGAAAGTTCTTATATCTAGATTTCGTTAGCTTCGCAGACTTGTCTAAGTCAGTTCTTTCCAGACATTGAGTTCTTATCTAGCCAAGATCTAGATAAGTGACTGCTCTCTTCCTCTCCAAAGAAACCTAAGGGAAGAGCAAAGTCGAGTTCATGAAGAGACTTCGTTAGAAATATAGCCAAATATCATATGGCATATACAGGGTGGCTCTAAACTTATCACCCGATATTCTATCTCTTTCTCTCGCTCTTACTCTTTCGTGTGGCTACTGCGCTTGGCTTAGGTGACGACTTTAGTCTCACGCTGCATATTAAGTGTCCCAGGGGCTAGATCTAGCTTTTTAATTGCCACAGATAGGAGACGAAATATCAAATGAATTGAGATTTCCGCAAATTCATTTGGCGACAAGAACAACAACACTGTCGATCGGACAGTAGGTTGCATGCTATGATATCTCGTGTGAAATTTCAAACCGAAAACGAGATTGAAATTGAAATTTAAGCAAAAATTGAAATAAAAATTGGACACTTTGCTCAATTGGGCTGTCCACAATGAAAATGTGCGTGTGAAAATTTTCTACATTTGTGTTATTGACGAATTTGTTGTTTTGTGGTATGTTTTCTCGATTTCCTGGTGAAAAGTTGCTGTCCGTTGTGTGAGAGACGACAAGACGTGTCGGCCAACTGCCACGCACTTGTCCAGTTTTGGCACTTATTCAGCTCAATTTGCTGGCAATTAAAAACTATTTAAATCAGCAGCTGCTAACGAGTTGTGTGCCATTAAACGTCTCCCAGTTTATTCGTTTATCCAATGCTTGCTTCCTGCCCACATGTAAAACTATCTACATCTCTATCCCCCCTCCACTCCCCCCTCTCTCACTCTCTCTCTCTCTCTCTCTCTCTCTCACAGTCACATTCACTGTCTTGTCTGCCACCCGCCATGGATTAAACAAGGAAACGATTTATAACAATAAACATTGCTACCATGTGGTAAACATATATCCACAGTGTACACTCAATAAATTGGACACAGTCAACGGCTGGTCGAACCGGGCAATGTTGCCCGAAATTACATCTGGCATGTAGTAGTAGCCTATTGAATAAATTAATACATTATAGGTGGGTGAACGAAATACGTAAATCAGGAAACTTACACAGAGAGAGAGAGAGAGAGAGAGAGAGAGAGAGAGAGAGAGAGAGAAAGGAGAATGCGTGGGTGAGAGGAAGAGAGAGATGTAGAATGGTAGAGATAGAAGGAGAGCAATGGTGTGAAGGAAAAGATGTAACGATAATGATTGGGAGAGAGGGAAGCGGAAGAGATAGAATAGATAGAAGCAAAAAGAAAGAGAAACAGAGAGAGAGAGAGAGAGAGAGAGGGAGAGAGTGGGAGGTAGAAAGTAATAAAAATAGAGAAAGAGAGAATGAGAGGAGGAGATAGAGAGAGAATGACAGGAATGACAGGAGAGAGACACATACAGAAAGAACGGATGAAGAAGAGACAGAGAGACTGCGAAGGGGAGAGAGAGAGATAAGTTGAATGTGAAATATTGGATCAGAATAACATACAGATAGAGAGAAAGGTATGGGGCAAGAGAAAGAGAGAGCCGATCGAGAGAGGGAGACAGAAGGAGAGATAGATTACAAAGTAATACTGAGAGAGCGGCAAAGAAAAACATCTTCTCCTACAAAATATTCTCGTGAATTCTTCAAAAACCTAAACTAAACTAACTGCCTACCAAAATATATGCCTAGGCATCATAGAGATAAAACTATATATATTTTCTATCTACTCATAGTCTCCTCTTGCCCTTCTCTTTATGGCTCATATATAATTTACAATCATTATCGAACAGAGAGTCTCTGTGAGTGGGTATCGGTGGGGAGTCTTCACTGTGGCATTAGTCATCTGTTTCGCGCTTAGCCAAACAGATCACGTTGTTCCTACTTCCACTCGCTCACCTTTTCCCCGCAAATTTTAATTAGTAATTAAGCCACTTTGGACTGCCTGCTGGCAATGCGAAGGACTCGAGAGCCGAATGCGGCGCGACTAATTATGCATGAAAACTATGTCTGCGGTGCCTTGTGAAATTGTAATTCCGAATTGTAATTACGAATCAGCCAATCAGCGGCTAAGTGCAAAATGTAATTTAATTGATTAAATGCTCATTAAAGAAAAAAACAAAAACAAACAGAAAATAATTAAAACAGAAACCAGAAAGCCCCGAAGCTAACGTGGACTGGGCGCACTTTGTAATACTCTCGCAGAGATACAAGAGATAAATATAAATTCTCATTAATTAGCTCGATCACCTGCTCTGTATGCTAGGCCCATAAAAATTAGCTCAAGTATCATAAGTTGCAATCAATGTGAATGCTATGGAGCTGGCAAATAGAGAGCGCGTGCGAATTTATTTTATAGAGGGGCCCGCCACACTGGCGGTCGGACCTGGCCACACCGGTTTGGGTTCATAAAGTGTATTAGATACTCCCAATAAAGTATCTATAACAAGCTGGGATAACCTGCGCTGAGCTCGATTGTCGATTATCGTTTAGCGATCATGATTATCGATTGCTGATAGTCGTTTGACTTTTGATTTTCGATTTTATATCCTTGGCTCTCGATAGTCTATTATTCAATTAGCGAATGCTGATTCCTGATTCCCAATTACGAATGGCCTTGGACTCTTGATTGAGCAATCATAATACATGTTATCGGGTGTAGATTGTTGATTTTGGCCGACTCTTGATTGAGCAATCATAATACATATAATCGAGTGTTGATTGTTGATTATCGATTGCTCATTGTGGGCTCGTGACTCGGGATTGCTGATCCCCGATTGTCAACTAAAAATAGTTGATTTATATTGTCGATTGTGGATTATCGATTAGCGACTATGATTATCGATTGTTGATCGATGCTTCCATCGATAGTAGTTTCCTGAATATCGACAGTCGATTATCGATTGCTGTCATTTATCGATTGCTAACTATCGATTGCTTATTTCGATTGTTGACCAACTCGACTCTCAATCGCCAGACAAGCAGTCGTGCTTGCCCATTCATCATTTTCGATTGTCGATATATGTATAATTGCTGGCAGCAGATTCTCGATAGTCGATCCCAGCGTGCGCTGGCGCTGCACTACATGACAGCTTGTTTGGCTAATAGACGTCGCGCGCCGCTGCGAGCCACAATTTGGTTGTTTGTACAACTGCAAAAGCCAACGAGAAACAACATTATAAACTGTGTTAAATGAAGTTCTGCCCCGCTCAAAGGCCCAATCGACGCGTCGATCGCGCCGTCTATGGCTATGTCTGTGCCTGTGCCTATGTCGACCTTGCCACGGTTCTGCTCTGCTTGCCTCTTTTGACAACAGACACCGAAATCCGAAATCCGCAATGCGAATTGCGAACAAGCCTTGTTAATGCGAAAAAACTGCAGATACATAATACACACATAAATATATGTACATATATACATATATATAAATTTGGTATATTATTTAGCAGTAATAAATGAGCGCATTTGGCAACGATTAATCGCAGTCCCAAATCGAAAATCAAGTAATGCGAAACCAACTAAGAAAACAACTATGCAAATCGCATGCAAAAATGCTGCCAGGCAGACCGCAGTCAATATGCTCAGTGGCTTATGGTGAGCGCTGCAATCAAAACATATTCTATATAGAGGTTAATAGATCATACAACTACATATATCAAGCTGTTAAAGCTATGAACTCTTTCATTTGGCCGCAGATTGAACACGTTTGGGGAGTTACTACAATGTGTTTCTCTAAATTAAGTTTACTATGAGAAAATGGTCTCTCAACTATCATCAACTCTTCTGTCTTCTATCTCTAGCTCTTCTGTATGAGCCAAATTTCAAATATATCTGAAGTTTCAAGAAGCAATACAACTCTCTCTCCCTCTCTCTCTCTCCCTCTCTCTCTCTCTCTCTGTGCATTCATGCAGGGTATCTGCTAGTTAGCTATGCTAGGCATGCGCTTTAAATTGACTTTTCTTAAGATCGATTGCGTATACGCCCTACCGCCAAGGCTGGCTATGAATTGGTCCAAACGGCAAGCGCACTTTGATTTGCTTATGAATTTTTGCCAACTTGTGTCTGCTACTCCGGCAGCGGCTGCTTCGTAATGATTCAAGAAAAGTGCGCAAAGTGCAAATTGGTCCGCAAAGCAAACAAAGTGCCGAACTGACCCAGCGACTGCCCTCCAGATGGCATTGGAATCAAACTCAAATTCAAATTCAAAATCAAAATCGTAATCAATCACATCACAATTGAGCATTTCACTTTGTCTGACAGTTCGAGTTGGCAATGCGACTGCCAGATACCCTAACTTCATTGTGGGTGTGTCTGACTGGAGAGATAGACAGAGAGAGAGAGAGAGAGAGAGAGAGAGAGAGAGAGATCAGCAATAAAAATTGTGAAAAGTTGCCACATAAAATCAGATATAAACAGCTCTGTCTCTCTCTCTCTCTCTCTCTCTGTCTCTGTCTCTGTATCTGTCTCTCTTTGACAGCCTCATAAACATATCTTTTGAATATCTTCATTTATGCCATTCCAACTTCAGCTTCACAAATTGGTTTCTAATTCAACTTGATTTATTTGCAATAAATTTCACAGCTCACAAAATTGGTGTTCCACAAGTTCACAAGTTTGAAGTCACACAAAAGCTGGCTGCTACGTGTCAATGTGGTGTGTGTCTTGGCTAACGAGCCAAAGCACAGGAGCCAAGACAATAACTTAAGCTTGCACAAAATATAAAAAAAAATCACTAAAAAAAATAGATAGGCCCAATCGAAATTATATGTATATCGATGATTGCAGTTTGGATATATCGATATATTATCATTATCGATAGGTTTTAGAACCACCAGGCCGCTGGGGCCGGCTCGTAGTCCTTGACATCGATGTAGCTGGGATTCGGGCTCTGCTCCTCCTGCTCGCTGGACAGAAATGTGACTGATCGCGGCTCCGGCTCTTGCAGCACTCGCTGCGCTCGCCGGGCCAGCCACTTGCTATTCAGTCGCCATCGCATGCGCTTGCTGTTCGTGCGCTGCGGCAGGGACGAGCCGGAGGCGTGACGCCGATTGCCGAGGCGCTGGAGCTCAGCTTCATTGATCGCCTGCAAGGCGGGCGCCCACAGACGTTCGATCTCTCGCCGTAGCTGATCTTCAGCCGAAGAGCTGCTGCTGCTGGCGGCTGTGTTGGTGGCGGTTGTGTTCGTGGTGGTGCAAGTGGTGCGACTTGTCTGACTGCTAACTAGAACGAAAGCCACACAAATAATCCACTCGAGTTGCATGTTGAATTCATTTGCTTGCCTCTCGACGCGCTCGCCGCGCTTTTATATGCCATGCTCTTAGCGGAGCAGAGGCAGATATATATAGAGAGAGAGAGAGAAGGGAGTGGGTAGAGCGGGCAAGTGATGAACAAACAGATAAATACATATTTTGTATTGCAATAGTTGGCCTAGTGGGCCAATGTCTTGACATCATTCGGTTCTTATTTGAGCTGCAGCAGGGCTGGGGCACTCTCCGCTCCCTGCCTCTCGGAGTCTCATTCTGCCTCTGTCAGTTGAGCTACTTCATTTGCTTATTGTTATTATGTATATTGTGTTCCACATTTCTGCTGCTTACGTGACTCGCATGCTGCTCTTACGTAACGTAACGAGCGTGTGCCAGATGCGTTGCCAAGCATCACGTCAGTTAGAAACTCAAAGCTGATAGCTGATGACTTGGAATAGGTCAGGCAATAATATTCATATATAAATATATAGATCAACAGTTTAGCTCTGGCTGCCGATGATCTATGTTAGAGTTACGTAAGACTTTGACGTAACATATTTTGAATCGTGATTAACTAGGGCATATTAAGATATGCTTAGCAGAAATTCTGATAAACATCAAAACAATCTCCTCTCAAGGCTGAATTTGACTAGTTTCAAAAGTAAATAAATATTTAAACAAATTTCTTAATTGATTAAAAAGAAGAAATAAATAATATTCAAGCATCTGGAATTGGTTTCATTGCTCCACTGTGCACTTTACGCACAAATAGTGGGAAATGAAGTTGAGGTAATTTAGCTTACTGCCAGCTGCTGGCACTGCCCGTTTTAGTCAGCGAGACGACAGCGATTGGCAGCAGAATGAGCTCTATGAATGAGTGCTATGAGCTCCTTTGCGAATGCCTGAACAGCGCATAATATTGTAATGTCTATCCTTCAGTTCAACCGTTCTTCTCACCGAGCATCTATCCGTCTGCCGGACTGCGCATCCGTCGACCCGTATGCCCATTCTGTCCTTCAGTTGCCAGTCCATTCGTCTGCTTATCCATGGGATACGTAGGGCATCTGCTAGTCGAGCACTCCTTTGCGTGCTGTTGCTTCTGGCACGTGCTGCACAAAATAACGGTACATTTTACTCACTTACTCAACTCCAAGAAAAGGCGCTCACAGAACGCACTCAATTTGCGCTCAAATCTCATGCTCGGCTGCTTCGGCAGTGCGCACAATCGCAGGTTGGCCAAAAATGAAGTCGGCCATCGAGTGAGTGACGGAGTCGTCGAGTGCATAAATAAAGGGAAATTGCTGGCTTGTCCGATTGTTTATGAATTGCTAATTTGCCGGCACTTTGACCCGACAGCGAGCGGAGCCAAAACTTTGCCTTGGCTGGCCAAGCTGCACGCAGCTCGCACCCGGAGGGCCCGTAAATGCGATGCACGTGTTGATTTCCTCTCGGCGGGGACAAATTTGGCCAAATGGCGCGATAAATGGGCTTAGCTATTGCTGTGAATCGGGTGGCAAAGCCATGTTGCCAGTGCTGCCCATTTGTCTGATAGCCTGGCAAGGGAATAAGCTTAACTATTGAATATCTGCAGAGACTATCAGGTGTATTAACCTTCTGATCTATGAATGACGTAAGCTGAGTTACCTAAATACAGGCTGGCTGACTCCAACTCTTGGCAATGCTGCCAACTTGTCTGATCACTGCAAGTGCTGCCCATTTGTCAGCAGACAGGTCGAAAAAGATACTCTTAGGTGCTTAACTATTTCCATAAAATATTGCTGGATATCGGACTACAATTAGTTACTTAAGCATATTTACTTAATTTTCTTTTATAATTTTTTTTAATTTTTTATTTAAAAATATATAATTAAAAGTCGTTTGTTTATATTGTATCAAAAAAAAAAATAAAAAAATAGTCGAGAGAGCAAGAGAATTGGGAGATTGGATATTGCGATAAATCTTAGTGTTCACACACAGTTCAAAGTTCATTGTGTTAGGGATCGTAGGATCTCTGGCTAGTCCGAGTGTGGAATTATCATATATGATAGCTGATATATAATAAACGGTCATATACCATCATTTATGTGCTATCTGATTTGTCATATATCATATATATATGTGTCATATATTTCATTTCATAGATCATATTCAGCTTAAGTTTCTACAAGTTTCGCATTTCGCTTTTGCTTTACATTTTCTTTTATTTTCATCCTTCGTTTTGGTGACTTTTCGTGTTCTTCTTTTGTATTATTTTTCGCAAACAAAGAGAGAGAGAGAGAGAGGGTGGGGGGGAGGAACTTAAATAATATTTCAATATTTTATTTTAATTATTGTATGTGTAAAAAGCTAATTGCGTTTTAAGAAGAGAGCAAAAAAGGTTGGGGAGTTGGGCGCGGGAGGCTACGCAAAATATTTGCAGTGAAAGAAAAACATTTTGCGAATTGGGGGAGAAATTGTAAAAATGATTATCGCTGGGTGTCTGGGTGGCCGGGGGGTGGCCGAGCCATCCAATTAGGAGGAGAGAGCAGCAAGTGAAAGAGAAAGCTAGAGGAACAAGAACAGGAACAGGAAGAGGAAGTGAGGGAGCGGGAGGCGATTGGCAGGCGCGAATGGCGGGGCAAGAGACTGGGAGGGGGGGGTGTATATATAGGGAATTAGGGAACAGGATTTGGGGCAACTGCCACATCCGTTGCAAACTTTCATTTCCGCCTTCTGGCAGTGGCATTGGCAGTGGGGCGAGCTACTGCTGCTGCTGCTTGTGCTATGTCACTTGAGGGGCTTTTACAGGATGGTGCCTGGCTTTCGGAGGGGCAGGCGACGACGCTGGCCAAGCAGTCCCAGGCCGCGCGCCTGCTGCTTGGTGGTTGCCTCGGCGGCCTCTGTGGTTTCCTGTTCCTTGGCTGCATCGCCGGCGGCCTCATCAGAGCCGGCTGCTGCGGACGCTGCTTGCTCCTCCTTGCCGGCCTGCTCGCCGGACGCATCGGCGGCGCCGCTCTCAGCGGGCGTCTCTGCAAAGAGGAGAAGTTTAAGTAAGTGAGCGGAGCTGTCGCCAGCTGCTGGCTGCTGGCTGCGTCTCACCTGTGGTTGAGGTAGCCGCTGCGCCCAAATGCAGGCGGCGCTTGGCCAGCAGCGGATTGATTTTGCGCGGAGCTGTGCCAGCAGCGGCTCCGGAAGCGGCGGCGGCCGCCTTTGGCTTGGCCGCGTCAGTCTTGTGCAGCGCATTGAGGCGCGGTCGGTTCTTGAGGCGATTGAAGCCGGACACGGGTCCGGCGTGGTTGGCTGCCTGCTCGCCCTCCTCAGTCTTCTCCGCAGCCGAGTCGCTGCCGCCCTCCGCCGCGCCCTCGCTGCCCTTCACGTCGTTGTGATGGCTGCTGTCGGCCGCCGAGTCCTCGGCCGCCTCCTTTGGCGCCTCAGTGCTGACCCCAGCGCGTCCCAGCTTGCCGCGTGGCAGCAGTCGGTTGCCGCCGGCGCGGTGCAGATTGAAGCGCGAGGGACGCACGGGCTCGGCTGCAGGCGCTGCTGCCGCCGACGACGCTGCCTTGCCCTCATCCGTGGCCTCATCCGCGCCAGCCGCGTCGGCAGCGGGCGCCTTCGTTGTGGTCGTGCGGCTGCGTCCGCGCAGATTCAAGCCGGGCCGATTGCGCAGTGTGCTGCGCGCGGTGGTGCTGCTGGGCGCGGCGTCCGCTGAGCTGGCGTCGCTGCCGCCCTCCTCGCCGCCGGCGGGCTTCTCGGTGGTGCTGGTGGTGCTGGCTCCGCGCAGGTTGAAGCGGTTGCGTGCTGCAACATAAAAGCGGGATGTGAATTATCTTAAAATTGTCCTTCAAATGAGCTGAACTAGTTCAGCGATCAGTTCACAACTTGAACTAACTCATCCACTTCTTGGAACTTACGTCTGCCACGCGCAAAGCCGGAGCTGACGGGCTTCACCTCCTTTGCGGCAACGACTTCCTCCTCGGCAGCAGGCTCGGAGGCGGGCTCGGGGCTCGCGGTGGTGCGGGCGCCCGGACGGGAACGGCCGCCAATCGAGGGACGGGAGAAGCGATCTGCCAACAGAAATCGATTAATATAAAGTTGAACCAGCGGAGCTCCACGATGAACCAGTTCTGGATCCATTTGGGCTCAGCTACTTACTTCTGCCAGTTTTGGTGGGCTCAGTGGGCGCTGACTCGGTGGTTGTGGTGGTGGTGCTGACGCCTTGGCTGTCGCGCAGCTTGAACCGATTGCGTCCAGCCAGACCGCTGAGGCCGGCGCGTCGGCCGCCGTACAGCGACGGAGCCGCTGTCGTTGTGGTTGTCGTGGTGGTGGTGGGCGCCTCGGTGGTGGTTGTGGTGGTGGTCGTTGTTGTCGTCGTCGTCGTCGTCGTCGAGGACAGCTCATCCTGCAGCGTGGTCAGGCCCGCGTCGTCGCTGTCGGTGCTGGCGGTGTCAGGACTCAGAGTGGTTTCGTCGTTTGTGTCCGCCGCGGTGGTTTCGTCGTTGTTGAGATTCTCGTTGGTGAGAATGGCGTAGAGATCAAGGGCGGCCTTCTCCATGGATGGGGTCGTCTGCTCCGCTTCGTCGTCCAGCTTGGCCGTTATGTCGCGCTCCTCTTCCTGCTTGGCGGCAGCGGCGGCCGCTGCGGCGGCTGCGGCTGCTGCCTGCTCCTGCTCGACGGCAATGACGGGCTTCAGCTCCTTGTCGCCGTTGCGGGAGCCCTTCAGCTGCTTCTCGTCGGTGTTGAAGGTCTCGCTGTCGACCAGCTCCAGGCTGGGGCGCTTCACACTGATCTTCTTGCGCTCTGCGGCCGTCTCCAGCGAATCCAGCGCCGGCGTCGGCTGCACGTCGATGTTCTTGCCGCGGCTGGGGAAGCGCGTGTTCACGGGCAGACGCTCCGCCTCGATGTCCTCGGCGGCGTCGGCGCTGACGGCATTCGAGGCCCGTCCCTTGGCCTTGCCGGTCTGCAGGCTGTTCTCGCTGGGCGTGGCCGGGGTGCTGCGGTCGATGTTGGAGTAGCGGGTCTTGCCGCGCGTCTCGGGCGTGAGGTCTGCGGGTGGCTCGACGGCAGCGGGTGCATCTATGGCCGCCTTCGGCTTGCTGTCGGCATCCTCGTCCTCCTCGTAGTAGTAGACGTACTCGTACTCGTAGTCCTGGCCGTTGGGCCCCTTCTTGATCTCGATGCGCGACTTCTTGTTGTTCTCGCTGCCAGCGCCGTCCAGGGCGAAGTTCTGGTTGACGAAGTCGTCATGGGGATCGACCAGCATATCGTCATCCAGATTGTCGATCTTCTTGGCGGCCGGCGCCTGTGTTGTCAGCTGGAGGGCGGGCTGCTCCGTGATGGCAGCGCCGCTGCTCTTGAGCGCCAGCTCGGCGAGCGCCGCTTGCTCCACCTCGCGCTGCACCTCCGCCAGCTCCTCCTCCTCGATGGCGCGCTTGGCCTCGATGCTCTTCATGACGTCCTCGTTGATGAGCGCGCTGAGCACTGGATTCAGCTCGGGCCGCTCCTTGGTGGCCAGCAAGTTCATGGAGTAGTCGCTATCCGCGGCCCGAATACTAATCCTGTGCGCCGTGTGGAAGCCCTCGTCGCTCAGCACATTCGCCTCTGGCACCTTGTGCGCGGTCTCAAACTCGCCAGTCGCCGGCGCATTCGACTCCAGCTTCTCTGATGCACCCACAGCCAGCTCCTCGCCGGCCACCAGTAGCGCCAGGCAGCCCAATAGACAACTGGAAATAGAAATAGAGAGGGAGAGAGAGAGAGAATTAGTTGAGATCTAACAAACTGCAGAGAGGCAATTGCCAAAGGCATTTGTGGATGTTGGATGAGAAGAAAGAGGAGATGCTTAAGGCCTATCCTATATATAGCTATAAGGATGATTGAACTGACTGAGAAGAGCCCAAAGAATAGAACAGGATAGGAAGTATGGAGTAGATGAGACTAAGCAGTGCAGAGTCCACTGCTTAGTCTCTTCGAGTATAGAGTCCACTGCTTAGTCTCATCTCCTCCCCTAGAGTAGAGCGAGTAGCGATTAGCAGTAAAGACCCCCGTAATACTGTTAATCAAATCGGATGTTTGTGTTATGCAACTAATTTACAAGCGAACGTCAAAGGCTTAATTGGCCAGCCCTTGATCTAGTTTCCCATTAAGATATGCCCACACGACTTCTCTTCATTAAGCCGTTATCGAAATTGATCATAATTGACTCATTTGGGCAAACAACGCCCGATATGAGGAAAGAAGAAGAAGAAGAAGAAGCAGCAGCAGCAGAAAGAGGAGGCAAACAAAAGCAAAAGATTGGTGTGGCTTACGGCCGAAGTGTTGATTGATTTGGCTTAGCCCA
The DNA here is from genome assembly GCA_961210405.1 of Drosophila mercatorum. Taxonomy (NCBI): domain Eukaryota; kingdom Metazoa; phylum Arthropoda; class Insecta; order Diptera; family Drosophilidae; genus Drosophila; species Drosophila mercatorum. Next base: position 15,267,162 of record CAUIUS010000001.1, read on the forward strand.
AGATCATCGCGTGCTTTTAATGACTGATCATGTTTGGGGCCAGAGCCGAGGCGTCTTTGTGCTGCATCATTTGATGTTGTTGTCTGAGTCTCGAAATACCTTTCACAATTTCATTAGCCATGCTGTCTGGCAATCCACAACGTTTACCAGCTCCACCCCCCTCCCTCCATCTCTCTCTCTCTCTCTCTGTGTATCTTTGGTGTTGCGCATGCGATCGGCTTGTCTAGCGGATGGATCTTGGTTCGTTGTTCGTGCAATTGCAGCAATAGTTCATTGGGCTTTGCGAATCCGCATTGCAATGCATTCAACATACAAAATGGATAGGTAAATAGTTGGAAAATGCTAATAAAGAGTGAGAAGAGAGAGAGAGAGAGAGAAGAGTGAGAGGCGAAAGCCAGCGAGAGGGGGAGAGCATGCTCAAGGCAAACCACCTAAAGTGAACTGACCAGAGGGCGAATTCGAATCCGGCAGGAATCAGTTAAATGTGAGTGTGTTCAAATGTGAACTGGAACCGGTTCCGTGCCATAGGTGTTAACCCATTTCGATTTCAATTTCGATTTCGTTCGTAGAAACCAGACGCCAAAGCCGGCAAGCAGCGACTCGACACGACTCTCTGCGATATTTAAAGAGCAGACGACGGGTCGGGTCGATATATATATATGTATATATTATAGGTATATATACATCTGTATATGTGCCTGTGCTCTACCCTCTGCACGCTCTTGACGATAACTTTTAACATTTTGAATTATGTGCAGTTGGCATCGCGTTGTTTGAAGCCGTTCGCTTAACATTTTTTCTTCTTTATTTTGTTTTTTAGTGTTTCACTCGAACAAGTTTCGACAGTAACAGCAACAGAGGCGGCAGCAGCAGCAGCGGCAGCAGCAACAGCCTGTTGTAAAGGTAGACAACTTCAACTTATTTTAATTGCAACAGCAACAACAATCAAAGGCAGCCCAAATAGCCCGGACAGCGGCAACAATGGAGCCCAAGAAAAGTTATAATTATGTCTGCACACATCACACTGCAAATTGTTTGGAAGACAACAAGGGAAGGGAGGAGAACGGGTAGGGGAGTGGGAGGGGGGGGGGGGGCTGAAAGCAAAACCAAAAGCAAAAGCAAAATTTTTGCATTTCTTGATTGTTTTTTGTTTTTGTTGTTTTTTTCTTAGGGCAGTTGTCCGACTTCTTGGCCATGTTATGCATGAGGTGACAATGCGCACAGCGCCAGCAGCAGCACAAATGTGCAATAATTTGGCTAAGGCACAGTGGTACGAGACATGCCGAACATGCCGAGTCATGCTGGTGCCTTAAAAGGGGAAAAAGACACAATTAGAGAGCCGCAGCAATGCACAAGCTGTGCTTGCGAGACTTTATTAACAATATGTCGAACGATATTTAATCGATAACGTAATCGATAACTCCATATAGTCTATCGATAGTTGATTCTATGCAATGTTATAATATATGCAATGTTATATGCAATATAATAACAATGTATCTAATATTATTTTATCGATAACATTATCGATAAATTTGAGATAGTTTATCGATAATTGATTCTTAATAATATTATATATGCAATGCCATATGCAATATAATAACAATTTATCTAATATTATTTTGATCGATAACCGTATCGATAACTTTAGTCGATAGACATTTTCTTACATACAATCTTAGCCTCGCTTTAAATATTTATCTAAATAATATTAATTTATATACCCATTGACTGTCTTTGTCAACCGACTCACCCTATCTCTCCCTCCCCCCTCCCTCTCCCTCTCTCCCTCTCTCTCTCTCTCACTCTCTGTTACATGACTTTCGATTTACAGCAAGGCTGGCCACACCCCTTCGCGCTGTACCGTTTAGCATGCAATTGCATTGCATTGACTTTCACTTCCGCCTCAGCATTCTATTTTATATAGAAATGCTTTGAAATTCGCTCGGTTCGTTCAAGGAATCGAGAAATTTCATGGCATATTCTACTGGCCTTGCCCCACTGTCTCTGGCAATGTCAGAGAGCACTTAACCAAGTGTTGTGAATGTGAATGACTGATTAACTGCCTACGTGAGTGTGTGTGTGTGTGTGTGTATGTGTGTGAGTGTGTGTGTGTGTGTCAAGTAACGGGGCACTGAGCACTGTTAACTGTATTTAGGGGTACTCGTCGCTGGGCCCAGGCGAATGTGCAATTGACTAACTGAATGCCTGAGTGAATGGACGAGTGAGTGTATGAGTGTGCGAGTGAGTGTGTGAGTGTGAATGACTTAATGAATGCGCCAGCCGAAACAGACACAGGCCACAGTCTTAGCCCGGCTCCATTGTCTTCTTCGAGCCCGTTTTGGAAAGGCCAATTGCCAATTGCCAATTGCAGCGCCGGTGGGCGGTGGACAGAGGGCGGAAGGGGGGGGAGGGGTGCGCTGCCTGCGCTCAGCTGTCTTAGCGGGTGTGGCATGCAATTTGTATTTCACATTTGGCAATTCCAAATGTGTTTTTTTATCTTCTCCTAAGCCGCTGCGCATGCGTTTTGACGGTTTCTTTTTTGGCCATTTGATGCGGCGGCGGCGTCGGCTGCGTTGGTGGCGGCTCTAGATGTGTGAGTGTGTGTGTATGTGTGTGTGTGTGTGTGTGTGTGTGTGTGTGAGTCTGTTATTTGTGTATTTTATAGACGCCACTTGGAGGCCACTGACGTCGCGACAAGCGCTGGAAGCGCACTGAAGCATACAACAACAACAACAACAAGCAGCAGAGCCATGAAATGTAAAATAAGTTTGGCTTGGGTTTCTTCTGCTGCTGGTGGTGCTGGTGGTGGTGCCGTTGCATTATTGGTCGGTGTCTGTTGAGCCAAAAGGTTTTTGACTTCTTCTGCTTTCGGCCACGTTGTCTCTGAAAGAGCGTCTGACTAGCTGACCTTTTGTCACGCCTGCGAGCCGCTCTGCGCCTGCCTTGGCTCGGCAATTAGCTGCGGCTTTCGGCCTGTCCACGCTGCAGTCATATTAAATTGATTGACTAACTGACTGAGTGACTAACTGACTGACTAACTAGCTGATTGACTGGCTGTCTGTCCCTCTGTCTCGCTGTCCGCCGTGTCGGCTGTCCATTTAGCCAGCAGCAAAAACTTGTCCAACCAAGGCCAACAATCTGCATGCCAAATTCATGAGCTGTTTTCACTGTGCAACAGACCCACACACACACACACACATACGTACGTACGCAGGCATCCACATACACTCGCCACAGCATCTTCTGAAATTTTTATGCTCTGCTTACATTGTGAGCACACATGACATGTGGACTAGGGAAGGCAGGGCACTGGCGCTCCATCATAAGCCGGATGGATTAGCCAAAGCTGCAAACATTGTTGTGCACAGTTTAGCCATGTGTGTGCGTGTGTCTATGTGTGTGTGTATGTGTGTGTGTGTGTGCAAACAGCCACTCTGACCAGTCGGGCAGTTAAAAGCAGCTCCTGCAGCCAACTGAGGTGCGGAATGCAGCCAGCCATAAACTTGGTCAAACGTTGCGTATACGCAATGTGCTCAAAAGATTGTAAAGGTGTGCGATGAGAGAGTGTGCGAGTGTGTGTCTGTGTGTGTGTGTGTGTGTGTGTGTGTGTGTGTGAGTAGAGGCGTGTCTCGGCCATCGCCCGTAGCTGTGAATTACCAAAAGCAATATAAGGCAAAGTTCGCATAATGGACAAAATACTAAAAAAAAAAAACAAAAATAAAAATAAAAATTGAACTCAATTTTTTTCCCAAGCCAAAGTTTTGATTGCTTTCGTAACAGTTTTTGTTCGTACGCTTTATCTTCTTATCTTTGGGTATTACGATAAATCAAATTTTCAGTTATCGCCTTGAAGGTCGTTTGCCTCCAGCCTCCAGCCGCTAGCCTCTAGCCTCTGACTATGCAAATGAAAACCAAAGACTTATTTTATATTAAATGCATAAATAAATATATGATTATTTTAATTTGAAAAATTTGAAAGATTCGAAACCTGTTGCTGGTTAGCCTTGTCGAGGGCATCATTATGTATTTATATATATATGTATAAATGTAATTAAATTACGAAACTTATGCATGCTTAAAAAGATGCAAGCAGCCCCCATAAGAAGTGTATAAGTCGTGCATATTTTAGCCAGGCCTTAGCGCGATCCTAACTATATGAACTGAGTGATGGGCAGAGTTGGGTATGTCAGCTGGGTCTTGAGGTGTAGCAGAGCGATGCAAGTCAATGCCGGCTGGACAATAATGACAATTAGCTCTGTAGTAACTACGTGAACTGAGCATGGGATAGAGGCTGATCTAAGCTGATCTGGGCCTTAAGGCATAAGAGAGGTAGCTACGGCAAGGCCAACTGGATTGGAATGGACTACATTATAAAACTGTTATAGGAGTCATGGGCAGATTAAATGATTCTTGTCGGCATAATAAAGCTACTATATACTCTAGTTTGATATATTGAGATATCAAACTGAAACTGCAATCAGAAAGTGTATGACTTCTATAGCAAAACTCAAATAGAAAGCAGAAAATTTAAAGCTTTTGCTTGATTTCTTTCAGCATTCGTTGAGCAACTTCTTCCCCAGCTTCTCCCTCGCCCACTTAAAGTCCCATTCAAATCAATTAAGTTTTTACGATCAAATTAATTGTGTTTTCATTGGCATTATCATAACAAACAAACTCTGTTTTGTTTAGCGCTCAAGCCAACTACCTGAAGTCAAGAGCTCTGCGTAAACCTATCGCATTTTAATTATTCATATTCAAAAATATATCAAATATGCATGCGTGTGAGTGTGTGAGTGTGTGTGTGGGTGTGTGTGTGTGTGTGTGTTGATTCTGGGCTTTATTAAAAAGACAATTGGCTAAAACCTTTTTAATTAATAGCAAATGATTATCAATTGCATCCACTGAAGCGTGACCTTTGACCTTTCAGCTTTTTTATATGATTTTTAATATGCAAAAATTGATGAGCTGTTTGCCTTTGAATTTTCTTTTTTATTTTAATACCCTAACGGAGCTGTTTTTTTTATGGCACAGTCATCAAACTTGTCACGTACTGTGGAAGCTATAACTTGCCTGCAGTCGGATCAGTCTTTGCTGGCTATATGAGATACGAGACTATATACAGGGTATTTGGCAGTCGGTCATTGCCGGTCAAATAATAACTAATATTTAAAATTAAGTTTAAATTATATGCAACTATACAAAATTCTCGAATTAAAATTTATAAATATAATAAAAATTTTAATTTAATTTTTTTAAATTAATAAAAAAATAAAAAAACATAAAAATACACCTGCTGCAGCATGGAAAGCGTATTTAATAGTCTTAAAATGTAATATACTCTACATACGGCTTCTTCTTCTTCTTCTCTTCATACTCACATTTTGAGCAGCATTTTGACTTCTGTTGTTGTTGTTGTTGCTGTTGCTGTTGGCACCTGCTGCAGCTATTTTTTAATGAATTTGTTGATTGTTGCTGTTTTCGTTGTTAATTATTTAATTTGCACTGCTGAAAGTCAAATGTTCAACTATACAAAAAAAAAAAATGAAGAAAAAAATGCGAAAAAAACAATTAAGAAAAATTAAATTTGATTTGTTTTCATCGAACTTAAATGCAACATTGGCCATCAACTGCTGCTGCTGTTGTTGTTGTTGCTGTTGTTTATTTGTTTATTTGTTTACTCGTTGTGGTTGTTGTTGTTGTTGCTATTCACATGGTTGCACTTTCACTTTTCACATTTTTTTTATACTATTTTTTGTTTGTTTATTTTTTTTTTGTTATTGAACACAAAAATCAATTACAACATTTGCATGTGTGTGCGTGTCTGTCTGTCTGTGTGTGTCTGTGTGTGTTTGTTTCAAATTAATTTTATTAAAAACCAAATGAAAAAAAATTAAAATAAAAAAATATATGTATTTTTATAAATTGAATTTAAAAATGCACATTTAAATAATATTTTAGTTAATTTTTTATTTTTATGAATTTTTTTTAGTTTCGTTTTTCTGTTCGCGTCGCATTTGCAATGAAGTCGCGGCACTTGTAGCGGCTGCCTTTATATGGCCAAACCTACACACACAGGCACACACACACACGCACGCACACACATACGCATACTCACACACACACACACACACACACAGGCACACACACAGGCACACACTCTGCAGTGGTACCATGTAAACGTCTTCGTGTCTTCGTCTTTTGATTATTTAATTAAATTTTACTTGAATTTTTTTCTCTTATTTTTTTTTTTTATATTTTATTTTTACTTTTGGGCTGTTGCGCTTCTTCTTCTTCTTCTTCTTCTTGAGCGATCTTCAAAAATGTTCCAACTTCGATCTTGGCTCGCAGCTCACGGAGCAATCACTTTCGATTTCGCTGCCAGCTGAACGTGAAATGGCAAAATGATGAACGCAACAGACATCGAAAACCGTTGCCGTTGCCGTTGCCAGCGATCGCCGCCAGCAACAGCAACAGCAGCTGCGGCAGCGACAGCGACAGCGACAGCGACAGCGACGTCGACAGCGTAAACCAGAGCAACAGAGACAACAACAGCAGCTCGACTGGCAGGAGTTTTGGCTTTGGTTATGGCCATGTTAACACTAAATCATTCACACCTGTTGTTGTTGCTGCTGCTGTTGTTGTCGTGCTTTACTTTCTGATATGTAGCCATTTTTCAATGGCGCTGCATCGATACTAGGAAGTTCAGTTTAAACTGCAGCACTTGCTAATGTTGCTGTTGCTACTTGAAGCTCTTGCTGTTGCTCTGTTTGTTGTTGCTATTGCTGCTATGTATTATAGCTGTAGTAGCCAGTTGTTGCTGTTGCTTTTGCTAGTGGTTGCCACTGCTCTATCTCTAATTGTTGCTGCCGCTCTTGGTGTGGTTGCTGTTGGTGCTGCTATTACTTTAGCTGTTGCTCAGATATGTTGCTGCTGCTGTAGATGTTGCTCTTGCTACGGTTGCTCTTTCTATTGCTGATCTGCTTCTACAACTTGTTGTTGCTGTCGCCGCTAGCTGCTGCTGCCTTAGCATACATTGTTGTCGTTGCAATTGCTGCTGCTCTTGACGTTGCAGCTGTTGATGTTGCTGTTGCTTGCACTGTTATTGCTGCTGCTGCTGTTGTTGTTAAAGATATTGCTATTACTGGAGCTGCTGTTGCTGTAAATGTTGCTATTGCTGTTGCTGATGTAGCTGTAGATACTGTTGTTGTTGCCGATGTGCCCTGTAGGTGTTGCTGCTGCTGCTCTCGCTAAATATATTGCTATTGCTGTTACTGCTGTCGTTGTAGATGTTTCTATTGCTCTAGCTGTTGCTGCTGTTGATATTTCTGTTAGTTTTGCTATTGATCTTTCTAGTGCTGTTACTGCTGCTGTTGCTGCTGCTTAGGCTATTGCTATTTCAGTTGCTGTTGCTGCTGTTGCCCAGATTGCTGTTGCTGCTGCTATTGTTTCTGCTGTTGCTTGCATTGTTGTTACTGTTAATGTTGCTGTTTCTTTTGTTGCTGTTGCTACTACTGCTGCTGCTGTTGGCCGTCGCTTTGATTGTTGTTGCTGCGGGCAAAACCCAGCGACATTCACTTGCATTTCGGGGTGCTCTCTGCAGCTCGACGCTCTGCTTGACTTCACTCTTCGCACTGCAGCTCACACACACACACACAGAGTGAGACTAACCTCTCTCTCTCTCTCTCTTTTTCTCTCTCCCTCTCTCCCTCTCCTACTCTAGTCTCTGCTCTGTCTGTCTTTCTTTGCTGCTATTTCATAAGCGCAAACTGGTTAACTGTTGCTGCCGTTGCTGCTGCTGGCCTCAAGGCCGTTTGTCGTCATCATCATCAGCAGCAGCAGCAGCAGCAGCAACAACAGCTAGCTATCATAATGATCATTAAAGAGCGACATCGGCTTGATCATTGGCAGCGTTGATTAACCGCATTACGCATACGACGCGTTGGCCGCTGCTTTGCTACGCTTTTAGCTGCAATTAGCAGGACAGCACCAAAGCCAAGCCAAGCCAAGCCAAGTCAAGCCAACCCGAGCCGAGCCCAGAAAAAACCCCGAATACGAAATACGAAAAACGAACTCGAATCCGGCAATCAGCGCAGATGATCGTCATGTAAATTATGCCAAAAGATTTGGCTACAGCTCCGGCCGGCTTTGCCAGCGCCAGCTGCGTGTTGACCAAGTTGACCAACTCGCGCAATCTCAAGATAGTTGTTGTTGCTGTTGTTGCTGTTGTTGTTGTTGTTGCTGTTGCTGTTGTTGTTGTTGTTGCTGTAAATATTATTATTCAATCTGTTGGCTTATTGATTAACCGTTGTTCATTTGCCTATTTATGCAATTTTTATCATTTATGCCACAATTTTAGCTCTTTCTCTCTCACAGTCTCCCTCTCTCTCTCTCTTAGTCTCTCTCTCTCTCTTAGTCTGCTGAAAAGTGAAATGCTTCTTCTGCAAAATGCACTTTCGTTCGGCAAATTGTCTTTGCTGAACTGGTTCAGTGAAAAAGCTTATCAAGTGCTTGGCGTGAAATGCGATCTTTCAGCCGAGAAAGAAACTTAATCTTGGGCATTTTGATTGAATAATTGTGTCTGGATTCGGGTTATGAACGATACGATATTTGAAAGTCCAGCCAATGGCGCCTCCATAAACTGGTTCAGCTCTCAGCCACAAAGCGTAACACACATTATCACTCTTCATAAATATGTAGACCATAAGCCCATAAAACGCGATCAAATGTGGGCTGCTGTCACGGTGTAAAAGGGAGTTTCGCTTGCATAGCTGAAGCTGATCGAAAGCTGCTTCGAATGTGGTTCAATTCGCTCGACTTGAAGACTTAGAATCAGGCATTGATTGAACTAAAGCTCTTCTCAAGACTCGATCTATGTTATACGAGTAGTTCAGCTCGTCGTGTTCAAGACTGGGTTGAATTCTCAGTTCAGCCCAAAGTTCAGTTCAGCTATGACTTAAGCTCAGCTTGAACTTAGATTCGGTAATGCTCGGTTCGAGGGAGAGTTTTACTCTCCCTTAGAATCAGGGTACGCTACAATGTAGTTGAGGGTCAGCTCAGCTCAGCTCAAGGTACAATTTCGGTTCGACTCTGGTTCAGTAGCACGTTCAGTTAGGGTTCGACTTCATCTCAACTCTCCTCTGCTCTCGTTGCACTTCAGCAATTCGTCGTAGGCTCCTTTCCTAGTAATAGCGATTGGAATTTGAGGCTGAACGCGAACCGGTTCGCAGTCAATTTGAATTCCTGAATATTTTGCATGCTTTAACGCCAATAACGTAATATGAAGCTCAAAGTTTTTATATAGTTTTATTTCCAATTCAAATTGGCTGATGAAACTCGTTCAAACCGAAATCAGGTTTAAAAATAAGTCAAATTTTCCGCCCAGCGATCAGTGGCGATCGCTTGATCAATCGATTTGCCAATTAGCATTGAGCGATAGCAATTTTCAGCTGCAATTGGATAAGTAAATGCGACAAATTCTCCGCTGTCTGCGCCGAAGGCTGCACTTTGAGCCAGCGAACCGGGAAGCGAAGCCCTTCATATATGTACATACATATATATACATATATATAGATATATATATGGATGCATAAGTGCCTTTGCCCAAATGTGATCATGTAATTTAGGCGCTGGGTTTTTACCTTTTATCTGTGATTTTTTTCTTGTTCAGTCTTTTTTCTTTTCGTATTCCCCCTCGCATTATTACGGCGCAATTTTGTGCTGCTCTTTTTGCTCTTTTTTTGTGGCCTTGGCGATGGCGTTGCTGGCGGCGGTGGCGATTAAATTTCAAGTGATCGTCGCCTGCTGATTGCCCAGAACTCAGTCGAGAGACGAGAGACGAGAGTCGAGTCCGGGCACAGATGAAAATGAGTCAAGCCAAGTTATGCCGAGGTCACGTTGATCAAGTTACCAGTCCCGAAACGAGCCACGTTAAGAGACAACAATGCATCCAGGATGTCGACAGAGCGAGAGAGGGAGGGTAGGCAAGGAAGGGCGTGCTCAAGCTCGAAGGACACTCAAGACAATGCGTATAATTATAATCTTGTAAAGCAGCCATCATTATCAACGTTATTAAGTCAACTCAGGATAACAATGAAGTCCGAGAAGTTGGTCAGTCTGAGATGGGTATTGTGATAAGATCACATTCTATGTATATATCATATAGAATAGAAGCACATTTAATCTACCTTTCTGCTGGATGAAAGCACATTAAAGCTTTCACTAATTGAGTTTCGTTTTACTATGAAAGCTTCTAGAGCTTTGAGGATCCTTAGAAACATAAACGTAGCATAATCTACACTGGTCGTTAAGCTACTTTACCGCCAACTTGAGTTTGTAGTATTGTCATTGGCGCAAAAGCTCTTAAAGCTCGCATTCAGCAAGTGCTTGAAAGCGCATTAAACCCTTCTGAGCTACTGCGAGTTCAAGTCGAGTTATTCATGGCTTTTTAAGAGAGCTCGTGACATGGTTTATGACTTATGATTTCTGCGAAGGATGAAAATGTACGAGAATTTGATTATTTTTTAGCTGGAATTCAGCTAAATTTTGGCTTTATTTATCACCTGCCCAGGCATGGCGATGGCGTGTGCTTTGGTTTTTTCCCCATTGACAAGAGTCTAGACTTAGCTAAAGCCTGGCTTAAGCTAAGCGCACACTTGACGAGCTGAGTCAGCTCAGCCACGCCCCCTACCTGCCTAGCCGCCTTTGCTGCATGCAAATTGAAAACTTATGAAAATCCAGCGAAATGACATTCAAACTGCTGCCGTTGCCCGCTGCTGCTATTAGGCCAAAAGGAACCTAACAGAGAGAGAGAGAGAGAGAGAGAGAGAGAGACTCACACACTCGTGTCAGGCATGAAAAAAAAAAACTAAAACTAAAGTTGCTATAAAAAGTAAAAAGTACAAAAATAATAAAAATCAACAACTGTTATTCAACAGTTTTTATTTCTCTTATTTTGAAGACAAGCTGAGAGTGTGTGTCTGTGTGTGTGTGTGTGTGATGTATAAATAAACAGGAGTGGCCAACGTGGAATGTTAATGCGCTGCAAGCGTTGCTTGGTGTTCGCCAAGAGCCACTCCAAAAGAGTCGCACGTAGGCAGCAGAGCGACGCCGCCGCCGCCGTCGCCGTCGCCGTCGTCGTCGACTGCGCCGTCAGCATTAGCCAAACAAGCCCAGTACCAAACAGCAAACCCAAACCCAAACCCAATCCCAATCCAAGTTCCAATGCCTGTTTCAGCCCTGCGTTGAGCCCAAAAAACAAACTTTGCATATGGAGAGAGACAGAGGGGGGGGGGCAGTGGGGGCAGTGGGTAGGTGTGCAGACGGAGGGGTTGGGCGGTGGTAAGGGCAGCTGTTCGTTAAATGCGATAAGTGGCCAATGGCCGAGGCACAGGTAACAGCGGCAGCTGGACAAAAGCCAAAAGAATTAACCGGCCTGCAAGACCCTAGCCCCCGCCGCCTTCCCCCCTCCACTCCATAAAGGCCCCCCTGGATGCCTCTCTCTCGCTCTCTCGCTCGCTATAAATCTGGTCGTCGCATGTGAAGCCAAGTAAAATTTATAACTGTCAATTATTATGCAAGAGCTGTGAGCTGTGCTCCACCACCTCCTCCTCCTCTTCCTCCTCCTGTGCTGCTGCTCAGAAAGCAATCAGGAAATACCCGAATCTCCAGCAAAAGTCGACATACACAGAGAGAGAGAGAGAGAGAGAGAGAGAGAGAGACACTGAGAGCAAAGTTATAAACACTCTACCAACACTCGAGAAACACACGCACGCACATTTAACCAAAATTAAGTGCCCCCATCCACAGAGCAACTCCCGCGCCGCATGCGCCTCATCCAGACTTGAATCAGAAGCGTACCGCAATCCACTCGCAAAATCGGAACACGTAGTACCTCAGACACTTCAAAGACTACCCCCTCCCTGCCCCCGCACTCCCACACACTTCATGGTCACTCTCCGGTCCCCAATCCCGTTGCCCCACACCCGTTCCACAGCGCCAGTGGCCAGTGTCCCGTATCCCGTATCCCGTGTCCCGTTGACTTCGCATATTGTTTGTCTCGTCTTAAAATATTTCTTTATTGCTTTGCAGCTCTTTGTGGGATACCCTGTAAAAGGCACTTGCTGTAGCCACAGATCGTTTGAACGTATTTGATTGGAGTTGTAGTTGGTTAAGGTAACACGTTCCAGCTGTGACTGCGTGTGAGCCATGATCTATGGTATGCGAGAGGAGATGTATAGTACTCAAGCTGAGCTTCTCAGCTAGTCTCTTCTATGCAATTCTCATGGATAGTCTAACAGGCATAATATTCTCTCTCTCCCTCTCTCTCTCTCTCTCCCTCTCTCCCTCTCTCTCCCTCATAGTAATACCTATATATACAAGCCCGAGTCTGTGCCTCTCTACTCGCCCCTTGACATGCCCTTCCCAACACTTCCACAGGGTATGGCAATAGTTCATCAATGGCTCCCATCCAATTATGTTCTCAGTCTTACAGCACTTTTTATATGTATTTATAATTAATTCTTTCTTTTTTGCTTCTTCTTTTTTGGGCTTTTATTGGTCGCCGTTGCCGATTGTTCTTGGGGAGTGCCGCAACGGACCCTACCAGCCCTACCCCTGCCCCTGCCCCTGCACCTGCCCCTGGGGTTCAATGAACGTTGAGAGCTGCGAGAACCTCACCTTGTGGCACGCATCGCATGCGTGTGTGGGGCGACAATTGACAGACTCACGACAGCCGACTATGATCATGATGTTGATAGATCTCTCTCGCGTGTGTGGGTTGCCATTAAATGATTCACTTCTGTACGCCAGCAGACTCTGTATGAACTGTGACCTTCAGCGGCGTTTCCACGACTTCCGGTCTGGGGGCTCTCGTTGCTCTGCGCTTGATTATTCCGTCTCCACTGACTGCTGAAGTTTCGAGTAGTGCATAATTAAGTTGGCTGCTCATCTGGAGGTCTTTTTAATCATATACTTATTTATAGAGCAGCTCGTTAACAGTCGTCGAAAACGAGCCAGAAGAAGACGAAGAAGAAGAAGAAGCAGCGAAAACCACATAAAGGAAGCGAACTCAACTGCATACTAAACAGATCTAAGCGAGAAGGACAAATCTTAATGCATTCTATATATACCTCAAAAAAATGCCAAATACAAATACTTCCTTAATTCCTCTGATCGGGCATGCTTGACCGGCATATACTACTCTTCATGTATACAAACAAAATCCTATGGGCTGACACAGCAAGAGTGATACTATTTGTGATAGCTATAACTCGATAGTTATAATTGATATCGATTTAGTTGCTGAAATATTAAGTAGAAAATTCTATTTAATGAGAAACTAAAAGAAAGCCAATATACCTCTTAAGAGCAAGTCTCATGGAACGAAGGGAGAGTGAAAGAAAAACAACAGCCTAGAAGGAAAATTCCTTAATCTATCTATATATATATATATATATATATATATATATATATATATATATATATCAATGTATAAATGTATCTATCTATCTATCTATCTATCTATCTATCCATATATCTATCTATCTATCTATCTATCTATCCATCTATCCATTTATTCATCTATATATGTATCTGTATAGTAGTACTTCAGTTCAATTCCAAATAATTGCAATTCTTCGTAGCTCGACTTCAGCTGTCATAGCGCTGTGCATCAATCATCAATCATAAGCCACGGGCTGCAGCCAACGTACATCATCATTCATCAGAGTTGGAATTTGTGTGTTTGGGTCAAGCCGCAGCTGAGGCATAAATCTCTTGAAAGGCCGTCTGATCGCTGGCCGCAATGCAGTTGTCTCGCTGTCTGGCTGGCTGGCTCAATCAAGGCGTCAATCAATCAATCAATCAATGCGCCATTGAAATCCCGCCAGCAATGTCTCAATTCCAAGTGCACAGACAAACCAAAACTCAGCTCGGCTCACATATTGATTATTAAATTATGATCAAGTTTTGGTCGCAATGCGACTGCGAATACGAATACAAATACGAATACGAATACGAATACGTATACGAATATATATATTCGTATTCACATATTCGGTATCTCACTATTTAATCGCGTTGTAGTTTTTGACCCACTTTAAGATGTGGTTGTTGTTGTTGTTGTTGTTGTCGCTGTTGTTGTTGTTTCCTTTTTGCTGCTCTTTCATTACAAAATTTGTTTAATTTAAAATTGTTTAACTTGAAATTGAGTCACGGCGTCTGACTGCGCTGCCCGCGTGCGACAGCGACGCCGGCAGCGCAGCCTCGAAGTTACATAAAATGGCATTAAAACGATTCAAAGATTGAGTTGTATGGACCAAAGCATAACTGCAAATGAGACAGAGACAGAGACAGAGAGAGAGAGAGAGAGAGAGAGGGAGAGAGGGAGAGTGTGGCTGTGGCTGTGGTTAACCCCCCACCCCAGGCGAAAACCTGATGCGAGCATTTGGCATTTGCATACAGACAGAGCGTGTGTGTCTGTGTGCGTGGTGATCAGGTGGAACAGCTATAGCAGTCGAGGAAGAAGCAGCAGCGACAGCAGCAACAGCGACAGCAGCAGTCCGGCTTGACAGACAGATCTGAGCCAAAGCGAATCCCCGCTGGAGCCAACTGTAAAAGGTGAACAACATTTTTACCCCCTGCCCATAAAAAGCAGCACGAGCAGCCGCAGCAGCAGCTGTCGCCGCTCCCTCCACACCTGGCTGGCAGCCACACACACCTACGCCTCGGCCGCCTCTGACTTTTAATTCAAATGGCATTTAGCACTTTGACATTATGGCGAATGCTCAGCCGTCAAGCAACATGATCACAGATCGCTGATCATTGATCACTGATCATTGATCATTTGGAATAGTCCAGTTGGGCTTGAGGCTTCGTTTCCGTTTCATCGCATTCCATTCGAAAACTTCCCCCTTCGATCGATCGGCAAGTTTATCAATGTTCGAGGTGTTAGGTAATTTGGCAATTTGCATTCGATCGCCGAACCATTTTTTATGGCCTGCTCGCATTCGAATGGCGCTAGTATTGAGTCTGAGTCTGAGTCTGAGTCTGAATCGGAATCGGAGTCTGAGTCTGAATCTGTGCTGTAGCTGAAGCTCAAGGCCAGTGCCAGACGTCAGCTCCCAAGCATCAGCATCACCAGCATCAGCCTTAGAGACCAGATTCGTATGCTAACTAACTAGTTGAACTAGATTTTTGTGGCTGTGGCCCGGTTCGCGATCGAAATCGAGACCAAGTCAACAGCTTTTGCAGTTGGGCTGTTCTCTTTCTCCCCCCTCTCTCTCTCTCTCTCTCTCTCTCTCTCGATCAGTGCAAGTGGCGAAGTGATCCGTGAATGATGATCAATAAATAATGCTTATTAAAAGCCGCACACAAAAGAGCTTTTGGCTTAAATGGCGATGAGTTGGTCGTCATAGCTCTAAGACTATGCAGATCCAGCTGGCAACAGCTCGCATTAATATTCAGCATGAAACGAGATATGAGCTGAGATCGAAATGAGGATAGATATAAACTATATTTCACATAGAGATATCATAGATCCATATTTATTGATATGGTATGATCTCTGCCTTGTTATCCACTGATCTACATCTATTGATATGCTGATATATCGATCCATATTGATCTCCATTTCAATAAATGATGCCGATCAGTGGATAACAATGCAGAGCTCATAATGGATTGTTATGCAGATCCCAGTGGTAATGAATGCATATAATGATAATGAATATACTATGAGTCTCAAGACATAACAGTCTCTTAATATCAATGCAGCTAATGAATATTTAGTTCTTGCTGATGATTTGTATCGAGTGATCAATCATGCTGAGTGCTTGCTATACAATTGAACATTAATATTTATATAGAATGTCTGGAGTTCATTATCTATTTCTATCAGTAAAACGAAATAAAGATGTTGATAGAGATCAGATGATATAGTTCATTATTACCATATACATTATGATTATGTTTTATGCATATATTATCATTAATGTGTTTTCAACTTAAGTAGGGATTCTCTGCCAAAAGCTTGAGCTGATAATCGAAGTAAATATCATCGAGATAGATCTGCAAAAGTGTTGATAAGAATATCTCTAGCCAACTCCAACAGAGTAATCTGTTCTTCTCGAATAAGAATTGCTCTAGCCAACTCCATTTCTTCTGGCTGTGAGCTGGGAACAGTGACTGGGAACAGTTGGCAGCGCTGCTGCGCTCAGTGATCGACGGGCTGGCAGACCGATGAGTGCGTTGAGGTGTTCGTGATCTACTTGTCAACACCTACACGATTTTTGGGCATTTTTTGTTTTTAGTTTTCAGTTTTTTGTGTGTGTGTGTGTGTGTGTGTGTGTGTGGCTCACTTAACGGCCGCCCGGTTCGAGCTCGAGTCGCTGGTTCCGGTTTCCATTTTTGCCATTTGCCGTTGCCGCAGCCGCAGCCGCAGCCGCTGCTGTTGCCGTTGCCGGTTTCCAATTGCCGTTGCGGTTAAGTGATCGCTGATCGGTGATCACTGAACGGCGATCGTCTGGTTATGCATTTGGCATGCGAGCGCGGCGTCAACTAATTATGTGTGTGGAACGCACTTTGGAATTGGATTCGCATTTGAATTTTGAATTTTGGCTGCCGCTGACGTAAGGCAGGCGAGGGCAAGACGACGACAAAATTGATAAAGACGAAGAAATGATGGGCACAAACTTATGCGTCTTTATGGCTGCCTCTGCTTGATGGGTGAAAAGTTGTTTTGGTTTCGGTTTCGGTTTCGGTTTTGGCATGCGCAGTGCATGGAGCGCCCCAAGGAATGGAAAGTGCATGAAGCGCGCCGCTGTCCAATTGTGATGAAAGTCGTGCCGAGAGATGAGCGCGCCAAGCCAATCAAAGCCAACAAGCAATTAGTGAAGCTAAGCACACACACACACACACACTCGCACACACACTCTCGCACAGCAAATACTAATCGTAATGTGGTTGGGGCTGAGCTCTTAGATCATAGCCTTTGGCTGTCGCCGCAGCTGAAGTGAGAGTTGCTTTTGGCAGAACTTTGTCATGGATTATATATCAGCTATGATATCAGCTCTTTGATCTGCATATACATATATATATATGTATGTATATATGTAGTCTAATATATGCTAGAAGTTTGCATATTCAGTTTGAGCTCAATTGCTCAAGCAGATCCTCAGATCTGAGACTTGCTGCTGGGGCTAGAAGCGAAACTTGTTTTGATGTTGGCAAAGATCAAAGGCAAATGTCATATACTATATACTAGACATGTCTCTATATATAGTGTATGGTATATGTATACCATCTCTGCCTTTACTGCCTTCGCTTTCAGCTCCTCCAACTCTTCCACTGTGGGAAGGAAGCATAAAGCTGTTAGCTGGAGTAGTTCATTGCCTTATGGAGTGCATTTCTGTTGTCGATTGTATTTTGAGAGATCTTAATCGACTCTTCAAGCTGACTCTGACATTGAATTGAAATGCGAAAAGCAACCGAACAGCTTCCATTTCCATTTCCACTTCGACTTCCATTTCCATTTCCATTTCCATTGGCATTTTCAGCTGGCGATCGGCAGATATCGCAGTGCGCAGACCCAAACGAGGCGTTGCCTGGCTAAACTGTTTTCTAAAAACGAAAACGAGCAGAAGAGATTAAGGCCTGAGAGTGGGTGAGAGTGGCCAGCTTCTGCCAGAGCGAGAGCGAGAGGGAGAGAGAGAGAGGAGGAGAGCTGAAGTTGTGGGAGCCAAGGGGCAGTGGCAAGCAGCATGAAGATCATGTGATGATAGTCCAGTTGCTGTTATTGCTGTTGCCAATGTTTAGAAAACTTGTTACAACAACAGCAACAACAATAGCAACAACAATAGCAATAGCAATAGCAACAGCAACAATAGCAACAATAACAACGAAGACGACTTTCATTATTCGATCGATTGTACAATCGATTTGGAAATTGGCAAAAGCTAAGAAATTGCCGGCAATAAATACAGTTAGATATACATATATAAATATATATGCATATGTATGCTTATATATATATATGTATATATCTTTATATATATCTTCATATACATCCACATTTGCTGGCTCGCATTGAAGTGCAGCTGAATGGCAAAGACCGTGAAAAACGGCGTCACTCGCTGCCATTACACAAGCGAGCCAGCGGAGCATATTAGTTTGCGCAACAAATGTTGAAGATCGTTGAATCTTAAGTGAAAACTATTTAGCATGAATCAAGATAATGCGACGAGGGTGAAGGTTAAGCAGCGCTTCTAAATGAGCTCGAAAGGCAAATGAAATTTGATGAGACGAAAGACTAAAATATATAAAAATATTAATTTAATTTTATTATATTAAATTATTATTTTTAATATATTTTTATTGTTTTATATTTTTATATATTTTTATATAATTATATTTTAAATATTATAATTTTATTACATTCTTATTGGCTGCAGCTTGCCTCAATCAAGCCAAGCCTGCAAGAGCATATACTATATATATTCCCATTCTATATACATATAAGTATATATATATATATAAGTATATATATATATATATATATACTTCGAGCTTATCAAGCTTGGCTGACTCTGGCAACAGCTTCGTTTTGACTTACCGCCGATCGCTAGATCACATATATAGCTTATATATCTACAGCCATGCACAACTGGCAAGTGTCAACACTTCACTCTGAGCGCCTTTAGCACTTTTTATTACTTCATCGCAAGAAAGCGCACAAAAAATTGTATAAAAATTGCATAAAAAATAAAATACAATAAAAAAAAATAACAAATTATTTAAAAGCGCTAATTAGCAACAACAACAACAACAACAACAACAACAACTTAGTTCAGGCTTAAGTTGTTTATTTTTGTTATAAATTTATTTTTATTATTTTTTATTTCGCACGCACTTTGCAGACTCTGCTTCAGTCACAGCTTCGATGGCCAACTCTGAGTTTATCTCTCTCTCTCTCTCTCTCTCTCTCTCTGTCTCTCTCTCTCTCTGTCTCTCACAGACTCTCTTTGCTTGCCTATGCCTAGCTCTTTCACTCGCTTTTCACGCTGCGCTTTGTAAACGCGTCCAATTACCTCAAGCGACTTTCCGTTAATGTTTCGAATTTCGAATTTCGAAAAAACTGACAGCAGAAAAGGCGCCCCGAAAATAAAACGGAGTATATAAAGAGTGTATGTGTATGTATGTATGTATATAAGGTCTATACACGACAAAAAGGCAAACAGCAAACTTTAAACTCCACACACACGCGCGCAGGGAGTCGCCTCGGCTCGACTTCTTTGTGGAGTTGAATTTGGATTTTGGTTTGCATTTTGCATTTTGGACAGCTGCCTGGCTATGTTGGGGGTGTGCGTGTGTGTATATGTGTGTGTGTGTTATGGCACACTGCACCCACACACACACGCACACACACACACACACACACACACTTGGCTTTAAGTTGCTGCCGCATCTGAAGTCTTTGGGGCTTGGGACTTGGTTGACTGCGCGCCTTGTGGCAACGGGCAACGGGCAACGGGCCAACTGTTGCACACGTCTCAGTTGCTGTTGGCTGTTGTTGCTGTTGTTGTTGCTGGCAGCAAAGCTACTCGCGACCAGAATTGTTGATTTTGTAATTGTTGCTAGTTGCATTTGTTGCTGTTGCTTCAGTCTCTGTCGCGTTTTATTGCGGTTTCTGTGGAAGCATGTACATATATGTGCCTTTATACATATATATACCCTGTAATATATAGATGCAGTGGGCATATTCGTTAAGAATATGACAAAAGAGAGAGAGAGAGGGAGAGAGAGATTGCTATATATATATTATCTATCAGCCTCTTTGTCCTTCCCTCAGTCAGAATGATCTAGATTTAGGTACAGGTGGGAAACTTGGCTACTTAACTATCGATATTGTTTAGCTGTACCCAAAGTCTTTTACAGGGCAACCATCAGTCGTTGAGTCGTTGAGTCACACACACATGCACACTCCTCATGCTTACCTCTACTTGCTCGCATTTACCTTTGTCGATATTTTATGTCTGTGAGCCGCAGATCAATTGATAGCTGGGCACAGGCAAAGCAAGGCACATGAGTCATGCGTTCGCTCCATTGTGACTAGTTGAGAATGCAATGGCAATTGTGAATGAATCACAACGGCTGCAAATGTCATGCGAAATGCCAAGTGAGCTAGAGGGTGCAGGGAGTGCCGGGCTAACAGATGCCTTGTGAACGACTATCAGTATCAGCTTAACAATATGACAGCTACACTCTAATATTTATATTTTATGCATCTCCATACCCTTCAAATCTCACATTCTTGTCGCAAGCATTTGCCATTTCCGGTTTTGATTAACCGTTACTGCTGAAATTCGTAAGCAAACTTTTGTGCCTCAACTAAATGCGAAACGGGTTTGGTTTGCAGCCAAATAAGTGAATCGTTAAGTGTGCTAAACGGTTCTAGCCGTAAAAGTGCAGCTTATAAAGTTTCGTCAAAAGAGTAAATTGCCCATGCAGCCACATTCGTTAAATCGGTGACTGAGCGAAGTAGTAGACGAGATATCAACTTAGCCAATGCATGCACCCGATTTCTTTGACAACTCTGTTATACACACATTTTTAGCAAATGGGAAATTTCGTTAAAACTTAAGCTTGGCTTCCAAATGGCAAAGGGCTTATTTATACTCTGACTACAATTTAGCACAAACACGCACCTAGCATGCGCAAGCAGAACGCTCACTCGAAGGGCTTCATAGACGGTTGCTGTCTCGACTAACTCGTGTGTCAATTTTTGTAGTGTGCTTTTAGGCAGTCTTAATAAAGAATTCTTATGTTTTGCTGAGTTTTAGCTGGATTTATGCATAGTAAAATTTGATAAATAAACTTAAAATAAAAATTGAAATTGAGGCTAAACTTAATAAAAATAATGTATTCATTTTATTTATTTATTTGTTTAAATTTAGTTGAAATCGGATTCGAATGGGACTCAAAGGAAGTTCGTCAACATATACATATATATACATATATATACGATATGATATGATGCATAGTATAATTCAGTTCGATTCGTGTGAATTGTTATTTTGCTTTGCGTTTCTTTATGGCATTTATCGTCGCAGTTTTGATTGATTTTATGGCCCATCAATCGTTAATTGGCAATTGGCAATTGGCAAATGGCAAATGGCAAATGGTCGACTGCAAATGGGTTGGCAACAACAGACTCGAAAATTTTCCCGCTGGCTGAAAAGTTGGGCTTTTCCGCCGCACGATCACACCAGGCATGCGGCAATTGCTGGCACTTTAATTGTTATATCTGATCCGCTGGGGAGCGGGAGATGACATCATGCGCTTTGTCGCTTTGAATGAAATCGATCGCATGAATGACCTAATAAATACTACAAATGAATGTCATGAATGACCAACAAGCCAACCCCCCGCCTCACCCACCTCCCCTCTGGCTGAACATATTTCAATTGGCATTGCAGCCAAGTGCAGGCAAACGCTGAGCCAACTCTAAGCCTGCATCCGCCTCGAGCCTCACGCCTCACGCCTCGCGCCTCACGCTTTCCCCCCTCCCAAACACCTCCTCGAACCTGGGCTCTCTCACAATTTCATCAGAATCAGACGCCGTGTCGCCAGTTGCGCAGCCCTGCTGCTGCCAGCGATCTGCGTCAATTGGCCTGAGGTGTGGTGCGGCGGCGGTGGGGGGGCGTGGCCGTTTAGGGGGCGTGTTAATTAATAGCGAAGAAGAAGCAGCGCTCAATGGATATACATAAATATTTCCAGCGACTCGCTTAATCATTTTTTTCAATTGCCATGCGTGTATGTGTGTGTGAGGGTGTGTGTGAGGGTGTGTATGCGTGTGTGTGTGAGGGTGTTAACACTCACTGGGAACTGTTTTCGCCTGCCCACAAACAGATCCATTCACCCGCTCGCCTTTGCCCGCTTTCTGCGCCCATTTCTTCGCTCTTTCTTCTATTACGCATTTGGACTGCGTGTGTGACGCCTTCGTTTACAGTTATTGTTTATCCATGACGCACTTTGGCCCACCCACAGCTGCTGCCCCCGTTCAGAGTTCATCCGGCGAGTCATTCGGTTCATCAATTGGCTGCTCGCAGAACTCACCTTTTAGCAGACATTCAAATTGTTCGAATGACACGCCAAACGCTAAGCGTCAGCCAGCAGCTTGAACGACGCTCAGCTACCCTGTAAGCATTAGCTTTGCAACAGCTTGGAGCATCTTCATCTGATGACACTCAAAAACTGTTCCATTCCCATGCTTACCCTGGACAACAACCCGCCAAACTGAAACTTGGCTTAAGGCAGGGAAACCACAATCTTCGCCTGCAACTCCAATCTACAAATCGATGTATGAAAAACCCCAAAGACAAATTAGATAATTTGCGAGTTATGCAAGCTGTTGACAATTGTTTTTGCTTTGTTTTATCACGCTCTGTGAGTTGGCATAATTGGGCGAGGGTCTATCAGTCGCTGGAACGCCTTTCGTATGCGACGATGATAAGTGCTGTTCGCTTTTCGCCATTGTCGCCGCCAGCCAACATGTTCAGATAACGATACCAATCACATTCATCCAGTCGACCGTTCGCACATATATCTCTCTGCCTACCTGCATATCTCGCGCGAAAGTTGTCAAATGCTTCAGGTTTTCATATCAGCAATGGAATCGATAAAGTCGACATTTGCGTCAGTTCCGTTTGCCCGCCGAGCCCGCCGGCAGACCCCAGCTGGGCGAGCTCCCCTGTGCAGGGTATTATCGTTTCGTTTTATGATAAACAACGCTCGCCCTCACTTGAACAGTATCGAAAACAAATTTTCCACCTATAATTAAATGCAATTGGCCCAAAATAGCTGCAGCTGCCGAAGGCGCAAAAGAAAACGTAAACAGAGAATTTTCCGTTTTGATTCTCGCTTCTTCTTTTTTTTCGTTTTAATGGACTCTGAATCAATGGAAATTGCTAATTGATATTTATTTACGATCGCTCGATTGCAACAAAATCAAATTTTAGCTCTGCCCGAAAGCCTCAATGCCATTCAGGCGCCCACACACCCTCGGCGCTCGAGGGGCGCAGCTCAGAGCTCTCTCGCCATTACTCATACGACGCGTTGTACAAGAAACGAGCAGCAATATAAACGCCGTTCGATAATAAAACACTTAAAGCTAAACGATGTTGGTGTCGATAGACCATTACCCGCTGCCATTGCCCCCTGTCTCTACGTCGAGCTGGGGCTTTGACTCTGCTGCTGCCCCTGCCTCAGTCTCTCTCTCTCGCTCTTGGAGTAGCCCTATCTTGACTACTAGCCTTACCTCTGTCTCAGTGCTTAGCTCTGCCCCTGCTCTTGTCTCAGCCTCAGCTATTACCTCTATCTCTACCCTTGCCTCTGCTATTGCATCTACCTCTATCTTGGCCTCTGCCTCTCCATTTGCCCCATCTGTCGCTCCCACTGCCTCAACCTTTGCCCCTGGCCCTGCCCCTGCCTCTACCCCTGCATTCAGTACTCTCCTTTGCTCCCTGTTTCAACTACCCCATGTTTTTGTATGCCCTGTAATCATACTCATAGCTCTTATATATCAACAGATACGAGTTCCCATTAATACTATTATAAACTTATTATAAACTAATTCAAAAATAGAAACTCTTATCAAGGACACTTGAGTTTTGAGCAATCTTAACTCAATCTACGCAGCTATTCGAGCTGGGGAACTATTTGAGTTTGTGAATTCAAATTTAGTCTGTGACTTCTGCTGTGAGCAAAGTGGTCAAAAGTAGGTGAGTAGCTCAGATTCTTATATACTCCATACTGCCCCAAGCTATAGCTCGCAAGGTAATTTCAGAAGTAGACTCCATTGGATCTACATTAAGTAAAACCTATATCGTATCTAAACTGATGAGCTATCCACTCGCGGGTACTCAAAGGCACACATCAGGGGTAAACATTTCCCATATACATATATCCTCCATATACAGGGTAACTGCCAGTCGATCATAGCCTCAGCCAAGCCTCAGCTAATTGTGATTTTTATGTGAATTTGATGATGTGTGATATATGTCACGCAATCAACTGCCAACACACGCGACTACAGGGTATATTAATAAATGGAAAAAAGCAAAAGAGAATCAAGAGAGAGAGAGACAGGGAGAGAGGGGGGAGAGAGGGAGAGAAACGACTATGCAAATGTCTTGTGGCTTTGTTTTATGGCTCCATAAACTGCAATTGCAACTGCTGAGGGAAAAACTGCGAGCAACAACAGCAGCAAAAACTTGATGTTTGGGTGGCGCACTGCAGGCCTGGCACTGGGGGCGTGGCAGCCGATGGAGTTCGCAGTTCGCAGTTCAAGCAAAGCGTAGATGGGCACATTGCAAATTGCGAATTGCGAGTTGCGAGTTGGAGGCAGGCAAATTAATTGCAGCTAATTACAAGCAACAGCCATAAGAAACCGAAGGCAGACAGGGGGAGGGGGGGGGGTAAGGGAGGGATCGCTGAATGCAGCTGCCACACAGGGATTGCACAGTGGGAACGGACCACACGTGCTGTGGCACACTTTGGTCCGCGCACTCAGCGACAACCCGGAAGATGATGCAGCTGAAAACTTAGCTGACAGCTAGAAGAGTTGCGAATAGAGAGGCAGAGAGAGAGAGAGAGAGAGAGGGAGGGAGGGAGAACTAGAGAAATGGCATTGCGTTGATTAAACCAAGTTGCAACATTTGCCACATTGCAACAATAAATGCAGTTTCATTGAAGTTAATCAGCCATCGCCCAGTCGAAGACGGCGCCGATCTTGTCGACAATTTTGCATAAGCAACAACCACAAGCAACAACTACAAGCAACAAGCAACAACAACAAAGCAAATTAGCAAATTGAATGAAGCATCGAATGGAGTGACCCAGGCTCTGCATACACTGAGAGAAAAACAGGAAGGAGAAACTCCTATTAACTATGTATCTGTATCTGTATCTGTATCTGTATCTGTATCTGTATCTGTATCTGTATCTGTATCTGTATCTGTATCTGTATCTGTATCTGTATCTGTATCTGTATCTGTATCTGTATCTGTATCTGTATCTGTATCTGTATCTGTATCTGTATCTGTATCTGTATCTGTATCTGTATCTGTATCTGTATCTGTATCTGTATCTGTATCTGTATCTGTATCTGTATCTGTATCTGTAACTCTATTTTCTAGTCTCTAAGCTCTAGGCTCTAGTCTCTATTCATTCCCATTTCTCTCAGTGTGTGCATGTTACACATGTTTCTCTACATGCAGAGGGTCAGCATCTCTCTCTCTCTCTCTCTCTCTCTCTCTCTGTCTCTCTCTTTGCAGTTTTGAATATTTCGCCCTGCGGCTTCTTATAATTTTTATTGGAATTTATTGTGGATGAATGTGCATGCATATTTGTTGCTTGAGTTGTTCAAGTTGTTGCTGCTGTTGCTCTTGTTGCTGTTGTTGCATTAAGAGGAAGAGATGAAGCTACTCCGATAATGTCATTTACGCTGGACGCGGGGGCCATTCGTCTGCTCTTGTCTACCATTTGAAATTGAAATTGAAATCGAGAAATTGGAATTGAAATGACTTTGTTGCAATGTCGTCCAATCAAATTCATATAAAGAGAGCACATTTGAAGCCCTTCCAGCAACCCAGACCTGATATGAATACATATGTATATTCCCATGTGATTGGAAATGCTTTAACTGAACTTGTGTCTACACTATGCGACTAAGCGAGGAGAGCTATCTGCGTATTCATCTGTATATTTATCGATAAATGTCTTGATCCTGTATTAATCGATCTCAGCTGCTTCCAGTCTAGCTTCCAGTCTAGTCTTTTGCTCGTGACACTTACAAATCCATATTTATAGCTGCGTGTCTCGACTTCCTTAAAGATTTCGCTGGAACTCACACACTTCAGACTCGAGTGACTTTTATTGCCTTGAGTCATTTTGGCGTGAACTCATAGCTGAGTGGCATGAACTTGAGTCTTATCTGCATGTGTTCGCTGGGCTTAGGCGAGCTCTATGTATAACTGTCAACATCATCCACAAGTATTTCAAGTATGTCCCTATACAAATATGTTTCAGCTCTTGTTGAATCAGACTAGAGTAGATCAAGAGACTACAGAGATAAGTCATGGTTAATTTAGGCTCAAAGATGGATGAAGAGACTGTGATTTGGCTGATTCACTAACGCATTCATTGGCCGATCGGGTAATCATGATAGACATACGATATAGAATACTCATCGGTACTTTGTTCACTTGCCGAACTTCAAAGCCACCTTCAAAGAACTATATCAAAAGTCAACGGAATAGGGCTAAAATCAAATATATTCAGAAGAGTATATGGAAATGTTCAATCAATGTCCAGGTTGGCTCACCTGCCTACACGCACATTCCGCTCTTTCATCATAGTCTGCGCCTTTCCGGTCGCGCCGTTAGCTATTGGCCAAGACTAAGACAATACGATTTGTATATAAAGGCTCCCCTCTCTCGCTCCCACTCCCACTCCCACTCCCACTCCCTGGCCTGCTCGATGACCCCAAAAGCTGTTTATTGACATGAATCGTCAATAATAAATGCTGTCTATAAATATGTTCAGCCTCTAAGCAATTGGCTGCGATCGCTGCTGTCGGATGTCGTTGGCCTTGCTGCCTTCGATTGCCCGCCCTCCCGATCGGCCTAGCCCCGACCAACTGCGCTCCTACGCATGCGAAAAAAAAAAGAAAAAGTTTTTCCGCTTTTCCAGCGCGCACACTGACAGCGTACGTGCGGGCGTGCGTGCTGTGATCTGGCAAATGCCCTACCGAGCTGAGTGCAAGGCGATGCGTTGTTATGCCGAGTGTCAAATATGAGGCAGGGGCGGGGGCGGGGGCGGGGGCAGGGGCGGGGGCGGGTGCGGATGGGCGTTGGCTAAAAAGTTGGCCCATTGCTTTGGGCGTAATTTATGCATGGACCATGCAAATATTTGCACAGCTCTGGCCGAGTGGCGAGGGGAGAGGTCTATCGGCTCGATCGATCGATCGATCGATCGATGGTCGAAACGATCTATCGATGCCAGCGAGCCATCGATCAATTGCAAAGTCGAGGAGTCGAACCGTACCTAAATAAATGTCAAATAAATAAAATGAACAGGCAATAAAAAATCGAGTCTGCGCGCAGCAGGAGGGGCGGGTGGGGCGTGGCGTGGCGTGGCGTGGCGGAGGCTTCGCGCTTTTGTCCACTCGAGAATGGCGAGGTGTAAATGTGGGCACTTTAATGAAAACAATAAATCTTCATCACTTGCATAGCGAAGCGAAGCGAGGCGAAATGCCACGCGGCAGGCGGGAGGCGTGCCAAGTGGCAGCGTTGCCAGACTGGCCGACAGCCACACAAATTGATCGAGCTCGAGATGGGAAGGGAAGGAGGAGCGAGAGAGGAGAGGGCAGGAATAGTTGCCTCGTCGTCAATTAATAATTTATTGAATACAAATGCATTTACCATTCAAACGAAACAATTTATGTCCTCCAGTTACACAAGAGCCGTTACATGCCAACCCAGCCTCCGCCCCAGCCGCCCCCTGAGCCGCCCACACCTAGCCCCGCTCGCTCATTTGCAAGCTGAATGGAAAATTGAAACGGAAGCGCGAAAATTTTTTGATTAATTGAAATGAAAATAAACAAAAGCTAAAGGCAAACAAATCATTTCAATGCCTGAGCCATGCGGGACTAGCAGATACCCTGTACATGTTGAGTGCGCTGTAAATTGTGTTAACTATAGATAAATGGGAAGGACGGGACGAGAGAGGGATAAAGAGAGAGAGAGAGAGAGACAGAGAGAGAGAGAGACAGCGAGAGAGAGAGAGAGAGATGAAGAGAACAAGAGACAGAAGTCTTCCCAGCATTGCCCTTTGGTTGAGGCTGAAGAGAGAAGAGAGAGTGAGAGAGAGAGAGAGAGAAGCACTTTCAAGCATATATGTATATGAGTAATAGACATAAGCCTTCTACTAGACCAGTGAAGATGGCTAAGAATATATCCGAGATTTTGCTTAGAAGCTGCTACGCCCTATCGTGAGTTGGCGAGATCATTTTATCCATAATATTTGATTATTTGAGTCAATTCTAGATCAAGCATACGCCTCAGATCCATATAGTCTCGTCATCATAGACCTGCCCGCCCAGCATACCTTCCAGGCTAGGCCCAGGGCTACAGGGTATGCAAATATGCGAGACGCCAAAGTTGAAATTATCACTCAGACGTAATTGCCACAGAGTGGGTGTGTCCCAGTCTCAGTCTCAGGTCCCAGCTCGCTGGCTGGAGGGGGGGCTGGCAGGCGGGCGGGTCTACGACTGGGTGCCATCGCGTCGTCATTGGCGTCATTGGCACTGACAAATAACTGAGAGGAGCCTGTTGGCAGATCTGCGCAAGCTTGAGAAATGATCTGTCAGTTGACAATTATGCAACCCATTTGCCACATGCCGCGACCCCCTCTCCCACTCTCCCGCTCTCCTAGTCGCCCCCTCGCTGCTGCGGCAATTGGCATTTTGAATTTGCCCATTGCCGAATGTGTTGAGCGATAAATATGCGGCAAGTGGTACGCGTTAAATGCAATTTATCGATACATTTGGCTCGTTTATCAGTCGGGGCAATCGCATTAGCATTTCACACTTGGCTGTAGGAAAAACAAAATTGCTTTATATATATATACTATATATAGACGTATGCATATAAATAAATAACGCCCATAAATTGAGCATTTACTTGGCGCAATTAAACAAATGAATTTATAGCCAACGACATGAGCTGTAAGCTCAAAGCTCAAGCGGGCCATTCACGACAAGGGCAGCTTGTGGGAAAAATGATAGAAGCCTTGGAAGAGCAGCTGAAGAAGCCTTCAAGCAATGAGCTGAGCGAAGTCTATCTTAATAGTTGTACATTGATCTCTGTGACTCACCTCATGTTTACTAAATAACAGAAGAACTACTAAAGCTATGTCCAATCAGCTAAAGTCTTTAGCTCTATTAGCCACCCAAGAAGCTGTATGCAAATCTTTATAAGGCTAATGCCAAAGGATCCTCAGATCTGCCACGCACATAGCCCACTAGATACTGAGATTAGCAAACACACACAGAATCTAGAAATCTGAAGTCTTGGCCAGTGGGTACAGAGCTTGAGCGCTGGCAGCTGGGCCAGAGTCGGGCTGCATTACGTGGGCCTTACGTGATTTAGCTAACTAATTTGTGGGTGTGGCCACAGAGAGAGAGAGAGGGAGAGAGAGGGAGAGACTCGAGAGTCTCTCGGCTGGCCTCTCGCGCTGACCCCAGCACGCGCCCAGTCATGTCGGCAATGGCGACAATTGACATTCACCGGCGCAATTAATCATCATCAGCGAACTGATTGACAAACGAATCACAAATAAATCAAAATTCAAAGCAACAACAACAACAACAACAACAACAAGGCCTCAGGCAATGGCCACTCAATATGCAATTGCAGTCAGCGAGCAGCGGGCGAGGGAAAAACTAAACGAGAAAAAATCACTCAATGGAAAATACCCTAGGAAAATTGAGAAACCACTCAATGATGTATTGAACTTACAGCAGGTGAATATGAAAGGGAAAATCTGTAGGATATATGTTTATAGAGCGTGGAGTATAGATGAGAATATCAAATATATATATACGAAAGAGAGCTCTCTATGGGCTTAGGAATAACCTTGATTAGACTAAAACTTGAGTCGAGCGCATACGCCCTGATTGCACTGCTTTACAGGGTATCTATGCGAGGCTGTCAGCAAAAATCAGCAGCGCATAAATCAATCAATGGCAGAAACGGAAACCAAAACAGAATTTGAAGTCCACACAGCTCTCTCTGTTCCATGGAACGCAACATTGGTCGGCAGCGTAATCCTGGTTAGGCGAGCCAGGCGCGGGCACCAGATGACGCGCGCGCAGTGCACGGCGCGGGGAAAACCCCGCAACGTGTGTTTCCCTTGAAAATGCGCGAAACACAATAACGCGTTATGATCCAGAAATGCAACAGATCGTCGCGCACTCGGCCAACCAGCCAGCCATATGGGTTAAGCTACTCCGGAAATTCCCTTGCAGGGTAGACAGGTAGTCGGCTAGCCTAGCGCTGGGCCAGGTCAAAGTTGGTAGATTTTTGGTTTTCGGCTCTGCGCTCGCAACGCCCCGCCAAGAAGCCAATTTAAATAAGCAGCATAAACAAAGGACGACTGCGTTTTATGACGCCGCCCCTCATCAGCGACGGCCTGTGCTACAGGTTGCACTCGCTCTCTCTCTCTCTCTCTCTCTCTGGCTGGGCTTTTCCCACGGTCTGTGTGTGTGTGCCCCGTTTTATGAGCCACTGCACCACAGAACGCATCTGTTTAACGCTCGCTCGGTGTCTGCCTTGAATTGTTGTGTTTATGATCCCGCTCTAAGTTGGCTGGGAATTTACGTGTCCTCACGTGGATTTCGCACTGACAACACTTACCTGTGCAACTCGGCCAGTGGGAGCGTCACGGCATCACTGTATGAAACTAAGCTAATGCGCCTAAGACTTGCTTAATACAGAGGCTATGACAGGCAGCTATATCAAGTATATGGATCTATGGCAGCTCTAATGTAAATCATAATATGCCCCATACTGTATATATACTGTATCTTTGTTCCTCCCTCAACTATAGCCTCATCTGCCGTATCCCGGAAATAGATCTTAAGCCTAACTTAAGGCAGTGCTAATCCATCCAACCAGGATGAAGTGGGCAAGTGCCACAACAACATTGCTCAATCTAAACTGAAGTCAATCTCTGCTCAATCTCTGCTCAGACTCTGCTTAATACTAATCTATGCCGCTTGACTTTCTTGCCCACTCATCCACTCACCCAGCTCTGATCTCCAGATCTTCATATCGTATCATTAGAACTGATTCCTCTTGGCCCATATTGCCGGCTGTCCAAATGCTCGTGGCTGAATCTTTTGTCTAGGCACTTGAAAGTGTTGCCTGCCGCCCCCTGCAGCCCCTACAGCTGCCAGCTACTATTGCCATCTCTGCAGACCCACTCTCTCTCTCTCTCTCTCTCGCTCTCTTCCTCCTCTCTCATAGTTGTTGACCGCACTTGTCACAGACTTGTTTTTTTTTAAGCTGCTGGCGCCGGCGCCGTCGAGGGTCGTCAATTTTTTGAGCGACATTTTGTGTCGCCTTTCAGCATATATACTATATATATACATATATCTGGTATATAGTCGGGATATATAGTATATCTGGCCATTATTCGACAAGCACACAAAAAGCTGATCGGCGCCAGACGCGCATAAAAAAAGCGCCAAAGGAAGCAAACATCCACAGCAACAGCAACAGCAACAACAACAACAACTAAGGATAAGCGAGCGGCGAGGGGGTTGGGCGGGGTGGGTCAAGGCCTGTTTATAGGGTAGGGGAGCTGGCGCATTCCCAATTGTTTATTGTTGAAAATGAATTTTCGGTTGTTGGCTGCTGTTTTTAATGCCTTTTCCATTCCATTCAGTAACATTCTCTGAATACATGTGTGTGTGTGTGTGCGTGTTTTTGTGTTTTTTATGCGATTTGAGTGCCCAAATCTCGAACCATATCCAATTAATGCGCGTTGCGATTTGCGATTCGGTTTATCATTTTCGCTGAATCTTTATAACTCTATATGTGTATCTTTATCCCTGCTTTACGACTGCACATTAATAAATTATCTACCACTCGCATAGGCCACCTTCGCCTCCCTCTCTCTCCCTCTCTCTCTGTCTCGCACCTAGCGCCCGCTCGAGTCAATGCCATTAATGCGGCCATAAAGCAAATATTTTGTTTTGTCTCATTTCGTATGTGTGTGTGTGTGCTAGTGTGTGTGTGTGTGTGTTTGTCTTGTCTGGTTAATTCATTTAACGCCCACGATCCACGCCCCTGGCTAGTGCCACGCCCAGCAGCCGCTGATTGCTAATTCCCATTGACAGCCTCTGCCTCCCCACCCGCCTCCTCCTAGCTACGTAGCCCCAGCCACCCCCCTTCAGTCCCTCAGCCCCCCGCCAAGTCAGCTCATCCACTCGGGCATGATTCATTAAAGTCTAAAGAGCTAACTAATAGTCGAAAATTTCATTTAATTTGCGCGTTTCAATTCTTTTTGTGCTCTTTTTTGCTGCTTTTTGTTTTCGCTTTTTTTGTATACCCTGTAAACATAGCATTGCCGACATATGGGGTAGTCCAGCTAGGCCAGATTCTGTGGTCTTGGCTGGCATGGCTGCAGTGCCACGCTGACGGGATACTGCTCAGCTCAGACTAACTATGCCAACTCGGGAACTAGCTGAGCTACAGTTATGAAGTTTCGTATATAAGCAACTGTTACAGAGTAGATTATGATTACTAAAGGTTGCTTTTGAAAGCTTGCTCAATTCTCGAGATTTTAAGGAAAATAAATTAATATTTTTCAAATTTTGTATATACATATTTTGTACAGGGCATGCGCTAGTCGAGCACTGCCCACACAACATTTCTCTTCTTCTCGCTTTTTTTTGGGGCATTTTTCTTGTGTGTTTTGTTTGCAGGCGCATTTTCAAAGCGCTCGACATTACTCGAATTGTGTAGGGGCGGCAACAACAACAAAAGTATGAAAATCGCTGGGAAAATAGTGAAAAAAAGGGGAAAGGAAAGTGAGCGGGTATGTGTGAGTGTATCGGTTGGTCGGTCTCTGGGCTTTCTGATTTCGCTAATCGTCTACAAAAGCCAACCCAGAGATGATCTAATTATTGACGCACGAATCCGCAATGGCCAAACAACAGCAACAACAACAACAACAACAAAAGCAGCTACATAAAAAGGAAATTTTCGAAAGCGATTTTTGAAAAGCCAACAGAGACGGCCAACCACAAGGGGGAGGGGGAGGGGCTGGGGGGGGGGGAGGCGATGGCATTTAACATGGCAAATGAAATGAACGAAATCAGAAATCATTATCCAAGCCATTAGCTCTTTAACGGCTGTTGTTGTCGCTATGGCCATAAAAACCGCTAATGTGTGCGCCAAATCAAAACCGATACACACACACACACGCGCGCGCGCGCGCTCGTGTACGCGTGCGCTCTATAACCGTTTCGAAGGCGAACCGTTTCAGGCGTTTTGCGCGCGTTTAAAAACGCGCTCAACTGTTGAACTTGTCGTGGCCAAAACACACACACGCACACACACACACAGCAGTATTTGGCTAGAACTATGTTTAGTTTTCCGTTATCTTAAGTGCTCGAAACTGGTTCAGGGCCAAAGCGATGGCCTCGACAGTTTTGTTTGCTTGCTTCGACTGCCTTCAGAGGTTTTTGCTCCGCAAAGATTCCCAAGACTTGAGTAAACAATAAGCGCAACTAAACTAAACTAAACTAACTAACTAAAAACAAGCAACAAGCAATGTTTTTTTAGAGAACCTAAGTGAACATCGGATGCTGATAAAGTTGAAGGAGATAAACTAATTGAGTTGAGTAGAAAAAAGAGTTTATAGATGGATAGATGGTAGAAGTTGCTTGAATGACTAGTGAAACTAGGGATAGAGATTCATATCTATATATTTATATGTTATATATGATATATAATACTAGGGATACATTCTTTATAGGGTGATATAAAGCGGAGATTTTATGAGATATTGGACTGTTCCTGGCTTGCCTTTAAAGCTATATCTATGCCATTGGTTAAGGTACCAGAGATCGCCCAAATAGCAAACCTCAACTTTGTAGGCAGCCTGCTAGACTAAATATGATCAAATGGCAGATTTCTTAGAATATTTCAATACTACGCTCGAGCTATGCTAGTAGTCGGATATAGGCTCGCTCTGGTTGGGCCAGTCACTCATAAGCTGAAATATGGTATGCGGTATTTGGTAGTCGAGCACTGCCTGCGCGCTGCGCGCTCAACTTTGGTGGCATTGAGGAGCTGGCTTGATGCATGTGAAATCTGTGCTGTGTGAGCGACTCGAAAGGCTCTGAGGCTGTACGTGTTTCAGATTAAGTTGTTGGCATTATCTGGCATAATGAACCTTTTCGATTATGATCATTAACATTATGAATTGTCATTATGATGAGGAAAAGGAGCTCTTTTTAACTAAATACATACATATATATATTTATGAACATACGTATGTGTGGCAGGGAGAAGCGACAGACAGCAGCGACAAGTGATAAGATCGAACTCAAGTCTGTCTGCCTTAATGCAACGTGGCTCAAGCCGCCGGCTAACTGACTGTGTGCATGTGTGTGTGTGCGTGTCTACGTTGCTGGGCTCTCTGCGATTGCTTGGCGTGCGTATCAAAATATAACCATAATAAAAATGCTCGTAATGATGCATCATAAATCGCGGCAAATGCCGACGGCGCGCGCGTTTTTAGCCGCCACCAAAATGAGGAGAGCTGAGCCGCGCTAAGCTCCGGCTATGCGATGTGTCTAAAGGTGTGCTGAGACAAGGGAGAGTGGCGGAGCCAAAAGGGGGGGGCAGCAGACCTACCTGTGCAGCCATTTCTCATGTTGCAAGTTGTTGTTGCAAGCTGTTGGCTGTCAATTCAGCGTAAATTTCAACTATTAAATGCCAATTTATGGCGCGTAGCTTACAATTTTTTATTATCGTTTTTATAACACCTTCGAGAGATAGTCTCGCGGGTCAGAGGAGGGAGGGGGGGGGGGGCGAAGGGTGGCTTAGGCTGAGGGCGTGTCGCTTTGGCACTGGGCGGACACCGTTTAACCAAACTGAAGCCCTGCGAGCCACAGTTGCCGCAGACAGTCTCGCCCTAGCCAAGGCTCGCGTTTTTTGTGGCGTGAGAAGAGATTGAAGGTAGGAATTTACAGATAAATCACACTAAATCATTTCAATGCTGCCTCCGGTGCGCGGCGCATGCTGCAATGCGAACTGCAACAGACAATCGCAGCAGACACTCCAACAACAGCAACAACAACAACAGCAACAACAACAACAATAAACAAAAAAGTTCCGCACTGCGAATTTTTGAACGCCGGCGCGTACTAATCACTCGCATTGTTACACGATCACGGAGCGACGACTGTAGAGTGGAGAAGCGAAAGAGAGCGAGAGAGAGAGAGAGAGAGAGAGAGAGAGGGAGAGAGGGAGCTAGGGCAGTGGTTGCCTTGAGCCTCTGCTGCAGACAAGCTGGAGTCCAGCTGCAAGTCAATTGCAAGTTGAAAGCTGCATACCCTGTATCACTCTTGCACTAGGGTATGCTAGATCTGCATAAAGGATGATCGAGGTAGGTCATTACTTAGAATATCTGTTACTCATCATATTCTCTTCCCGCTAACAGGGTATCTTCAAGTATATATAAATACAGGGTATCTATAAGCCGATCATAAATAGTCAACAAATGTCACAGAGTTGGCCTAAGCCTCTCTGCCCAGCAAATCTGTGCAACATGACTTGACTTTAACAGGATTACAGGGTATATCAGAGGGTATATATTAGCTCAAGAGAATACAGGGTATCTGCAAGTTGAAAATAATCAACTATATGTTGATGGATCCCTCTTCAAGTCTCTTTACTCTATCAGCAGAGCTATGACGCCCGTTTCAGCAGGTCTGCAGGGTATCTGTTAGTCTATACACTCCCACTTGTTCGCTGTTAGCCTTGTTAGAGCTAGCCGAAGTCCCTCTACTTTGCATCTCTGACTCGCCTCTTGCTCAATTGCCTTTCAGTTCCCAATTGGCACTAGATGCCTCCGACCCCCTCCCCCATCCCCCGTCCACCATCCCCTATCTCGCCCCCTGCTTTCTAAATTGTCAATTAGAGAAATGAGAGTTGCAAGTGGAAGCCACAACTGAATGCACTTCATCTGCTACTCCGACGCCAATTGCACTAATAGAGTACTTAAGCAACTGCTAAAGAAGTCCCGCTCTTGGCTCCCAAGGGAGGCAGCCATGGGAGGGGTCCGTGCTCAACATTTGGACAGCGCCCCAAAGTGCAGCCACAGCAGTAGGGAGTCAGCGAACGCCGGCCCCAGCAACTGCCAGCAATGACAAGGCACAAAGCTCCCTCCGCCTGCCCGCCGCCTGGTTATCCACTCAGCCTCGCAGACAACATGGCACACGGGACTAGGCAGGG
The DNA here is from genome assembly GCA_961210405.1 of Drosophila mercatorum. Taxonomy (NCBI): domain Eukaryota; kingdom Metazoa; phylum Arthropoda; class Insecta; order Diptera; family Drosophilidae; genus Drosophila; species Drosophila mercatorum. The sequence continues at coordinate 15,303,251 of CAUIUS010000001.1, forward strand.
AGGCGTGGCGCGCGGGCAGTTAGAGGTAGTCAGTATTAAAATTCCAACAATTAGGGAACATTTCACATGCCTTTCTAATAGCCAACAACGGGCAGGCTGCCCGCTGCTAACGAGCAAGGGGAGGGCTGGCCATCCGCTGGAGGGAGGGAGGGGGAGCTGAGAGAGGAGAGCGAGCAGGGTTGGGGCAGTATGAATTGTGCACGTTAAGCAACAGGCTGATTGCTCAGGCTGAGGCAGCAGCTCGTCAAGCGGCTTTGTTCCTCTAGTTATACCCTGTAAAAGAGAGCTGATGGAGGGGTTTTCGACTGAGAAAGTTGATATATATTAGTATTGGTATCAGTCATTATCATTAGCATTATCATTGCGAGAGAGTCTGTCAAGGCCATTGAGCTCGCTCATTACAGGGCATCTGGCAGTTGAGCACGCTCTGTTTGGCCACTGCTGCCGCTGGTCAGACGCAAAATTCTCACATGCCAAGCGCAAGGCGGAGGACACGGCGCAGGAGGTGTACACGCCGCTGCCACATAGCCAACTCCAATAGCAACGACAGCAAAACACTCCCAGCCGCATCTCCAGTCTTGGCCCCAGAGAGCAACAACATGTTGGCATGTCAATAATCTTGTACTGTAGCTGAGCCGGGCCGGCGAACGAGTCGAGCTGCGTTGCGCATGGTGGGAGTTGCTGCAAAAGCAAAAGTGCGCAAAAAAATGGGAAACAAGTTGCAACAGCAACAGCAGCAGCAGCGGCAATAGTTGCTCAGCCTGAGAAATTCCCACACACACTGAGAGGGTCGTAGGTGTGTGAAAGATGAAAAGAAGAAAAATCGCTGGACAAATGAATTTTACGAGCTGAAAACTACGTGACTTTTCATTTCCGTTCCCATTGCCGTTCCCATTGCCGTTGCCGTTGCTGGAACTTTCTAAGAAAATCCAAATACAAAAAACAATCAGCAAAAATCCGAAATTGAAAAATTCAACAAATTTTTGCCGTTACATTATCAATTCACGCACAACAAAAGGCCTATCGAGAGACACCCACACGAGGGCGAGTTGAACGTGCCAAACGCAAATTGTGAAAATCTGCGAGAGGAAAAGTCTGCGCTTCGCCAGCCAAGTCGAAGGCAAACGTGAGACACGATTCGTTGGCCAAAAGGCGAAAGATGAGGCACAGCTGGGTCCCGCACACGTGCGCGCCTCCATTGACAAACTGCAGGCGAAATAAATTATAATTAGACAGATATAGTATCTCGCATCTATATAGCATCTATAGCCCACATAGCCCCCCTCTATATATAGCCAGCTGATCTAATTGCAATCGTGCGCGCACTTTGTATGCAGCGACTGTGCCGACGCGCTGGAAGCGAAAGTCAACTCAAGGCAAACCAACGCGAATTCAAATGTGGAAAGTCGGGAGAGGAACTCTCGGAGAATGGGCACAACTTGAGAATATACTTGACTAAGATATATAATTTGGCATTGCACCGGAGTAATTATTTTATAGAGAGATGCAAGCCATCCCCTGAAACCTATCAGCATGATCAACTCAAGCTTAAATCTGAATTTTGTCAGACTTGATTCAATCAATCTGCCATCAACTCAGAGTTACTATCCAAATTGATGCCAACAAAATCTGTATATTTCCCAATTCAGATTCGCTTTTGCAGCCTCAGTGTGAGTCATCGATTCATCGATCAGCACAGATGATCTAAGTGGGCAATCAATGATCAAGGTTCTTGTTTTCGCCTCAATTGTTATGCATTTCGAATAAAACGAGCTTTAAAAGCGAAAAGTAGTTAACAAGAATCACAGCATCAGGCACAGTTATAGCCGTGTCTCAGAGAAAAAGTGATCTATGCCCGCTGGCACGATCAGATAGCCATAAAGACACAAAGACTCCATAGTCTAAATGTAAGAAATTGTTAGCTCTCACACTCCCTCTCTCTCTCTCTCTCTCGTTCTCTTCTCTCACTGCTTTCGATTTGGAAACGACAACGCATGGCTTTTATAGTTGAGCGAAACTTTATCTAACGATCTATTAGCAGGTTCCACGCACGCTTCCAGCAACAGCCAGCAGCTGAGCAAATTGACAAAGTCAAGGGAATATCGTTGAGCCAATAAAATAAAAAAAACGACACAAAACAAAGCAGAAACCGCAACAATCAAATGCGAAAGAAGAAGCAGCAGCAGCGTTGTTCATAAAAAGTCTTACAGCAGGTGCCCCATAAAGGCGAAGCAGAGGCAGCGCTGTGCAAATATTGCGCATACGCTCCGATAGCCGGCGCGGGACAAAAGGCAAACATTGCGCATACGCCCAATGGGCCAATGGAAAACTATCTATGTAAATATAAGTATATAAATATATAACTATTGCCCGCTCTTCACTATATATATTATAAATAAATAAATAAATAATTGCCCAACAATTTTTGTGTGCTGTCTGCAAAAATTGTGATTGCGATCAATGATCAGTCGAGCGATGCTGTGTGTGTGTGTGTGTGTGTGCCCTATGCCAGCGATAGATAGATACTTACGTATCGCCAGATAGACGTACTACCAGTCGCGGTGTAAATACACTTGCAGAAATCGTCTAGAAGTTGTTTGCGCTGCAAATGAAACGCTGAGATGTGGAACACAGAAAATAGATCATTTATTAAGAGTAGATCGTGTGGATATGAGAAATGTGCAGATTGGAAACAGTGGAATGTGAAACAGTGGCATGTGGAGCAACGGAATGTAAGAATATGGAATGTGGAACAGTGAAAATGAAACAGTGGAGTGCAAAAAATGTCAATGCAACATATTTGTATGTGATACGTTGGAAAGTGGAGCATTGGAATGTGGAACATGGGAAAATGGAACATTGGAGTGTGGAACATGGGAAAGTGGAACACTGGAACTAGGAGAATTGGAGTATGAAACATTGAAAAGTAGAATACTGAAATGTGGAACATAGAAATGTGAAATATTGGTATGTGGAACATTGGAATGTGGAACATGATCCCTGTTCAGTTGAAAGATTCGCCTGTTCCATTCCATTGGCACTATGCACCTGCTCTTTTCTTCGACTGTATGGCCCACTATTGTCTTAATTATGTGCTGTTGTCTCTGCTGCTGCTGGTGGTGCTGCTGTTGGTTCGGCCTCTGCTGCTGCTAGGCAAGGCGTGACTATCTAACGCCAGACAGTCACAGCCGCAGCCGCTTGGCTTACTCATCGTCTCATCAGCTAGCCCCAGGCCTGCCCCCTCGCCGGGACCCCAATCCCCACCATATGCCCTGCCCGGCCCAGCCCTGCCTTGCTGAAGTGCCCAAATTGTTGGCTTGCTTTTTTTTTTTTGCTGTTTGCTGTTTGCGCGTTCCGCTCTCGTTGTCGTTGTCGTTGCCGCCGCCGCCTCTGCCTTTGCCTTTAGCCTCTGTCATTGCGCCTGCCGCCGCCCCAGCCCCTGCCATGACGAACCTCCCGCTCTCCGAGCTGACCATCGGCATCGGCATCTATGGTCGTCGTCGTCACCGTCGGTCGCCACTTGTTTATTTCTAAGTATTTGGCGCTCTCGCAAGATCACGCGCCGCACCGATCGCTGATAAAATTTGCTTTTTTTGGGGGGCCCGCACGGCAAACAGCCGGGGGCCAGCAGGGCCTGGGGCGGGGCGGGGCGGGGCAGCTGCCTCTAATCTGTGAGTGTTCTAATTTAGAGATGGGCGCATAGACACGAATCTTGTAGACTATTCACAGATCTTGCGAATCAACAAAAAAACTGAATGCATCTCTGAGATCTGTACGGGAGATGATCTAGATTACGGGACTCGAAACTAGAATTATAGAGATGTGGGAAAATAGGAAATAAAAAAGTTGAAACTTAAAGATAAAAACATATATTATGTGAGATTTGTTAACAATAAATAGAGGCGCATGGAACGCAAGGAAATTAAGTGGAACAAAAGAGAATTGAAAATTCCAATTTAAATATTGCAAATTTTAGAAATATTTTTGCCACAAAATATGTTCAGAAATCTATGGAAACGGAAAGAAAAATATAAAAAAAAATATATACGTATTATATATATTGAAATATGTACAATAGATCGTTAAGGAATGATGATATCAGCTATATAGCCAAGAGAGTAAAGCATGATTTCGCGTATGAAAAAAATAAGTTAGATTTAAGAAAGACAGAGAAAGAAACAAATTTCTGATAGTTCATATTTATATACTATATAGTGTATATATACCGTATAAGCCCCCGCTCGTTTGTTGACTCGTGATTATGTCCATTCGCAGGGCGCCTGGCGTTGTTTGGACTGAAATAACTAATTGGCGTTTGGGCGGGGGCTGGATGGATCATGCGCTCGCACATGTCCGGCGCTGATTTATTTCCGAACTCGGGATCTCTGTGGCTACGGCTATGGCCCAGCTCGGACTGGTCACATGGCAGCGGAACATTTGGTGCGGCATGGAACATTGCATTGTTTATGGTATTTTGGCAAATGCACGTGCCATTCCACTATTTATGATCGCGTGTTGTTTGTTTGCTTTGCCACTGCTGCGGGCAACACTTTCCTAACCAAAGGCACCCAAGAAACAACACACAAAATAACCCGCTAATTGATGCCGCATTCTAGAATAGCCCCAACTCTCGTAGCTAAGTCCGAGCCCAAACGCCAGCAGCTCGAAGCGATCTGATTCGACGCTAAGTGGGAGGCAAATAATGCTAAAAGCGAAATGGTAAACAGTTTGTCTGTATCTGGCGATCACCCACAATGCTGGAGACCTCAATGGGACTATAAACCATGCGAAATGGAACAGTTTGGCAAGTGGAACAGTCAGATAAGGTAAGTGACGAAGGAAAAAAGACAAAGGTTTTGCGGAAAAAGTAATTGGCTGAGAGGTGGAACATGTGGAATGTGGAACAGTGATGTGTGGTACAGTGAAAATGAAACAGTAAATGTTTATATATGTTAAGCGATTACCAAAATGATGAATACCTGAATGGGAATACAAAGTTTAAAGTTTGGAATATGTGGAATGCGGAACAGTGATGTGTGGAACAGTGAAAATGAAACAGTAAATGCCTTATATATGTTAAGCGATCTCCATAATGGTAAACACCTCAATGGGAATATAAACTATAAAATTTGGAACAGTTTGGCATTTGGAACAGTGGGATATGATAAGTGATAGAGTTGCCGCATAAGCAAAAGCCAACTTTTTAAATAACCAAGTTAAAGACCTTAAAGATATAGCCAAGATCAAGCGAATGACCAGACAACTACGTAATACTGTCCGTTCCAATTCCAGCTGTTGCTATAGCTATCTGGCTAGGTGTAGACGTTGAATCGTGACAGAATATGAGTTGAAAGGGAAACCAGATTATAGGCACAGAGTCGAGGCACATGCACACAGGTATTTAGCTAAGGTAAATACTTTCGTGTAAGTGGTTGGGCATGTCTCGGGTCTGGGGTCTCGGGTCTGGGCGGCAGTTCGAGACATTCCATGGGAATGTGTTCCACAAAGCGAATGCGCCTATTTTTAGATACCTCAAAATACATACACAGACAGCAGAGATATACTATATATATGTATGTAGTCTCTATATATACACTATATAGTATATATAGTAGTTGTAGTCGCTGAATCTAAATCGTGACGATGATGGATCATTGCGTTGGCATTTGCTCCAGCTTAACAAATGACGTCAGCAGCTGCATGGGAACGACGGAATGCGGCCAAAGATCATGCGTTCTGCACCGCCTCTGCATATGTGTAATCGTAATACCATCCGAAAATTCCGCCAGACCAAAAATACCAAAATAGAGAAACGAAAATATATAGATTTTGAAAACAAAAATAATGCAAGTTTTGTGCGAAAATAAAAACATATTTCTGCATTTACGCACAGTTGCAGTGATAAACAAATGGCGTATGCCTGACTGTGTGATACTCTGTAATATATGGACAAATGGTAAATGTGCCCAGATGGAGTTGGAATGAGTTCATTATTGAAGTCTTATTATATATGTATATATATTATCGAGTTTATATAGTATCAGATATGTTCTTCCATAGTTTCTCTTCTCTCTTTTATTGTCCTTTATTTCATATTACTTTTAGACACATTTCATTGTTTCTTATTTACAGGGTATTCGCTGTCGTTGTCTTTCGCTCGCTGGCCATAATACTTCGGGCATTGCGCATACGCCGCGTGCGCCAATGCGCGGCTGCCTGTCGTAGGTTAGTTCCGCCGACAGCTCAGCTCCAAAAGGCGAATAGACACACACACACACACACTCAACATATGTATGTCTCTGTGTGTGTATGCTGGATAGTGGCGTACGCTTCAACAACAACAACAAAAAACCAGCAGAAAGACAAAAGAAAAACGAAGAAATCAATGCGAAGACTATCTATGTGTGTATGTGTATGGCTAGCAGGGGGGCTGGCTGGGTGGGTGTGTGAATGCTGATTGCTGGGCGGGGCAGGCGCGCATTAGGTTAATAGATAGTGACTGGCAAAAGACAAAACAAACAATATAAAATACACGTTATAGCAGCAGCTGCAGCAACAAGAACACCAACAACAACAACAACAACAAGAGAAATGAAATTAAAATCCACAATAAGCCAAAAGGCAACAACAACTAATCCAGCAGCAGGCAGCGAAGCGCGCGCGTCGTCGTCGTGCATGTTGACAAAACACAAAAAAAAAGAACAGAACAAAAGCTACTAAAAAGCTAAAAACAAAAAAAAAAATGAGAGA